>OX941089.1:7530000-8780000 GCA_954870635.1 Arctium minus | reverse complement strand
TATGGTCAAGATCGGATTTGACTAGTCAAATATTGTGGCTTTGACCGGTCAAAAGTTGCGGCTTTGACCGGTCAAAAGTTGCGACTATCCCAAAAATAGAAGGACAATTTCGTAAATTTTACAAAACACACGGGCTGTGTTCATATATGAACATGTATAATTCACATATGAACTATATGTTCATATATGAACCAGTGCAATTCACAACTGAACTCTTTTAACTGATTCATATATGAACCTTTGTGATTCATATATGAATCAATTGAACTAACTAACAGATTCATCTATGAACCTTTGTGATTCATATATGAATCTGTATGAATCACAAAGGTTCATATATGAATCTGTATGAATCACAAAGATTCATATATGAACCTTTGTGAATCACAAAGATTCATATATGAATCAGTTGAACTAATTAACAGATTCATATATGAATCTTTGTGATTCATACAGATTCATATATGAACTCATCCCGTGTATTTTACGAAATTATCCCTCTACCTTTTATAGACCACACAAGGAATTATCCGGTGTTTCACGGTCAAAGCCGCAAATGTTGACCAGATGAATGGCTAAGATTACTTCTCTATTTCCCATATATTTACCATTTCTCAAATGAACCTCTCCCTTAATCATTAATATATATATATATATATATATATATATATATATATATATATATATATATATATATATATATATATATATAAGGAACAACCAAGGGATAATGAGGTAACTTAATGAGATTTGAGTATTCCTCAAAATTTGAAATGTGGTGTGTTTTGTTCATCCAACATTGGTGAGAAAATGATGGAATTTAAGGATGATGTAGGTTTTTATTAGGAGGAGACTAGGTATTTGTAGAAACTCATGGAATTAGCTTAATTTGGTTGACATTATGGCATTGTTTGGCAAAAATAAGCTAGCTTATTTTCTGGATACATGTTTGGATGACCATAATCTAGCTTATAACCTAGCTTTTTGATAAGCTACTTGGAGTAGCTTATGAGGAGCTTTTTGTGATTATTCCAATTATGCCCTCATTCGTTGTTTTAGATTATATCTCATTAATTGTTTTTCTTGAAAATTACGTTTTATTTTAACTCGATTAAGTACTCCCTAAAAAAGAACTACTATCGCGCATCGCATGGGTCGCACACTAGTTATGTCTAAAATTATTGCAATATTAAATTCAAATAGCTAATGTATAATCTTCAGTGGGAATATCAAATGACATTTATCATATGTGATAGATTCTAAAATCAAATGCTTGTTGTACAAGCGTTTACCGGGTGTCACTTATCTTAGCAAGTGAGCATGACAAAGACCATAAATCTAGATGTAACAAGGACCAGGAATCTTACCCGGTAAGAGGACATACCAAAAATCTTGTCCAATAACTTGAATAAAAAAATCTTGTCATGTATTTGTTTATCAAGTAAAAGATACTTACCAAAAATATATTCCGATGATCAATAATATTACTCGATACAGTTAATAAGGATGATGATTCTTGTCGGTAAGTGTTTGAATTATTGAGATGGTACATATATCATTTTATTAAGTGGGCCATGTTGCTTAAACCAAAATTAAAAACTTTGCACGTTTAGCTTAGACCATCTCCAACCTAATACTAAAAACACAAAAATAGAGTTGTTTTCCTCTCCAACCCAACACTAAAACACTAAAAACAAGTGGAGGTCAATAAAGATGACATCTATATTTGAAGGTCAATAAAGTAGGCCCGCCTCTAAAACTAATAATGATATTTTATTCAACTTTTATAAATTTTATATATAGATTAGAGTAAACTCCAAATTTGGTCCTTGAGGTTTGTTGATTTATTTGAAAGCAGGACATGTGGTTTCATAATTCAAGTTTTAGTCCTCATAGTTCGAATTTTGCTCTGAAAGAAGGACCTGGTCACTAACTCCGTTAAGGAGCTTCATTAGAGTCAGGGGCAAAATCGTTCAACCATGTTTTTATCCTCTTTTTTTGTTTCTTCTTATTATTGTATAAAACATAAAAAAAAAAAAAGAATAGGGACCAAATATGTTAATAACTCTAATTGTATATATATATATATAGAGAGAGAGAGAGAGAGGTTCAAGAGAAAACCTAAAAAAAGGGAAAACTGAAGAACACTCTAGTAGCCCTTCATCTGGACGGTATGCATTTGCGCATACAGGTAAATATTGTTGTTGTTTTTTTGTTTATGCATAAGTGCATTATGCAATTGATATGCACATGTGCATATTACAAATTACTTGTATGCACAAGTGCATACCATCCAGATGAAGAGTTACAAGGGTGTTCTTCAGTTTTCTGTTTTTTGAGGTTTTTCCTTGAACCTGACCCTATATATATAAATATATGGTATGTATGTGTATATATCTATGGTAAGTATGTATAATATAAAACAGGACCATCATCCCCAACGTCCCAAAAGGCCGAAACACAGTGAACGGAAAAAAACCACCACAGCTTGAAACCTGATTCTGAAATTCGATTGGATTGATCTTTCTCTACAAACGACAATCTACTTTCTCACCTTGAAACCCGATATGGAAACCTTCAATCCCTCCCTACCACCGCCACCACCCTTCTCCTATCTTCGGGCGTTCCACCTGCGTCATAGGGAACAAATCACAACACACAGGGACCACCGAGCGTTCCACGACATCCCTGCTCCCTCCCATCTACGGTATTCTTTGGCCAAAAAAGCACATACACAAGGACCAAATGGTTAATGTGAATCGGTGGTTTAACAATCTCCATCAACGATCGTCCCTGTGGGGAACGACCATCTTCACCATAACCCATCTCCACCGTGAAACTCCACCTTGACCCACCATCTTCCTTGTTGTTTCGTCCTTTGTGGTTTTAGCCCCTGTGGTTTTGATAATTCCTTTAGTACATCACCACCGTCGTGTATTGTGTGTGTAACAACCTAAAAACTGAATAACATAAAACTTAATTTTTCGGCAATATAACGTCTATAATGTAGAATTATAAGCATGTAAACAAGATTGACTATGATCCAATATAGTTGGGGTAGTTGCATCAATCAAAGTAGCGGAAATAATAAGACATATACACAACAACCTATTTAATCTAGAACATTTAACAACTAGATTAATATGGGTGTCGCTATGACTTCAAAACATTCTTCTCTCAAGAAACCAAAAATGTCGGCCCGTGAAGGATCCTATGTGTGCGTTCGGCGAATCAAGGTGCCCTATGCACACCACTAATGGAACCTGTGAGCCATTAAACACCAATACAAGTATTAGGCCGAAGTCTAGAATGTAACAAATACTTAACAGTTTATAATGTAAGCATGTACGGTGTAATTAATTGTTACCAGAATACCCATAGACTGAATCAATGCCAATATTCCCATTCGAGACAAATGTTTCCTTTCCTGTACAAATACACAAGAGATAACTCTTGAAACACGGGGGAGACCCGTGACCATCTTGGGTGACGAGAACACGTGAATGGGGTCACCCGTGATGTTATTAGATTTCACCACATATCTCGGTTCTAGTTCCCATGTCATACCAGACATCACAATCCCCAAACCATTTATGCCTCTAGTGCTTACTCCGTCGAGTTACACCTCAAGGGCTTATAGACATGGGTGCCTATCCAATCTAGACGAGTTCCAACTCAAGGACTTACGTCCCCTATTGTCTACTCGCTAGTGCCCAAACGATCAACAATTTACACCACATATAGATATGCCATCTAAATCCTCGTGCACAAGGAGATAGATTTAAACTCCACATTTAGATCATGATCAAGTATAGATAACAATTTTCATGCAATGACCATTTCCTTCAAATAACATAACAAAGCTCAATACATGTTTATCTTTATACTCTAACGTTTGTTTGACAACATGGCAACCATCAACGAAGTAAAGACTCTAACTGCTGATAAGAATATTTGTATCCTAATTCTCATATTTATGAAGATGGTCCTCTTCCATAAACTAACTTGTTTATCACTTAACATGCATAAAGAAACCCTCATGATAATCAATGACTCTCATAAGGAACAAAAATCCCTATACATGTTAGATATACAAAACCCTAATATGAGGTTAACTTTATATATTTCATAATGTTCACATAAGCAAATAATGGTGCAAGTATAGATGAATAACGGTTAGGAGACTTACCAAATGGGTTTGTGGAGTGAAAACCCTAGAATAGCAAAAACCCTAGAAGTGGAGATGATGATTTGAAGTTCTCCAAGATGATAACTACAACTTTAGAGCCCTAGAAACCATTAATGTCAAGAAGGTTGTGGTTGGTGAAGCATTAAATGGGATAAGATGGTGAAAAGTGAGGGGGAACTTACCCTAGAGTAGAGAGAAAGTCGACCTCCAAGTCTTGGTTGCAAGAATAAATGAACCCCAACAAAGAAAACTCATTTAATAACCCTGCTGTAACACCCTAAAAATCAGAGTAAAATAAAACCTGGAGACATGGCAACATGACATTCGTATTGATATAAACCTCCCATAAAGGGGATCAGTTCTTAAGACTTACAAAACCTTCACAGATATAGGATTCATCAACAAACTAATCTAGACACCTCTATCATGATTACATCAGATGACAAACCATAATTCACTAAAAGAATGGGACTTAACAAATGCCCAGATACAATACTAGTCACCTCAAAATGCCTCGAGACCAAACCCGTCTCTCAAAACCCTGGCACCCCACCGTTAAGGGAAACCTGTTATACACATCATTTGAGAAAAAGTGTTAGGCTTAAAGCCTAGTGAGAACATACAGTTCATAAATCTCAAGAGATATAATCAAATGCATCAAAGTAAATCCTTCCAAAGGTTTATTTATGCAAAATACAGATCTTTGATAATATACGGACAACCGGTCCAAAACACATCTTCCGATGACGGGGATTACCCGATTTACCAAGGATTATAGTGGAACACAAAGTAAGCCACAAATCCGAGTTATGAGCTAAATACATGGAACCATGGCCACGAACGCTTCGGTCCGTACTACGATGTGAGGGAGGCCCCCAAGGAACCAGTCATACTCTTTCGTTAGACTACATTTGACCCATGGCTAGTAACCGGTCTCACATAACCGTACCAAGTGCCCCCGAAGATCAAATGTATCTAACTACAATAGAAGGGGCACAACCTTCCCAACCATAAGCCGACTCGATACCTAGGGATCCACTAGTATAGTCATGACTTGTCACAATATTTCATGTGACCAACAAAGCTAGATAAATAGCTTTCAACACATTTATATTTCAAAATGTCGTTGTCAAGATCAACTGCTGGTAAGAAAGATAACCATAAAACCAGTTTATATACAATCTTTCAAATAAGCCACACAACTGGGCAAGTAAAACATTCTTTTACTTCAACAAGATGGAACCCATCATTTTAGTCAAAAGTGTTCGGGAACCCTAAAATATCTCAAAAACCCCAAGTTACGTCAAAATGTAATAAACGGAAAATCCGAAACCGTAGAGATATATAGGAGTTAAAAAACACAATCTTTGACATACATAACAGTTTAGAAAAGTTAGTAGGAACTCACCTCAAATTTCTTCCTGTTTATAGTCTGCTTCCTACGATTGCTACCTATGACAACACCGATAAATCGGTAAGCCAAACAAATATAGACAACTCACTGACTTACAATTCTTGAATACAAAACACAACACACTGCCAGACAAAGTACCGGTCGAGTACCACTGTCGGTCGAATACCACTATCGGTCGAATACCACTATCGGTCGAATACAACCTATCGGTCGAATACCCACCGGTCGAATACAACCTATCGGTCGAATACCCACCGGTCGAATACAACCTACCGGTCGAATACAACCTATCGGTCGAATACCCACCGGTCGAATACCCACCGGTCCTCAGCAGTCCGATCGTCTTGTTCACCAAGAACACGCCGGAGATACTGAACCCAGATCCAATCCAAAACACTCAAATCTCGAAATGGAACGGTTAAAAACCTTAACAACGAGATTCTATGTTGGGAACTGAAGAATTTATCAAGTATGGTTAATGCTGCTGGTTCAAAGTTACTACTGCTAGAAGACTTAAAAGTTAATACTGCTGAGTGTTACTACTGCTATTACTATTAATACTGCTAGTCAAAGTTAGTGTTGCTTGAACAAAGTTAGTACTGCTTAGCTAGTTAGTACTGCTAGTGGTTAGTGCTGCTTAGTAGTTAATGCTGCTAGAAGGAATTTAATGCTGCTGAAGATTAATACTGCTTAAGAGATTCGGATGGAAAGAATGACAGCTGGATAATCTGAAGTTTATGGAAGCTTTGAGATATACATGGAAGATATACTGAAGATTTGTTTAATTATTGTAATTATCTTTTGACTAGTATATGTATAGAATAGATTAATTCATTCATTCTAAGTGTGTTTTTTTATTCTTTGAGAGAGAAAATCAACCTCAAGACATAGATCCTAATTCTAGAGAAGTAGAATTCGTATTGGTGAGCCTGTTCATCAATATTGAGGTTGAGTGTGTAATCTTGTAACTTCAAAGCATTCAATACAAGTTTACAATTTGTTGATTATATTCTGTTTTGATTTTCTGTTTGATTAAATATCAAAGTGTTATTCCGCAAACTTCTTTGATATTGTTTCTGAGAATTAATTCTTGTTGAGAATTCGATCCTGACAAGTGGTATCAGAGCCTAACTCTCTCAGAAACAGTTATTCATCATGGAAAATTTTACAGAATCAAGCAGTACTTTGGTTTCTAAGGTTCCAATGCTCAAACCAAGTGAGTTTGACATGTGGAAGATCAGAATCAGACAATATATTCTTCTCACTGACTACTCAATGTGGGATATCATTGAGAATGGTCCTTCTGAAGCTGGAAGGATAGGACCAGATGGGAAAAGACCTCCACCAAAGACAGATGGTGAGAGGAAGATCAGACAGACAGAGATGAAGGCCTTGAGCACTCTGCTCTTGGCTATTCCCAATGAATATCAGCATCAATTTTGCAACTGCACTGATGCTCAGATTCTCTGGAATGCTCTAGAGAAAAGATTTGCTGGAACTAAGAGCATCAAAAGAAATCAAAGAGATGTTCTAAAGCAGCAGTATGAGAACTTCACTTCCACAAAGAATGAGTCTATGACTCAAACTTTTGATAGGTTCAATAAACTCATAGGTGAACTGGCTACTGTAGGGGTGAAGATGGAACAAGATGATATCAACAGAAAGTTCCTCAGATCTCTTGGGGATGAATGGACTATGTACACTGTCTCATATAGACAGAATGACAATCTGGAAGAGAAAGAACTTGATGATCTATACAATGATCTAAGAGTTTTTGAAACTGAGGTAGAAACCAAGAAGAAGCCCTCTGGTTATATTCACAATGCTGCACTTCTTTCAGCATCCACTGATACTACTGCCAACCCTGAAGCAGTTAGTACTGCCAGTGAAGTAAGTTCAGAAAAAGGCACTGAAACTCTCTTTGAAGCCTTTTTGTCCAGCCATAGCAGCAATTCTCTGATTAATGATGATCTTGATCAAATTCACCCTGATGATCTGGAGGAGATGGATATTAAATGGCAGATGGCCATGCTATCCATGAGGGTGAAAAAGTTCATTAAAAGAACTGGAAGAAATAACTTCTCTCAAAGAAGAGAAGATGGAGCTGGTTTTGACAAAACCAAGGTGGAATGTTATAAGTGTCACAAGAAAGGACACTTTGCTAGAGAATGCAGGAGTGCTGTTCCAAACAACAACCATCAACAAGCTCAGAATGGAGGATACAATCTGAACAAGAATCCTGCTCAAGCCCTTGTTTCTCAACAAGGAATGGGATTTGACTGGAGTGATCAAGCTGAGGAAGCCATTCAGAACCAAGCTCTTATGGCAGAAGTGTCTGATCTCCCCACTGAGGTAAGTTCTAATCTTTGCACTAAATCTTGCATTGACACTGTTACAAGATACAGGGATCACAATCAAAGTATGTGTGATGACCTCAAAAGATTAGAAAAGGACAGAAGAGATTATGTGTTGATAGTAGAGAGATTTGAAGAGCAAATCAAAGGCTTTCAAGCTAATGAACTTCAACACTCTTATGACACAAACTATTGGAAGTGGGAAAAGAATGAGTTAGAAACCAAACTGTCTAAGTCCTTAGAAGAGAATGATAGACTGAAAGAGGAACTGTCAAAAGTTAAGCTTGACATAGACAAGTTTTCTTATGCTTCAAAAGCAATGGACTCTCTTCTAAAGGCTCAGATACATGATAAGATGAAGCCTGGTATTGGATACAACAATACACCCCCTCCTTACAATAACAACTATATTTCTCCTACATCAGACTTGTTGGAAACTAAGGAGAAAAAGGACTTGTCTGAAGAAGCTTTTAAGATAGACCCTTTGGATGAGGTAGTAGTTAAGGATTTGACTGAGAAAGGAGCCAGTGAGAACAGGGATAATAATGTAAGTAAAAAGATACCATTAGAAAACAATATTATCACCAATGAGGGATGTGGGAAAATCTGGGTTAAGTCCAAGGAGAAAGAGAAGACTAAAGGAAATGATAACAAGGTCCATTACAAACAAACCACAGTTGTGAATCCTGGATCTTGTAAACAGTGTGTTTGCAATAAAGCTAAGAGCCTAAATTCTGGTTTAAAAAGAGGAAATCAAAGAAACTGGAATAATCAATGGGCTCAGAAACAAGGAGTTGATCTGAATAAAATCAATAGACCAAAACCTTGTTTTATATGTGGCAAGTTGAATCATTTGGCTAAGTATTGTTACTTTAACCCTATTAACCAACAAATGAACTTTCAAAGATTTGTGCAAAAACCTGTTGGTTATAGGAAGGCTGGAAAGAAACATGTGATAAAGAAATCTATTGAAAGTAAAGGCACTTTAAAGAAAAAGATTTTAAAAGAAAGTGTCAAAATGTGGGTACCTAGAAGTACTAACAGTGTTAGTACTGCTAACAATATTAGTACTGCTAACACAGTTACTACTGCTAACAGTGTTAGTACTGCTGACAATATTAATGATGCTAATACTGTTAATACCTCTTCAAAGGTTAATACTGCCAACACAGTTTCTGCTGCTAACACAGTTACTACTGCTAACAAGGTTAGTACTGCTAAGTATGCAAGTGCTGCCAAGGCAGTTAGTAATTCTAAAACTAGTACTGATTCTAGCAAGCATATTTCCAAGCCTATTATTGTAACAAAGTACTCCAAGAATGAGGAGTTAAAGTTCAAAAATCTTGTCAAGAAAGAATGCAAGTATTTTGATGAGAAAGGGGTACCCAAGACCACTCTGGCTTGGGTTCCTAAATCATACTAATTGATTTATCTAATGTGCAGGGCAACCAACAGCTCAAGGGAAAGAGCATTTGGCATGTTGATAGTGGTTGCTCTAGGCACATGACAGGCAACATGTCATGCCTTCAGGATTTCAAGCATATCAATGGAGGACATGTTGCATTTGGAGATAATCTTACTAGTGGATAGAGTGTATAATCATAGCAGATTGAAACTTCATGCCATGCTGAAGAAAAAGTTAAGATGTGTTCCAGATTCAGAAATGGCTAAATACTTGATTCAAAGAACCATCAATCAGAGTTTGGGATTGGATGCAAACACTGGGATTTAGGCCATGATAGAGTTTTGGGAGCATCTTGAAGATTAATTCTGAAGAACTTGACTTCTTTTCCTAAAAGTCAAGTTAGGGGGAGATTGTTGGGAACTGAAGAATTTATCAAGTATGGTTAATGCTGCTGGTTCAAAGTTACTACTGCTAGAAGACTTAAAAGTTAATACTGCTGAGTGTTACTACTGCTATTACTATTAATACTGCTAGTCAAAGTTAGTGCTGCTTGAACAAAGTTAGTACTGCTTAGCTAGTTAGTACTGCTAGTGGTTAGTGCTGCTTAGTAGTTAATGCTGCTAGAAGGAATTTAATGCTGCTGAAGATTAATACTGCTTAAGAGATTCGGATGGAAAGAATGACAGCTGGATAATCTGAAGTTTATGGAAGCTTTGAGATATACATGGAAGATATACTGAAGATTTGTTTAATTATTGTAATTATCTTTTGACTAGTATATGTATAGAATAGATTAATTCATTCATTCTAAGTGTGTTTTTTTATTCTTTGAGAGAGAAAATCAACCTCAAGACATAGATCCTAATTCTAGAGAAGTAGAATTCGTATTGGTGAGCCTGTTCATCAATATTGAGGTTGAGTGTGTAATCTTGTAACTTCAAAGCATTCAATACAAGTTTACAATTTGTTGATTATATTCTGTTTTGATTTTCTGTTTGATTAAATATCAAAGTGTTATTCCGCAAACTTCTTTGATATTGTTTCTGAGAATTAATTCTTGTTGAGAATTCGATCCTGACATTCTATACGGCAGATAACACACAGATCAAAGCATTAAGCTAGATTCGTACCTTGATTTACCGAATCGATCGATCTCCTCTTCTCCCTGCTTCTCTCTCTCTCACTCTCTCTCTGATCAAAATATCAGAAAAAGAGATATTTTGAAAATATCTAAGGTTGATTTGTATTTATATAACCCAAGTTACATTTGACCCCCCTGAACTTTGGGTAAAGGTCAACTTTTCACCCAACTCCTAAATTGCGGGTGTTACACCTGCCCCTCCCCCCCCTCGACGGCGAGAATGCCATGCGAGAGTGACAAGAGAAATTTTGTCGGTCACTATCGCCGAAAATGTACCATAGGTTCGGCCCTGACCCTTTTCGCAATTATGACACCGCGAGAGTGACACTGGAATTCTCGCCACTCACTCTCGTTGGGACTGTACCGAATGCCATCCAAGACCAGCGATTGTGACCTGCGACAATGCCCAAGAGCACTGTCGCTGAGGCATTGTCGCCGAAGGTTCTTTCCCGACCAAATTTGATATTTCAAACTCGATTTAATGAAGGATCTAAAATTAGAAACATATATAGATTATTTAGACATAAATTTAGGATTTGGGTCCATAAATTCGAGGCATTACAATTACCCACCCCTTAGAATAGATTTCGTCCTCGAAAACTTAGCTTAAGCAAATAAGTGTGGATATCACCTTCTCATATCCTCTTCGGATTCTCACGTCACGTTGGCTCCACGGTGGTGCTTCCATTGGATCTTCACCATGATCACTTCTTTGTGTCGTTGCCTCTTTGTCTTTCTTTCTAGGATAGATTCGGGTTCTTCCACGCATCGGTCATTATCCACTCTAATCTCCAACAGAGGAATGACACTCTCCTCTTCGGCTAGGCACCGTCAAAAGTAGCATACATGAAAGGTAGGATGGATCCCATCCATTTCGGACGGTAGATCTAGCTTGTAGGCCTGAAGCCCAATTCCCTCTATAATGGTAAAAGGTCCAAGGAAACAGGGACTAAGCTTCCCATGTTTTCCGAACCTAATTATTCCCTTCCACGGTGAAACTTTCAACATTACCCTTTCCCCCACTTGGAGCTCGACCGGTCTCCTTTTCTTGTCCGCGTAGCTCTTTTGACGATATTGAGTTGCCTTCAATCGCTCTCTAATGCCTTTCACCTTATCGGTCGTTTCTTGCACAATCTCCGATCCGACAAACTGCTTCTCTCCCGCTTCTAGCCAACACACGGGAGTCCTACACTTTCTTCCATACAATGCCTCAAACGGCGCCATACCAATACTCGAGTGATAACTATTGTTGTAAGCGAACTCCACTAACGGGACTGAATCCCAACTTCCCCCTAAAGTCAATGACACACGATCTCAACATATCCTCGAGAGTTTGGATAGTCCTCTCACTCTGTCCGTAGGTCTGCGGGTGGTAAGCGGTACTCATTTTTATCCTAGTACCCAACTCCTTTTTCAAGTTATCCCAAAAATGAGAAGTGAAACGGCTATCACGGTCGGATATAATAGAAAGTGGCACTCTGTGCCTCGAGATCACCTCATCAATATAAAGTTTGGCCATCTTGTCCATTGGTAGGGTCTCTCGCATGGGCAAGAAGTGCGCGCTCTTGGTCAAACGGTCCACTATCACCCAAATGGAGTCGTGGCTTCTCAAAGTCTTCGGTAGCTTGGTTACAAAATCCATAGTGATGTGTTCCCACTTCCATTCCGGTATCTCTAAGGATTGTAGACTACCGTAAGGTCGTTGGTGTTTCGCCATCATTTGTAGGCAAGTTATGCATCACTCCACATAACTAGCCACATCTAATTTCATCACCGAGCACCAATAGTTAAACTTTAAATCCCGGTACATTTTTGTACTTCCCGGATGGATAGAGTACTTGGATTTGTGTGCGTCTTCCAGTAACATATCTCGACATCCTCTGATCTTCGACACCCAGATTCGACCTTGGAATATTTTTAGTTCTTTGTCGCATATTCAATTCTTTTTGGTCGAAGACATACTTTAGACTTTTTTGGTCGGTCAAGAGAGTGTACCTTGTACCATAAAGGTAGTGTCGCCATAACTTTAAAGCGAACACCACCGTTGGTAGCTCGAGATCGTGGGTTGGGTAGTTTTTCTCATGTTCCTTTAATTACCTTGATGCATAAGCTATTACTTTGCCCCTTTGCATCAAGACACACCCTAAACCCATCTTAGACGCGTCGCTGTAGACCACAAAATCTTCCGTCCCCTCGGGTAGGGAAAAAATTGGCGCCTCGCACAATTTCTTTTGTAGCGTCCGAAAGGCCCGTTCTGGAATTTCGGTCCAAAGAAACTTCACATTCTTCCTCGTCAAAGACGTCAATGGAGAGGCGATTTCGGAGAAGTCTTGGATGAATCTTCAATAGTAACTGGCTAGACCTAAGAAGCTCCGAATTTCCGTAGGACTCTTAGGTGGTTCCCAATTCATCATAGCTTCAATCTTCGACGGATCTACTTTTACTCCTTCGCTAGACACCACATGTCCTAAAAACTGAACCTCACACAACCAAAATTCGCACTTAGAGTACTTGACGTAAAGCTTCTCGCTCCGCAAAACTTCTAATACCTCACAAAGATGTCGTTCGTGCTCCTCTTCACTCTTTGAGTACACCAAGATGTCGTCGATGAACACAATGACCGACTTGTCTAAAAAGGGTCGGCAAACCAGGTTCATCAAGTCCATAAACACGGTCGATACGTTAGTTAGCCTGAAAGGCATAACCAAGAATTTGTAGTGACCATAACGGGTCCTAAAGGCGGTCTTGGAAACATCTTCTCCTCTAACCTTCACTTGATGGTAGCCCGACCGGAGGTCAATCTTGGAGAAACATCCGGCTCCTTGCAATTGATCGAAAAGATCGTCTATTTAGGGTAGTGGGTACTTGTTCTTCATGGTCACCTTGTTCAATTCTCGGTAGTCGATGCACATTCGCGTCGAGCCATCCTTCTTCTTGACAAAGAGTACCGGAGCTCCCCAAGGTGAAGAGCTCGGCCTCGCGAATCCCTTCTCTAGCAATTCTTGAAGTTGAGACATCATCTCTTGCATTTCGGTCGGGGCGAGGCGGTAAGGTGCACGGGCAATCCGTGCCGCTCCCGGAACTAGATCGATCCAGAACTCTACGTTGCGGTTGGGCGGCAATCCCTGAAGGTCGTCGGGAAAAACATATGGATACTCGCTAACGATCAGCACGTCCTCAATCTTCTTCTTCTCCACTTTGGCATCCAATACGTAGGCGAGGAATGACGGGCAATTTCATTAGGCACGTCCTTGATTTGATGGATGAAATGAGAGCCACTTCACCCTTACGTTTATCCCCGTATATAAAGATGAAATCCCCGCTTGATATTGGTAATCTGATCAACTTCTTCAATCATAGAATCTCCGCCTTGTGTCGTGACAACCAGTCTATCACGATCACCACGTCGAAGCTCCCAATTGCCATGGGAATTAGATTCACTTTGAAGAGCTCACCACTAACTTCTAAATGACATGTTTCCAAAACTTCTCGCAAGATCACTTGCTCCTCATTTGCTACTTCTACTATCAAGACATCACTAAGGGTACGAGTAGGCACATTCAAGACTTTTCAAAACTCAAGGGATACGAAAGAAAAATTGGCACCAGAATCAAATAACACTTTAGCGGCAAGGGAGTTGAGTAAGAACGTACCCGACACCACATCGGTGGTCTCCTTCGCCTCCTCTCTCGTCATCTGGAAGGCCCTCCTTTGAGCTTTAGGGGTGGCTTCCTTCTTCGGTTGAACCGTCGGGTTTCCTCCTCTTGCTCCTCCCCTTAGCTTGGGGCAATCCCTCTTCACGTTCCCCACCTCCTTGCATTGGTAACAGATTGTCCCTTGCATAGGACAGTTCGAACTAGTGTGACCCGACTCGCCACACTTGAAGCATGAAACTGGATTGGGATTAGAGTTGCAAAAATCAAAGTGCTTGCTTTTGCACTTGGGACACCATTTCTCCTCCCGACGGTTATCAAAGCTTCTAACATTTGGTTGGAATTTTGGTTTCTTGAACGAACTTGGTGGGCTTTCCCACTTCCTCTTTTCTACGACCCTTGACTTCTCTTCCTTATCTTTCGCATAGACTATTTCCATGATTTTGGCATCTTCTATGGTCTCCCGAAGATTTGTAGATTTTGAGTTGCGGACCCTTGATCCCATGTCCGCGGCTAGACCCTTCAAATAGGCCTTCACCATCTCCTTCTCGGTTGGGGCCACATGCCCCACAAGGTTCAACTTCTCCATGAAGAGTCGGGTATACTCCTTCACCGATAAATCTCCTTTCTTTAAAGCTCAGAATTCCTCTTCTATCAAGTCCATCTCTTGTTCGTTACAATATTACTCCAAAACCTTCTTCTTGAATACTGCCCAAGACATCTTTGCCAAAACAGATTCCTCTATAGTTACGGTGTAGACATCGCACCAGATTAGAGCTGCACCCCGTAGCATTTGAGAACCGAAATTCACCTTCTGGCTCTCTTCACAGCTGCAGGCCCTAAAGACGTGCTCGATTTCTTTTAACCATTTCATGCAAGCCACGGGATCATCGGCCCAGGCAAATTCTGGCGGCTTGCAACCCATGAAGGACTTATAGGAACAACCCTTCCCGGGTTGCCTTATCTCCAGGGTCACCAACCCATCAGTACGATTCTCTCCTCCGGTACCACCCGAACTGGCTACCGCATTCTCCTCAACCCCTTCTGGTCTCCGGAGACTAGCATCTCTCTCCTCTAACATCTTCAGAAATACTTCTTGTTGCTTTTCCATGGCCGATGTCACCATTTGCATAACACTGGCCATCATATCGGCTTGAGGGTTGGCCTCTTTAAGGATCCGGTTTGAGGACGCCAAATCCACCCTCGGTATATGCTCCACCACTCCGGTGAATATCGACGACATATTGGGAGGGACGACAGTCGCCGCCCTGCCCACTGGATTCGGGTTGGACGAACTATTCTCGTGCATTTCCCCTTCGATCAGCGGTCGACTCCGAGTATTTACCATTTCGGTTTGCCACACAATCGAGAGAGAGTAAGAGATAGGCAACACAAGATCTACACAAGAAACATACTAATACGGTTCATTGATCACCATAATCGTAGTAATTCAAGCATATTCACGTAACCATACATTCATAATAACATTAGCTATTTGAAATTATGAACATACACTACATAAAGATTCTCGCTACCACTTTTACAATTCTCAACGACGTAGTTTCTGTTGACTCTAAGGTTGTCCCATCTTAGAAGTTCTACCCAAATCTCACAATCCATAACCAAATGGTCTCAGCTTAAGTCTAGGCATTGAGTTTACATACCTAGTTCACTTAAACTAAAGCTCTGATACCAACTTGTAACACCCTAAAAACTGAGTAACATAAAACTTAAATTTTCGTCAATATAACGTATATAATGTAGAATTATAAAGCTGTAAACAAGATTGACTTTGACCCAATATAGTTGGGGTAGTTGCATCAATTAAAGTAGCGGAACTAATAAGACATATACACAACAACCTATTTAATCTAGAACATTTGACAACTAGATTAATATGGATATCGCTATGACTTTAAAGCGCTCTTCTCTCAAGAACCCAAAAATGCCGGCCCGTGAAGGATCCTATGTGCGCGTCCGATGAATCAAGGTGCCCTATGCACACCACTAACGAAAACTGTGAGCCATTAAACACCAAAACAAGTATTAGGCCGAAGTCTAGAATGTAACAAATACTTAACAGTTTATAATGTAAGCATGTACGGTGTCATTAATTGTTACTAGAATACCCATAGACTGAATCAATGCCAATATTCCCATTCGGGACAAATGTTTACTTTCCTGTACAAATACACAAGAGATAACTCTTGAAACACGGGGGAGACCCGTGACCATCTTGGCTGAGGAGAACACGTGAATGGGGTCACCCATGTTGTAATTGGATTTCACCACATATCCCGGTTCTAGTTCTCATGCCATACCAAACATCACAATCCTCAAACCGTTTATTCCTCTAGTGCTTACTCCGTCGAGTTACACCTCAAGGGCTTACAGACATGGGTGCCTATCCAAACTAGATGAGTTCCAACTCAAGGACTTACGTCCCCTATTCTAATCGCTAGTGCCCAAACGACCAACAATTTACACCACATATAAATATGCCATTTAAATCCTCGTGCACAAGGAGATAGATTTAAACTCCACATTTAGATCATGATCAAGTATAGATAGCAATTTTCATGCAATTCCCATTTCCTTCAAATAACATAACAAATCTCAATACATGTTTATCTGTATACTCTAACGTTTGTTTGACAACATGGCAACCATCAACGAAGTAAAGACTTTAACTGCTGATAAGAATATTTGTATCCTAACTCTCATATTTATGAAGATGGTCATCTTCCATAAACTAACTTGTTTATCACTTAGCATGTATAAAGAAACCCTCATGATAATCAATGACTCTCATAAGGAACAATAATCCCTATACATGTTAGATATACAAAACCCTAATATGAGGTTAACTTTATATATTTCATAATGTTCACATAAGCAAATAATGGTGCAAGTATAGATGAATAATGGTTAGGAGACTCACCAAATAGGTTTGTGGAGTGAAAACCCTAGAAGCAGAGATGATGATTTGAAGTTCTCCAAGATGATAACTACAACTTTAGAGCCCTAGAAACCATTAATGACCATTAATGTCAAGAAGGTTGTGGTTGGTGAAGCATTAAATGGGAGAAGATGGTGAAAAGTGAGGGGGAACTTACCCTAGAGTAGAGAGAAATTTGGCCTCCAAGTCTTGGTTGCAAGAATAAATGAACCCCAACAAAGAAAACTCATTTAATAACCCCCCCCCCCCCCCCCCCCGACGGCGAGAATGCCATGCGAGAGTGACAAGAGCAATTTCGCCGGTCACTATCGTCGAAAATGTACCGTAGGTTCGTCCCTGACCCTTTTCACGATTATGACACCGCAAGAGTGACACTGGCATTTTCGCCAGTCACTCTCGTCGGGACTGTACCGAATGCCATCCAAGACCAACGATTGTGACCTGCGACAATGCCCAATGGCACTGTCGTTGAGGCATTGTCGCCGAAGGTTCTTTCCCGACCAAATTTGATATTTCAAACTCGATTTAACGAAGGATCTAAAATTAGAAACATATGGGGATTATTTAGACATAAATTTAGGATTTTGGTCCATAAATTTGGGTCGTTACAGTGTTTGTGTGTGTGTGTGTATATATATATATAGGTTTGTGTGTATCGCGTAGAGGGTTGAGGTGGTTGTGGGATGGTGAAGGTGGAGATCGGTGACGAGAATGTGGCCGGAGAAGAAGTTTGGCCGGCGAAGATTCGTTCTGTTTGGTCAATTAACAATGGATATATACATACATACATACATATATATAATTAGATTTATAAGAAGAGACAAAAAAAAAAAGTGCAGAAAGAGGACAAAAACATGGTTGGACGATTTTGCTCCTGGCTCTAACGAGGCTCTTTAACGGAGTTAGTGACCGGGTCCTTTCAGAGCAAAATTCAAACTATGAGGACTAAAACTTAAATTATGAAACCACAAGTCCCGCCTTCAAAGAAATCAACAAACCTCAATGACCAAAATTGGAGTTTACTCTATAGATTAATAGTTTAATACATTAGATAATATTATTTTGTTATGATTAATTATAATATTAAAGATGTTTTTAGTATTTTTCAAGTGTGTGGTTGGTGTTGGATTTAATTCAATGTTCAGAGGATCCACCATTTTAAGTGCTTTTAGTGTTTTCTTTATAATGATTGGGTTGGAGATTCCTTTACATGTGGAATTGATGGAGAAGGCATCGACGGGAAATTTTGATCTAGATGGCTCTCTTTTAAATCTAGGGTTTAATATGAGGTTTAATGTGAGTGGTTAGGGAGAAGGGTAATTAGGAAAAATAATAGAATTTAATGGCTGAGTGTATATGACATGAGTTTTGTAGTTGACCGAATCAGTTATCGACTGAGCGATTAAGCTCCTACCGAACAACTAGATATGGATGTGCGAATAGGCCATACCTCTTATACAACTCATTAAGTTGTTATCGAACAACCCCTTAGCAACCCCTACATAAAACTATTAATAATTATTAATTATTAATAATTATTAATTATTAATAATTAATAATCGATAAAAATAATTTTATTCGAGGGTATAATTTGAAGAAGGTGACAAAAAGATCCTTGAGATTGTTGAAAGTCTCCTACACACAACATTTCCATAAGGTAGGGGTGCTCACGGGTTGGGTTGATCGGGTTGAGGGCGTTTCAACAACCCAACTTAATGTTGGCGGTTTGAGAATTTTCAACCCAATCCAACTCAAACAAAAGTGCAACCCAACCCAACCCAACCCGTTCGGGTTGATTGGTTTGGTCGGGTTGTGTTTAAACAAAGTAAAAACAACATTGAAAACACAAAAACAAGGAAATTTTTATTTAAAATACGATTCATCATTCAAAAGAATATACGAATTCATTAAATATTTAGGTATTACATATAACTTTCCAATAATGTCCTCTTATAGCTTCATTGCTCGTTATTGTCAAGTTGTTTTTGGTAACGTATACATATTAAATGGAAATATAAATAATTTTAGAGAAGTCGCTAAAACGTTTATCGGGTTATCGGGTTGGTCGGGTTACTTTGAGTCTAACCCAATATCAACCCAATAGATTCGGGTTGTCCTAATTTTGTATCGATTATATGTCGGTTTATCTCGGGTTGATTTTTTTCGGGGTGGTCGGGTTGGGTTGGTCGGGTTGGTCGGTTTTTTGAGCACCCCTACCATAAGGTAACTTATAAGGTATTTTAAAAAATGATAAGATTAATTATTAATATATTAGTAATTAATATTTATTAATAATTTAATAATTAGTTACTAATATTTTTTAGTAATTACTGATGATAAATAAAATTTAATATCACTTAGAGGTATAATTAAAGAAAATGAAAAAAAAAACTTTTTGGAACTTACTAAAATTAAAGTGGTATTTGTTTTTAAGAGGTGCTGAAATCTTATCTTACTTCTGATTTTTAAGAGGTGGTGTTAAAGTCTGAAATTTAAATGAATAAGATTGTTTGTTTTTGCAAACTGACAAATGTTTGAATATGTATAGTTTTCTATTTTATCCATCAAAAATTCAACTTAAATATGTCAAATGAAGTGATCACTGATCGAAGTATTAAAAAAAAAAAAAAATTAAGAAAGAAAGATGCTCGCAAATTTGACCAACCCATTTTTCTATAAAATGGCCGACCGCCAAAAAGGTAAGCATAAAAGTCATCTTTATTTGTTTACTTTTTAATTTATTATAAAAGTTTTGTTTAAATGTACGAAAACAAATTTATAAGTTTACATCTTGTTTGTTTTTTTATTTTAAGCTCGTAATCATCATCTATGTCTGATTTGGTCAGTCGTCTTATAATTTAGATTGTTTTTTTTTTATTATTTCTAGAGACTCCTATCTCTTAATATGGTCCGGACAAAAACCTTATCTCTTAAATCTCCTTTTATTTTCTTTCAGCACCATTATTTCCATTTCAACGTCAATTTTAGCTTAGATGCACCCCAAACTTGAAAAAACGCTAAACAAGAAGATTGTAGATCCGTATGTTAGCTTTCCAGTACATCTTGAATCGCTTAAATCGGGATTATAAATGGGAAAAGTTCAATAAAACCCAACAAACTATTCCATTTTGAATGATTAAGTCCCTAAACTAATTTTTTGAATGAAAAAACCATTAAACTTTCTCATTTTGAATGATTAAGTCCCTTAACTATTTTTTTGAATGAAAAAATCATTAAACTTTCTCATTTTGAATGAAAAATCCATTAAATTTCCCCATTTTGAGTTATTAAGTCCCTAAACATTTTTTTCCAATAAATTGAATTATCGAACTTCTAAAAATTGGTTACTTACATCATTTAACCCAAAAAAACTACCTGTAACCGGTTATATTTTGATTCTTTCTCTTTTTATAGATTAAAAATAGATCAAAAAGAGGAAGATCGATAACAGGGGTAACAGCATATTAGGCAATATGGAGAACGGACAACGTTCGGGCAACGGGGAGTGGCGAGGCGGAGCGATACGACAGTTTGTGAGTGGTTTTAATGACATGGAGTTTGAGAATTGTAAAATTGATTTAGATTTATTTTTACTTTAAAATCTTCATACTCAGTTCCGGGTACCTTTAAAAAAAAGGTAACCAATTTTTAGACGTTCGATGGTTTATTTATTCAAAAAAAATGTTTAGGAACTTAATTATTCAAAATAAAATAGTTTATTGGGTTTTTTTGAACTTTTCCCATTATAAATATATATAGATTGTATCCATATAACCTTTCAACAATTTCAAAATGATAAAAAGTTTTTGAAGGTTGTTGAAAATCTATTCCATTTAGTGTTTCAATAAGTTAGCTTATAAACTAATTTTATATAAATTATAAAAATATTTTTAAAATTGTTATATCTGCTTTTTAACGACTAAATATATTGACCAATAATAAACGTAATAATATATAAAAATTGATAAGATTAACTAAATATATTAAAAAATAATAAATGTAATAATAGTATTATAAAAAAAACTAATATTTATAATTATTAATTATAAATAAAAAGTTTAATATCACTTAGAGGTAATGAGGTATAACCAAGAGAAAGTATATAAAAAAAAAAAAAAAAAAGCTTCATTTAACTTATTGAATTAATTTCTGTTTGAAACCTATTAATCCAATATTCAAAAATTGATTTCTATGTTTTCTCAAAGTCAAAATCCAATATTTAATTGAAACAAAAATATATTTATTTTAGCTCCTTCGTCTCGTAAAATTATAATAGTAAGTTTAGCAATTTTCTTATGATTACAAAACTACATTTTCTTGTATAGTTATGCATCAAACTCTTCACAAATTAATAAATAGTCAAACTTTATTGAATTAACAAATAATCATTATTTGCTATTTTCAACTTTGTTTTTTGTTTTATATGTTATTTTCAGTTTTGTTATTATAAAGAAAAATATTAACCAATAACGTATACCTGTAAATCAATAATCTGTTATTTTCTATTTTATTTTTTTGAAACAATTATAATATAATTCTCCAACAAATTAACCTTTTATTTATTTGTTGACCACATGATCATATTAATTTAAATGATTTTACATGTCGGCTTTATTTGAGTGTTTGGTACACATCAATTCTCCTCATCCTTGTCCTTTTAAATGTGATGGAGGGATGCCTTAATTTGTGTCATTTGAAATAAACCTCAAAGGCTCCATTCATATCATGCATACATGGGGGAGAGAATGAGCGAGATTAAACACTTTAGTCATGAGGAACATTCATTGAAGTTGATCGAAAATTGGGAGACGGTTGTAGGTGTTAGCGATGATAATGATGAAAAGAAACAAGTCAATTGTTGTTATGGATGTCAAGAACCCATATTAGGTGGCTTTGCATATGGTTGCACCTCGTGTTCTCACTTTTTGCACGAGACATGCGCAAACCTAGCACCAGTTATCAATCGCCATCTGCATCCCTTGCATCCTCTTATGCTCGTTGTTCGCAATCATAACTATTGGGCATGTGACGTGTGCGACAGTCAAGGACTAATGAAGGGTTTTAGCTACCGGTGTAGGAGTTGTGACTTTGACGCATGCACAAAATGTGGTCTCGCTACTGCACTCGAACAGGAAGCTGCTACTGCACTCGAACAGGAAGCATTGATCAAATTTAAACACGAAGGTCACCCACAACACACTTTAACCCTTTAGTTAAGATCTGCTTCATTCCGTTGTGATGCTTGTCTTGCTAAGGATGAGGACTTATTCTATCAATGTGATAGTTGTGATTTTTGGATGCACAAAACTTGTGCATCCTTAGCCCACACAATCGATCTACCCCATCACCATATTCATCCTCTCGTTCTCGTCTATTCTCTTCCGGATAATTTCTATAAGTATCCTTATTACTGCGAATTTTGCACCAAGCGCATCCAATATAAAGGTTGGTTGTATCACTGTGCAAACTGTAGATATTTTGCGCATATTAAGTGCGCCTTGAATGCAAAGCAACGTCCCATTCCAAGGTCAAAAGTTTCCCTTTATTTTTCTTATTTTTATTTTCGATTTTTGTGAATGCTTATTCTAAATTGCTTATGTCATTTCAGCGATTCTCTAGGTACTTCTCTAGTTGAAGAATGCACAAATGAATTTCGGCATTTTCCCATGCCAGAGCCATTCACAGATCCACTAAAATTACTTCATTTGGAGAAGGTATCTTTAGATGATGATGGTGCAACAGAGATTAGCCATTGGAGTCATGATCATCCATTGATTCTTAACGTTGAACCTCAAGGTAACAACATGCCCAACAACGGTTGTGGTGATCCAATAGAGCTATGTGATGGATGTGTACGACCCCTCTCCCTTCCATACTACAATTGCAAACATGGATGTTCATTTACTCTCCACAAATATTGTGTTGAATTACCGCTCACATTAGAACATCATCTTCACCCGGATCATTTGCTTGACTTGGTAAACACCTATGAAGATGAGTACTACTATACATGCAATGGTTGTTTTAGCAAAGGCAACAACTTTGTCTACAAATGTGAAACTTGCAAGTTCTACTTGGATGTGAATTGTGCAAATTTACCCAACACCATCATACATAAATCTCACGAACATCCTCTTATCCAAGTCATTGATCCCAACCCTCATTGTAAGGCATGTAACAAAACATCTACTAGTATAAGTTTTGCTTGCAAGGTTTGTAATTTCCAACTAGACATGTTTTGTGCAATACAGTCTCCACATTTTCTTACTCATAGGTATTGCAAAGGACATGAAATCCCATTGACTTATCCCCAGTCGAAGATCATCCTGAAGATTTCTATTGTGATATATGTGAGGAGGAAATGCACCCCAAGTTTCCACTCTATCATTGTCACAAATGAAAAAATTCATTTCACCTAGATTGCATTAATCGAATCGATTTGTATGCAAATGTCAAGGTGGAGAACACTAGAACTTTTTCTTATCATAAACATCCATTAACATTTGTTCGAAGAAAGAAAGCATCTACGTATGTGTGCTTTCTTTGTAATCTTGATATTAGTGGTCGTTTGATGCTTGAATGTCGGACAGGAACATGTCCTTTTATAGTTTGTTATCGTTGTTCTTTTAAGAAATAAAATGAGCCTCATTTGTATCCATGTCGCATGATTGTAAAGTATATGAAACGGATACATATATTATTGTTTTTGTTCAATGGTGTAATTTATTACATATGTAATTATGTAATAGATTTTTCAACAATTGCAAGTTGTCTTGTTCATACATATATGACTTTAATACAAAATAAAATTTACTTCATATTTTGATAACATTCATAGACATTCAAATTTTACAAATGTTCATGTTGATGAATAAATGGATGAATCAAAAATCTCATATAACACAAACTAGTTAATATTGACATAATACAAGTTTCTTGAGTATTAACACATGACATTTTTGTAAGCAAAATGAAACAAAGTGGTGTGGTTGATCCTTGATATGCAATTGCCATTCGGTTTCATTCAAGCTAAAAACACCCAACTTACTTCCCTTTGGATAAGATGATGTTCATGATTTTAGTGTCATCAACCATTTTGCTGTGATTGACATTTACACAAGACAAAAAGGTTTTAGTTAAGCTTCTAATACGGGTCAGAAAGTGTGGAGAGCATGCTTGCATAAACTAACTTCAACACTGGACCGATGAATGGAAGGGGTCATGGGGGCCTTGCCCTCGCCCCCTTGCAGTGGCCAGATACGGTATGCATGGGAAGCGGACGCTTCAGCTTCAGCTTCATGATTGTCTTCAAATCCATCATATCAGAACGCTGAAATGCTTGCCCCCTTCAGTGTTGGGTCACTAACGTTGATTAGTGTCTGCCTTCAGTGTTGAGTACTGAAGCTGATCAACAACGAGTGCTCTCGTTAAAGCTGATCAGTGAATACTACTTGTGGAAAGTGTTTTCCCATGATCCAAAATATCGTCCAAGTCAAATTTTTCGATCTATCACGACACCCCAGGTTCTAACTTGACATGCCTACTCAACCAGATGTTTCCTTGATTCACCAACACTGTGTTAGTGAATTAGAAACGAGTGACAAGATTTCAACCCACAACTTCAAAAACGAGATTCTCACCATTTTTCTTTATGAAACTAAAAACATAATCAACACCAAAAGCAAAAATAATGGTACGTAAAATGAATCAATTTTACCTTGTGATCTTCTTCGACCCGTTCTTTCTTTCTTTCAGCTGCTTCTTGACCTATCGACCATGATATTCGGTTCATTAAAACACAGAAAAGAAGATTCGAAATTAGGGATATAAAAAGACTAAAACTTAAAACCTTTAACAAATAACCTACAAGATTACACAGCGCAATACGGATGGAGACTTGATGGAGGTGAAATGTGAAATGGTGAATGGTGGTGCCAGTGCTGCTGTCGCCTAGCTAAGAGAGAAAAATGACGATGAAACCAAATCAAGATACAAAATACCATTTTTTTGTATAGCATGAAGTATAAGCATCTTTGATAATACATATACAATTTAAATACAATTAACTGTAACAATACAAGATAATTAAAAGGGAAATTAATTAAACTAGCCATTTCAGAAAATCGGCTTTATCTCCTAACCAATCTCTCTCTCAATTTATTAAAATAGCCCATAAGTTCGTGAAAGATGTTCGTATATACGAACACATCCCTAAATCTGATAAATTTGACATATGTTCGTAATATATGTTCGTATATACGAACATAATTTAAAAACTCAACAATTTTTATTAACTTCGTGAAATGGGTTCCTGGGAAATGAAATCAGTTTAAAAAAATTACATTTATGGCCCCTGTTCGTATTTCACGAACCAAACTTACCTTTTTGACCATCTTGTGAGCTAAAGAAATATTATAAATTTACAATTTTAGCCCCTGTTCGTATATATCATGTGAGTGATACGAATATACCGAATTACAAGTTTGGCCCCTGGTTCGTATATATTATGTGATACGAAGTAAATGGTTTAAATAAAAAGGCAAGTTACAATTATGGTCCCTCATCTTTGAAACATTAATCAAATTATTTTCAATTTTGGCCCTAGTTCGTATAATATGTTCGTGTATCACGAACATAGATTTCCAAATTAAAGGAAAGTTACAATTATGGCCCCTCAACTTTGGCCCAATAATCAAAGTATTTACAATTTTGGCCCTAATACTTTGATTATTGGGCCAAAGTTGAGGGGCCATAATTGTAACTTTCCTTTAATTTGGAAATTTATGTTCGTGTATCACGAACATAAATTTCCAAATTAAAGGAAAGTTACAATTATGGCCCCTCAACTTTGGCCCAATAATCAAAGTATTTACAATTTTGGCCCTAATACTTTGATTATTGGGTCAAAGTTGAGGGGCCATAATTGTAAATATCCTTTAATTTGGAAATCTAACATATGATACGAACTAGGGCCAAAATTGAAAATAATTTGATTAATGTTTCAAAGATGAGGGGCCATAATTGTAACTTGCTTTTTTATTTAAACCATTTACTTCGTATCACATAATATATACGAACTAGGGGCCAAACTTGTAATTCGGTATATTCGTATCACTCACATGATATATACGAACAGGGGCTAAAATTGTAAATTTGTAATATTATTTAACTCACATGATGGTCAAAAAGGTAAGTTTGGTTCGTGAAATACGAACAGGGGCCATAAATGTAATTTTTTTAAACTGATTTCATTTCCCAAGAACCCATTTCACGAAGTTAATAAAAATTGTTGAGTTTTTAAATTATGTTCGTATATACGAACATATATTACGAACATATGTCAAATTTATCAGATTTAGGGATGTGTTCGTATATACGAACACCTTTCACGAACTTATGGGCTATTTTAATAAATTGAGGGAGAGATTGGTTAGGAGATAAAGTCGATTTTCTGAAATGGCTAGTTTAATTAATTTCCCTAATTAAAAACCCATAGGGGACAAGTAATTATAGTATTGCAAGATACACTTTCTGGAGGCACAAAGCACAAGCGACCATAGTAGGACACAACCTTAAATAATGAACCATACAACTTTTCAGCATGAAGTAAAAATATCGAGTGCAGGATATAACTTTTACCGTTTAAAATACAAGTAACCATATCATTATAAGGTAGGACTTTTTAATGCATAACAAGATACAATTATCAATGCATGAGGTACTAATATATGTAGCAACACAAGATACAACTTTAACAGTATAAAATACAGATACCGGATGCAAGATGGAACTTTACATACATAAAGCACATATCACTGTAACACGATTACACTGAATATGAGGAATATTAAGAAAAATAGGTTTAAGAAATAGAGATGATGACATCTCCTTTTTCTTGGTAGCTACAAATTGATGAAATACCTGAAGCCATAGAAGCATGTTTTGTCATATCTGATCACCAATCGCCTGACCCATTAAATTGCAAATTTGAGCATTCAAAAATACATCGGAAGATCCTCTAGATGCAGTGTGTTTAAAATGGTAATTCATAGCTAAATGAGTTGTTGTATGCAAACAGAGTCTGCAACTTCTCATAAGACCTGATCTTGATGGTTTTAATGTTCTTTAGTGGCAAACATGAAGAGGTAACACTTTCAAGCATCAGGCAGCTTTCCAAAGATAGAGTTTCAAGATTGATGAAACTATGACTCTCCTGGTTTTCTGCTATACCAGTTGCACCTGAGATCCATAATGTTGGACCTGCAAAACAATGAAGAACATATCAAATTTGATGAAGAAATCATGATTGTTTGGTAGTGGCTTAATAATACTAAAAGTGGCTTATTCGGTAAGCTTCTAGAGGAAGCTTTATGCCAAAAAAGCCAAGTTTTTTTTTTTCCAAATCTGCCCCTTCCAAATTAAAAACTAGGGGTGCTCGTGGTGCAGTTTGAAGCAAAACCGCAAACCGTACCGCATATGCGTTTTGAACATTTTCCCAAACCGCACCGCAAAATGCGATGCAGTGCGGTTTGTATCTAACGCACTTTACACCTACTATTTAATAATTATAATATTAAAACTTCATTTTAAAATCAACGATAACATGACCATAGTCCAAAAATTAAAAATATATAACACACTCGATTCTTAAATACATATTACATAAATGCAATTATTCTATATATACATATATGTGTGTAATATATAAAACTAAAAATATATACATATATTAATGTGCGGTGCAATGTGGTTGCGGTTCTCGCGAAGGCCAAGTATATTGGGTTCAAATAATTTGATAAGCCAATGATTTTTTTCCGTGTTTCAGAATACGGTTAACCAACATGTTAACTAATCGATTACGATAAATTGGATCTCGAAAAATATAGAAGAAAGGAGTTTGTGCCCCAATATCTGCCATAAAAGGGCCGAGCCATAACAAATGTGAAGCTATCCGACTTAACTCCAACATAATGACAAGTTGATAACTCAAAACCGCAAACCGCACCGCAGAAGTTCTAAACTGTGCTTTGCGGTGCGGTGTGGGCGGTTTGTACGGTTTGGCGGTTTAGATGAACACCCCTATTAAAAACATGTTCCTTGCATCTTGAAAAAACCCTCCCAATCTATACCTACATATTAATCCATACAATGGCTTTATCCATGCATGACTTAATGGAAAACTATCCAAACAACCCCTTAGTCTTTAGAATGTCAGGGTTCGTTCTCTTTAGTAAGATGTGCAAATATGAAGCCGAAATCAATAATCTGGAAAGATAAAAAAAAGAAATTTCACCTGCATACTCAACCAAAGGTTTCTTGATTCAGTGAGGTTTAAGAAAAGTTGATAAAGACTACAACCCACAACTACAGAAACAAGATTCTCACTATTTTTCTTTATGAAACTAAAAACATAAACAAAACCAAAAGCTTAAAACTAAAGCAATGTATGTAAAATGGATAATTCATAATCAATTTTACCTTATAATACCTTTGATCTTCTTTGGCCTGTTCTTCCCTTTGTTCAGCTGCTTCTTGACCTATCAATCATGGTATCCAATCCATTAAAACCCAAAAGGTAAGATTCAAAATTAGGGATACAAAGAGAGTATAGAACTTAAAACCTATAACAAATTATCTACAAGATTACAAAGCACAATATGGATGGAGACACAACCTTTAATGTATGAACTATGAGTATCTTGTGCAAATCACACATTTTTAAGGCTATAGTATAAGTAATTTTAGCACTAGCAGTACAAAATACAACTTTTCTGCATGAAGTACAAATATCGAGTGCAAGATATAACTTATACCGCCTAAAATACAAGTAACTATATCATTATAAGTTACAAATTCTAATGCATAGAGTTTAATTTCAAATGCATGAGGTACAAATATATGTAACAACACAAGATACACCTTTGACAACATCAAATACAAATGTTGTACGCAAGATGGAACTTTACATACATAAAGCACAAATCATGGTAACACAATTGCACTGAATTTGATGAATCTTTAGGAAAATGGTGGTAAGAAACAGAAACGAAGACAGATTTTAACATGTGATAATGCTAATCAATAACCCATAATCCAACTCATGATTTAGAACTTAAAACCAGCAATCAATGAGTTCCAGATAAACAAAAATCCTTAGATGCAAGAAAGCCCTTCAGCTTTCCTCCATTCATTTATTGCACTGTGGATCCCATCTTCATTTCTTCTCAAGTGAACTACGTGGATCAAAAATCGCATCTATATTTTCTTTTTTGGATCATAGCAGTTAGTCAGTTACCATGCTAAACGCCTACGAAAACATGTTAACTGAATATAGATGCACTTCTGAGAATAATAAAACAAACAAGGACATCATTTGTAATATTTAAAAAAGATCAATCTTGGGAGTTGAACATCAAGGAAGAAGCTTTTGTAGTAAAGATACAATTTTGGGAGTTAAACATCAAAGAGATTGATCAGTGCTTTTCTTGACAGCAAAACAGAGTGCCCAAAGAGTTCAAAACTAGTTCTTTAGCCACAAATTGATGAAATACCTTAAGCCATGGAAGCACATATGTTGAGTCAGTTCCGAGCTCCCATTAAATTTTCAAATTTGGGCATTCCAAAATACGGCTGTCCCCTAGTGACGGCAGAGTGACGCCTATGCTTTTCAGCATCGGAAGATCCTCTAGATGCAGTGTGTTTAAACATGGCAATACGTATCCAACTGAGTTGATGTGTGCAAACAGAGTCTGCAGCTTCTCACAACACACCTGATCTTGATGGTCTTAATGTTCGTTAGTGGCAAAGATGAAGAGGTAACATTTTCAAGCATCAAGCAGCTTTCCAAAGTAAGAGTTTCGAGATTGATGAAATTATGACTCTCCTGGTTTCCGCTATACAAGCTCTTCAAACTAGTTGCACCTGAGATCCATAACGTCTTAAACTCTTTGGAAAATTCATAGTATTCCTCGATTTCCTTCAATTTGGGGCATGCACAAATTTTGAGAGTTTGTAAAGACGGACATGAGACGCCGATTCTCGTCAGTTCTGGTAGTTCCCATAGATGCAAAGTTTCTAAAAGTGGAAGTTCAAGTTCGTCAGCTTCAGATAGAGATACAATCTTCTCACAATATTTGATTTGAAGAACTTCGAGGGTCTTTGGCAACCATGATGATGAAAACACAGTTGAAACCTCTGGACAACTTTCTAAATATAAAGTCTTCAGATTGTTGAAGCTCCCAAACGGCTGATTCCCATTATATATACTTGCTAAACGGCGATTATTTGAAACTCCCAAATTCTCCATAGCAATGCCCAGTTCTCTTTCCTTTTCATCAAAAACGCTGATCATTTCATCACATCTTTCAATCCAACAGCCCTTTAGTTCATTGAGAACAGAGGCACTTAAACCAGATAACAAACTCTTGAATTTATTATCAATCAGAAAGACCAAGTTGACATGACGGATAATGTTCTCAATACCCTTAGGGGAATGGTTGAATCCACGAATCTGCAGGGACCTGTTGTATTGAGCAAAATGACCAGTTCGGAGGTAGACATCTGCAAAGACAAGTTCACGTCTTCGAAGATATCTATCCCCAATTTCACCTTCCACCATGACAGGAAATGCACATAGATGAAATCCTCCTCGTGGTGAGGGACTTTTCTTCAGAATTTGAAGAAACTGAGTGCCACTAAGAAACAACGGAGGTTTGACACCGTCAGACAACCGACAAATGTTCCACTGATCTTCATTCATCTCTTCGGACAAATCTGAAGGTTGCACATATCCTTCACGAGTTCAGCTCCATTAGGTGCCAAAGAGGCGATACCAGCAAGATTTAGCACCTCAAGATTCAATAAAGATGCATTCAATTCAAGATTCTGCAAAACGGAGCAGTTCTTCAGTACGAGCTGCCGGAGGCTGCTAGGGTTTGGAAGGGCAGGGGGTACTTGATCTTCGTTTCTGAAAGATCTAGCTTTTGAAGATGGATCATTCTTTCAAAAGAGATATATGCTATATCTTCTAAAGAACCACAGTGTGAGATATCAAGAACCTCCAATCTTGTAGCAGATTCTAGAGATGGCAACTCTATCAAAGATGGACAGCGAGAAAGGAACAGTTCACGAAGATTGGATAGATTGGAAAGGGATGGCAGAACTTTGACATTAGTTTCTGAAAGATTAAGCACTCGAAGACATGTCATACGGTCAAAGAAATCATCCTCGATATCATTGAGATTCTTTGAATCTGAAAGATCAAGTACCTCAAGGTCTACAAGGGGTTCAATGCATGAAAGTTGTTGTAACCTAAGGCAATTCTTAAAATAAAGACAACGAGGATTAGCAACGTTAGTAGGTAGACGCTCAAGGGTGGTTCCTGATAGGTTAAGGGTTCGTAGGGAACTTAGGTTTCGTAAAGATGGATCATGAAACTCTTCAAAATTGGTAGAGCCAAAGAGATCAAGAGTTTGGAGACTGCCTAATGAAGTCAAGCTCCGTAATCTACCTAGCTTTTTACAGTCACACAATAGCAAATGAGTAAGTTTTTCAAGATTTCTGAGCAATGGTGTGGTTGAAACCATGGTATTGGAAAGATTAAGGATCTGAAGATTCTTAAATTCTAAGAAATTTTTATCCACATAATCCAAAGAGACGTTACCAGAGAGGTCAAGAACCATAAGATGTTTAAGCTTTGCGAGATTTTTGACCCTTGTCAAGTGAGGACAATCCTTAATGACTAGCCACTGTAGTTCGGCAAGACTGTAAACGGATTCAGGTAAAGAAGTAATTTGCAGTTCAGATAGATGAAGGCTTTGAAGTTTTGGCATGTTATTGAAGAACTCCTGTTTCAGTTCATTGAGAGATCTAGCACCAGAAATTTCAAGAACACGCAAAGCTTTCAGAGATAGATTCAAATCTTCCAAAAACACACAATCTCTAAGCAGAAGAACACGAAGCGTATCCATCATAGCCAACGGGTTTGGCAATGATTTGATGGTGGGATTGAATAAAGCAAGAACTTGAAGTTCCTTTTCAGATTGAAGGAATCTCACGAGGACATCCTCGTCAAAATGGGTTCCATCTAGCAATAAAGTTGAAAGATTTTGACCACCTTTCTTTAAAGATTGTTTCTGTTCATGATTCTTCCCTTTCACACTTGTCCAAGGTGTTTTTAGCATTCCATCATCATGTGTGATTCTCCCAAAACCTTCTGTATCAGACGTGAACACTGTCGCCAGCCCAAGACTAGCGATTTCGTCAAGACACTGGTACAGATCATCAATGTTTAAAAGGGACTTGTCCATGAACACACAACCCCCCTCTTGTTCCTCTTTTTTGATGAAGTTTTCGCCTAGAGTTCGGATCACCGGAGACTGTCTCATCCGAGCATCAAGTTTTTCAATCAATAAAGCATTGGAATCTGCTCTAGGCAAAGCTTCCACCTCAACCTTGAATAAACCTTCATCTTCCCTGCTTGATCAAGAGATGAATACAATTTTCAGTTTTTCATCATTATCATGAAAAGGAAACATTTCTCTCCAGGCTAACCAAAACTTTGCTTCATTCGCTTTCCTCTTAGTTTCGTCATTCATTACATCATCTAGTACTAGAATACAACAGGTCCAATTAAGCAACTAGAATACAACAGGTCCAGTTAAACCTCCTAAACTAAGCTGTTTTCATAAATTTTGACTGACCAATTAAGCAGATTTTGTATGCAATAAATAAAGTCATCAGAATAGATGCTTCTACTGTCAATTTTTGCAAATATTTGTTTTCCTGCATTAGCTTATAAATTTGAGTTGTTTTATAGGCTAAAGATCAGTATTTCTGCACTAAAGATTAGCTCTTATTATGATTTTATAAGAAGAATTCTTCTCAAAGAGACAACACACTTTTCCTAATAACTCTTTAGGTTTGTCAACTAAAAACTACACATTTGGTTTAATCTTAAAGCATTTCTCATGTACAAATGTATAGTTGTGTAGGTGTCTCAACCTTAAGTTTCATGGGTACCGAAATACTCTATTTGTCACTTCTTCTTTTGATGAACACCAAACGAATTACGATGCATATTTTGTTTGAAAATTCATTTTATTTAGATAAAAGTATCAAAATAACAATCTTCACTACAAACACAATGTCCACATTAGAATGGAAAGGATTCAGTTTCCAATCTAGGTGTCTATAACTCCAGCGAAATCACAGACCACCAGGATGGATCAATGACCCCAGAAGGTGAATTGAAATGAAAAGACTCAAAAGTGCCACTAAACCTAAATGACAAGGAAAGAGATTTAGCATCATCAACAACCATTGGGAGAAGATCAACATCGATTTAATATCAATTCTTTTATAACAACCATCGTCCTAGCAAAAATGGCAAAGGAATGCCAAAGTTTCCAACAATAAGCAACTTGGACAAATTGTATTGATTAAATGGGGGAAAAACATTTCAAACTGCAGTATACATTTTGTACTTCGCAAAATGCAGTATAATGATTAGAGAATTCAATCAATCCTCGAGTTGTATACATCAAGTAGATACCAAAGCTACACATTGAGGAAATTGGTAGACATAGCCTAAAATCAAACATCATCAGCTACTTCTTAAGTCTTAAAAGTTAAAACCAGATGGTTTCAAACTTTTTGATTGCTGAATTGCTAACAACATCGATAGATTACAAGCTTTAAAAAAAACAATAGTACTGAATCGACATTTGAATTAAAGTGATTATGACTGATACAAAATCGATTGCGATGTGAAATAGATGAAAGCATGAATAACATATAATAATACTTAAGAATTTGGAAGGAAAAAAACCTGAAAGTTGAACTCCGCCGATTTGAATCTCCGGTGAAGAAAGTCGACTATGGCTTTTGGGGGTAGTTTATACAAGTTGTCTTTGTAACGTCAACGGAAGTCAACGTTCTTTCTTTTTTTTATAACCGTGTTGTTTCGCTGTTCCTAAAAAATAAAAATGTCGTTGGAAATTATTTAAAATAGTCAATTTTTTATCATTGTTTTTACCAAAATAAAAAACAATATGATCGATTTTCCGGACCAAAATAAAAAACATCAAAAAAAAATACATATATGATCGATTTTCCTGTAAAAAAAATTGATCGAGATCCATAATTGCGGACCCATATCCGTAATTTTTGACCCAGGTCAACAATATAAAAAAAAATTAGGAAAATTGATCAAATTCGTATTCTTTTGGTGTTTTTAAGCTAGATTCGCAATTACGGACCTAATTTTTGCGAACCTATGATTATTTTGGTAAAACTCGGAGAGAAGTGGCTAAGGTAAAACCTCCGGTGCAAATTGACTATTTTTAATTAATCTCTTTCCTAAATTATCATGCCTCATTCATGTCCATCAATCACATGAAAATAGACATGAAATTTTTAAGAAATCAGATTTTTATTTGTTGCTAAAATGCGAGTGGTGGTTTCGTGGTTGGGGTAATTAATTTCATTTACTTTTATCTGATAAGATTTTTGATAATTAAAAATTCGCATAGTAATAGTAATAATTGTATTAGTTAATCGAGTAACATGTAAGAACTCGGCTTTTGCTAGGTACGATCGTCGCCGTTAACATACTTATCCGTTAGAGTAAATAATCTGATAAGCGTGTATTCGGTTAACGTTTAGTATACGGACCCTTAGATTTTTTTTGTAAATAATATTCTTGATCTAAAAACAAATATATATGTATGTATAAAGGGAGCTTACAAAAATAAAAATAAAATAAATGGAGCTTAAGGGAAACCCCAAAAAACTGATGAACACGTCGTAACCGTTCATATGGACGGTATATACATGTGCATACAAGTATTGAAGTTGTTTTTTGGTCTTTGTGCATGTGTGCATGTTATCCACGTGCGCATGTTACAAATTACTTGTATGCAATGTGGATATTGCCTAGATGAATGATTACCAAGATCCTGTATTTTCCACCTTTTCGTGGTTTTCTCTGAATCTGAGGGTTGGATTCCGGTGAGATGAGAAATTGAGTTAATTGTGGGAAGTGGTTATCGACCGTTAGATGAGAAATGGACGCACATTAGGATGAAATGCACCGGATCAATTCCCTTCTAAGCCGTAATTCATGGGAGAGTTTGAGATTAAAATATATCAATGGTTCGGATCCACTTCTCACGTTTCTCACCTTTAACTCAACTTCTCACACGATCCTACTGAGTACATTGTTGATTTTTTTTGGAAATGGAAGGGAAAGGTATATGTCTACATCAAACCTTTTTGTTTGTTTCTAATAATTAATCACAACCACTTTTGAATCATCTTTATATACATTATAGCTAAGTTTTGTCTAAGTTATCCACAAGTTAGTGGTTCCTATTGAAGGATCCTTGTGTGTTATCCATCAATTTTTAGTTTAGTTGATATTGTACACAAGGGAGAAAGAATGGGTGAGATAAATCATTTTATGTATCAAGAACATTCAGGGTGTGTTTGGTACGCAGACAGGACAGGACAGGACAAGATAGAACAGGACAGGACGGAACAGAACAAGATAGTTGTCCAACGTTTGGCAAGACATGACAGAACCGGACTAGACTGGTTAAATGATGAATTTACCTCTGATGAAAAATCATATATTACATCACATAAAACTAATTTACATCACTAATACATAGTGCAATGGATTATCAAAAACATAAAACTAATTTATCACGATTGGATTTTGGATATGGAAATCAAAAACCAAATTTTAAGTTTCGGATTTTAGGTTGTTTCGAGTTTGGGTTGGTCGAGTTTCGGATTGATGTCGGTCGGGTTCGGGTATTATATAATGCAAAAGTTATATATAAATTCAATCGTTTTTTAGGATGAATACAATCGATTGAAAGATTGATGAAATCGATAGCAAATTTAAAATTTAGAAAATATTTCAACAGACTATAGTTTACGATTTTTAAAAAATAATTAGATAAATAAATATATATATATATATATATATAGTATTTAAAATATAGATTTATGTTATTTCGGGTTTTCGGACGGGTTGGGTGGCCAACGATCAAACCCAATCCGAACCCAGATATCCTCTCAAATGTCGGGTTTCGGATTATCGAATTTCGGGGTATTCAGGTTTTGCAAAAACACCTTATTTTCGATTCAGATGCGGATTCGGATTTCGGTCTATTTGGGTTTTGCACACCTCTAACTTGGAGGCGTGGATGATGAGAAGGCATTTGTTTTATGTTTTTGTTTTTAACAAAAAGTATATTAGTCAAAATATTGTTGTTCTACTTAGTTCCAGGGGGTTGGAGTAGGACAAGTGTGTCCCATGCTTGTTCCATTTAGCTCTAAGGTGTCCCACATATGGTCACGCCAAACATGAGACAAGTTTGTTCTGTTCTGTCATGTTCTGTCCTATTCCACTCTGTTCTGCATACCAAACGCACCTTCATTGAAGTTTATCGAAAACTTGGAGGTCATTGTAGGAATCGGTGATGATAATGATGAGAAGAAAGAAATCGTCCATTGTCATGGATGTCAAGAACCCATGTTGGGTGGCTCCGGATATGGTTGTATCCCATGCCATTACTTTCTGCATAAGAAATGCATAGAACTAAGACCTACTATCAATCACCATATCCATCCCTTGCACCCTCTTACACGTCAATCTAGAATGGACTTGTGATGCGTGTCGTAAAGAAGGCCAAGTAGGAGGTTTTAGCTATTACTATATACAATGTGACTTTGATGCATGTACGAAGTGTAGTGCTGCTATTGCACACAAGGAGGAAGCTTTGATCAAATTTCAACATGAAGGTCACCCAGAACACACTTTAACCCTCCAGTCGAGATCTGCATCATTCCTTTGTGATGCTTGTCATTCTAAGGATGAAGGCTTACTTTATCAATGCGAAGACTATGATTTCTGGATCCATAAGACCTGTACTTCCTTGGCACCCACTATCAATCTACCCCATCACCATAAACATCCTCTCGTTCTCGTCTATTCACTTCCAAACAATTTCCTTAAATTCGAATATTTTTGTGAATTTTGCGAAAGATACATCCTACGGAATGGTTGGTTATATCATTGTGCAAACTGTAGATACTTTGCCCACATTAAATGTGCCTTAAATCTAGAGCAACCTTCTATTCCAAGGTCAAACTTTTCCTCTTCCTATTTTTACTTTTTATTTTTGTGAATCCTACTTCTAAATTGAATATGTCGTTTCAGCGATGCTCTATGTACTTTATATGGTTGAAGAACACGTAAATGATTTTCCACAATTTCCCATGTCATATGCATTTACAGATCCACTAAAATTACTTCATTTGGAGAATATGGCTCTAGATGATGATGGTACAACAGAGATTAACCATTGGAGTCATGATCATCCATTGATCTTTAACGTTGTATCCCAAGGTAACAACATAAACAACATTGGTTTATGTTGAACTATTGAGGTGATAGATATCATTTAATTCGATGGATCAAGTTGCTAAAAGTAGACTCATAACTCATAACCAAAATTGAATAAAAATCATGCATGTACAATCACGTGTTATGGGGTCCAAAAAATTACATATTTTGATCCACACAATTTTTTGTTGTTTTTTTCTAAATGATAGAGCATAGTTCATGAATTATAAATATATAGATTATATCCATAAAACAAAGTGATAAAAAGTTTTTAAAGCTTGTTGAAAATCTATTTCACTTAGGTGTCGTTTGTTTTTTAAGAGGTCTAAAGTCTGAAGTCTTATTTTAGTTATAATTAATTAGAGGTGGTGTGTAAAAAGGTCTGAACGATTCAGACTTAAGAGTCATTAAGAGGTTTTTAAAAAAAAAAAAAAAAACCCCTTAGTGTTTTAATAAATTAGCTTATAAACTATTTTTACATAATTTATAAAAACACTTTTAAAATTGTTATATCTGCTTTTTAATGACTAAATATATTGACCGATAATAAACATAATAATATATAAAGTCAAAAACCAATATTTAATTGAAAAAATATATATATTTTAGCTCCTTCATCTCGTAAGTTTAGCAATTTTCTTGTGATTGCAAAACTACATTTTCTTTTATAGTTTTTTTTTTTGGACAATTCCTTTATAGTTATGCATCAAACTCTTCACAAATTAATAAATAGTCAAACTTTATTGATTTAAATAATAATCATTATTTGCTATTTTCAACTTTGTTTATTTATTTATTTATATGTTATTTTCAGTTTTGTTATTATACCTGTAAATCAATAATCTGTTATTTTCTATTTTATTTTTTTGAAACAATTATAATATAATTCTCCAACAAATTAACCTTTTATTTATTTGTTGACCACATGATCATATTAATTTAAATGATTTTACATGTCGGCTTTATTTGAGTGGTTGATACACATCAATTCCTCATCCTTATCCTTTTAAATGTGATGGAGGGATGCCTTAATTTGTGTCATTTGAAATAAACCTCAAAGGCTCCATTCATATCATACATGGGGGAGAGAATGAGTGAGATTAAACACTTTAGTCATGAAGAACATTCATTGAAGTTGATCGAAAATTGGGAGACGGTTGTAGGTGTTAGCGATGATAATGATGAAAAGAAACAAGCCATTTGTTGTTATGGATGTCGAGAACCCATATTAGGTGGCTTTGCATATGGTTGCACCTCGTGTTCTCACTTGTTGCACGAGAAATGTGCGAACCTAGCACCTGTTATCAATCACCATTTGCATCCCTTGCATCCTCTTATGCTCGTTGCTCGCAATAGTAACAAATGGAGCTGTGACGTGTGCTACAGTCAAGAACAAGTGAAGCGTCCGAAGGGTTTTAGTTACCGGTGTAGTAGTTGTGATTTTGACGCATGCACGAAATGCGGTCTTGCTATTGCACTGAAAGAGGAAGCATTGATCGAATTTAAACACGAAGGTCACCCACAACACACTTTAACCCTTCAGTTAAGATCTGCTTCATTCCGTTGTGATGCTTGCCAAGCTAAGGATGAAGACTTATTCTATCAATGTAATAGTTGTGATTTTTGGATGCACAAGACTTGTGCTTCATTAGCCCCCACCATCGATCTACCCCATCATCCTAATCATCCTCTCGTTCTCGTCTATTCACTTCCAGACAATTTCTATAATTTTAAGTATTACTGTGAGTTTTGCGGCAAACACATCTTAAAAAACGGGTGGTTGTATCATTGTGCAAACTGTAGATATTTCGCCCACATTAAATGTGCCTTAAATGCAGAGCAACCTTCCATTCCGAGGTTAAAGTTTTCCTTTAATATTTACCTTTTCTTTAATTTTATTTTTATGTTTTGTGAACACTTCTTCTAAATTGAATTTCATCTCAGTGATTCTCTTGGTACTACTCCTGTTGAAGAAAACGTAAATGAATTTCTGCATTTTCCCATGCCAGAGCCATTCACAGATCCACTAAAATTACTTCATTTGGAGAAGGTATCTCTAGATGATGATGGTGCAACGGAGATTAGCCATTGGAGTCATGATCATCCATTGATTCTTAACGTTGAACCTCAAGGTAACAACATGTCCAACAACGGTTGTGGTGATCCGATAGAGCTATGTGATGGATGTACACGACCCCTCTCCCTTCCATACTACAATTGCAAACATGGATGTTCATTTACTGTCCACAAATATTGTGCTGAATTACCGCTCACATTAGAACATCATCTTCACCCGGATCATTCACTTGACTTGGTAAACACCTATGGAGATAAGTACTACTATAAATGCAATGGTTGTTTTAGCAGAGGCAACAACTTTGTCTACAAATGTGACACTTGCAAGTTCTACTTAGATGTGAATTGTGCAAATTTACCCAACACCATTATACATAAATCTCACAAACATCCTCTTATCCAGGTTATTTATCCCAACCCTGTGTGTAACACATGTAACAAAATACATCCTGGTATAAGCTTTGCTTGCAAGGCTTGTAATTTTCTACTAGACATGTATTGTGCTCTACGGTCTCCACATTTTCTTACTCATAGGTATTGCAAAGGACATGAAATCCCATTGACGTACCCCCCAGTCGAAGATCATCCTGAAGATTTCTATTGTGATATATGTGAGAAGGAAATGCACCCCAAACGTCCACTCTATCATTGTCACAAATGCAAAAATTCATTTCACATACATTGCATTAATCGAATCGATTATTGTGCAAATGTCAACGTGAAGGGCACTATAATTAAGTCTTACCACAAACATCCATTAACGCTTGTTCGAAGAAAAACAACGTCTGAGTATGTGTGCTTTTTCTGTAATCGTGATATTAATGGTCTTTTGATACTCGAGTGTCGGACCGGAACATGTCCTTTTAGAATTTGTTATCCATGTTCTAAATCAAGGGTGTAATTTGTTACATATGTTTTGATTTTTCAACAATTGCAAGTTGTCTTATTCATACATAATTACATATATGACTTTAATATTTCTTTTAAAGTCCTTTGAGTTATACAAAATAAATATTATATTTCATACTTTGATTACATTCATAAACAATCAAATTTTACAAAATGTTCATGATGATGAACAAATAGATGAATCAAAAATCTCATATACCACAAACTAGTTAATACTGCCATAAAAACAAGTTTCTTTGATCATAACGCATGACATTTTTGTAAGCAAAATGAAAGGTGTGTTGGTGAGTGGGAGGAGAAAATCTGATTCTGAAACCGTAGAGTACTTGGATCTTCTTGACGGATCGTGAGAGAACACTTTCCGAATCTGATATTTCGACCCTATGCCCGGGTTACACGAAATTCAGATTATGGGGATAATCCGACAAGGAACAATCTCCGATCAGGGCACCGAAGGGAGATCCGCAATTAGTGGTTTTGAGAGTTGTTTTAATTTCTGAAAACTGATCTTCATAATGAAGGAGTCATCTCTATTTATAATGATTCCTTAACTTAAAGCTTAAGAAATGCGATGTCATCGCTTACATCATCGCGATGTCATCACTCTAGAATGTCCGAGAATATTCTAGAACATCATGGAAGACCCTGGAACATCTAGAAAATATCTACCATAATTAGGAGATACCACAATTAATTATTCAGAGAATAATTAACATAAATAAGAGATATCCCATAAACCAGACAGGTTTCGCAGCACGAAGTGTCCCATAAGCCAAACCGAGTTCAAACTTTATTTCGAATACAAGTGTGCACTCCGCACCTCCTGACTTGACCGAAATTACATTTGACTCCAATGATAATCCATACATCCCATTACACTAAAACGAACCTGGTGACACTAAAATCACCAACAATCCTCCCCCATTTTAGTGTAACCATGGACATATATATAAACAAGAATTTGAAACAACCAAACTTATGCATACATGAAAATGTCAAAACGATTGAATTTTCATGTTAGTACATTACACATTCCAAACACTCGAGAATCAGGATGTTCTAAGAATTGAACCCTTCAACCCATTTGAATGCCTGAAGATAACATACACATAAGTTCAAATAAAACCACTAATTACAAAATCTGACACAATTATAAACCCGTGTGTCCCAATCCATTCATGATCGTACAAAAGCTAAGTCCCCAGCTTTCCGAAGCGAGGCTACACTTCACGACCATATAGGTAATTCCTTTCATCGTGTACCTGCTTACAATTTAACAAAGGAATCATTAAGACTAAGTCAGCCTCCCAACTACAGGCACCGAACACACTAACCTTGGGATGAAAACATATGTGTGTGTGTGTTCCATTTCTTAAGTGTGAGCTTTCCTCATTGAATTCAACCGCTAATGTCATACTAGAGGGGAATTGGGTATCTCACCATTAAGAAATCAAATGGACTTTAAACCCATCCCAATAAGCGACTTGTGCACTAAGTCCCAGGCCAGACTCTTAGTCAGATGATCTGCCAAATTCTGCTGTGATTTCACAAACTCCACCGAAATTACACCATTCATGATCAAATCCCTGATCATACTGTGCCTGACACCCAAGTGTCTGGACTTCCCATTGTACACCTGGCTATAAGCCTTTGTCAGAGTGGCAGCACTGTCACAATGAATAGAAATTGGTGCAATCGGCTTTGAACACAATGGAATCTCATAAACCAAATCCCTTAGCCACTCAGCCTCTTTACCGGCTGCAGCTAACGCAACAAACTCCGATTCCATTGTTGAGTTTGTAATACAGGTCTGCTTCTTGGAAGCCCAAGAGATAGCACCTCCCCCAAGTAAGAATACCCAACCAGTTGTTGAAGAATGATCCTCAACTACATGGGTTATCCAACTTGCATCAGAATATCCTTCTAAAACCGAAGGATACCCCAAATAACACAAACCATAATCCATGGTTCCCTTGAGGTACTTAAACACTCTCTGAATTGCTTGCCAATGTTGAGTACTAGGATTACTAGTATACCTACTCAACCTCCCAACCGCATAAGCGATATCCGGGCGTGTGCTAGTCATAGCATACATTAAGCAGCCTATAGCCTGAGAATACTCTAGTTGTGATACCGCCAAGCCTTGATTAGGCATTAACTTCACACTAGGATCCATGGGGGTACTCACGGGAGAACAATCACTATAATTAAATTTCTTGAGAATCTTCTCAACATAGTGTGACTGCGTTAAAGCAATCCCCTTGTTAACCCGTTTGATCCTAATACCAAGGATCACATCCGCCTCCCCCAAATCCTTCATGGCGAACTTTGATGACAACAAGCTTTTAGCTTCATCAACATGAAGTTGATCAGTTCCAAAAATCAACATGTCATCAACATAGAGGCAGATTATCACACCCGAACCAGATGAATCAAACCTACTGTAAACACATTTGTCAGATTGGTTCAACTTGAAACCACTCGACAAAATAACCACATCAAACTTTTGATGCCATTGTTTTGGTGCTTGTTTCAGCCCATACAACGATTTAACCAGTTTACAAACCTTATGCTTATTACCGGGCATAACATAACCTTCCGGTTGATTCATGTAAACCTCCTCATCCAGCTCACCATTCAAGAAGGCTGTCTTAACATCCATTTGATGGACAACCAGATTGTGTATAGCAGCCAAGGCAATCAACAATCTGATGGTAGAAATCCTAGCAACCGGTGCATACGTGTCAAAATAATCAATACCGGGTTTTTGTTTAAACCCCTGTATGACCAACCGAGCTTTGAACTTATCAATAGTTCCATCTACCTTCATTTTCCTTTTGAAGATCCATTTGCAACCCAAAGGTTTAGAACCTGGTGGCAAATCAGATAACACCCAAGTGTTATTCTCCAAAATTGATGAGAATTCATCATCAATTGCTTCTTTCCAGAATGCAGCGTCCCGGGATTCCATAGCCTCTTTAAAAGACTTTGGATCATCTTCAATATTGTAGCAATAAGCATATTGAAGCCCAACCTCATCCCTAGACCCTTCCACCAAATACAGTTGGAAGTCGGAACCAAAATTTTTCGCAATTCGTCCTCGCTTGCTTTTCCGAACTTCCAAATGTTCCGGATCTGATGTGCCCTCCAAAGTTTCTGAATTTTGACCTTCATCAACTTTAGAAATCAGATCCCTTGGTCTCGGGATCGATGAAAATCGCTTTTCATCAAATATCGCATCACGCGATTCAATCACGGTATGAACCGCCACAAATTCATTAGGATCTATAACATAGAACCTATAAGCCTTAGAGTGTTGTGCATATCCAATGAAAATGCAATCAAATCCTCTTTCCCCCAAAGTAGTCCTTTTGGGCTCGGTTAGTTTTACAATTGCCCGACAACCCCAAATCCGAAAGTAACTCAGATTTGGAGTCTTTTTGAACCAAAGTTCATATGGGGTGGTTTTGTTCCTTTTATTTGGAACACGATTCAAGACATAACATGCGGTTAGCATTGCCTCACCCCAAAAACCCTTACTCAAACCCGAGTAAGACAACATCGAGTTAACCATCTCTTTCAAGACTCGATTTTTCCGTTCGGCTACACCATTTTGTTGTGGTGTATACGGAGTCGTCGTCTCATGAATGATTCCAACTGATTGAAAGTATCCGGGATCCATGTATTCCCCTCCCCGATCAGTTCTGAGACATTTACCGGAATGCCCAATTGCAATTCCACCTCGGTTTTGTATATTTTGAACTTTTCTAAGGCTTCATCCTTAGAATGCAACAAATACACATAGCAAAACCGACTCGAATCATCTATAAAGGTGATTACGTACTTTTTATTACCAAGAGATGGAGTGGCATGAAAATCACACAGATCACTATGAATCAATTCCAAAACAAATGATTTACGAACAATATTTGGAAAAGGCTGTTTTGTGACTTTCGTTAACATGCAAGTATTACACTTATCAGCAGTTATATCAAATGGTGGAATTAAACCATTTTTAGACATCTCATGCATTCTTCTAAAATTAACATGACCTAATCTAGCATGCCATAACAGAGAATCATCACAATTAGAAGAAGCATTCAAAGAAGAACTCACTACCATGCAATCATCACTACTAGAGAAAGTATTTACCACATTCAAACGAAATAAACCATGAGAAAAATAACCAAAACCAATAAACGTGCCGAATCGAGACAAAATAAATTTATCCGATTCATAAACCTGCTTAAAACCAGCAGTATTCAAACAACCACCACTAACAAGGTTTTTACGAAGCCCAGGAACAAACAAAACATCGTATAAAGAAATTGTTTTTCCAGAAGTAAAACTAAGGTTAACTATCCCAATCCCACAAATCCGTTGAATTGACCGGTCACCCATCTTCACAATGGATCCATCATCAATTGGTGTCAATTTCTCGAACCAACGACGATCTCTAAAAATATGGCTTGTAGCTCCCGAGTCAACCCACCATGCACAGTCATCATCCTGTACATATAAGGATTCAGGAATCAACGAACAAACATAATTCTTAGAATTATCAAGGTTATAAATAATCTGACCTTCTTTTGGTACCGAGCCATTAGACCCACCACCGCTGTTTCCAGCACCATTGTTCACCATTCCTCTCTTATTGAGATTCACCCGACAGTCACGCTTCACGTGACCAGTCATATTGCATCTCCAACAAACCAAAACATTAGATTTCTTGTTTGGTTTGTTCCGGCCCTCAAACTTGCGTTTGACACCCTTTCCTTTGTGGTTTGGATTAATCTTATTACTTTCAACCATGTGGATCGAAGGTTGTCCAACATCAGGCTTAACCTTGCCTTTGTCACTTTCTTGAACCCGGAGAGATTCCTCAATCCGAATGTGACTACCGAGTTGTATCAGAGACAACTCCTCCTTTTGGTGTTTCAAGGTATGCTTGAAATCCCTCCAGGATGGTGGCAGTTTATCAATTACACTCGGCACAGCGATACATTCATCCATCTTCATATCGTGTTGAGTGAATTGACCCAGAATGCGAAGCAACTCATTAAACTGCTCCATAACAGGCCTAGAATCCACCATCTTATAATTATTAAAATCGCTAACCAGGAACTTCTTACTAGAAGCATCCTCAGCGATATACTTGGATTCTAGGTCGTTCCAGAGTTGTTTCGCATTCTCCACGTTTTGGTAAATATCAAAGAGAGGATCAGACATACCGTTAAGAATATGACCACGACAGATGTAGTCGTCGTTTTCCCACTTACAGCGTTTTCTGATCTCAGCCGCTGTTTCGTTTTCCTTCTCTTCCGGCGCAGGAGTGCTCAGAACGTGCACCACGTTTAAAGTCGTCAGCAAAAAGTGCATCTTCTTTTGCCAGCGTCGGAAATCGACCCCTTGAAATTTCTCCAGTTTGTTGAACTTGGAAGTCATTTCCTTCACCGATTCCGCCATCGTTTCAGATATCAGATACAAATATCAGATTCGATTGTTGGTGAGTGGGAGGAGAAAATCTGATTCTGAAACCGTAGAGTACTTGGATCTTCTTGACGGATCGTGAGAGAACACTTTCCGAATCTGATATTTCGACCCTATGCCCGGGTTACACGAAATTCAGATTATGGGGATAATCCGACAAGGAACAATCTCCGATCAGGGCACCGAAGGGAGATCCGCAATTAGTGGTTTTGAGAGTTGTTTTAATTTCTGAAAACTGATCTTCATAATGAAGGAGTCATCTCTATTTATAATGATTCCTTAACTTAAGGCTTAAGAAATGCGATGTCATCGCTTACATCATCGCGATGTCATCACTCTAGAATGTCCGAGAATATTCTAGAACATCATGGAAGACCCTGGAACATCCAGAAAATATTCGCGATAATTAGGAGATATCACAATTAATTATTCAGGGAATAATTAACATAAATAAGAGATATCCCATAAACCGGACAGGTTCGCAGCACGAAGTGTCCCATAAGCCAAACCGAGTTCAAACTTTATTCTAAATACAAGTGTGCACTCCGCACCTCCTGACTTGACCGAAATTACATTTGACTCCAATGATAATCCATACATCCCATTACACTAAAACGAACCTGGTGACACTAAAATCACCAACATAGTCTTGACTCTTAACATATCTTAGAATCCTTCATACTGCTACTAGATGTGGCTTCTTCGGACTTTGCATGTAACTGCTCATTACACTTACTGGATGAGTGATGTCAGGTCTAGTTAAAGTCAGGTAAATTAGACATCCAACTAGTTACCGGTACATAGTTATGTCTTCCAGATCATTTCCTTCATGAACACACATTCGAACATTCTGCTCCATCAACATGCCAAACTTTTTCAACAAATCTCTTGAATATTTTTGTTGATGAAGAAAGAGCCCCTTCTCTGTGTGATCGGTTTCAGACCCAAAAACTGTTTAAGTCGTCCAAGTTCTTTCATTTGAAATCGAACTGATAAATTCTCTTTTGTTTGAGAAATCTCTTCCTTCCACTCTCCTGTTATGATTAAATCATCCACATAGACTAGTACAATTGCTAGTCTTTTATCATTAGCTTTAAGAAACAAGCTAGAATCAGCAGAAGTAAGAAAATAACCACTGTGTAGAAGGAGTTTAACAATCTTACCATACCAAGCCCTCATGGCTTGTTTTAGCCCGTAGAGTGCCTTCCGAAGTTTGCAAACATATTGGGGATGTTCTTCATTTATAAATCCAAGTGGTTGATTCATAAAAAATCTCTCGATCTAACTCACCATGTAAGAAGGCGTTCTTCACATCGATTTGCCATAAGTTCCAACCTTTATTAGCTGCAAGTGCAAGTACAACTCGAACTGTGGTGAGCTTTGCTTGGACTAAACGTCTCATCATAGTCCAAACCATATTCTTGAGAAAACCTCGAGCTACTAAGCGTGCCTTGTACCTTTCGATTGAACCATCGACTCGACACTTTATCTTGAAAACCCATTTGCAGAAGATGGGTTTCACGTCTTTTAGTTTTGGCACAAGCTCCCAAGTTTGATTTTGATTTAATGCAACAATCTCTTTTTCCATAGGCCATAGCTTTGACCCGTTTTGGATCTTGGGTTGTTTCTTCAAACGTCTCTGGTTCCTTTCTGTCACCATCTTCTAATATGGTTGCATTGGCGTATTTTTTATTGGGCTTTCTTGATCTTGTTGATCTTCTAAGGGAAGTATGGACTTCCATTTCAATGGATTCTCCTTCTTCATCTGGTTGTTGATGTACACCAGTTTGCCAAGGGCTTCGTTCAACACTTTCTTCTCCGTCATCTGTAACACCCCAAAACTGGGACTACAAAATTTCCGAATAAAACCGGAACATGGTATATAAATATCAAAATACGAGCTTTTCCCAAATAGGAAACTTAGAATACGCTACATAAATTTCCAATTTGTAAACAAATAGATTGAGGATAACAACCTCCTAATCTAATTTCATAGAAGAACTAGATTACAATCGGGTGTCACCTAAACCGTCAAAAGTAACTTCAAAAGTCGGCGTCTCAAAATGCTCCCCAAGCTCTCTCTAAAAATACCGGTCAAACCTTCTTGGCGACAATGCCACTAGAACCTGAGATACATGCCGACACCAAAACAAGTATTAGGCCAAAAAGCCTAGTGAGCATGAACATGAACAATTTCAACATAATTAGTTAATGCAATTCGCAAGACAAGTACAACATTTAGGTGGAATCAACGGGGGAGACCCGTATCCATCGAGAGTGACGGGAACACAAAAGTATGTTACTCAACAACGTTGTCGTATAACACCATAAGACTTAAAGTCCAAGTGCCCTAACGACCACTTAACAAGTTTCACCTCAAGAGCCTGTTGTCCTTATTGTCAATTCGTATGAATAACACCTCAAGGCTCGGCACACTTAGTGTCTACCCCTAAGGTAACACATCAAGCGGCAGAGATCTTAGTGTCTACCCCGAAGGTAACACCTCAAGACTCAACCCTCCTAGTGCTTACTTGGAAAGTCCATTTAGTCATAATTTCTCAAGTGGGAATAATGTCCAACAATCCCATAACGAAATAATTTCTATAAGTCATGTAAAAAGACTACAACATAAGTCTATAATCACATTTATAAACATAGCATTGACTCATATAGCCAAAATTCCCAATTTAGGTGAACAAACCCAATTGTGTTTTTGCATAAATATGACAAAATATGGATGAGGTTCCATATAAAAATTCCAAATGTAATCTAAGCATAAAAATATACCCATCTTAACTCTATTATAATGGTTCACTCCAAAAATGCCTAAAACTATCAAATAGTTCATCAAAATGGGTAAATATGGTCAAATCACCAAATGAGAGTAAAAGAGTTAAAATTAAACATGTAATGGGGTTAGATAAACATATTATGGCATGTATCTAGTTTTACAAAGCATTTAAAACTCACATTGAGGGTTTTTGAAGAAAACCCTAAAAATAATGAAAAGATGAAGTTAGATCTTGAAAAAAGACTTGGAATCTTCTTGTTTGATAACTGTTAAATGCTTGAAGAAAGTGGATCTATGGTCATAAATGAGATTACTAAACAAATAACACATATATATAACTTTTATGAAACCAAATACATCTAATTTATAGTATTATTTAACGAGACTTTTATTAAATCAAATAACACGTAATCCTTATAATTACTAAACAAAGTTATATTAATAATAAAACTTTTATAAGACTTAGAATTTTTACTTACCAAAAATTTCGGGTGTTACATCATCCTCGTCCATTTTCAACTAAACTTGAGGGGATTCCAAATCATCTTTGGACTCGATTAAGTTAGTCGGTAATTCTTCGTTTGAGGACCACCATGATGAGGCTTCATCAAAGACCACATCTCGAGATGTGTAGCACTTTCTTGTAGGATCACAACATTTCCACCCTTTTCTTTTGTTGTTGTATCCTCCAAAAAACACATATGATAGCCTTTTTGTCCATTTTGTTACGTAGGTGATCAGGTACAAATACGTAACAAACACATCCAAAAACTCGAAAATAGCTAACTGATGGTTTAGTTTTCCATTATTTTTCAAAGGGAGAAGAGAAACTTAACCTTTGTTGAGGTAGCCGATTTATCACAAATGCAGCTGTATTCATAGCTTCTGCCCAATACCTTCCAGGAACATTTTTTGCGTGAAGCATGTTCTGATAGGTTTCTGCTAGGTGCCGATTCTTTCTTTCTGCCACCCCGTTCTGTTGGGGCGTGTTGGCACATGTGAATTGATGTCGAATACGATTGACTTGTAGGTATTGAGTAAAGTTATGAGACTTGTACTCTCCTTCATTGTCGGTGCGAATACACTGAATTTTCTTGTCAACCTCTGCCTCAATTGATTCTTTACATTCTTTGAATTTTAGATGAACATTAGACTTAGCTGTCATAAAGAAAACCCACACATACCTTGAAAAATCATCAATGAATGTCACCATATACTTCATACATTGAACCGATGCTTGCCTGACAGACAGGTCCAAACACATCAGTGTATCAACTCTAATGGTGCCTTCAGCTTCATGATTGTCTTCAAATCCTTCAGATCAGAACGCTGAAGTTCTTGCCTCCTTCAGTGTTGGGTCACTAACGTTGATTAGTGTCTGCCTTCAATGTTGAGTACTGAAGCTGATCAACAGCTTCAGTTAAAAGCTGATCAGTGATCTGAAACATTACCTGGTAATTGAGGTTAACCGACAAAATAACTGTCAACACATACCTAAAAGTATAGAATTTCCGGTCCAAATTCAAATATATTAATGGAATAAAATTGTGTTTTTGCGTAAGAACATGAGTGTAAATTTGAATTATCCAAAAGTAGACTTCGTGAAACCCAGGATCTAAATACTACTTATGGAAAGTGTTTTCCCATGATCCAAAATATCATCCAAGTCAAAATTTTCGATCTATCACGACACCCCAGGTTCTAACTTGACATGCCTACTCAACCAGATGTTTCCTTGATTCACCAGCATTGTGTTAGTGAATTAGAAACGAGATATAAGATTCCAACCCACAACTTCAGAAACGAGATTCTCACCATTTTTCTTTATGAAACTAAAAACATAATCAACACCAAAAGCTAAAATAACGGTACGTAAAATGAATCAATTTTACCTTGTGATCTTCTTCGGCCCGTTCTTTCTTTCTTTCAGCTGCTTCTTGACCTATCGACCATGATATCTGGTCCATTAAAACACAGAAAAGAAGATTCAAAATTGGAGATTCAAAAAGACTAAATTAAACTTAAAACCTTTAACAAATAACCTACAAGATTACAGAGCGCAATACGGATGGAGACTTGATGGAGGTGAAATGGTGAACGGTGGTGCCAGTACTGTTGTCGCCTAGCTAAGAGAGAAAAATGACGATGAAACCAAATCAAGATACAAAATACCATTTTTTTTGTATAGCATAAAGTATAAGCATCTTTGATAATACATATACAATTTAAATACAATTAACTGTAACAATACAAGATAATTAAAAACCCATAGGGGACAAGTAATTATAGTATTGCAAGATACACTTAGTGGAGGCACAAAGCACAAGCGACAATAGTAGGACACAACCTTAAATAATGAACCATACAACTTTTCTGCATGAAACCACAAGGGTTGTGGCGTACTGGTTAAGGCCCTGGGGGATGTGGTGGAATATCCCATCAGCCTAGGGTTCGAATCCAGGCGTACATAACAATTGTGGCCACTGAGGTTTAATCAGGGTTGATGTCTTACAGTCATAATTTGCCAAGGGATTAGTCTAGGCATAGCCTAGGACACCCTTTCCCAGGAAAAAAAAACTTTTCTGCATGAAGTAAAAATGTTGAGTGCAAGGTATAACTTTTACCGTTTAAAATACAAGTAACTATATCATTATAAGGTAGGACTTTTAATGCATAACAAGATACAATTATCAATGCATGAGGTACAAATATATGTAGCAACACAAGATACAACTTTAACAGTATAAAATACAGATATCAGATGCAAGATGGAACTTTACATACATAAAGCACATATCACTGTAACACGATTACACTGAATATGAGAAATCTTTAGAAAAATAGGGGTAAGAAATAGAGATGATGACATCTCCTTTTTCTTGGTAGCCACAAATTGATGAAATACCTGAAGCCATTGAAGCATGTTGAGTCATATCTGATCACCAATCGTCCCATTAAATTGCAAATTTGGGCATTCAAAAATGTCTCCTAGTTAGTGATGGCAGAGTGACGGCTATGCTTTTCAGCATCAGAAGATCCTCTAGATGCAGTGTGTTTAAAATGGTAATTCATATCTAAATGAGTAGTTGTGTGCAATCAGAGTCTGCAACTTCTCATAAGACCTGATCTTGATGGTCTTAATGTTCTTTAGAGGCAAACATGAAGAGGTAACACTTTCAAGCATCAGGCAGCTTTCCAAAGAAAGAGTTTCAAGATTGATGAAACTATGACTCTCCTGGTTTTCTGCTATAGCTCTTCAAACCAGTTGCACCTGAGATCCATAATGTTGGACCTGCAAAACAATGAAGAACATATCAAATTCGATGAAGAAATCATGGTTGTTTGGTAGTGGCTTAATAATACTAAAAGTGGCTTATTCAGTAAGCTTCTAGGGGAAGCTTTATGCAGAAAGCCAAGTTTTTTTTACCAAATATGCCCCTTCCAAATTAAAAACTAGGGGTGCTTGCGGTGTGAGGCAAAATCGTAAACCACACCGCATATGCGTTTTGAACATTTTCCCAAACCGCACCGCATATACCTCAAACCACACCAAACCACACCAAACCGCACCGCAAAATGCAGTGCGGGGCGGTTTGTATCTAACGCACTTTCCACCTACTATTTAATAATTATAATATTTTAAACTTCATTTTAAAATCAACGGTAACATGACCGTAGTCCAAAAATTAAAAATATATAACACGCTCGATTTCTAAATACATATTACATAAATATTGCAATTATTCTATATATACATATATGTGTGTAATATATAAAATAAAAAATATATACATATATTAATGTGCGGTGCAGTGCAGTTTGAACCGCAGGTTAATAACTCAAAACCGCACCGCATAATGCGGTTTAGTAAAAATGCAAACCACAAACCGCACCGGAGAAGTTCTAAATCGCGCTTTGTGGTGCGGTGCGGTGTGGGCGGTTTGGCGGTTTAGATGAACACCTCTAAATAAAAACATGTCCCTTGCATCTTGAAAAAACCCTCCCAATCTATACCTACAGATTAATCCATACAATGGCTTTATCCATGCATGACTTAATGGAAAACTATCCAAACAACCCCTTAGTCTTTAGAATGTCAGGGTTAGTTCTCTTTAGTAAGATGTGCAAATATGAAGCCGAAATCGTCCTAATAGTCTCGAAAGATAAAGAAAAGAAATTTGACCTGAATGCTCAAACAAAAGGTTTCCTTGATTCAGTGAGGTTTAAGAAAAGTTGATAAAGACTACAACCCAAAACTTCAGAAACAAGATTCTCACCATTTTTCTTTATGAAACTAAAAACATAATCAAACCCAAAAGCTTAAAACGAAAGCAATGTACGTAAATGAATAATTCATGATCAATTTTACCTTGTAATATCTCTGATCTTCTTTGGCCTGTTCTTCCTTTCATTCAGCTGCTTCTTGACCTATCAATCATGGAATCCAATCCATTAAAACCCAAAAAGTAAGATTCAAAATTAGGGATACAAAGAGAGTATAGAACTTAAAACCTATAACAAATTACCTACAAGATTAAAAAGCACAATATGGATGGAGACACAACCATTAATGTATGGACTATGAGTATCTTGTGCAAATCACACAATTTTAAGGCTAAAGTAATTTTAGCACTAGCATTACAAAATACAACTTTTCTGCATGAAGTACAAATATCGAGTGCGAGATATAACTTATACCACCTAAAATACAAGTAACCATATCATTATAAGTTACAAATTTTAATGCATAGTATTTAATTTCAAATGCATGAGCTACAAATATATGTTGCAAGACAAGATACAACTTTAACAACATCAAATACAAAGATTGTACACAAGATGGAACTTTACATACACAAAGCACAAATCATGGTAACACGGTTGCACTGAATTTGATGAATCTTTAGAAAAATGGTAACACGATTGCACTGAATTTGATGAATCTTTAGAAAATGATGGTAAGAAACAGAAACGAAGACAGATTTTAACATGTGATAATGTCAATCAATAACCCATAACCCAACTCATGATTTAGAACTTAAGACCAGCAATCAATGAGTTCCAGATAAACAAAAATCAGAAGTCGTTAGATGCAAGAAAGCCCTTCAGCTTTCCTCCATTCATTCATTGTCCGGTGGATCCCATCTTCATTTCTTCTCAAGTGAACTACGTGGATAGAAAATCGCATCTATATTTTTTTTTGGATCATAGCAGTTAGTTGGTTACCATGCTAAACACCTACGAAAACATGTTAACTGAGTGCCATGGCTAGGAACCATATACTTCAACAAAATTAGACCTGGCAAATGTGTAGTTTCGTGTCGGGTTTAAAGTTAAATGGGTTGAGAGTGTCTAACCCGAACCCAAACCCGTTTAATAAACGGGTCAGAAAATCGTGACCCGCGTAACCCGACACGCCCCGTCTAACCCGTTTAACATTTATAAAACTAAAAGTTAAAAATCGAAAATTCACAAAAAAGTACAATACCAAAATTCAAATGAAAGCATTACAAATCCAAATTTTATAGTTCAAACTTATAAGTTCTAACCAAATCTAAAACATTAAAAATCCAAAACATTAAAAAGAAAACTTATAATATATATATAAAAACGGGTTATTCGGGTCATTTTCAAGTTGAAATTTTTGACCCTGGCCTTACCCGTTTAATTTCCGTGTCGTGTCGTGTCAACCCGTTTACTTAAACAGGTTGAAATGTATTACTCAAACCCGTTTATTTCGTGCCGAGTTCGTGTCGGGTTAGCGTGTCGTGTCAGTTTTTGCCGGGTCTAAACAAATACAGAAACACTTCTGACAATAAGGAAAAAATAAAAAACAAGGACATCATTTGTAATATTTAAAAAAGATCAATCTTGGGAGTTGAACATCAAGGAAGAAGATTTTGTAGCAAAGATACAATTTTGGGAGCTAAACATCAAAGAGATAGATCAGTGCTTTTCTTGACAGCAAAACAGAGTGCCCAAAGAGTTAAAAACTAGTTTTTTAGCCACAAATTGATGAAATACCTTAAGCCATGGAAGCACATATGTTGAGTCAGTTCCGAGCACCAATCGTCCCATTAAATTTTCAAATTTGGGCATTCCAAAATACGGCTGTCCCCGAGTGACGGCAGACTGACGCCTATGCTTTTCAGCATCGGAAGATCCTCTAGATGCAGTGTGTTTAAACATGGCAATTCGTATCCAACTGAGTTGTTGTGTGCAAACAGAGTCTGCAGCTTCTCACAACACCTGATCTTCATGGTCTTAATGTTCGTTAGTGGCAAAGATGAAGAGGTAACATTTTCAAGCATCAAGCAGCTTTCCAAAGTAAGAGTTTCGAGATTGATGAAATTACGACTCTCCTGGTTTCCGCTATACAAGCTCTTCAAACTAGTTGCACCTGAGATCCATAACGTCTTCAACTCTTTGGCAAATTCATAGTATTCCTCGATTTCCTTCAATTTGGGGCATGCACAGATTTTGAGAGTTTGTAAAGACGGACATGAGATGCCGATTCTCGTCAGTTCTGGTAGTTCCCATAGATGCAAAGTTTCCAAAAGTGGAAGTTTAAGTTCACTGTCAGCTTCAGATAGAGATACTATCTTGTCACAATATTTGATTTGAAGAACTTTGAGGGTCTTTGGCAGCCATGATGATGCAAACACAGTTGAAACCTCTGGACAACTTTCTAAATATAAAGTCTTCAGATTGTTGAAGCTCCCAAACGGCTGATTCCCACTATATATACTTGCTAAACGGCGATTATTTGAAACTCCCAAATTCTCCATAGCAATGCCCAGTTCTCTTTCCTTTTCATCAAAAACGCTGATCATTTCATCACATCTTTCAATCCAACAGCCCTTTAGTTCATTGAGAACAGAGGCACTTAAACCAGATAACAAACTCTTGAATTTATTATCAATCAGAAAGACCAAGTTGACATGACGGATAATGTTCTCAATGCCCTTAGGGGAATGGTTGAATCCACGAATCTGCAGGGACCTGTTGTATTGAGCAAACTGACCAGTTTGGAGGTAGACATCTGCAAAGACAAGTTCACGTCTTCGAAGATATCTATCCCCAATTTCACCTTCCACCATGACAGGAAATGCACATAGATTAAATGCTCCTCGTGGTGAGGGACTTTTCTTCAGAATTTGAAGAAATTGAGTGCCACTAAGAAACAACGGAGGTTTGTCACCGTCAGACAACCGACAAATGTTCCACTGATCTTCATTCATCTCTTCGGACAAACATCCTACACGGTTGCTATCAACTCCTGGAGTTTCCTTGATATTTGATAGCTCGAGGTAGTCAAGATGACATATTTCAGATATCTCATGAGGTATTCTCAAAGTAGGCGCTAGTAGATCGTTAACCTCCACATCTGGAACATCTTCCACCATAACACAATCTTTGAGCAGGAGCTTTCGAAGGTTGTTGGAACTGCTAAAGTGTGGTAAACGCTTGATTGATGATCCCGACAGATCCAAAACTTCGAGCTTAGTAAGACCATCAAAATCCGGCAAGGATTCTAAGCGTGTGCAACCAGCAAGAGAAAGATGAGCAAGCTTTTTGAGGTTTGACATGGATGGTAACTGTTCAAGCGGGGTGTGAGAGAGGTCAAGAATCTGAAGGTTGCACATATCCTTCACGAGTTCAGCTCCATTAGGTGCCAAAGAGGCGATACCAGCAAGATTTAGCACCTCAAGATTCAATAAAGATGCATTCAATTCAAGATTCTGCAAAATGGAGCAGTTCTTCAGTACAAGCTGCCGGAGGCTGCTAGGGTTTGGAAGGGCAGGGAGGTACTTGATCTTTGTTTCTGAAAGATCTAGCTTTTGAAGATGGATCATTCTTTCAAAAGAGATATATGCTATATCTTCCAAGGAACCACAGTGTGAGACATCAAGAACCTCCAACTTTATAGCAGATTCTAGAGATGGAAACTCTATCAAAGATGGACAGCGAGAAAGGAACAGTTCACGAAGATTGGATAGATTGGAAAGGGATGGCAGAACTTTGACATTAGTTTCTGAAAGATTAAGCACTCGAAGACATGTCATACGGTCAAAGAAATCATCCTCGATATCGTTGAGATTCTTTGAACCTGAAAGATCAAGTATCTCAAGGTCTACAAGGGGTTCAATGCATGAAAGTTGTTGTAACCTAAGGCAATTCTTAAGATAAAGACAACGAGGATTAGCAATGTTAGTAGGTAGACGCTCAAGGGTAGTTCCTGATAGGTTAAGGGTTCGAAGGGAAGTTAGGTTTCGTAAAGATGGATCATGAAACTCTTCAAAATTGGTAGAGCCAAAGAGATCAAGAGTTTGGAGACTGCCTAGTGAAGTCAAGCTTCGTAATCTACCTAGCTTTTTACAGTCAGACAATAGCAAATGAGTAAGTTTTTCAAGATTTCTGAGCAATGGTGTGGTTGAAACCATGGTATTGGAAAGATTAAGGATCTGAAGATTCTTAAATTCTAAGAAATTTTTATCCACATAATCCAAAGAGACGTTACCAGAGAGGTCAAGAACCATAAGATGTTTAAGCTTTGCGAGATTTTTGACCCTTGTCAAGTGAGGACAATCCTTAATGACTAGCCACTGTAGTTCGGCAAGACTGTAAACGGATTCAGGTAAAGAAGTAATTTGCAGTTCAGATAGATGAAGGCTTTGAAGTTTTGGCATGTTATTGAAGAACTCCTGTTTCAATTCATTGAGAGATCTAGCACCAGAAATTTCAAGAACACGCAAAGCTTTCAGAGATAGATTCAAATCTTCCAAAAACACACAATCTCTAAGCACAAGAACACGAAGCGTATCCATCATAGCCAACGGGTTTGGCAATGAATTGATGGTGGGGTTGAATAAAGCAAGAACTTGAAGTTCCTTTTCAGATTGAAGGAATCTCACGAGGACATCCTCGTCAAAATGGGTTCCATCTAGCAACAAAGTTGAAAGATTTTGACCACCTTTCTTTAAAGATTGTTTCTGTTCATGATTTTTCCCTTTCACACTTGTCCAAGGTGTTTTTAGCATTCCATCATCATGTGTGATTCTCCCAAAACCTTGTGTATCAGACGTGAAAACTGTCGCCAGCCCAAGACTAGCGATTTCGTCAAGACACTGGTACAGATCATCAATGTTTAAAAGGGACTTGTCCATGAACACACAACCCCCCTCTTGTTCTTTCAGTATGCCACAATCTGTAAGCTCCATAACAATATGATGACCCTTTTCATACAACTCCGTCATGCTTCCGGAACCAAGATATCCTTCCAAGATCCAGTAAGTTATCAGCTCGTTGTAGTGAACACTGCCGGAATCACGAAAGAAATGGTGACCATCCCACCATAAATCTTTCAAAACACCGATTGGAAACACATTGTGCATCCTGCACAATAACTTGTTCACATGATACTCTTCAGATGTTTCTTTCAACTCCTTCTCTAGCATAGAGACTCCGGATGTTTCTAGACCAAAGTAGCTCAAGGCTTTTGTTATCATTGTAACTGTACCGGGCAAACCATTACTTTTTTTGATGAAGTTTTCGCCTAGACTTCGGATCACCAGAGACTGTCTCATCCGAGCATCAAGTTTTTCAATCAATAAAGCATTGGAATCTGCTCTAGGCAAAGCTTCCACCTCAACCTTGAATAAACCTTCATCTTCCCTGCTTGACCTAGAGATGAAAACAATTTTCAGCTTTTCATCATTATCATGAAAAGGAAACATCTCTCTCCAGGCTAACCAAAACTTTTCTTCATTCGCTTTCCTCTTAGTTTCGTCATTCATTACATCATCTAGTACTAGAAGAATTTTTTTCCCTTCAAGTTTTTTCCTTAACTTTTCAATCAAAGTCTCCGAGATCTCCACCCCACCACTGATTGTTATCCCATTGTCATCCTCAACCTCCCACTCCTCAATAGTGGGAAGTAAGCTTAGCTGGCAAGCGATACTCTCAGAGAGAGATTGCATGTTATAGTCTCTACATGTAAACACCCAGAGTGTGAAATCAAATGATTTATTCCTAGTACTAAAGTCACATACCCTCTTTGCCATCCATGTTTTCCCAACTCCTGGAGATCCGAAAAGGTTTACCTTCTTATCACATTGTACGGCTTCATATATTTTCTTCAGTTGCTGAATTGAACTTATTCCCTCCATTACAAGTATTCTACAATAGTAATTTATGATAACGGCTTAGTTTAGGAGATTTAACTTAAAAAAACTAATTGTCACCCTCTCCTCGAAGTTAAGTAAAGATATTGACTGACCAATTAAGCAGATTGTATGCAATAAATAAAGTCATCAGAATAGATGCATTAGCTTATAAATTTGAGTTGTTTTATAGGCTAAAGATCAGTATTTTTGCACTAAAGATAAGATTAGCTCTTATTATGATTAGATAAGAAGAATTCTTCTCAAAGAGAAAACACACTTTTCCTAATAACTCTTTAAGTTTGTCAACTAAAAGCTACACATTAGGTTTAATCTAAAAGCATTTCTCATGTACAAATGTATAGTTGTGTAGGTGTCTCAACCTTAAGTTTCATGGGTACCCAAATACTCTATTTGTCACTTCTTCTATTGATGAACACCAAACGAATTACGATGCATATTTTGTTTTAAAATTCATTTTATTTAGATAAAAGTATCAAAATAACAATCTTCACTACAAACACAATGTCCACATTAGAATGGAAAGGATACAGTTTCCAATCTAGGTGTCTATAACTCTAGGAAAATCACAGACCACCAGGATGGATCAATCAATGACCCAAGAAGGTGAATTGAAATGAAAAGACTCAAAGTGTCTCTAAACGTAAATGTCAATGAAAGAGATTTAGCATCAACAACAACCATTGGGAGAAGATCAACATCGATTTAATATCAATTCTTTTATAACAACCATCGTCCTAGAAAAAATGGCAAAGGAATGCCATAGTTTCCAACAATAAGCAACTTGGACAAACTGTATTGATTAAATTGGGGAAAAACATTTCAAAATGTGGTATGTATTTTCTACTTTGCAAAATGCAGTATAATGATTAGAGAATTCAATCAATCCTCGAGTTGTATACATCAAATAGATACCAAAGCTACAAATTGAGGAAATTGGTAGACAGAGCCTAAAATCAAACAACATCAGCTACTTCTTAAGTCTAAAAAGTTAAAACCAGAGAATTTCAAACTTTTTGAGCGTTGAATTGCTAACAACATCGACAGTTTACAAGCTTTAAAAAAATATATATGTTATGATGTTAGATTTGCAACAAAATCCTTTGTGTTTAGGTGTTAAAAGTACTGAATCGACATTTGAATTAAAGTGATTATGACTGATACAAAATCGATTGCGATATGAAATAAATGAAAGCATGAATAGCATATAATGATACTTAAGAATTTGGAAGGAAAAAAAAAACCTGAAAGTTGAACTCCGCCGATTTGAATCTCCGGTGAAGAAAGTCGACTATGGCTTTTGGGGGTAGTTTATACAAGTTGTCTTTGTGACGTCAACGGAAGTCAACGTTCTTTCTTTTTTTTATAACCGTGTTGTTTCGCGGTTCCTAAAAAATAAAAATGTCGTTGGAAATTATTTAAAATAGTCAAATTTTTATTATTATTTTTACCTCACTTCCCTCTAAGTTTTACCAAAATAGTCCAGATCAGCAATATATATTTGTAACCGTTCATATGGACGGTATATACATGTGCATACAAGTATTGAAGTTGTTTTTTGGTCTTCGTGCACGTGTGCGTGTTATCCACGTGCACATGTTACAAATTACTTGTATGCAATGTGGATACTGCCTAGATGAATGATTACCAAGATCCTGTATTTTCCACCTTTTCGTGGTTTTCTCCTGAATCTGAGGGTTAGGTTCCGGTGAGATGAGAAATTGAGTTAATGGTGAGAAGTGGTTATCGACGGTTGGATGAGAAATGGACGCACATTATGATAAAATGCACCAGATCAATTCCCTTCTAAGCCGTAATTCATGGGAGGACTTGAGATTAAAAGAGATCAATGGTTCGGATCCACTTCTCACGCTTCTCACCTTTAACTCAACTTCTCACATGATCCTACCGAGTACATTGTTGATTTTTTTTGGAAATGGAAGGGAAAGGTATATGTCTACATCAAACCTTTTTGTTTGTTTCTAATAATTAATCACACCCACTTTTGAATCATCTTTATATACATTATAGCTAAGTTTTGTCTAAGTTATGCACAAGTTAGTGGTTCCTATTGAAGGATCCTTGTGAGTTAATTATCCATCAATTTTTAGTTTAGTTGATATTGTATAGAAGGGAGAAAGAATGGGTGAGATAAATCATTTTATGCATCAAGAACATTCAGGGTGCGTTTGGTATGCAGACAGGACAAGATGGAACAGGACAGGACGGAACAGAACAAGACAGTTGTCCAGCGTTTGGCAAGACATGACAGAACCGGACTAGACTAGTTAAATGACGAATTTACCTCTGATGAAAAATCATAGATTACATCACATAAAACTAATTTACATCACTAATACATAGTGCAATGGATTATCAAAAACATAAAACTAATTTATCACGATTGGATTTTGGATATGGAAATCAAAAACCCAATTTTAAGTTTCGGATTTTAGGTTGTTTCGGGTTTGGGTTGGTCGAGTTTCGGATTGATGTCGGTCGGGTTCGGGTATTATATAATGCAAAAGTTATATATAAATTCAATCTTTTTTAGGATGAATACAATCGATTGAAAGATTGATGAAATCGATAGCAAGTTTAATATTTAGAAAATATTTCAACAGACTATATATAGTTTACGATTTTTAAAAAATAATTAGATAAATAAATATATATATATATAGTATTTAAAATATAGATTTATGTTATTTCGGGTTTTCGGACGGGTTGGGTGGCCAACGATCAAACCCAATCCGAACCCAGATATCCTTTCAAATGTCGGGTTTCGGATTATCGAATTTCGGGGTATTCAGGTTTTGCAAAAACATCTTATTTTCGATTCGGGTGCGAATTCGGATTTCGGTCTATTTGGGTTTTGCACACCCCTAGCTTGGAGGCGTGGATGATGAGAAGGCATTTGTTTTATGTTTTTGTTTTTAACAAAGGGTATATTAGTCAAAATATTGTTGTTCTACTTAGTTCCAGGGGGTTGGAGTGGGACAAGTGTATCTCATGCTTGTTCCACTTAGCTCTAAGGTGTCCCACATATGTCATTGAAGTTTATCGAAAACTTGGAGGTCATTGTAGGAATCGGTGATGATAATGATGAGAAGAAAGAAATCGTCCATTGTCATGGATATCAAGAACCCATGTTGGGGGGCTCCGGATATGGTTGTATCCCATGCCATTACTTTCTGCATAAGAAATGCATAGAACTAAGACCTACTATCAATCACCATATCCATCCCTTGCATCCTCTTACACTTGTTAACCACGGCGATCTAGAATGGACTTGTGATGTGTGTCGTAAAGAAGGCCAAGTAGGAGGTTTCAGCTATTATTGTATCCAGTGTGACTTTGATGCATGTACGAAGTGTAGTGCTGCTATTGCACATAAGGAAGAAGCTTTGATTAAATTTCATCATGAAGGTCACCCAGAACACACTTTAACCCTCCAGTCGAGATCTGCATCATTCCTTTGTGATGCTTGTCATTCTAAGGATGAAGGCTTACTTTATCAATGCGAAGACTATGATTTCTGGATCCATAAGACCTGTGTACTTCCTTGGCACCCACTATCAATCTACCCCATCACCATAAACATCCTCTTGTTCTCGTCTATTCACTTCCAGACAATTTCTATAAATTCAAATATTTTTGTGAATTTTGCGAAAGATACATCCTACGGAATGGTTGGTTATATCATTGTGCAAACTGTAGATACTTTGCCCATATTAAATGTGCCTTAAATGCAGAGCAACCTTCTATTCCAAGGTCAAACTTTTCCTCTTCCTATTTTTACTTTTGATTTTTGTGAATTCTACTTCTAAATTGAATATGTCATTTCAGCGATGCTTTATGTACTTATATGGTTGAAGAACACGTAAATGATTTTCCACAATTTCCCATGTCATATGCATTTACAGATCCACTAAAATTACTTCATTTGGAGAATATGGCTCTAGATGATGATAGTACAACAAAGATTAACCATTAGAGTCATGATCATCCATTGATCTTTAACGTTGAATCCCAAGGTAACAACATAAACAACATTGGTTTATGTTGAACTATTGAGGTGGTAGATATCCTTTAATTCGATGGGTCAAGTTGCTAAAAGTAGACTCATAAGTCATAACCAAAATTGAATAAAAATCATGCATGTACAATCATGTGTCATGGGGTCCAATAAATTAAATATTTCGATCCACACAATTTTTTGTTGTTTTTTTCTAAATGATAGTGCATAGTTCATGAATTATAAATATATAGATTGTATCCATAAAACAAAGTGATAAAAAGTTTTTAAAGCTTGTTGAAAATTTATTTCAGTTACTGTTTTAATAAATTAGCTTATAAACTGTTTTTACATAATTTATAAAAACACTTTTAAAATTGTTATATCTGCTTTTTAATGACTAAATATATTGACCGATAATAAACATAATAATATATAAAGTCAAAAACCAATATTTAATTGAAAAAATATATATATTTTAGCTCCTTCATCTCGTAAGTTTAGCAATTTTCTTGTGATTGCAAAACTACATTTTCTTTTATAGTTTTTTTTTTTGGACAATTCCTTTATAGTTATGCATCAAACTCTTCACAAATTAATAAATAGTCAAACTTTATTGATTTAAATAATAATCATTATTTGCTATTTTCAACTTTGTTTATTTATTTATTTATATGTTATTTTCAGTTTTGTTATTATACCTGTAAATCAATAATCTGTTATTTTCTATTTTATTTTTTTTGAAACAATTATAATATAATTCTCCAACAAATTAACCTTTTATTTATTTGTTGACCACATGATCATATTAATTTAAATGATTTTACATGTCGGCTTTATTTGAGTGGTTGATACACATCAATTCCTCATTCTTATCCTTTTAAATGTGATGGAGGGATGCCTTAATTTGTGTCATTTGAAATAAACCTCAAAGGCTCCATTCATATCATGCATACATGGGGGAGAGAATGAGCGAGATTAAACACTTTAGTCATGAAGAACATTCATTGAAGTTGATCGAAAATTGGGAGACGGTTGTAGGTGTTAGCGATGATAATGATGAAAAGAAACAAGTCATTTGTTGTTATGGATGCCGAGAACCCATATTAGGTGGCTTTGGATATGGTTGCACTTCGTGTTCTCATTTTTTGCATGAGACATGTGCAAATTTAGCACCGGTTATCAACCACCGGTTACATCCCTTGCATCCTCTTATGCTCGTTGTTCGCAATCATAACAATTGGTACTGTGATGTGTGCGACAGTAAAGGACTAGTGAAGGGTTTTAGCTACTGGTGTAGGAGTTGTGACTTTGACGCATGCACAAAATGTGGTCTCGCTACTACACTCGAACAGGAAGCTGCTACTGCACTCGAACAGGAAACATTGATCAAATTTAAACATGAAGGTCACCCACAACACACTTTAACCCTTCAGTTAAGATCTGGTTCATTCCGTTGTGATGCTTGTCTTGCTAAGGATGAGGACTTATTCTATCAATGTGATAGTTGTGATTTTTGGATGCACAAAACTTGTGCATCCTTAGCCCACACCATAGATCTACCCCATCACCCTAATCATCCTCTCGTTCTCGTCTATTCTCTTCCGGATAATTTCTATAAATATCATTATTACTGCGAATTTTGCACCAAACACATCCAATATGAAGGTTGGTTGTATCATTGTGCAAACTGTAGATATTTTGCGCATATTAAATGCGCCTTGAATGCAAAGCAACGTCCCATTCCAAGGTCAAAAGTTTCCCTTTATTCATACAAAACTTAATGAAAAATCAACCAAACAACCCCTAAGTTGGTTAAAACTATTAGGTTTAAGATTATGCTATTAAAAAAATTCTAGTTTGAATCCTACTCTTGACAAAATTCCTGTTTTTTAGCTTAAAACATAAGGGTTTTGTTTAAAAAAGTTTGTCGAAAGCAGCTGCATGAGACTTGAACCAATGAATGCTACTCTTAACAACTTCCTGTTTTTTAGCTTAAAATATAAGGTTTCTGTTTAAATTTAAGTAGTTGCACAAAGACTCGAACCCATGACTTTTGCCTGCAAACACAGGCAACAAACCAACTAATTCATTATGTCATTTCAAGATACACTTTGTGGAGAAGATAAGGGTTTTGTTTAAAATATTAGGTTTTATTTTCGATTTTTGTGAATGCTTCTTCTAAATTGCTTATGTCATTTCAGCGATTCTCTAGGTACTTCTCTAGTTGAAGAATGCACAAATGAATTTCTGCATTTTCCCATGCCAGAGCCATTCACAGATCCACTAAAATTACTTCATTTGGAGAAGGTATCTTTAGATGATGATGGTGCAACAGAGATTAGCCATTGGAGTCATGATCATCCATTGATTCTTAACGTTGAACCTCAAGGTAACAACATGTCCAACATTAGTTGTGGTGATCCAATAGAGTTATGTGATGGATGTATACGACCCCTCTCCTTTCCATACTATAATTGCAAACATGGATGTTCATTTACCCTCCACAAATATTGTGCCGAATTACCGCTCACATTAGAACATCATCTTCACCCAGATCATTCGCTTCACTTGGTAGACACCTCTAAAGATAAGTACTACTATACTTGCAACGGTTGTTTTAGCAGAGGCAACAACTTTGTCTACAAATGTGAAACTTGCAAGTTCTACTTGGATGTGAATTGTGGATTTTTACCGAACACCATCATACATAAATCTCAGGAACATCCTCTTATCCAAGTCATTGATCCCAGACCTCGTTGTAAGGCATGTAACATAACATCTACGAGTATAAGCTTCGCTTGCAAGGCTTGTAATTTCCAACTAGACATCTTTTGTGCAATACAATCTCCACATTTTCTTACTCATAGGTATTGCAAAGGACATGAAATCCCATTGACTTACCCCCCCAATCGAAGATCATCCTGAAGATTTCTATTGTGATATATGTGAGGAGGAAATGCACCCCAAGTTTCCACTCTATCATTGTCACAAATGCAAAAATTCATTTCACCTCGATTGCATTAACCGAATCGATTTTTTTGCAAATGTCAAGGTGGAGGACACTATAATTAAGTCTTGCCACAAACATCCATTAACGTTTGTTCGAAGAAAGAAAGCATCTACGTATGTGTGCTTTCTTTGTAATCTTGATATTAGTGGTCGTTTGATGCTTGAATGTCGGACAGGAACATGTCCTTTTATAGTTTGTTATCGTTGTTCTTTTAAGAAATAAAATAAGCCTCATTTGTATCCATGTCGCATGATTGTAAAGTATATGGAACGGCTACATGTATTATTGTTTTTGTTCAAGGCTATAATTTATTACATATGTATTAGATTTTTCAACAATTGCAAGTTGTCTTGTTCATACATATATGATTTTAATACAAAATAAAACTTACTTCATATTTTCATAACATTCATAGACAATCAAATTTTACAAATGTTCATGTTGATGAATAAATGGATGAATCAGAATTCTCATATACCACAAACTAGTTAATATTGATATAAATACAAGTTTCTTCAGCATAACACATGACATTTTTGTAAGCAAAATGAAACAAAGTGGTATGGTTGGTCCTTGAGATGCAATTGCCATTGGGTTTCATTCAAGCTAAAAATACCCAACTTACTTCCATTTGGATAGATGATGTTCGTAATTTTAGTGGCATCAACCATTTTGATGTGATTGACATTCACACAAGACAAAAAGGTTTTGGTTAAGCTCTAATACGGGTTTGAAGGTGCAGAGAGCACGCTCGCATAAGCAAACTTCCACGGGACTGATGAATGGCAGGGGTCATGGGGGCCTCACCCTCGCCCCCTTGCAGGGTCTAGTGGCCAGATACAGTATGCATGGAAGCAGACACTAAAGCTGATGGCTTCAGCTTCATGATTGTCTTCAAATCCTTCAGATCAGAACGCTGAAGTTCTTGCCTCCTTCAGTGTTGGGTCACTAACGTTGATTAGTGTCTGCCTTCAGTGTTGAGTGCTCTCACTGAAGCTGATCAACCGCGAGTGCTCTCGTTAGAGCTGATCAACCGCGAGTGCTCTCGTTAGAGCTGATCAGTGATCTGAAACATTACCTGGTAATTGAGGTTAACCGACAAAATAACTGTCAACACATACCTAAAAATATAGAATTTGCGGTCCAAATTCAAATATATTAATGAAACAAAAATTGTGTTTTGCTCTCGTTTTTGTGTAAGAACATGAGTGTAAATTTGGATTATCCGAAAGTAGACTTCGTGAAACCCAGGATCTAAATACTACTTGTGGAAAGTGTTTTCCCATGATCCAAAATATCATCCAAGTCAAATTTTTCGATCTATCACGACGACACCCAGGTTCTAACTTGACATGCCTACTCAACCAGATGTTTCCTTGATTCACCAACATTGTGTTAGTGAATTAGAAACGAGTGATAAGATTTCAACCCACAACTTCAGAAACGAGATTCTCACCATTTTTTTTTTATGAAACTAAAAACATAATCAACACCAAAAGCTAAAATAATAGTACGTAAAATGAATCAATTTTACCTTGTGATCTTCTTCGGCCCGTTCTTTCTTTCTTTCAGCTGCTTCTTGAGCTATCGACCATGATATATGGTCCATTAAAACACAGAAAAGAAGATTCGAAATCGGAGATTCAAAAAGACTAAATTAAACTTAAAACCTTTATCAAATAACCTACAAGATTACACAGCGCAATACGGATGGAGACTTGATGGAGGTGAAATGGTGAATGGTGGTGCCAGTACTGTCGTCGCGTAGCTAAGAGAGAAAAATGACGATGAAACCAAATCAAGATACAAAATACCATTTTTTTGTATAGCATGAAGTATAAGCATCTTTGATAATACATATACAATTTAAATACAATTAACTGTAACAATACAAGATAATTAAAAACCCATAGGGGACAAGTAGTTATAGTATTGCAAGATACACTTTGTGGAGGCACAAAACACAAGCGACCATAGTAGGACACAACCTTAAATAATGAACCATACAACTTTTCTGCATGAAGTAAAAATATCGAGTGCAAGATATAACTTTTACCGTTTAAAATACAAGTAACTATATCATTATAAGGTAGGACTTTTAATGCATAACAAGATACAATTATCAATGCATGAGGTACAAATATATGTAGCAACACAAGATACAACAGTATAAAATACAGATACCGGATGCAAGATGGAACTTTATTTACATAAAGCACATATCACTGTAACACGATTACACTGAATATGAGGAATCTTTAGAAAAATAGGGGTAAAAATAGAGATGATGACATCTTATTTTTCTTGGTAGCCACAAATTGATGAAATACCTGAAGCCATAGAAGCATGTTGAGTCATATCTGATCACCAATCGCCCGGCCCATTAAATTGCAAATTTGGGCATTCAAAAATATGTAGTGATGGCAGAGTGACGCCTATGCTTTTCAAAGCATCGGAAGATCCTCTAGATGCAGTGTGTTTAAAATGGAAATTCATAGCTAAATGAGTTGCTGTGTGCAAACAGAGTCTGCAACTTCTCATAAGACCTGATCTTGATGGTCTTAATGTTTTTTAGTGGCAAACATGAAGAGGTAACACTTTCAAGCATCAGGCAGCTTTCCAAAGAAAGAGTTTCAAGATTGATGAAATTATGACTCTCCTGGTTTTCTGCTATAGCTCTTCAAACCAGTTGCGCCTGAGATCCATAATGTTGGACCAGCAAAACAATGAAGAACATATCTTATTCGGTAAGCTTCTAGAGGAAGCTTTATGCAGAAAGCCAAGTTTTTTTCTCCAAATCTGCCCCTTCCAAATTAAAAACTAGGGGTGCTCGCGGTGCGGTTTGAGGCAAAACCGCAAACCGTACCGCATATGCGTTTTGAACATTTTCCCAAACCGCACAGCAAAATGTGGTGCGGTGCGGTGCAGTTTGTATCTAACGCACTTCACACCTACTATTTAATAATTATAATATTAAAACTTCATTTTAAAATCAACGATAACATGACCGTAGTCCAAAAATTAAAAATATATAACACGCTCGATTCCTAAATAGATATTACATAAATATTGCAATTATTCTATATATACATATATGTGTGTAATATATAAAATTAAAAATATATACATATATTAATGTGCGGTGCAGTGTGGTTTGAACCGCAGGTTGATAACTCAAAACTGCAAACTGCACCACATAGTGCGGTTTGGTAAAAATGCAAACCGCAAACCGCACCGCATAAGTTCTAAACTGCGCTTTGCGGTGTGGGCGGTTTGTACAGTTTCACGGTTTAGATGAACACCCCTATTAAAAAATATGTTCCTTGCATCTTGAAAAAACCCTCCCAGTCTATACCTACAGATTAATCCATACAATGGCTTTATCCATGCATGACTTAATGGAAAACTATCCAAACAACCCCCTTAGTCTTTAGAATGTCAGGGTTCGTTCTCTTTAGTAACATGTGCAAATATAAAGCCGAAATCAATAGTCTGGAAAGATTAAAAAAAAAATTCACCTGCATACTCAACCAAAGGTTTCCTTGATTCAGTGAGGTTTAAGAAAAGTTGATAAAGACTACAACCCACAACTACAGAAACAAGATTCTCACTATTTTTCTTTATGAAACTAAAAACATAAGCAAAACCAAAAGCTTAAAACTAAAGCAATGTATGTAAAATGGATAAATCATAATCAATTTTACCTTGTAATACCTTTGATCTTCTTTGGCCTGTTCTTCCTTTTGTTCAGCTGCTTCTTGACCTATCAATCATGGTATCCAATCCATTAAAACCCAAAAAGTAAGATTCAAAATTAGGGATACAAATAGAGTATAGAACTTAAAACCTATAACAAATTATCTACAAGATTACAAAGCACAATATGGATGGAGACACAACCTTTAATTTATGAACTATGAGTATCTTGTGCAAATCACACAATTTTAAGGCTATAGTATAAGTAATTTTAGCACTAGCAGTACAAAATACAACTTTTTTGCATGAAGTACAAATATCGAGTGCAAGATATAACTTATACCACCTAAAATACAAGTAACTATATCATTATAAGTTACAATTTTTAATGCATAGTGTTTAATTTCAAATGCATGAGGTACAAATATATGTAACAACACAAGATACACCTTTGACAACATCAAATACAAATGTTGTACGCAAGATGGAACTTTACATACATAAAGCACAAATCATGGTAACACGATTGCACTGAATTTGAAGAATCTTTAGGAAAATGGTGGTAAGAAACAGAAACGAAGACAGATTTTAACATGTGATAATGTTAATCAATAACCCATAATCCAACTCATGATTTAGAACTTAAAACCAGCAATCAATGAGTTCCAGATAAACAAAAATCCTTAGATGCAAGAAAGCCCTTCAGCTTTCCTCCATTCATTCATTGCACTGTGGATCCCATCTTCATTTCTTCTCAAGTGAACTACGTGGATCAAAAATCGCATCTATATTTTCTTTTTTGGATATAGCAGTTAGTCAGTTACCATGCTAAACACCTACGAAAACATGTTAACTGAATATAGAAGCACTTCTGAGAATAAGAAAACAAACAAGGACATCATTTGTAATATTTAAAAAAGATCAATCTTGGGAGTTGAACATCAAGGAAGAAGATTTTGTAGTAAAGATACAATTTTGGGAGTTAAACATCAAAGAGATTGATCAGTGCTTTTCTTGACAGCAAAACAGAGTGCCCAAAGAGTTAAAAACTAGTTCTTTAGACACAAATTGATGAAATACCTTAAGCCATGGAAGCACATATGTTGAGTCAGTTCCGAGCACCAATCATCCCATTAAATTTTCAAATTTGGGCATTCCAAAATACGGCTGTCCCCTAGTGATGGCAGAGTGACGCCTATGCTTTTCAGCATCGGAAGATCCTCTAGATGCAGTGTGTTTAAACATGGCAATTCGTATCCAACTGAGTTGTTGTGTGCAAACAGAGTCTGCAGCTTCTCACAACACCTGATCTTGATGGTCTTAATGTTCGTTAGTGGCAAAGATGAAGAGGTAACATTTTCAAGCATCAAGCAGCTTTCCAAAGTAAGAGTTTCGAGATTGATGAAATTATGACTCTCCTGGTTTCCGCTATACAAGCTCTTCAAACTAGTTGCACCTGAGATCCATAACGTCTTCAACTCTTTGGCAAATTCATAGTATTCCTCGATTTCCTTAAATTTGGGGCATGCACAGATTTTGAGAGTTTGTAAAGACGGACATGAGATGCCGATTCTCGTCAGTTCTGGTAGTTCCCATAGATGCAAAGTTTCCAAAAGTGGAAGTTTAAGTTCACTGTCAGCTTCAGATAGAGATACTATCTTGTCACAATATTTGATTTGAAGAACTTTGAGGGTCTTTGGCAGCCATGATGATGCAAACACAGTTGAAACCTCTGGACAACTTTCTAAATATAAAGTCTTCAGATTGTTGAAGCTCCCAAACGGCTGATTCCCACTATATATACTTGCTAAACGGCGATTATTTGAAACTCCCAAATTCTCCATAGCAATGCCCAGTTCTCTTTCCTTTTCATCAAAAATGCTGACCATTTCATCACATCTTTCAATCCAACAGCCCTTTAGTTCATTGAGAACAGAGGCACTTAAACCAGATAACAAACTCTTGAATTTATTATCAATCAGAAAGACCAAGTTGACATGATGGATAATGTTCTCCATACCCTTAGGGGAATGGTTGAATCCACGAATCTGCAGGGACCTGTTGTATTGAGCAAACTGACCAGTTCGGAGGTAGACATCTGCAAAGACAAGTTCACGTCTTCGAAGATATCTATCCCCAATTTCACCTTCCACCATGACAGGAAATGCACATAGATGAAATCCTCCTCGTGGTGAGGGACTTTTCTTCAGAATTTGAAGAAATTGAGTGCCACTAAGAAACAACGGAAGTTTGTCACCATCAGACAACCGACAAATGTTCCACTGATCTTCATTCATCTCTTCGGACAAACATCCTACACGGTTGCTTTCAACTCCTGGAGTGTCCTTGATATTTGATAGCTCGAGGTAGTCAAGATGACATAATTGAGATATCTCATGAGGTATTCTCAAAGTAGGCGCTAGTAGATCGTTGACCTCCACATCTGGAACATCTTCCACCATAACACAATCTTTGAGCAGGAGCTTTCGAAGGTTGTTGGAACTGCTAAAGTGTGGTAAACGCTTGATTGATGATCCAGACAGATCCAAAACTTCGAGGTTAGTAAGACCATCAAAATCCGGCACGGTTTCTAAGCGTGTGCAACCAGCAAGAGAAAGATGAGCAAGCTTTTTGAGGTTTGACATGGATGGTAACCGTTCAAGCGGGGTGTGAGAGAGATCAAGAATCTGAAGGTTGCACATATCCTTCACGAGTTCAGCTCCATTAGGTGCCAAAGAGGCGATACCAGCAAGATTTAGCACCACAAGATTCAATAAAGATGCATTCAATTCAAGATTCTGCAAAACGGAGCAGTTCTTCAGTACGAGCTGCCGGAGGCTGCTAGGGTTTGGAAGGGCAGGGAGGTACTTGATCTTCGTTTCTGAAAGATCTAGCTTTTGAAGATGGATCATTCTTTCAAAAGAGATATATGCTATATCTTCTAAAGAACCACAGTGTGAGACATCAAGGACCTCCAATCTTGTAGCAGATTCTAGAGATGGCAACTCTATCAAAGATGGACAGCGAGAAAGGAACAGTTCACGAAGATTGAATAGATTGGAAAGGGATGGCAGAACTTTGACATTAGTTTCTGAAAGATTAAGCACTCGAAGACATGTCATACGGTCAAAGAAATCATCCTCGATATCATTGAGATTCTTTGAACCTGAAAGATCAAGTACCTCAAGGTCTACAAGGGGTTCAATGCATGAAAGTTGTTGTAACCTAAGGCAATTCTTAAGATAAAGACAACGAGGATTAGCAACGTTAGTAGGTAGACGCTCAAGGGTGGTTCCTGATAGGTTAAGGGTTCGTAGGGAACTTAGGTTTCGTAAAGATGGATCACGAAACTCTTCAAAATTGGTAGAGCCAAAGAGATCAAGAGTTTGGAGACTGCCTAATGAAGTCAAGCTCCGTAATCTACCTAGCTTTTTACAGTCACACAATAGCAAATGAGTAAGTTTTTCAAGATTTCTGAGCAATGGTGTGGTTGAAACCATGGTATTGGAAAGATTAAGGATCTGAAGATTCTTAAATTCTAAGAAATTTTTATCCACATAATCCAAAGAGACGTTACCAGAGAGGTCAAGAACCATAAGATGTTTAAGCTTTGCGAGATTTTTGACCCTTGTCAAGTGAGGACAATCCTTAATGACTAGCCACTGTAGTTCGGCAAGACTGTAAACGGATTCAGGTAAAGAAGTAATTTGCAGTTCAGATAGATGAAGGCTTTGAAGTTTTGGCATGTTATTGAAGAACTCCTGTTTCAGTTCATTGAGAGATCTAGCACCAGAAATTTCAAGAACACGCAAAGTTTTCAGAGATAGATTCAAATCTTCCAAAAACACACAATCTCTAAGCACAAGAACACGAAGCGTATCCATCATAGCCAACGGGTTTGGCAATGATTTGATGGTGGGATTGAATAAAGCAAGAACTTGAAGTTCCTTTTCAGATTGAAGGAATCTCACGAGGACATCCTCGTCAAAATGGGTTCCATCTAGCAATAAAGTTGAAAGATTTTGACCACCTTTCTTTAAAGATTGTTTCTGTTCATGATTCTTCCCTTTCACACTTGTCCAAGGTGTTTTTAACATTCCATCATCATGTGTGATTCTCCCAAAACCTTCTGTATCAGACATGAACACTGTCGCCAGCCCAAGACTAGCGATTTCGTCAAGACACTGGTACAGATCATCAATGTTTAAAAGGGACTTGTCCATGAACACACAACCCCCCTCTTGTTCTTTCAGTATACCACAATCTGTAAGCTCCATAACAATATGATGACCCTTTTCATACAACTCCGTCATGCTTCCAGAACCAAGATATCCTTCCAAGATCCAGTAAGTTATCAGCTCATTGTAGTGAACACTGCCAGAATCACGAAAGAAATGGTGACCATCCCACCATAAATCTTTCAAAACACCGATTGGAAACACATTGTGCATCCTGCACAATAACTTGTTCACCTGATACTCTTCAGATGCTTCTTTCAACTCCTTCTCTAGCATAGAGACTCCGGATGCTTCTAGACCAAAGTAGCTCAAGGCTTTTGTTATCATTGTAACTGTACCGGGCAAACCATTACTTTTTTTGATGAAGTTTTCGCCTAGACTTCGGATCACCAGAGACTGCTTCATCCGAGCATCAAGTTTTTCAATCAATAAAGCATTGGAATCTGCTCTAGGCAAAGCTTCCACCTCAACCTTGAATAAACCTTCATCTTCCCTGCTTGATCTAGAGATGAATACAATTTTCAGCTTTTCATCATTATCATGAAAAGGAAACATTTCTCTCCAGGCTAACCAAAACTTTTCTTCATTCGCTTTCCTCTTAGTTTCGTCATTCATTACATCATCTAGTACTAGAAGAATTTTTTTCCCTTCAAGTTTTTTCCTTAACTTTTCAATCAAAGTCTCCGAGATCTCCACCCCACCACTGATCGTTATCCCATTGTCATCCTCAACCTCCCACTCCTCAATAGTGGGAAGTAAGCTTAGCTGACAAGCGATACTCTCAGAGAGAGACTGCATGTTATAGTCTCTACATGTAAACACCCAGAGTGTGAAATCAAATGATTTATTCCTAGTACTAAAGTCACATACCCTCTTTGCCATCCATGTTTTACCAACTCCTGGAGATCCGAAAAGGTTTACCTTCTTATCACATTGTACGGCTTCATATATTTTCTTAAGTTGCTGAATTGAACTTATTCCCTCCATCACAAGTATTCTACAATAGTAATTTATGAAAACAGATTAGTTTAGGAGGTTTAACTTAAAAAAAAAAAAAAACTCATTGTCACCCTCTCCTCGAAGTTAAGTAAAGATATTGACCGACCAATTAAGCAGATTGTATGCAATAAATAAAGTCATCAGAATAGATGCATTAGCTTATAAATTTGAGTTGTTTTATAGGCTAAAGATCAGTATTTTTGCACTAAAGATAAGATTAGCTCTTATTATGATTAGATAAGAAGAATTCTTCTCAAAGAGAAAATACACTTTTCCTAATAACTCTTTAAGTTTGTCAACTAAAAGCTACACATTTGGTTTAATCTAAAAGCATTTCTCATGTACAAATGTATAGTTGTGTAGGTGTCTCAACCTTAAGTTTCATGGGTACCCAAATACTCTATTTGTCACTTCTTCTATTGATGAACACCAAACGAATTACGATGCATATTTTGTTTTAAAATTCATTTTATTTAGATAAAAGTATCAAAATAACAATCTTCACTACAAACACAATGTCCACATTAGAATGGAAAGGATACAGTTTCCAATCTAGGTGTCTATAACTCTAGCAAAATCACAGACCACCAGGATGGATCAATGACCCCAGAAGGTGAATTGAAATGAAAAGACTCAAAAATGTCTCTAAACCTAAATGCCAAGGAAAGAGATTTAGCATCATCAACAACCATTGGGAGAAGATCAACGTCGATTTAATATCAATTATTTCATAAAAACCATCGTCCTAGCAAAAATGGCAAAGGAATGCCATAGTTTCCAACAATAAGCAACTTGGACAAATTGTATTGATTAAATGGGGAAAAAACATTTCAAAATGCGGTATACATTTTGTACTTTGCAAAATGTAGTATAATGATTAGAGAATTCAATCAATCCTCGAGTTGTATACATCAAGTAGATACCAAAGCTACAAATTGAGGAAATTGGTAGACAGAGCCTAAAATCAAACAACATCAGCTACTTCTTAAGTCTTAAAAGTTAAAACCAGAGAATTTCAAACTTTTTGAGCGTTGAATTGCTAACAACATCGATAGATTACAAGCTTTAAAAAAATTATATGTTATGATGTTAGATTTGCAACAAAATCCTTTGTGTTTAGGTGTTAAAAGTACTGAATCGACATTTGAATTAAAGTGATTATGACTGATACAAAATCGATTGCGATATGAAATAGATGAAAGCATGAATAACATATAATAATACTTAAGAATTTGGAAGGAAAAAAACCTGAAAGCTGAACTCCGCCGATTTGAATCTCCGGTGAAGAAAGTCGACTATGGCTTTTGGGGGTAGTTTATACAAGCTGTCTGTGTGACGTCAACGGAAGTCAACGGTCTTTTTTTATATAACCGTGCTGTTTCGCTGTTCCTAAAAAGTAAAAATCCTTTGTTTGATTCATGTTGATCAATCACATAAAATGGACATGGAATTTTAGGAAAACAATTTTTTTAGTATCGCTAAAATGTGCGTGCAGTGAAAAGGTTTCACAGGTGGAGTAGTTAATTTCATTTACTTTTATCTGATAAGATTTTTGATAATTGAAAATTCACATAGTGATTAAATCCAAAGAACTTCAGGGTTTTGAGTGATTAAATCCCTAGACAATTTTTTTAAAAATAAGTCATTGGAGTAATTAATTTCAATTACCTTTCTTTTTTGGAGAAGGTATCTTTAGGCTATGCCTAGACTAAACTCTTAGCAAATTATGACGGTAAGACATCAGTACGGATTAAACTTCAGTGGTCACAATTGTTGTGTACGTCTGGATTGGAACCCTAAGCAGTGGGATATTCCACCACATCCTCCAGGATCTTATCTAGTATGTCACAATCGTTGTTGTTTTCAGTTACTTTTATCTGATAAGATTTTTGATAATTAAAAATTCACATAATAATAGTAATAATTTTATTAGTTAATTGGATACCGTCCAAATGAATGTTACCAGGGTGTTTCTATATTTTTCACTTTTTCGTGGTTTTCTCCTAAATCTGACCCTATATATGTATATATAATAAAGTTTCATAAACGATTTTTTTTCTAATTTACTCTTAAATTTAAAAATAGATTATGATATTTTTCTCGTCTAACAAAATTCCAGATTGTAGCATCTTCCTTGTGATTGAAAACCTATATTTATCTTTAATTACATGACAATCAATATGTTGATTTTTTTTTGGAAATGGAAGGGAAAAGTATATGTCTACATCAAATGTTTGTTTCTAATAATTAATCACAACCACTTTCGAATTATCTTTACATATATTAAAGTTAGTGGTTCCTATTGAAGGATATTTGTACGTTATCCATCAATATTCAGGTTCAGTTGATATTGTATAGAAGGGGAAGAGAATGGGTGAGATCAATCACTTTATGCATCGAGAACATTCATTGAAGTTCATCGAAAACTTGGAGGTCGTTGTAGGAATTAGTGATGATAATGATGAGAAAATGGGGGTCGTCCATTGTCATGGATGTCAAGAACCCATGTTAGGTGGCTCCGGATATGGTTGTATCCCATGCCGTTACTTTCTGCATAAGAAATGCGTAGAACTAAGACCTACTATCAATCACCATATCCATCCCTTGCACCCTCTTACACTTGTTGACCACGGCGATCTAGAATGGACTTGTGATGCGTGTCATAAAGAAGGCCAAGTAGGCGCTTTTAGCTATTACTGTATACAGTGTGACTTTGATGCATGTACGAAGTGTAGTGCTGCTATTGCATGCAAGGAGGAATCTTTGATCAAATTTCAACATGAAGGTCACCCAGGACACACTTTAGCCCTCCAGTCGAGATCTGCATCATTCCTTTGTGATGCTTGTCATTCTAAGGATGAAGGCTTACTTTATCAATGCGAAGACTGTGATTTCTGGATCCATAAGACATGTACTTCTTTGGCACCCACTATCAATCTACCTCATCACCATAAACATCCTCTCGTTCTCGTCTATTCACTTCCAGACAATTTTTATAAATTCCAATATTTTTGTGAATTTTGCGAAAGATACATCCTACGGAATGGTTGGTTATATCATTGTGCAAACTGTAGATACTTCGCCCACATTAAATGTGCCTTAAATGCAGAGCAACCTTCTATTCCAAGGTCAAACTTTTCCTCTTCTTAGTTTTACTTTTTATTTTTGTGAATTCTTCTTCTAAATTGAATATGTCATTTCAGCGATGCTCTAGGTACTTCTATGGCTGAAGAACACGTAAATGATTTTCTGCAATTTCCCATGTCATATGCATTCACAGATCCATTAAAATTACTTCATCTTGAGAAGATATCTCTAGATGATGATGGTGCAACAGAGATTAACCATTGGAGTCATGATCATCCATTGATCTTTAACGTTGAATCCCAAGGTAACAACATAAACAAAATTGGTTGTAATGATCCAATCGAGGTATGTTATGGGTGTGTACGACCCCTCTCTCTTCCATACTATAGCTGTAAAGATGGATGTTTATTTACTCTCCATAAATATTGTGTTGAGTTACCACTCACATTAGAACATCAACTTCACCCGAATCATTCACTTGACTTGGTAGACACCTATGAAGATGAGGACTACTATATATGCAATGGTTGTTTTAGCAACGGCAACAGATTTGTGTACACATGTGAAGCTTGCAAGTTCTATCTCGATGTAAATTGTGCATTTTTACCTAACACCATCAAACATAAATCTCACAAACATCATCTTGTTCAAGTTATTGGTCCCGACACTCGTTGTAAGGCATGTTTCAAATTGTTTGATGGTATAAGCTTTGCTTGCAAGGCTTGTAAATTCCGATTAGACATGTTTTGTGCACTACAGTCTCCACATTTCCTTACTCATAGGTATTGCAAAGGACATGAAATCCCATTGACGTATCCCCCCGTCGAAGATCATCCTGAAGATTTCTATTGTGATATATGTGAAGAGGAAATGCACCCCAAGCGCCCACTATATCATTGTCACAAATGCAAAAATTCCTTTCATCTTGAGTGCATTAATCGAATCGATTATTATGCAAATGTCAAAGAGGAGGGCACTATAATTGTTTCTTATCACAAACATCCGTTAACATTTGTTCGAAGAGAGAAAACGTCTGTGTTTGTGTGCTTTGGTTGCAATGTTTGTATTAATGGTCGTTTGATCCTTGAGTGTTGGACTGGAACGTGTCCTTTTAGAATATGTCAACGATGTCATTTAGAAGAACCCAAATAAAGTTCATCTGTATCCATGCCACATGATTGTAATGTATATGGAACGACTATTTATATTATTGTTTTTGTACAAGGGTGTATTTTGTTACGTATGTACATAATCAACTTGCAAACCCTTTCTCTTTTTCACATTGTTTCTTTTTCTTTTTTTCTTTTTGAAAGTTGAAACTTTCTTACATCGATTGGGAATTTTTTTTTATTAAAAACTAAACGAAAATGTATCGTATTTTTTTATTTATTTTGTTTTTTTTAACTAATTATCTATTTACATGGTTAATATTATTTATTCCTTCAGTTGCAAATAAATTAACATTATTTTATATGATAGTAACATTCTATATCATAAAAAAACTATTCTCTATATTCGAAAAATAAAAAGGCAAGTTTTTTGGAGTATCAAATACTTTCATAAGAAGAAATTATACAAGCAAGTTTAAGATCGAACATAATAGAAAATGTTTTCGGCAGCAGGCCATACATAATTGGTTACTATAAAATAGTATTAAAAAAAGTATTTTTTGGCAGCCGGCTTTATAATATTTGTTATTAAAAAGTGTTCAAAATCACAGCAATCATCATATAAATTATAATATAATTTCTAAATAAAAAATAAGTGCCATTCTAATCAATTTTTTAATATATTAAGAAAGCAACTTTCAGGGTCAGTTGACTAGGGGTAGGATGATTTTGTTTAGATACAAGACATTTTTCGTATTCAATCTCAAGTCTTTATTAGCCTCAACTGTTGAGTGAGTCAAAAAATGTTTTTTCACATTGATGTCTCTAAAGGTGGGTTCCGTATGAAACGATTGGAGTTGTCCGTAATCAACTTTTTGCCTAAATATCTTAAGAAAACAAATGAAAGTGGTTATTATTTTATTTTATTATTTAGATATTTAATCAACTATTAAACATATTTATTAGATTAGAGGAAGGATTTTAGCCAAGAGGGCCATAGACACTCAAACTCATTTCGTTATTCAAAAACCCATTTTTATCACAACACTCATTTAGGCTCAAAAACTCCATATAACTAAAAGAAATAATTATTTGCATGTATCCAACCATTTAATGTCATAATTTCTCAAATTTTGACATGAAGCTCACGGAAAACACACTTTTAACCCTCTAGTTGAGATCTGAATCATTCCATTGCAATGTTTGTCATTCTAAGAATGAAGACTTAGGTGCCGTTTGTTTTTTAAGAGGTCTAAAGTCTGAAATCTTATTTTAGTTATGATTAATAAGAGGTGGTGTGTAGAAAGGTCTGAACGATTCAGACTTAAGAGTCATTAAGAGGTTTTTTTAAAAAAACAAACAACCCCTTACTCTATCAATATGACAGTTGTGACTTCTGGATCAACAAGACTTAGGGGGTGTTTGACAATTGCTGAATGGTTTGGTGCAAAATGATTAAGTGGTTAGAATGATTAAGAGGCTCTTATGATATAGTGTGAAATGAAATGTGGTTGTTTGCTAATTGTTCAGAATGAAATCAGGGCTCTTAATGGTTAAGGCAGGGGCAAGATACAAAATCATTCAGAGGGTTTTGGAACCATTAAGAGGCAGACCTTTTTTTTTTGTCAAACAAGATTTACCTCTTAACGATTCAGATTTGTCTCTTAATAGAACCATTAAGTGGTAAACAAACAACCCCTTATACTTCCTAGGAACCCGCTATCAATCTACCCCATCACATTCACCCTCTATTTCTCGTCTATTCACTTGCATAAAATCCAATGCAACTTCAACATATATAAATTTCACAAAGGGAAATCCAACGTCAACCAATGATTGTATAGAAACAATATTGATCCTATACCAGTATTCTAGATGAATTAATGATTTAATATGAATAATTTGTATATTCAAGATAAAAGAGAAGTAAGAGATACATGATATGAACCTTGTAGGGTTAGCTCAACCGGTAATAAGGTGTAACAACTACACATCCAAAATTTGACATACGATAACTATGCCCAAACTGGCACGAGTAAACACAGGTTTAGAGTCTACATTCTCTTCATGACACTCTCAAAAGTACTGTATCAGAATAAGAGTATAACTGTTGAGATTATTTAAAACAGTTAATCCAAACAAAGTCTAAGGTGGCGTTTGTTTTTTAAGAGGTCTGAATCTGAAGTCTTATTTCACTTCTGATTGATAAGAGATGGTGCTGAAGTCTGAAATCTGAATCAATAAGACTGTTTGTTTTTGTAACGTTTGAAGTTTGAAGTCTGAAATCTTAATCTTGATCAATAAGATTGTTTTGTTTGTGATAACAACTAATTAGAAAAATGTCACCACTTCTAATTTCAGATGTATTTAAGAGTTAAGATGGTTTGAAATCTGGAAAAAAAATGTTGGTCGATTCAGATTTAAGAGGTATTAAGAGGTTTTATGAAAAAAAAAAACAACAACCCCTAAGTATCTAGCTAACTAGACACTACGTCCACCCTCGAATTTCCAAAGCTTACATCTTGCCCTTCCCTTTACTGGAGCTCTCAGTGCTTACCTGAAAAGGGTTTTTCAGTTTTGTAAAAGAGAGAGTTAGACCGAAGGTCTAGTGAGTTTCCCTTTACCACAAAAGTCCACACATGTAAATCCATCATTCAAAAAAATTGAATTAATATAGTAATAGTTCACACTTTGATTTTTAAAAAAAAACACTTTAAGCATTACTTGGATGGCACACGCTTAGAATCACGCACATTTGTGACTAAGTTTTTGGGGCTACACACCTGCCCTTATAGTGAATGACATGAAACAAATTCATGCATTCCATCTAGGTACACTGTACACACCTCCCATATAATAGCCATCCCAGGTCCACTCCCATATGAATTCACACTTTATAAATGATCCATTGTTTAACAATAAAAATCACCAACATGAAATAAGCATACCAAATAAAGAAAATGCATAACGAGTGATCATTTATACAATAAAGTTGTAAAAAACTCCCTTGAAATCCAAGCCTAGATCACACACCTTTAGGATAAGATTTCATCAATCAAACACTTGAATTTAGGTTAACAAGCAGTGAGTTTTCACTCCAATTATACCTCCTATATAACATAAACACTAATAACTCCCCACGTTGCACCTTCAAATATCGGACCCAAACTATCGCTCACTCTAAATTTGGCATCGGGCAAACAACGACCAACGTGACTTGGCATGTGACCGAACTCGTGGGGACCACTGTCCACCCGCACAGCCCTGTCCCTAGGGCTGTAAACGAACCGAACGTTCAGCGAACCGTTCGTGAACTGTTTGGCGGGAAGTTCGTTTATTTAATAAATGAACGAACATGAACACATTTTTTTGTTCGTATAGTTAAATGAACGAACATGAACAATTGTCTCGTTCGTTCATTTACGTTCGTGAACGTTCGTTCATTTATGTTCGTTAATATTCGTTCATTTATGTTCGTTTACGTTCGTTAATGTTCGTTCATTTATATTCGTTAATGTTCGTTTATGTTCGTTTATATTTGTTTATATATATTATGACATTAATTTGTTAAAGCATTAATTAAATTAATTTTTTAAAATTCCTTTTTTATACCTCCTAAGTATATCCGTTTTTTTTATTTTGTTATGTTATTTTTTACGAACGAAATTATAAGTAACGGTGGTTGTTTTTTATTCATTTGTGTTCGTTTATGTTCATTTATGTTCGTTCGTATATGTTCATTTATGTTCGTTTGTTTACGTTCGTTTATGTTCATTTATGTTCGTTCGTTTAGCTCTTAATGAACGAACATAAACGAACATGAACAAACATATTTTCTTAACGAACGAACATGAACACAAAAAAATTCGTTCGTTTACCGTTCGTTTGTTCGGTTAAGTTAAACGAACGAACACGAACAAGACTCCGTTCGTGTTCGTTCGGTTCGTTTACAGCCCTACCTATCCCCATTCTCAACTTTAAACCAAATCTCCAAAGCTTTTCTCCAACAAGTGATTGATTGAAACCATAAGAATTAACACATAAACATCCCCAAATCTCATCTAATCCAAAAAATGCACATCAATTCCAAGAATCAACCAAACCAATTAAATAGAATCAATCATATCTATGGAGTTTTGAATTCAATCCACCCCAAATCATGGGAGGTCGATCTAAACCAAGGACATCACTTCAACTCAAAATCCGACGAGTTTTTCCACCATAGAAATGGATCCTCACCCAAAATCTTCCATCTACACTTAGAACCCCCAAACCAAAGATGAAGAAATAAGAAGAGAGGAAGTTTATTACCAAAGATGAAGCTTCACAATCTTGATAAACCTTTAACCTTAAAAGAAGATCCTCCTATTCACCACTTTGCTCCCAAAATCGCGCGCACACACACCATGAATTTTCAACCAATTTCTCCCAAATACGAAGGAATGGAGGTCCAAAGCTCTTTACCCAACATTTACACTCTAGTCCCTGAAATTAGATCAAAATCTCACATCACCCTTCAACCTCAATTGAAAGACCAAATTTAAAAACTCGGGTTATTACATAAGGCTTAGGTCTTTGGACATCCTTCTCATATCTCACCTTTTTTAGTCCGACATTAGGGATTTTCCTAGTCGTTTTCTAGGGCTCATAGGATTAGTCGAGGTGCACGCAAGTTGGCCCAGACACCCATGTTAACAAAAAAAAAATACATTTTTTTTTGTGAGAAGTGACGAAGGTACTCTTCTATTTATGTGAAGGTTATGCTATGTTATGTGAAGGTGCCTAAAGTTATATGAACAAAATATGTACCTTCATCATCTCATGTGAAAGTGGTTAACTCCACCCGCCTTGACACGGTATGTGAATGTTACATTTCTCATGAAAAATGACATTTCACACAAGAGCCCAACTCTAATGACAAATTAATTACAAGTAGGTTTCTACCAAACCCGTTTCTTTATACAAAAGCATTGTTTGGCAAACTAACTTATAAGCTAGTTGCTAGCTGATAAACTAACTTTTCAAAAAACTACTATGAGTATAGTAGCTTTTCAATAAGCTAGCTTATCTTATGGTAATTCAAACATGTATCAGGAAAAAAACTAGTTTATAAGCTAGCTTTTTTTGCCAAACTTAGTCAAAGTTTAACTAATTCTTAATTCATATTGTTGATATTATTTATTCGTTCAATTACAGATAAATTGAAAATACTTATTTTATTAATAAGAATCTGTACATCATCAAAATCTATTTTGTATATTTGAAAAAAATAAGAAGACTACATTTTTTTTTAAATTATATATTTATATATGCAATATTTAAAAGAAATGAGAAAAGAAAATTGAAGATGAAAATAATTATAAATAAAAATTGTTTTTGGCATGAAGCAGACCATTTTATAAAAAAAAATTGGGGTTTGTAAAATTCAACCATCTCCATGCCATTTGCTCCATCTCCTATTCGAGTAAACTATGATTTTCGTCCCTGTATTTTGCTGTTTGTTATTATTTCCGTTCTTAATCTTTAAAAATTGTTTTCTTAGTTAAGGGTCGTTTACCCAAATGCTTACCCGATAAGTGCTTACCAATAAAACTCGACACATTAATTTAGTTTATCGGATAAGATTGTAATCATCACGATGATATATCATATACAACAATTTACCCGGGTAAGAGTTGTCACTCTCACTTACCGGGTAAGTCTCTCCATCCTTATCCTCGCTCTTACCGGGTAAGATCTTATGCTCTTGTCATGTTCATCTGCTAAAGTAAATCCCCCGGTAAGCGCTTACCGGGTAAACATTTTGTAAACGACCCCTTACTGTAATTTTCATTTCATTTTACTTTTTGTCCTTAAAACTAACAAAGTTATAAAAGTCCGTTAAGCTAGTGGGTAATATGGTCTTTTTAGTTTTTTTTTGTTAAATACTTATACATCGTTGTACAAGCTATTAAAGTTTTACTATGAATTATTAAAGTTTTTATAATAAACTAGGCATATATTTGTGCGATGCAGCGGAATGTAAGTAAAGAACGAAATAATGTTACTTCCTTGTAGACATGTCACCAACAATCAACCATGACCTAAGAATCACAATTTATGAAACCCTAATCCCATAAAGATATTCAATAATTAGTTTATATTACACTTATTGACGTAAAAAATTATAATGATATAATTTATAATAAGAATGAAACGTATTTTACGATTATGTATTTTTAATGTGCTAACGGTGGAAAAAAAATAAAACGTATGGATAGAAAACAAATTAACATGTAGATATTCATGATATTTAATAGTACGCTTAAATTAAAAAATATTCAATATTGGGCTCATTTTGAAGGTATTGACGAGACGATTATAATGGTATAATTTGTAAAAAAAAGAAACGTATTTTTTCATTACATTTTTGTTCATATACGATTATTTGTGTTAATATGATAATGGTGTAAAATAAAAAATGAAAAAACAAGGGATATAAAATAAATTAAATAAGTAAGTGTAAGGGTGGTAAATGTTATTATACAAAAGATTCTACGTTTTAAAATTTTTATATAATAGTATAGATAAATAAATAAACTTAATCTACCTCATCCCCACTCCTTCGGTTTCTTTTCACCTTTTCTTTTAGAGCGCGTTTGGTTTGCGGGATTGGAATGGAATTGATTGGATTTCAAGGAGGGATTTGGATTTGGGGGGATTTGAAATCCCTTCATGTGTTTGGTTTGTAGGATTTGAATTTGGATTGAGTTTGTAGGATTTGGATTTGGATTGAGTTTTTTTTTATAAAGAATTTATTTTTATTGGTAAACGTCGGATTTGGTTTGTAGGATTTGGATTTGGATTGAGTTTTTTTTATTTGTTTGTTTTATAAAGAATTTATTTTTATTGGTAAACGTCGGATTTGGTTTGTAGGATTTGGATTTAGATTGAGTTTTTTTTAATAAAGAATTTATTTTTATTGGTAAATGTCGGATTTTGATCGATACAATTTGAAGTCTAGATCACGCTTTAGAATCCATCGAATTTGGATTTCAAATCCAGGCCCAATGCCATAGATTTCCAAATCCATCATATGAGGGATTTTAAAATGGTCAACGGATTTGAAATCTGGTCAACGAAATCAATTCCTGCAAACCAAACACAGGATTGGAATGGATTTGAAATCAAAATCCTTCCAAATCCATTCCAATCCCGCAAACCAAACGCGCCCTAGTCTACAAATTACTAAAAGTTTTAATAGCTTGTACAATGGTATAAATATTTAATGAAAATGAGAAAAGAGTTAAAAAGACAATATTACCCCCTAACTTAACGAATATTTCTAACTTTGTTAGCCTCGAGGACGAAAAGCGAAATAAAATGGAAACTATAGTGACTAAAAAACAATTTTAAAAATCAATAATGCAAATAATTATAAACAACCGAACTAAAATCATAGTTTACTCTACTTTTTATTTGAAGACTATTAATTTAAATTTTTTGAAGGACCTATTAATTTAATCACTAAAAAATCAATTACTGTATATAACATATGCTCGTTTTTTATATTTAGATCCGTCGTCTCATAAAATTAAAACTAAATCATTTTCTGTGATTACAAAACTACATTTTTTTTATTGTAATTTGTAATTCATCAATATATAATCAAACATTATTTATTTAATTAATAATTTCTACTTGCCTGCTTTTAATTTTATGATTCATCAAGAAAAATATTAATCAATAGTTTAATAAATGTTTAACCATTTAGTTGTGGCGCTCTGTTAAAGGTTCAAAAAGATATAGTAAAAAAAATCTATATATTCAAATTTAGACGTTGTCAAAGTCCTTATGGCTATGAAGATTCACCCAAATTATTAATTAATTGTGTACGTAAGATGACTCAAATATCCACGATTAATTTATTTTAAAGAAACCATTTAGTTGGCTTTAAATATTGTTAACCACAACCACGTTAAAGTTATTTTTATTAATTTTATGGTTTGACTTTTTTGAGTGAGTGGTACACAACTACATATGCATGCTTCTCTTTCATATTTTTATAGGCATTTGACATTTAAATTTCGCATTCCATTCATATCAAATACGAGAAAGAGAATGGGAGAGATAAATCATTTTAGTCATAAAGAACATTCATTGAAGCTGTTCGAAAAATGGAAGCCGATTGTAGGTGTTGGTGAGGATAACGATGAGAAGATAGAAGTCGTCTGTTGTTATGGATGTCAAAAACCCATATTAAGTGGCTCTGTATATGGTTGCACCTCGTGTAATCACTTTTTGCATGAGACATGCGCAAACCTAGCACCAGTTATCAATCACCATTTCCATCCTTTGCATCCTCTTTCACTCGTTGTTCGTAAAAGTAACAATTGGTACTGTGACATGTGTGATAGTCAGGGACTAGTGAGGGGTTTTAGCTACTGGTGTAGGAGTTGTGACTTTGACGTATGCATGAAATGTGGTCTTGCTTTTGCACTCAGGGAGGAAGCGTTGATCAAATTTAAACACGAAGGTCACCCGGAACACACTTTAATCCTCCAATTGAGATCAGCTTCATTTCGTTGTGATGCTTGTCATGCCAAGGATGAAGACTTATTCTATCAGTGTGATAGTTGTGACTTCTGGATTCACAAGACTTGTGCTTCCTTAGTCCCCACCATCAATCTACCCCTTCACCCTAATCATCCTCTCGTTCTCGTCTATTCACTTCCGGACAATTTCTATAATTTTAACTATTACTGCGAGTTTTGCAAGAAACGCATCCATCGAGCCGGTTGGTTGTATCATTGTGCAAATTGTAGATATTTTACCCACATTAAGTGTGCCTTAAATGCAGAGAAACTTTCCATTCCAAGGTCAAACTTTTCCTTCCTATTCCTATTTTTATTTTTGTTTTTTTGTTATTGCTTCTTCTAAATTTAATATGTCATTTCAGCCATGCTATAGGTACATATGTTGCTGAAGAATGCATAAATAATTTTATGCATTTTCCCATGGCAGATGCATTCACAAATCCACTAAAATTACTTCATTTAGAGAAGATGTCTCTAGATGATGATGTTGCAACAGAAATCAACCATTGGAGTCATGATCATCCATTGATCCTTAATGTTGAACCCCAAGGTAACAACATGCCTAACATTGGTTCTGGTGATCCAATAGAGGTATGTTATGGATGTGTACAACCCCTTTCCTTTCCATACTATAGTTGTAAAGATGGATGTTCATTCACTATTCACAAATATTGTGTCGAGTTACCACTCACATTAGAACATCCACTTCATTCGAATCATTTGCTTGACTTGGTGGACAAACGGGATTATGAACACTACTATAAATGCAATGGTTGTTTGAGCTATGGAAACACGTTTGCGTACAAATGTGAAACTTGCATCTTCTACCTGGATGTAAGTTGTGCGTTTTTACCTAAAACCATCAAACATAAAACACATAAGGATCCACTTAACCAAGTAATTGATCCCAAACGTTTGTGTAAGGCATGTAAGAAACTGTTTCGTGGCATTTACTATGCTTGCAAGGAGTGTAGCTTCCAACTAGACATGTGTTGTGCGATACGATCTCCACATTTTGTTGCTCATAGGTATTGCAAAGGACATGAAATATCTTTGACGTATCCCCCAGTTGAAGATCATCCAGAAGATTTCTATTGTGATATATGTGAGAAGGAAATGCATCCCAAGCGTCCACTTTATCATTGCCACAAATGCAAAAATTCCTTTCACCTTAATTGTGTTAATCGACTTGACCCATATGCAAATACCATGTATGAGGGCACCCGAACTAAGATCGTTTCTTATCATAAGCATCCCTTAACGTTTGTTCGAAGAAAGAAAACCTCCCGATATGTGTGCTTTGGTTGTAATCTTGATATTAATGGTCATTTGATACTTGAGTGTCGAACCGAAAAATGTTCTTTTAGGTCTTGTTATTCATGTCATAGAAAGGAGAAGAGATAAACCTCTTTTGTGTCAAATTCATATAATTGTAGAGTATATAGAGGGGTATACATACATATAAATGTTTTCGTACGATATTGTATTATGTTTTATTATTTCTACATTTCTACAATTATCAATTCATTCTTTGATTTTCTTGTTTAACACACACACACACACACACACATATATATATATATACACACACTCACATATATATATATATATATATATAGAGAGAGAGAGAGAGAGGGGGGGAGAGAGAGGGAGGGAGGGGAGGATCAAACAAGAACATAGTCAAAATAAAAGAACACGAGAACGGTCAAATCACATATTTTTTTTGGAAGGCATAGCGGCATCGAACCAACGAACGACTACCACAAACTCACACACACACGCACGCACACCTCCCCGACGGTATCGGGCATCCACGGGAAGCCCACTAATCCGCCGCTGTCCTGGCCCAGCTTACGCTGAACCTAAAGCCCAACCACAGTCTAAGACTGGGCTGGGGGCAGCCCAATCAACGACTGGACCGGCCCAAGGACTGGGTACTCCCCTTGGATTCGAACCCGGGTAGATTGGGATACCATCCACAACCCCCCAGGATGTTACCGCCCTTGGGGAAACCAACTGAGCTAGACATGATTTGTGGTCAAATCACATATGATATGATTTTGCACTGAAATCACATGCCATTACGGAACACAGTCAACACATGAATGCACAGTGACTTGGCCCGCGACCAAGGTCGCGCGTAATCACATGTAATTCTACAAGTGAGTTTAGTGTAAAATCACATGTAATGTGATTGTTCTTGTGTTCTCTTATTGTGTTACTGTTATTGTTTGAACATGATTATATATATATATATACACACACACACACACAGAGTGAGAAAGAGAATCAGGTTTATACGAGAACATTAACCAAATAAGAGAATAAGAAATCGGTCGAATCACATGTGATATTATACCAAAATCACGTGTAACATGTGATTCACGCGACTTTGGCCGCGACATGAGGACGCGGGCCACGTCGCCTACACACTCTTTCGTTGAGCTCATGTGATTTTACACGTGATTTGACCGTTTTCTTAGGTATCGTTTGTTTTTTAAGAGGTCAAAAGTCTGAAGTCTTATTTTAGTTATGATTAATAAGAGGTGGTGTGTAAAAAGGCATGAATGATTCAGACTTAAGAGCCATTAAGAGGTTTTTTTTTAAAAACAAACAACCCCTTAGTCTCTTATTTTGTTGTTGTTCTATATATATAGGTGAAGGATCGTGTGAGAAGAAGAGTTAAAGTGAGAAGCCTAAGAAGGGATCTGGACTATTGATTACTTTTAATCTCAAACTTATTGATGAATCACACTTGATATGATAATTTGTTAATCTCAACCCCCTTTGCTTTTATTATTTATTAATTTGTTAATCTTTGATAATTAAGCATCTAATAATTGTTAGAAATCTATGGATTAGGGCCTCTTGATGAATCAAATCAAATCAAACTTGGCGCATATTTTGGGTCGTGTATAATTACTTTCCAAACATGATATTTGACCCTATGAAAGCCCATGTTACATGAAATTTACTTTGGGATAATCCAAAAACGCACTATGTTCATAGGTCAAAACGAGAGCAGAAACGAGATCTTGTATTGTTCTTATGTAAAACACGAGAATGAGAACTCCTTTAAGAGGTAGACGGGTTTCGACAACTACTCACGGTTATTAGGTGTTTGGTGGTTACCAACGATTATATAGATGTTAGGAGCATTTAGCGTCGTTAACTTTCTCCGTTTAATCTAATTAAATAATGGGTATTTTAGTCATTTTTTACTATTTCCTTGAAAGTCCAAGATCAATGAATCCTAGAGAGAGAATGTAGAGAGAGATCAAGGAAGCGCAAAGTAAGAGTATATTGATAATGTGCGTGAGATTCTTACAACAAACCAAGACCAAAGTGACTTAAATACCCTTGGTCAGATACAACACAGTATGACTCTAAACACAGTATTTGACCAAGCCCTATAAATACAATGATTACTATAAAATCAGACCTAACAATCTCCCCCTTAGTAATCATTGGCGCTTTGGTCTTCAAAAAACATTTTCTAAAACAGCACGGACCAACAAAGCGACTTTGCGAAGCTTTCTGACTTTTAAGAAAAAATTTCTTCTCAGCATCTTTCAGATTAAGTTGTCTTTGCTGCTTGAGCTCTAGACGATACACCTCTTTTGAATGACCTTGAATGAACTGTGGTGTTCGGAGCAGGAACAACAAACGAATTAGTTGTAGCTGAGAGAATAGAATCTTTGAGCGAATCTTGATCGGCAGATAAACATTCGAGCTCTTTGTCTCTTTAACTTCTCCTTGACTTCTCCCCCTCATGACCTTGATGATCTGGATCAACTTGGTCATACAAATGTTGGAGACGAGACAACATAAGATATGCAAAATCAAAGAAACAGAGAAAACAGAGGAGGTTTGCGCTTCATGTTGGTTGCACAAACCAAGATTTGCGTTTCATGAAGGGAGCGCAAAGCAAAGTTTGCGGTTGAAGAAGGAAACGCAAAACAAGGTTTGTGTTTCACGAAGGAAGCGCAAAACGAAGTTTGCGTGTCATGCTGGATGCGCAAATCTGACTTAGAAAAAATTTACCTTTTGAAACTCTTTGACTCCCCCTACACAAATGCACTAGATATGACAAATCAAGTTAGCATTCATATAAAGAAAATCAGATACACCCCCTCAAAACCAGATATAATCTATGACAAAATATTCTTTTTGTTCACTCCCCCTTGAAAAAATGCATAAACCCATTAAAATATATTTATGAGAACACAATGATCAGATATTAATGTAAAAAGAAAAATATACTGAATGTAAATTTTGAAACGACTAAACATATAAAATTTTAAATACTAAACAAATAAAATTCTATAGAGTAAAATATTACAAATTTATCAATCATTTGAAATCAAACATATGTTATAGGATACAAGAACAAGTTTCATTGCATATCAAGTTAAAACATATTCAGTTTCAAAAACTTCCATCAATTTATTCAGTGTGCTCACATGTGAATCTTCGATTAGCTTCAAGAAAATGCAATTCTAAAAATATTATAGAGAACTTTGCATGTACTCACACTAAGCCATCAAGAATTAAGATATTCATAAATTTACAGATTTATCGCAACTCAAACATATCACCAAGTATCATGAGATGTGTGCTCATTGGCATCTTTTAGCATTGTGCACATTGGCATCTTGACATGAGTGTGCTCTTTGGCATCTTTTAAGCTTGTGCACTTTGGCATCTTTTGATCAAAAAGTTTATTAAGTAAAGAACATGTCGTAAACATAACTTTCTATCTGACCCTATTGCAGGATTTGGGTCAGCCGCTCCCAGACCAATTGGCCTTAGGGGACTAGGTGTCAAGCACCCCTTGGAACTTACTTTCCCGGATCAGAAAGGCTACATCGACATATTCTAAACCCATTCATACCAGTAAAACATGACTTTCGATCTGATTCTATAGAAGATTTCTATTCGATCACTCCCAGACCAAATGACCTTAGGGGACCAGATGTCGAGCATCCCACGGAACTTACTTTTCCAAACCAGAAAGGTCACATGTACAAACTTTTAAACTCAGAGATTTCTGTATTTTAAGAATTTAATAATCATCTCAATCACTCAGATCAACGTTTAAATGCTTAGCCCATATTTTTATTCCGATCTATAATTCTAATCATTTAGGTAGTCTAAGCAAAGTAAACTATAAAAATTCCGAATCACACAACTTTAAAGCAGTAATAAAAGTTTCAATCATGTTGCTGACTTGTCGACTTTTGTAAGACTTGAAATTTGACCATATAAAAACTTTAATATAAACAAAAGAACTTGAAAATTTATCCTAGACACATATTTTATTCAAAAGAAAGAAAAAAATGTAAAACTTTACTTTATAGAATAAAATTTGTAAAGATTTAAACTTTTAATTGATATTTAGTCAGAACAAAATAAAATTCAACTATTTCATCTTTTACATTTTATAAAATAAATTTGTGACTCATATTAAAAAAAATTGGGTTATACAAATTCACGAGATAGATAAACAAGCTCGGATTCTTAAAACATAATGAGAAAAACTGGAACACATCATAATCAGAGATAAAATGCAGCGGAAATAAAATTGATGTACTCACAGTATCTCATTTAGTCAGAAGCTTAAATCATTGAAGAACGAGTTCTAAACTGATTTGTTTAGAAGTCATAGTCTATGAAGTACGGGTCCTTAGCTGAAGTACTCAGAAGCCAACTTTCTCTTACTCCCCCTTAACATGTGATACCTGCACCTTTGAATCAAATAAATATTTGGGTACCCACTTGTATTTGGGCCCATATTTGTTAGTTGCAGTTCGTATGGGGAAATATTTGTTAGACTTGACATTTAAAGCACGAGGAATATGATCAGAAAAATAATCACAACCATCAGAAGAGAAAGCATAATCATCTGAACTAGAATCAGAAGACGAATATGAGACATTTTTGGAAATTTGAAACATTTGCTTTATAGAGTATTTTAAAATTTTATTACAATGAGCAAATAAATCACTATGATAAAATTTGTCTACATATCGATCTCGCTCAAACTTAGAATCAGTAAATTTCAGCTTCGCTCTCCAGATCTGCTTCTTTGATCGAGCGCTCAAAGCCCTATCTGTAAGAATTGAATCGGAAGAATTAGAACTGTCAGAAAGAACTATATCTCGTTTCTTTGACTTCTTTGACCGTCTTCTTTTACGCTTAGGTTTATAATATTGATCATTGAGCGTAAAAGAATCATCAAGAATTTTAGACTTATTATTTAAATCAGAAGAAATAAATTTATCTAAGCAACCAATCTGATAAACTAATAAATCTGAATTAGTCTCGGAATCTGAAGAATTTTGAGAAAGGTTTTTAAAATTTGAAACTTCCTTTTTGTTTTCCTTAGAATCAGAAGAAAGGTTAGAAATAAAATCTGATTTTTGAGAAAATAATTTTTCTTCAAGACTAGACGTCATGAAAGAAAGAATAATATCAGATTCAATTTTCTTCAAAATATTTTGATCTTCTATATTGTCTTCAAGATCAATAATTTTTCCTTCTAATACTAATGGAGGAGTATATTTCTTCGAATCATAAATGATTGGAGAAATATTTCCTTTATCAGAAGCAGGTGCATAAGGAGCAAAATCATCAGACATTGAAGATTTGATAGGAGATATATCATTTAAAACTCTTCTACCTCTCCTTGATTTTTCAGGAAAATATTTGGCATTTTCAGACATATAAACAAAAGAAATTTCATTTTTCTTATTATTTATTTTTTTCTCATTTTCGATTTCTAACACTTGCTTCTCATTCATCCAATCAATTTTAAATTGAGGAGCATAATGAGCAAGAGTCAGATAATCGTATTTATATAAAGTTGGGGATTTTTCAATCGCATTGTTTAGACAATGAGGATTTTCAAAATCAAGTCCCCACTTTTGTTTTAAAGCTTCTTCACTCCTTGGCTTATTCATAAAAATTGTTTGTTCAGATTGGTTTCTTCGATAAAGCTTTTCTTCTAATTTATTTATTTTATCTGAAAATTCATGTTTTAAATTAGTCATAGTTGTCAAAGATTCAAGATAAGTCTTATTTGAATTTTCCAAATCATCCAATTTCTTTTGAAAGATGTCTTTAGTGTTTTCTAAAATTGATTTTTCATCTTTCAAAGAAATTTTCAGTTTGTCAATCAAATCTGACTTTTCAGAATTTAAATTCTTTTCAGATAAAAACTTAGAACGTAAATCAGACAAAGCATTAATTATGATATTCATCTGAGAGGTAATAAAATTATAGTCAAATTCAGAATATACCTCATCCTCATCTGTTTCGGAATCATCTGACTGATCATCACCGATTAAGCACATCTGAGCGATCTCGACGTTTGAAGCTTCATCATCGGAATAATCTAGCCAGAATTCTTCCTCGGCCAGCAAAGCAGTTCCGTTCTCTCTCTTTTCTGCTAGTTCCATTTTCTTCCTATAGTAAGCAGAATCCCTAACTTTCTTAACTCGACACTCCTTTGAATAGTGACCCGGCTTTCCACAGTTATAACAAGAAGCAGTCTTAGGCTCGGGCACTTTGACTGTAGAAGCAGAAGTGAAGCGTGAAGAGTTGGAACTCGATTTGGGTTGGAACTTTTTCTGGTAATGCTGAGAAAGAAGGATCATAGCTTTCTGTAAAGCCTCGCCATCATCTTCAGTTGATCCGGTGTAAGCATTTTCAGACAATGCTTGTTCAGATAATTGCTTTGTGAGGAGAGCAACCGGATCTACTGTTTTCTTCTTTTTATCCAACTTGGCCTTTTTCTCTATTACCAAGCTTTCATCAGTCATCAGAATCTCAAACATCTATTGGATCTGCATAGAAGAGATTGTGACATCGTTCCTCAATCTGTGGCATGATTTATTCCATTCTGGTTGCAATATGTTGAGAAACTTCATATTTGTCTCAAGCTCAGTCTTTTCAACCTTAATCTTCCGAAGATCATTGATGACGGCACAAAATCGATCAAACACAGCTTTCAGTGACTCCCCATCCTTGGCTTTGAATTCTTCAAAATTATTCATGTATCGCGTATGCCTGAGTTGAGTAGCTACTGAAGAACCAAGCATAATCTTCTCAAGCTGTTGCCACATCAGATTAGGATGAGTTTTGAAACAGTCAATCCTGTTGTATACAGAGTTTGGCAAGGCCAACATTAGATTTGCTTTAATATCCCGAACAACTTGATATGCAGTCAACTCATCTTGTGAATACTCTTTAGTAGGCTTATACATTCCAGAAGCCAATTTGGGTCTATCAAACGGTCCTTCAGATAAAATTGTCATCATGTCATTTCCATTCTTTTGTCGTTCAATGAAGTTTAGGAACCGATCTTGCCACTGTGTAAATTCATTTTCGTCTATTAGCACTAGAGGTCGATTTTCTGAACCCAGAGACATCATGAGGTCACTCGTGTAGAACTTAGCTTGAAAAGCAAACTTTGAAGAATCCATAGGTAACAAAAAAAAAATCCCAGACTCTTTTTTTTTAACTAAGTCTGGGAGACGCGCAAATTGAAGGTTTGCGTTTGAAGAGAGAACCGCAAACTGAACTGAACCGCGAACTGTAGGTTTGTGTTTGCTTAGAGAGACGCAAAGTGAACTTTGAGTTTGCTTTGAGAAACGCAAACTGTTACTTTGCGTGTGAAATACTTTGCGGGTGAAGAGGGAAACGCAAAGTAAACTTTGCGGGTTTAACTTGAAACGCGAACTTGGCTTTTTCGGTCGAAGGCAGAAACGCAAATCAAACTTTGCGTATGAAGGAGGGAGCGCAAACTTCACTTTGCGTTTGTAGAGGGAAACGCAAAGCAGACTTTGCGTTTGAAGCTAGAAGCGAAAACCTGAAAAAACAAGATCAAGATTAGTAGAACACGCAAATCAACTAAATGAATGATACGCAAAACAACATGATGACGCGCAAAGTAATATGAATGACGCGCAAAGCATATGAATGAAGCGCAAACTGATTAAAGAACTCAAAATCTTCAAAAAACTCGATTATAACACAAAATTTGATGAAATTTCCTTTTACAAACTTGATCGAAAACATATTTTCAACACATTTCAAACAAAGATTTCGATTAAAATCCACTAAAACTGAAAAACATGTATGTAACAATACATAAACTCGTGTTTTCCAGAAAACACAAAATCGAAGAATCGGAGATTAAAAACTGAATTTTATGCAAAACTATATGAAACAAAAGTGATTGATTATCAAAAACGAGTCTAATGAGCCCAAAATCAACACAATTAGATCATAAACAGATCCAAATTTTATGAGAAATCAAGAAAACGATATTTTCTTGAAAAATTCAAGAAAATCGATCAAATTTTCGATTTCAATAACAAATTCAGATTAGAAAATGCAATCTCTCAATCCTCTCAAGATTCAGATGACTCTGATACCAATTGAAAGTCCAAGATCAATGAATCCTAGAGAGAGAATGTAGAGAAAGAGAGCAAGGAAGCGCAAAGTAAGAGTATATTGATAATGTGCGTGAGATTCTTACAACAAACCAAGACCAAAGGGACTTAAATACCCTTGGTCAGATACAACACAATATGACTCTAAACACAGTATTTGACCAAGCCCTATAAATACAATGATTACTATAAAATCAGACCTAACACATTATATTAAAATAAAATACATATTATATTTTAAATTTTAAGTTGTAAATTGTAAAAGAAAATAGAAAAAAATGATGGTTATCATTTTTTTTTACAATTTATAATTAAAAATACAATATATTTTTTAATTCAAATTTAAAGTTAAGAAAACAGTGAAAATAAATAAAATACCCTCATTTAACTAGAATTGACAAAAAAAAATAACAACCTTAGAGTAGGACCAAAACCGTTGGAAATTGACAAACGTACACTATTGGAAAATTGCTTATTTTCGACCACATTTACCGATGGATTTAATCCGTCGGTAATTACCGACGGTAAAGAAAATTTTGCGACGGATAGACTATCCATCGGTAAATGTACAAATTACCGACGGATTACCGACGGATATTAATTTTATTTATTTTATTTTTATTTTTAAATCCGTCGGTAATCCGTCGGTAATTTATATAATTTAATAAATATTTATTTTTTTTGACGTCCGTCGGTAAACCGTCGGTAATTACACACGTATTACCGACGGATTACCGACGGTCTTTAAGAATCCGTCGGTAAGTTTAATAATTTAATAAATATTTATTTTTTCTGTGATCATGTATGTGTATATATATACAAGTACGTATGTGATCATGAATGTATGTACACCATGTATATATAAAGTATGTATACATCATGTATATCTAAAGTATGTATACATCATGTATATGTATAGTATGTATACATCATGTATATGTATAGTATGTATGTACATCATGTATATGTATAGTACGTATGTGATCATGTATGTATATACAAGTACGTATGTGATCATGTATATACAAGTACGTATGTGATCATGTATATACAAGTACGTATGTGATCATGTATATACAAATACGTATGTGATCATGTATATACAAGTACGTATGTGATCATGTATAGTATGTATGTTAAAGCCCAACTGTGTATGTTAAAGCCCAATTGGATACGTTAAAGCCCAGCTGGGAACGTTAAAGCCCAACTAAATCCATTAAAGCCCAACTGGATCTGTTAAAGCCCAACTGGTAACGTTAAAGCCCAACTGGGTACGTTAAAGCCTAACTGGATCCATTAAAAAAACTAGATATATTAAAGCCCAATCGGGTCCATTAAAGCCCAACTGGATTCATTAAAGCCCAACTGTGTACGTTAAAACCCAATTGGATACGTTAAAGCCCATCTGGGAACGTTAAAGCCCCACTGAATCCATTAAAGCCCAACTGGATCTGTTAAAGCCCAACTAGTAACGTTAAAGCCCAACTAAATCCATTAAAGCAACTAGATATATTAAAGCCCAACCGGTTCCATTAAAGCCCAACTGGATTCATTAAAGCCCAACTGTGTACGTTAAAACCCAATTGGATACGTTAAAGCCCATCTGGGAACGTTAAAGCCCCACTGAATCCATTAAAGCCCAACTGGATCTGTTAAAGCCCAACTAGTAACGTTAAAGCCCAACTAAATCCGTTAAAGCCCAACTGGATCTGTTAAAGCCCAACTGGATCTGTTAAAGCCTAATTGGATCCATTAAAAGCAACTGGATATATTAAAGCCCAACCGGGTCCATTAAAGCCCAACTGGATTCATTAAATCCCAATTGTGTACGTTAAAGCCCAATTGGATACGTTAAAGCCCATCTGGGAACATTAAGCCCCACTGAATCCATTAAAGCCCAACTGGATCTGTTAAAGCCCAACTAAATCCATTAAAGCCCAACTGGGTACGTTAAAGCCCAACCAGATTCGTTTAAAGCCCAACTGATCACATACTGTCCCTGATCTAACCGGATTCGTTTAAAGCCAAGTTACTTCAGGGGTATTTTAGTCAATTTAACACAATTTGATAAATTAATTAATAATTTTAAATATAATTTGATAAATTAATTAATTAATAATTTATTTATTAATTAATAATTTATTTAATAATTATAATTTTAATTTAAAAGTAATTTATTTAATAAAAAACAATTATCCGTCGGAAATCCGTCGGTAATCACCGACGGATATTATCCGTCGGTAAATACCGACGAAATTTTCGTCGGAAATCCGTCGGTGAATGTCCGAAAATTCTAAAAAAATAGTGGGCTTTAAAGCCCTAATCTGTCTCCCTCTCTCGACCTCCGTCTCACTCTCGCTCTCACTCTCGTCTCCCTCTCTCGACCGGCGTTGACATCCACCGGCGTCGACATCCACCGTCTCCCTCGTCTCCCTCGTTTCTGACCTCGAGCGACAGCCACCGGCGACCACCGGCATCGACATCCACAGCAAAAACCTCATCAAGGTAAGTTTATAATTTCTACTCCTTTTGATTGTTTAAAGTAGAGATTGTACCCTTAATTGTTTGTTTTAGCTAGTAATCGATTGTACCCTTATAAATCCCTTCAATTTTCCATGGTTTTGTTTAGATTAGATTTACTAGTGATGATGTATTTTTTTTCTTTTTTCAGTGCTATAATTTGACATACATAAATTGATTTTTTCTGAAGATATAAGGAATGAATTTTATTCTTCTCTCGATATATATATATATATATATATATATATATATGTTATTTTGAATCATTTAACGCAATGAAGATATTTTTTCTCAACCAAATGTAACAAAGTTTCAAAATCCTTTCTATAAGGAGGGAAATTAGCCTTGACCAAAGTCTCGATATGTGTATGTGTATATAATGAATAAATGAATATGTGTATGTGTATGTGTATATAACTCAATTGTTGTGTTTATAGGGATATGACTACACGTCAAAATGAACAAAGTGTATATATGTATGTATGCATGTATATATTGTAGATTGAAATTGATATGAGCATATTGTATATTTAAATTGATATGAGTTGTTTTAGCTTATGAAAAAGTCATTTTTGGTTTGATAAACTTGTGATATTAATTAGTTGGGTTGTCATTTATTGGACAAACATTAGGTTGATAAATGGAGACATTTTGTATGATTTAGGATTTGATTATACTTGATTTGATTTATTTATTTTAGTTGGGTTGCCAATTGTTGGGCAAACATTAGGTTGATATATGGAAATATTCATTTTATAGTCGTTATGCCGCCGAAATTTTAAAAAACATATGTTTGACTTTCCAATTATCAAACAATTACATTTAGAGTTTTAGAGTCATCCAAAACTCCTCTAAACCTATGGTTTGACTTTCAAGAAGGCAAACCATTACATGTAGTGTTCAATAGAATTCTAACTTCGTTGACACCTACGGTTTGACTTTTAAATAGTCAAACCATTACACGTAGGGTTTTTAAACTTTCCAGAACATCTTTCTTTGATTGTAACCTACGGTTTGACTTTCTAATAGTCAAACCATTACACTTAGAGTTTTAGAGTCATCCAAAACTCCTCTAAACCTATGGTTTGACTTTCAAGAAGGCAAACCATTACATGTAGTGTTCATTAGACTTCTAACTTCATTGATACCTACAGTTTGACTTTTAAATAGTCAAACCATTACACGTAGGAGTTTAAAGTCATCCAAAGCTCATCTAAACCTACGGTGTGACTTTTCAATAGTCAAACCATTACACCACCTCTATCTTGATTATGTCGATTAACTACTTATTTCTTTGTTGTAGTGGTTGAATATGTCGACAGATAGAGGATGGATGTATAGAAAGAACGATAGTCGAGGGTTTCTTAGCGTCGACTATATTGTTGCAATAGACAGTTTTTTGGACTATGCCTATGCCGATGAAAGGACTGTTGAAAGGAAACCTACACGTGATGGGATAATGCTTCGTATTAGATGCCCTTGTAAGAAGTGTCAAAACTTACGCTATAAAGAAAGGACTGACGTGAGGCTGCATTTGATGAAACACGGTTTCATGCCTGATTATACCACATGGTGGGCACATGGTGAAACTTATTACCATAATGAAGGGCATCAAGACGTGGGTCAATCTTCTACTCCGGTAGTAGATCATAATGAAGGTTATGTTGAAATGGTGAACGATCACATGATACATGATGGCATGACATGGGAAGAAGAAACCCCTTCCTTCTGCCCAAGGATTTTATGACATGTTACAAGCTGCTGACGATCCACTATGGGACGGGTGTCCAAATTACTCGAAATTAGGAGTTGCAACGAGATTGTTGAATTGGAAGGCAGAATGTAATGTACCCGAGACGACTTATAACTGCAATGTTGCTATAATTAAAGAGATGTTACCCGAGGGTGATAAACTACCAAGTAACTTCTATGAGACGAAAAAGAGTTTGAAAAAGTTTGCTCTGCCAAAACAAAAGATCGACGCTTGCTCAAACCATTGCATGTTATTTTATAAGGATGATTCTGAGTTGACCCACTGCCGAGTGTGCAATGAATATCATTTCAAGACTTAGTGATACATTTGACACGAGAAGCCATAAATGGTGGGCCGGTCCAATATAGGTGGATGTATCTTTATGAGAGGTAAATGAACTTTTCCATTCAAATACTTACCCATTTATTTTCTAACACGTATTTCAATCGTTTTTTAGGAAGCTTGGGTCGTTGAAGAGGACTGTTAGAAACAAAGCAAGGGTGGAGGGGTCTATCGTTGAGTCATATCTAGTAAATGAACTCTCCACCTATTGCTCCCTGTATTTTGATCCACAGATAGAAACTCGACATAATTGCGAGTCAAGAAACTTTGCCCCAGATATTCCTAGTTCTTCAGGAATAGACGATCGCTTGAGCATATTCAAGGTTCCATCTCGTAGATTATTCGAGAAGGGGGGGAAAAGACCATCTTGACTCAATCCGAGATTCACAAGATCCACGCATATGTGTTGTTGAATTGTGAAGAAGTTCGACCTTTTCAATGGACCTTCGATGAGTGGATACGACAAAGAGAACCTCATCTTGATGCAGTTGCACGAGATAAAGCTCGAGATGAAAGGTTTTCTACTTGGTTCGAACAACACGTGAGTACAAACATATGAAATTTACGTATGTAATGTTACACATATGTAATTTATTTCTTATTTGCGGTTTTATAGATCATGCTCGGATCAGGCGATTTCTCCGACCATTTGAAATCCCTAGCACGTGGACCAGGCCGATATGCTTGGTCGCATAAGGGATATTTTGTCAATGGTTACAAGTTTCATACGGTAACACATGTTGTTGGGCGTGTCACACATAATAGTGGCGTATGTGTGAGAGTATCTTGTTATGACGACTCCGAGTTTGACTATTACGGATTGTTGGACGACGTGTTAGAGGTGGAGTACTACGGTGTGGGCTATTGTGCTGTAGTTTTGTTCAAGTGTACATGGTTTGATAGTCCAGATGGAGTTAGAGTCGACCCTAAACATGGGTTGGTTGATATCAAATACAAGTCTAGACTCAGAGGTGAGGACTATTACGTCCTAGCATCACAAGCGGAACAAGTGTATTACACACCCTATCCTTCAGGAAGTAAGGATTTAAAGGACTGGTGGGCAGTTGTGAAGACCAAAGCCCGTGGAATATATGAAGTTTCAGAAAGGGCTATCGATGTGTTGGATGATGATAACGTGGATGGAGAACCGTTCTTTCAAACCAACGAACGGGTAACTCATCATACAAGCAACTGGGTAAATGAGGACCTCGATTCCGTCCCTCTTGTCACTGGGGAGCTCAACGTAGTCACCACAAATGACGAAGCTAGCGAGGAAGCTGCATCAGATCACGAAGCTAGCGACGAGGAAGAAGAATTTTAAGATATGGATGATGATGAAGATAACGAAGACGAACTTATGTTATCTGATCACTCGTCTGATAACTTGTGTGTCTTTAATATGTAGACATTTTCGTGTTAAACATTCTCTATTTTCGTGTTAAACATTCTCTATTTTTGGGTCTTATGATTTATGTACACTTATATCATTTTGTGTTAACCATTCTCTATTTTTAGATGTCTGGACACCCTTTTAGGGGTAGTAGGGGTAGTAGGAGTGGTATGGGTAGGGGCAGTAGCAGCTCCGCTGGGTGTGGTGACCCCCAGGCCGATGAGTTCACCGGTGATGGCCTAGATCAGATTCAGTCTGATGACAGAGCAGCGGGCTCGAGGGTTAGAGGCCCGAATGTGGCATCACAGACGCCCCAGCCTAGTCAGCGACCGCCACTTTTGTTGTCTGATGCGAGCGGGTAAGTAGATGTGATCTATTATTTATTCTAGTACATAATAAACCGATCATAATGTTTTTTATGTTGTATATTTTACAATTGTGAAGGTTTAAGGACAAGTCGGCAGTCCGGAGGGCCATTGCCGTCTTTAAGTCTATGTTTGATGGTCATTGGGCTCATTTTAGGGATGTCCCTAATGAGCATTATCCACGGTTGTTGGATCGATTTCAGGTACGTATTTTACTCTATTTAACTTATTGAGTGGATTTATGTTTACTTAATCCAAACAATGTGTTTGCAGTTGTATTATAGGTGGCCTCCTGAGATGGACGCCGATGTATTAGCTGCATATCGGCGTCACCTACATAATAGGTGTAACACCCCGATTCTTGAAAGATATCATTTCAAGTTAATACAGAAAACCGATATATCGAGGAAAAATAAGATATTTAATTTTGGACTTGGATCCTGGATTTTATAGTCTAGATGGATGAAGGATTCAATTACGAGTCCAACGGTTCTTTCCGGAGCGAAAACGGAGCTATAACGAAGAAGTTATGGCCAAAACAGTTTCGGTACGCGCTAGGCTATAGTGCCCGGCGATTGTGACAATGTCACAATCGCCTGTCAAGGTCTCCGGAGCCCGAGAACTCTCGGTACAATCTCAGCGATTGTGCCCGGCGATTGTGACATGGTCACTATAGCCTGGCACAATCGCCTGGGTGTTTCAGGGTGTTAAAATCGCGATTTTCAGCCCCAAACTTCATTTCTTCATAACTCTCTCATTTCAACTCCGATTTGGGCGATTCAAGTTGCTACGGTTTCGTTTTTGAGAGTTCTTCAAGGATTTAGCAAGAAATTGAAAGTATATTGAAGTATACTAGAGCATTTTGTGGTGGTAAGCTCCTCATCTCTCCCATTTCATCTTCTTCACTAAGTTTTCTAGGGTTTCATCCACCCCTTTGTTATCCCTTTCATAGATTGAAGGTTTGTGACCATTTTGGTGAACTATAAGTGTTTTGGTTGGTGGATTCAAGCTTGGGTTAAGGTAATCTTCTATTCTCTTAAGTTATGGAAGTTAGGGTTTCGGTATTAGTTGAGGTATTCATGCACATGGTTTGGGAAACGATTCTTGGTGGTTGATTATGTTTATGTATGGTTGAATATGCATGGATTTAGGTTTTGGAAGATTTCGTCTTGAGGATTCAAGTGGTCTTCAAAAGAGCTTGTTGGGTGAAATCTAGATTTAGCCTAAATCTAGTAAGGTGAGTTCAAGTTGATTTGTAAAAACGATGTACATGCCAAAATGGTTATTTTAAAGTGTTTTACATGAAATGGTTAACTGCTGATAAGTTTTGAGTAATTTGAAGTAAAAATGTATTTTACTTGGTATTTGTTAAAGTGTGAGTATTTTAAGGAGTTTTTCATATTTGATAAACTTGGCTTATTTTAGTTTCATAAAGCGCTCATAAGTGGGATTTGGTCATCTTGGTAAGTAATAACATGATTTATGCATCTTGGTGAATTTGGTACAAATGAAGTCTATTTCATGTTATATGCATTTTGGTGTGTTTGTATTCATAAACCCTTTGGAAAACCTTTGGTCCCATTATATGTTGAGTTTTGGGTTAATCTCAGTCTTTGAGGTATGTGTCTTTATAAACGCCGTTTAAAGTCATTTCATTGTATGGGAAGTGTTGTTTATCGGTCAAGCACGTTTCAACATTATACTGGTTTTCCTTTGGGGGTTTACGTAAGTTGTTGGGCCTTGGGCTCGGTTTTGACTAAATTGAGTCTTGAGGACATTTGTCCGGGGTAATAACTGTTGTGGAGTTGTTGAGTATAATGACGTACTTTTCGTGTCATTTGGGTGTTGCATGTTTGAGTTATCAAGTAAGGAGTTGAGATTCCTATCTTGAATGCTAGTGGGTAGACACTAAAGGTCGAATGAGAACCTTGAGGTTGGAACTCCACTAGGAAACGAATGGACACTAAGCTCAGTTAACCTTGAGGTGCAGCTCGACGGAGTGGGCACTAAAGGTACCGTGTCCTTGAGGTGACGCCCGTTAAGTGGTGTGCACTAAAGGTGTTAGGGACTTGAGGTGACGCTTATGTTAGTGTGCTCTAAAGTCTTTGATCTGAGGTGCAGTTCGATAACATAGTTATGTGGCTTAACTTTGTGTTCCGCCACGCACATCACCGGAAGGTGCTAATTGGGTATGTAATTGTGTCATTTTATTATTTATGTTTCAGTGTCGTTTTACTTATGGGAATTGTTTACTCAAGATTTATGGGTTGCGTATTATACTCCGTTTACGTTTGAAGTATTTTGAGAAGTAAAGTTTTGTTTCATATTCTTATAAATTGAGGGCTTTACTTACTATCCACGTTTTGGATGTTTGGGGATATGAATGGTTATTCACATTTTTCACAAATGGGGTGTCGAACTATGACCCCGTTTTGGGTGAGTTTTGGGCTGCATCGTTTTATAAGAAATGTGAGTATTGGGAGCATTGTCTTTAAAAATGCATATCATGGAACAAATGTGTCGTTTACATTTTAAAGTTAATTATTTCGAAGGATCTTGCTTTAAACTAAATTCCTTTCTTTTAAAGACATATTCTTTATATTAAAACTCTTGAGCTCACTAGGCGTTAAGCCTAACCTTTTTATTTGTCGGCATGTGCATCAGGTTTCCGTCAGGGGTTCGGTTCTAGCAGTGCTATGAAGAGTTGAGCCTTAGCTTTACAAGAGTGAGTAGTCGGTGAAGCCTTCCGCAGGTTGGGGAATAGCAATTGTTTGGGTTTAGTAACCCCCGTCCTTTTTATAGATTGTATGCATAGGATGATGGGAGTATTGAGGTTAATTCTCAATTTATGTTTGTAGTTCGAAGTATTTATTGATGTATTTAGAAATTTTTAATAAGTTGTTATTTCCAGAATTCAAGGTGTTACAAGTTGGTATCAGAGCTTAAGTTTGAGAGAATTAGGTATTGATTGTAGGATGCCTAGACTCAAACTAGCGTTTTTATAAGCGATTGTAAGTGAAGTTGCACATTAGGAACCTTAAGATAAGATATTATGGAGTTGATCGAGTCACTAGAAACGGGAAACTTGTCGAGGGTCGCAAGGATGTGCATGTGCGGTACGTTCATAATGGCACCTGGCCAGTGTTATGGTGAACCTACATATTACATGTGTATACTTGAACTACCTTGGTACGATTACCGTTGGGGTAGTGAGAAGGTTTCTAAGTGAGTAATCTAAGGAAACGTTGATGTCTATAGCAATGTCACGTTTAAGGGATAGTTAAGTGCGTTGAACGCATTAAGTTGATCATCTTGAGTAAGAATTATTGGTTGGGTTAGAACTATAAGTTCGTTAGACCAATTTTATTTCAAGGAGAATTCGTAAGCTTATCAAATTATTGAGAGTGTGGCCTTAAGATGTTTGATGCTTCCAGATGACAATAGTGTGTCGGGTCATTGGGAAGTGTAGTCCTATGATGCCAAGTGCCGATCAAATTATTGCACTAAATTTATTTCCGAAATAAATTTGCATAAATTGGTTCTTATGTTCGTAAAACAAAAAGTGGTTTATATTATAAAGTTTTGGTAGAGCATTTAACACGCATCAGATTTTAAACTGTGAGTTTAAGCATTCATGAAAATGTTTTGTGCACATAATTGCAAATTGTTATCAAAAATCTCTTTATTCACGTCTCATGTTTAACGCTATCTGCGGATAATGTAAAATCCATATTTTAATGTCATTTGAGTATTGGGCAAGTAGCTATGAGATTTTAACCTAGGCATTTGTAACACCCTAGAAATTGCGGAAATCAAATTTTCGAAAAAGAATTCAGCAAAAGACTAACTTGCAGAATAAGGTGTAACAATTACAAAATACACATTTATCCAACGGGGTACAGAGTAGACATAAATGTGGTAGATGGATGAAATATAAAACGACAACCTAGTAATCTATAATAATAACTAGATTAGGGACGGGTGTCGCTATACTTCAAAAAATGTATCTTCAAAAGAATCACTCGCGACCCCAAGGTTGCTCCCTCAGTCCCGACGAGCCCCACTGCTAAGATAACCTGCCAACAAGACAACCAAGAGCAAGCGTTAGGCTAAAGCCTAGTGAGAACAAGCCAAATAAAAGAGAGTACTAAACCCAAATGGTGTCACGCGGAGAGTATAGCCATGAGCTAAGTCAAGAAATCAAACAAACCATTAGTGATTAAACATTGGTATAAGTAATACCCAAATTCACATAACGAGCTCAACCCCTCTAGACCTGTCGCTCAAAACATTCAAGTCAACCCCTCTGGATCTATCCTTGAGAGTTCCCAAAACAGGGGGAACCCAAGCACATAATGGGATTACACCTTACTGCACCATGAGATGTTGCCCGACCGTATAGTCCCACAGCCTACTTATCATGGCAACCCGATGCCTATCCCGTGCTAAAACGTGAACCAAATGCCCAAAACAGGGGACATAGGGACACCGTGCCTATGGATCCATTGCACTAAGACTCAAAGCCAAAGCATGTCATTTCAGAGCATACTCATATTAAATCAGATATACAGGCAATTCATATGAACAACGGTTCAATTCTATAAATCTTGATTCTTGAAAATATGGGATTTTTAGAGGGTATTTCCCAACGACAATCAGTCACTTTGAAACCAGGTTTTCCACATTTAAATAATACATTTATCACATAGCATTCGTAATACAGATCGATTTAGCTTAAAGGACTCACCTCAGATGTCTTCCTGCTTAAAGATTGCTTCTTACGATCGCTACCTATGACAACACCGTTAAATTGGTAAGCCCAAAGATACAGACAACACGCTGACTTATAACTCTAGAATACGAGCACAACAAACTGCCAAACACAGTTACGGTGGAGTACAAAAACCGGTCGAACACAACCCCGGTCGAAGGACAACACCGGTCGAACAGGCAACACCGGTCAAAGGGCTTCCGGTCGAGGGACCATCCGGTCGAAGGACCATCCGGTCGAACGACACACCGGTCGAACAACCATCGTCTTGTTCATCAAGAACAGATCGATGCAGAACCCAGATCCAAAATGAGAAATACTCAGATCTCGAAATGGAACGGTTTAAAACCTTCACAACGAGATTCTACACGGCTAAAAGCATTCAGATCAAAGCATTAAGCTAGATTCGTACCTTGATTTGGAGAAAAACCGAACGACATCTTCCCCTGCTTCCTCCTCTCTTTCTCTCTGAATTCACAAAAGATCTGATCTGTGATATTTTCAAAATATCTGAAATCTGATTTATATTTATATAACCCAAGTTACATTTTACCCCCTTGAACTTTGGGTAAAAGTCAACTTTTCACCCAACCCCAAAATAGCGGGTGTTACAATCCTCCCCAACTTGGAGAAGATTTCGTCCTCGAAATCTCGGCTATGGGAAGAGGTGAGGGTACCTCCGCCTCAAGTCCTCTTCCGCTTCCCAAGTCATATTGGCACCTCGATGGTGCTTCCACTGAACCTTGACCATTGTGACTTCCCGGTGACGAAGCTTCTTCGTCTTCCTTTCCAAAATCGCCTCAGGTTCTTCAACGCAACGATTTCCCTCATCCACTCTGATCTCGGAGAGTGGAATGACACTCTCCTCCTTTGCTAGACACTTCCGTAGATAGCACACGTGGAACGTGTTATGAATTCCCTTCATCTCCGGAGGAAGTTCCAGCTGATAAGCTTGAAGTCCTACCCGCTCAGTCACAGTGAACGGTCCAAGGAAACGGGGGCTCAACTTCCCACGCTTCCCAAATCTAATAATTCCATTCCAAGGGGACACCTTCAACATAACCCGATCTCCCACTTGGAATTCCATTGGCCGTCTTTTCTTATCGGCGTAACTTTTCTGTCAATCTTGGGCCGCCTTTATACGCTCGCGGATGCCCTTGACCTTGTCTGCCGTTTCTTGCACAACTTCTGGTCCGGCGAAATGCTTTTCCCCCTCCTCGAGCCAACATACGGGAGTTCGACACTTGCGACCGTATAACGCTTCAAACGGTGCCATCCCTATACTTGAGTGGTAGTTATTATTGTACGCAAACTCTACCAAAGGCAGGTGCGTATCCCAACTACCCCCAAAGTCGATCACGCATGATCTTAACATGTCTTCTAGCGTCTGGATTATCCTCTCACTTTATCCGTCGGTTTGAGGATGGTAGGTCGTGCTCAACTTCACACGTGTACCCAATTCCTTTTGTAAGCCATTCCAAAAATGCGACGTGAACCGACTATCCCGATCAGAGACTATAGATAGCGGCACGCCGTGCCGGGAAATTACTTCATCGATGTACAACTTTGCCAATTTATCCATTGGCAAGGTCTCCCGCATGGCCAAGAAGTGAGTGCTTTTGGTCAAGCGGTCAACTATAACCCAAATAGCGTCGTGACCTTTCAAGGTCTTGGGTAGTTTTGTCACGAAATCCATCGTGATGTGTTCCCATTTCCATTCTGGAATTTCCAAGGATTGTAAACTTTCGTAGGGTCTTTGGTGCTCAGCCTTCACTTGCAAACAAGTCACACACTGTTCCACATAGCGCCCCACATCGAGCTTCATGACTGGCCACCAATAATGCAATTTCAAATCTCTATACATTTTCGTGCTTACCGGGTGAATGGAGTATTTTGACTTGTGGGTATCTTCGAGAAGAAGTTCTCTATTACCCCCAATCTTAGGCACCCAGACTCGCCCATTGAAAAGCTTCACCCCTCGACTATCTTTAGTCAACAAAAGATGTTGTTTCGTCACGACTTCTCCTTTGAGGTTTTCCTCTAGCAAGGCTTCGGCTTGCGATTCCTTGATTCTGTCAATGAGTGTTGAAGTTATTTCAATCCGTGCAAAGGTAGCACGAGAATTTCCCCCGCAGACTTTCCGACTCAAAGCGTCGGCCACAACGTTTGCCTTACCCGGATGGTAGAGCAATTCGCAGTCATAATCCTTCAACAACTCCAACCATCTCCGCTGTCTCATGTTCAACTCTTTCTAATCAAAGATATGCTTCAGACTCTTGTGATCAGTATAAAGAGTGCACTTCGTACCGTAGAGGTAGTGCCGCCACAATTTCAGTGCAAACACCACTGCTGCCAATTCCAAGTCATGAGTAGGGTAGTTGACTTCGTGCACTTTAAGTTGCCTTGATGCGTAAGCGATCACCTTCCCTCTTTGCATCAGGACACAACCCAAACCCATCTTCGACGCGTCGCTGTACACCACAAAATCTTCCGTCCCGTCAGGTAAGGATAGGATAGGAGCTTCACAAAGCTTCTTTTGTAAGGTGCGGAACGCCTCTTCTTGCCTCTCGGTCCACACAAATTTCACGTTCTTCCGGGTCAAGATCGTCAATGACGAGGCTATCTTCGAGAAATCTTGAATGAATCTCCGGTAGTACCCTGCCAAACCTAGGAAACTTCGGATTTCAGATGGATTCTTGGGAGGTTCCCAATTCGTCATTGCCTCAATCTTTGCGGGATCCACTTTTACTCCTTCCCTTGAAACTATATGCCCCAAAAATTGAACCTTTGGTAGCCAAAAGTCGCACTTTGAAAACTTTGCGTAGAGTCTTTCTCGCCTTAACACATCCAATACTTCACGGAGATGCTGCTCGTGCCCTTCTTCATTCTTGGAGTAAACTAGGATGTCATCGATGAACACGATTACCGATTTGTCGAGGAACGGTCGACACACTCGGTTCATCAAGTCCATAAATATCGCCGGTGTGTTGGTTAGGCCGAATGGCATCACCAGAAACTCGTAGTGCCCATAGCGAGTTCTAAATGCCGTCTTTGGGATGTAGTGCCCATAGCGAGTTCTAAATGCCGTCTTTGGGATGTCGCTCTTTGCTACCTTCACTTGGTGATACCCCGACCGAAGGTCAATCTTTGAGAAATAACCTGCTCCTTGAAGTTGATCGAACAGGTCGTCGATTCTTGGAAGTGGATACCTGTTCTTCACCGTCACTTTGTTCAGTTCCCTGTAGTTGATACACATTCTCATTGCACCGTCCTTTTTCTTGACAAACAGAACCGGAGCTCCCCACGGTGACGAGCTCGGTCGGATGAAACCTTTCTCGAGAAGGTCTTGAAGTTGAACCACCATCTCTTGCATTTCGGTAGGAGCCAAACGATAAGGAGCTCGAGCAATCGGAGCCGCTCCTGGAATGAGGTCAATACGAAAGTCCACAACACGATCGGGCGGCAACCCGGGCAAGTCTTCCGGGAACACATCGTGAAACTCGCGTACCACCCTAACATCTTCCAACTTCCGTTGGTCGAGTTTGGTATCGATGGCATAAGCCAAGAAGGATACACATCCTTTCACCAAACACTTCCTAACTTTGATTACAGAAATAATCGCCACATCGCCTTTCCTTCCTTCGCCGTAGATTATAGTCGCTTCTCCGTTTGCCACAGGTAAACGGATCATCTTCTTGGAACATACAATTTCGGCCTGGTTCTTAGATAACCAGTCCATACCCACCACTACGTCGAATCCGCCAATTTGCATAGGTAATAAGTTAATGGGAAATTTCTTCCCCTTAAGCTCTAAGATGCAATCGCTAAGGATATTATGAATTAGAACTTGACCTCCATTTGCTATTTCTACCACAACAGCAATCTCTATCATACTCTTAGACATAGCAAGCCTTTGACAGAACAAATCAGATATGAACGAGTAGCTAGCACCAGAATCAAATAACACACGCGTAGGTACGGAATTTAGAAGAAACGTACCCGACACCACATCGGTCGATGCTTTAGCTTCCTCTGACGACATCTGGAAAGCCCTTCCGGTCGACCGCGGAGGTTCCATCTTCTTCCCACCTAAACCCCCGATCTTGAGTTTCGGGCACTCCGCCCTGACGTGCCCCGGTTCCTTACACTCGAAACATAATTGTCCCTTTTGAGGGCAATCTCGGAACGTGTGACCCGTCTTCCCGCATTTGTAGCACGTCCCGGGAACAAAGTTGCATGGGCCGAAATGCTTGCTTCGGCACTTGGAACACCACTTGGCATCACGCCTAGGATCGGCTCCTCGCTGAGCATTGCTGTTGGTATAAAAGGGTTTCTTTGAGGGCATTGAGCTTCCCTCCCACTTCCTCTTCTCGACTTGGCGACCACCCTGATCCCTGCCGAGACTGTAAGCATCCTCCATGAGTTGAGCTTCTTCCATTGCCTCCCGAAGGGTGGAGGTCTTTGTCACACGAACCATCGACATCATGTCCGATGGAAGACCCTTGATGTAAGCCTTGATCTTATCTTTCTCTGTCGGGACCAGATGTCCCACAAAACCCAACTTGTCCATGAAGAGACGGTTGTACTCCCTCACAGACATACCTCCTTTCTTCAAGTTCTGGAATTCATCCTTGATTCGGTCCAACGACCTCTCGTTACAGTACTCCTCTAGCAGTTTCTCCTTGAAGGTAGACCAAGACAATTGGTCCAGAACAGTCGGCTCCAGCGAAGCAGAGTACACATCCCACCAAGTAAGAGCTATTCCCTGCAACATTCGGGAACCAAAAATTACCCTCTGCTCCTCCCCACATTCGCTTGAGCGAAAAGCTTGCTCTATTTCTCGAACCCAGGCCATACACTCTAGCGGATTGTCTGAGCCTTTAAATTTTGGGGGTCGGCAACCCAGAAAAGCCTTGAACGTGCAAGTCCGCGCCGTTCGACTGACGCCCAGGGTTGCAGTCACCACAGGGGAAATTACAGGTCCGGTACCCCCGGATCCTGCAACAATCACATTCTCGCCAACCGTTTCGGGCCTACGGTTGTTAGCGTCTCTGTCCTCGAGGAGTTTCAAGAACACTTCCTGTTGTTGCGCCATGGCCCTATTCATGGCCAACATCATACGATCCATCAATCTCGTCTCGGCCGTCACTTCTTCGATAATAGGCTCATCAGCCTCCAAATTTCGTCGAGGAATATGCTCGGGTCCTCCACCCAGCACATTACCCACATGCACTGCTTCCCCCACTACGGTCGCCAGCGGATGGTCGACCGTAGGTATGTCGGCCTCTTGGCCTTCCGGACGATTCCTGGTATTAACCATGGTTCTGCTGAACGCAAATATGCAAAAGAACAGGATAAGGATTACGGAAAACACAGAGAACGTACTACTACACTTATTAATTATTATAACAACAGTAATTTAAGTATACCCACGTAAAACATTTTCATAATAACGTTAGCTAAGTGAAATTATGAACGTATAATACGCAAGAGTGCTTATCACCATCATTACAACTTTCAACTTGTGCAAGTTTCCGTTGACCCTAAGACCATCCTATCTTACAAGATCTACCCCATCTCACGAGTCGTAACTTAATAGTCTCAGCTTAAGTCTAGGCATCTTACAGTCATACCTAGTTCACTTAAACCAAGGCTCTGATACTAACTTGTAACACCCTAGAAATTGCGGAAATCAAATTTTCGAAAAAGAATTCAGCAAAAGACTAACTTGCGGAATAAGGTGTAACAATTACAAAATACACATTTATCCAACGGGGTACAGAGTAGACATAAATGTGGTAGATGGATGAAATATAAAACGACAACCTAGTAATCTATAATAATAACTAGATTAGGGACGGGTGTCGCTATACTTCCAAAAATGTATCTTCAAAAGAATCACTCACGACCCCAAGGTCGCTCCCTCAGTCCCGACGAGCCCCACTGCTAAGATAACCTGCCAACAAGACAACCAAGAGCAAGCGTTAGGCTAAAGCCAAGTGAGAACAAGCCAAATAAAAGAGAGTACTAAACCCAAATGGTGTCACGCGGTGAGTATAGCCATGAGCTAAGTCAAGAAATCAAACAAACCATTAGTGATTAAACATTGGTATAAGTAATACCCAAATTCACATAACGAGCTCAACCCCTCTAGATCTGTCGCTCAAAACATTCAAGTCAACCCCTCTGGATCTATCCTTGAGAGTTCCCAAAACAGGGGGAACCCAAGCACATAATGGGATTACACCTTACTGCACCATGAGACGCTGCCCGACCGTATAGGCCCACAGCCTACTTATCATGGCAACCCGATGCCTATCCCGTGCTAAAACGTGAACCAAATGCCCAAAACAGGGGACATAGGGACACCGTGCCTATGGATCCATTGCACTAAGACTCAAAGCCAAAACATGTCATTTCAGAGCATACTCATATTAAATCAGATATACAGGCAATTCATATGAACAACGGTTCAATTCTATAAATCTTGATTCTTGAAAATATGGGATTTTTAGAGGGTATTTCCCAACGACAATAAGTCACTTTGAAACCAGGTTTTCCACATTTAAATAATACATTTATCACATAGCATTCATAATACAGATCGATTTAGCTTTAAAGGACTCACCTCATATGTCTTCCTGCTTAAAGATTGCTTCTTACGATCGCTACCTATGACAACACCGTTAAATCGGTAAGCCCAAAGATACAGACAACACGCTGACTTATAACTCTAGAATACGAGCACAACAAACTGCCAAACACAGTTACGGTGGAGTACAAAAACCGGTCGAACACAACCCCGGTCGAAGGACAACACCGGTCGAACAGGCAACACCGGTCAAAGGGCTTCCGGTCGAGGGACCATCCGGTCGAAGGACCATCCGGTCGAACGACACACCGGTCGAACAACCATCGTCTTGTTCATCAAGAACAGATCGATGCAGAACCCAGATCCAAAATGAGAAATACTCAGATCTCGAAATGGAACGGTTTAAAACCTTCACAACGAGATTCTACACGGCTAAAAGCATTCAGATCAAAGCATTAAGCTAGATTCGTACCTTGATTTGGAGAAAAACCGAACGACCTCTTCCCCTACTTCCTCCTCTCTTTCTCTCTGAATTCACAAAAGATCTGATCTGTGATATTTTCAAAATATCTGAAATCTGATTTATATTTATATAACCCAAGTTACATTTTACCCCCTTGAACTTTGGGTAAAAGTCAACTTTTCACCCAACCCCAAAATAGCGGGTGTTACAGCATTGGATCTCCTCCACATATGTCAATGGTTTTAAAGGAAAAGTTATTCCCATGCGTTGAGTCGGGATTTCTTGAGAATTTTAGTTTGTGTGAGTTTTGTTGAAATTTCATGGAGTATTGTTTTATACGATGTCTTTTTTTTTTTTTATGCGTGAGTTTAAATTTTGCTCCTTTTAAGCTTACGAGTTATTTAGCGTCGTGTCCCATGTAAATTTTGTAAATCGCTATTTCACTTTTCATTTCAGTAAAAGGAGGAAACTCCTAAAGGTTTAATATTTTAAAAGTATTGTCGTTTTACACTTTTGTCGAGTAATGAAAGTTTGACGCCAATTGGTTTTCACATTAGTAAGTCTTATGAAAATTCAGTTGGGTTAGGGTGTCTCGTCTTACGTCATTTTGCGTTGCGTAAATAGTTTTGAGAACATGTGCATATGCATCATTGTGTGTGTTAACTTACGAGTTTTGTTTAATACTTTGTCTCATGCAAGTCTTACACCTACATCTTGGAACCATAAGAGGCACCTTGAAATTTTTAGTGTCTCATGATTGCATCTTGAGTTTCACACGGGTATATGTGCATACTTTTGGGTTGGATATGATTTTCACTCGCGTGAGTAAAATGTGATATATTTATGTTATCTCATATTAAACTTTTAATCTAAGCGTGCTTCAATTGTGGACCTTATTGTTATAAATTTTATGCAATGCATGAAGTGAATTTTCGGGATGCATATCGTTGTAGTTACCATCTTGGTCAAATGTGTTTTATCGAGGCGGCTCAAGACTTTAAATTCGATTTGAAAATTTATTTGTTTTCCCATTACCTTACAAAATTTTAGGGAATAACTTGAGATATAGGAGACTTGTTGAAAATTTTATGCCGCAACGTTTTCGGTTAAAGAAGTAAAAGTTAAAAGTTGTGAAGTCCTCTTTCGGAGCTGTACAAACATTTATTCCACGTGTTTGGGGCACTGGAATTTATTTTCATGGTTATAGTGTGAATATTGCTACACACCTCTTGCCACCATTTTATTTACGAAAATATTGATCAAACAAATTTTGGAAATGGTTTCATACGTGTAGCGTCGATGATCAATTTTCAAACTATCGAGTGATCGGTAGTGGATTTTACCGCACAAGCAATTGTTATAAAGCTTATGCATTCGAAAGTTTCATAAAAGTTTAAATTGGCATAGTAGTTGAAAACCTTGAACTCATTAGACCTATAGATTTTAACCCTGCGTAAGAGCAGTTGTAATTAGGGACTAAGGGAGTCCTTGGAATTGGAGGCGTCGGATGTTCCGACTTGCGGTCAGTCGTGAAAGTTTGAGTTTCAGTTTTGAATCTGTGCGCATTTGTTTTATGGAAGTAGTAGATTTAAGTCTTCTCCGCTAGTTAAGGGGTGATTTTATACTTCGGTAATCATGCGGGATAAGGTCTTATGTGACTATTTGCGCTTCTTTTGGGATTTGTTGTGATGGATTGCTAGTCGGTGTCACATCATAGGCTGTGTTGTCGGCATACCGTCTTGGTGGGTTCCGCGATTAAAAGGAAATTTTGGTGATCTGTTTGTTAGAAATGCGCGATTTGGAATTTTAGCATTTTGTTAGGTGTCAGCCTTAGTGCGACGATCCGTCTGGAATGGAATCGTGGGCGGGATGTCCACATTTTCGAGGTCACCGTTTAGTCTTAAGTGTCGACTTGTTTTCTTGAAGTCAATGGATCTTGGAATGTTTGGAAGTATTCCGGTTGGATTATGGGAAATAATGACCTTTCGGTGATGGAAATTAAAAGAGGGATAAGTGCGGATATTTAAGTACCGATGGGTATAAGCATCCCCGTGGTGATAAAGACTTTGTAAAGGAATGTTGTGTAGTTGGGGTTGGAACGGAGTTGAGTGATAGCCGAATTTGGGTTAACCAGTTACCTAAAGGACGCATTGGTGCGCCTTGGAAGGACACCTTCATCAATATTAGGAGTGGATCTGTAGGAATCTGAGGATTCATGGGATTTGGGATAATCGACTATCTGTGGGGCGTAATGGTATGTTTCTGGTGGAAACACAATGCTTGGGTCTATAGAAGTGTGGAAGCACTTGCAGACATTGTGTCCGGGTCAGCTTTGAGAAACGGATTTAAAGGTTGCGATGGTTCAGACCAAACTAATCGTTAGGAAATTTCGTCAAAGGACAATAACTCTTTAGTGATGATGATTTTGGAGACATTTGGTGAGAATGTCGAGGTGGACTTTAAGTACAAATGAATTTTGAGGAGACCTTGATGCGTCGTAATCAGAAGTATCTAAGGGAATAGTTCGGATTGGGGTATTCTTGATGAAAATGTCTAGATAAGGTCGTAAGTTGCTTTCGGGGTATTATGAGAAATCTAAGGTTGGGGGGCAACTGAGAGTGAACGATTTAGAAAATGATTAATCAATGACGAAACGTTCATCCTGACATCGGTGAAATATATTGAACGTTGAGATTTAGTTTGTCACGACACGTTATGAGAAACACAGCTACAAATATATCATTTCAAGTTAATACAGAAAATCGATATATCGAGGAAAAATAAGATATTTAATTTTGGACTTGGATCCTGAATTTTATAGTCTAGATGGATGAAGGATTCAATTCCAAAAACCTCCAACACTTACTAAAAACCTAGTGGTTAGTTGGGAACATTTATTGGTGGTTAAGGAAGCTTCAAGAGTCATCAAGTGAAGCATTTAAAGCACCTTCAAGTTCTCACCCTCTCATCTCCTCATCCAAGTTTTCTAGGGTTTTGTGTGAAACCCTAGATAGTGAGTTTCTTACATTATTTTCAAATGAGATACATATTTTATATGCTTTCCTACCTAATGTATTATTTTCATGAGAGGATATGATCACCTGATAAGTTTGACCTAACTGCTAATTTTGGTATTGTTGGTATCTTAGCCTGAATATGGTTGTGGACGTGGATGAGGTTATTATTCTTGATGTTTGAGCACGTTTACATATTTGTCTTGATGAACCATGGATAATATTGAGTATTTGCATATCTTAGAGTTTTGTACCTAAGTTATGCTTGGGATTATTGAAGTCTTATACATGTATCTTATGGGTATGAAATTATGTATAGAGACGGACTTTGTAAGTACACTGGACGAACCATGAGTAAGTGCTAGGAGGATGTAGTCTTAGGTGCCACTATATTGGTATGCGCCTAGACCTCCGCCATTTGGATTAATGCCTGGGAGGTAGTCTTCAAGTGTGTCGGGCCTTCGGGATGTTGCTCAAACGAGTGAACATCAAGGTACATTGACTCGAGGTAAAACTCATTGGTGTGATGGGTCTCCCCCATGATTGACCCCGTAAGGACTTGAGTGATTGAGGTGTCATAATTGTTCATAACATGCTTTTTATAATTATGCCATGATTTATGCAACTCACTAGACCCGTTTGATCTAACACTTGATTGTTGGTATGTATCTCAGGTTCTAGCGGCGCGAGCGCCAAGGAAGCTTAATCGACTTTAGTGGTGAGCTTGGGAGCATTTTGGGATGTCAATATTGAAGACAATCATTTGGGACATAGTTGACAACCTTTTTGTAATCTTATGTCTAGCGAGACTTTGATTAGGGAGTTGTCATCTAATATTGTGTCTTATTACAAACTTGTAATTAACAGGCATTCGTTGTTCATTTCGTATGAGCTCGTGCTTTGGCATTTATGCATACCACATTTCTACTTTTCCAGAAATTTTTGTTAGTCCCATTTTTGGGGTGTTACACGATCTCTTTCTCTGTATCTCGATCTCTTTCTCTCTGTATCTCTCGATCTCTCTCTCTGTGTTCTTTTCTATCACTGACCATACCCAACAACAAGATGTGGCTTTTACTTGAGTTAATTTGACAATTACCGTGGTTGGATTTTGCCACTTGGTTTGCTAAAATACTTGCCCAAGACTTAGTCTTGAGTTGTAAGCTCTTCTTTGGCCATTTGTTCAGAAGATTTAATCTCTAACATCAACCATAACTTTCATAGGAGGACACATGGGTTCTTCAAAATTGTTAATGGAAATTGCCTGTCAAGATCTAATGCCACTTGTCTGTCTTGGGGTAAGTGAACAAGGCAAATGGGGGCAATCTTGATTAATAATTTATTTAAATTTAAACATATGTTAAGAAGTAATGGTTTTATTTGTTGCAGGTTATTGATTGTAGATTTCTCTTCTCTCGATTATATTTAGGTTTAATTTGTTTTTTTTGTAACTTGGGTTTGATTTAGGATTTTGGTTTTTAAATATGGGTTTGATTTAGAATTTTTGATCGTTAACGTGAGTTTGATTTGGGTTTTTTGAATTTTGGTGTTCTTGATGAATATTCAAGTAAAGTAATAAAAAAATGGAAAAATAAATAAAATAGGTAAAATGACCATAATACCCCTCGTGCTTAGGGGAGAAAATAGACGACCATTGGCTCGAGGGACAAAATCCATAACAAAATGCATACCTGGAGGGACCAAATCCATAACAAAATGCATACGTAGAGGGTTTATTTGCTATTTTTGAAGTTTAGGGACCAATTATGTAACAAACGACAAACGTTAGGGACCAAATATGTAATTTACTCAAAATCTTATAATAATGATTACAGTGAATTATATTATGGTCCCTATAGTATGTAAAAAATTATAACAAAGGTTTCTATACTTTTATCAATCTATGGATATAATCTAATATTCAATTTTTTACGGTCATGGTCCCTTTCACTAACACAGTTAACAAAAATCCATTAACCCAATCGATCCAAAAATCCCATAAATAATTTACATGTTTTGAAATGTGATAGCGTATACTTTAAGCTGATTTTAAATACAACCGGACTCAAATACACCAAATACGGGTGTTTGTTTGGTCTTGTTTACCCTTCCCACTGTGACCTATTCACAGACCTCGCATCTCCCAAATCGTCTCTCTATATCCTTCTTTCGACTCGCAATTTCCCCCTATTTTGCATACAGATCCACGATCTTCGTCGTCAATCAGGTATCATCTTAACCCTACTTTACATCTTATATGTGTTTTGATCGCTTCTTTATATCGATTTTATTAGGTATTAACATGTTATTTTCCTATTTGATGATTTTGTATCAAGTCCGCTTTCAATTAACCCTAGGATTAATGGGTTTGTAGCAATCTGTTTACAGTTTTTTTTTAATTGTTGAATGGATGGATTGTTTTGATTAAAACAGACGTGGATAGCTTGTTAGAATTGTGGAACTTTTTGCTTTTCTGGTGCAGTCGTTCCGGTGACTATATAGTGTATGCGAATCTGTAGGTGTATGCCTGGTTCCGGTTAGAGCGTGATTCTGTAAGTTTTGATTTGTTTGTGGATTGCTGTTTTTTTTGTTTGTATGAAGTTGCTTTATTCATTGATGCTTTGTGATTTATATGACTTTGATGTTTTCTTTTTTCTTTTCAGAATTTGGATTGGGAGGGTATTGTTGTAGGGATACTGTGAACTAATTGGAAGGAACTATGTTTGGTTCTAGCAACCGTAAGTTTTTTTTTCTATCTTATTGAACCTATTTTACTTTTTTGTTTATATGGGTATTCTTTTTGTTCCCCTTCATTTCTTCTGTCTTTTAATTTACATTAATATGGATGACTCTTTCTGTTATTGGGTTATTTCTTTGGTGTAATTTATGTTTAAAACCATTGGTTTTAGCCTCTTGGGACCTTTGATTATAGCGGTGGCACTCCTCATACTTAGAGGGCAGTGTGCTCCATGCAAACTATCCTTGAATTACAAATGACAGGTTTTCAATTTTATTTTTATGCAATCCCGTATCAACCAACTTTGAACAATGGCCTATATGAAACAAGTGATGGCTTGAACTTTTAGTGAGACAAGCACCCTATTTTTTCACGAGTGGGGCTTCAAGTCGGCATGCTCCAACTTGATTCCACTCAACTCAAACACACCCCTATGTTTGCACCCAAGGTAGATAAAGAACGAGGCAAGGTGACACAATAAATCCTTTGCCTCAAAAAAACATGTGATTATTTTATATTCCTGGATATATTTTGTGTTATATATAAAATATATTGTTTATGTCAAATGCATTCTTGTCTATTATTTATGTTTGCTATCTCTGCAACGTAGGTTAATGTTTAGGGATATAATTGGAAGCATTTTTTTGGTTATGTAGCTCATGAGATGTTCTCTTAGTGAGAGAGAGTACGTTGTTTTCTCCTAAACTTAGGATGAAAATCGCTACTTTCGTAATGTGCAAACAGTGTCTACAATTCAGTTACGATATGAAGTAGCTTAAGTTCACTCATTTTAGGCATACTAAGTAGATTCTTTCTGGTAACATTTGCATGCAATTAAGTTCCATTTGTCCCAAACTAAATCATATAGTCTTTGACAACTAGGTAAAAAAAGGCTTCATCAGCTATGTTTTATATATGGTGTTCAATTTCAGGAACTAGTTTATTTCTCCTCCTCTTTTCCTTTCTTCCTCTTTTTTTAACTTGTTTTTCTCACTTTCCTTTTCTTTGGGTCTCTCCTAGCCAGTCATTTGTATAGCACTTTGCTACCATCCCTCAAAAGTGGATTCGAATAATTGTGTAGTTAGAAATTACTAGTTGCAAGTTTGAATTTGATTAACTTCTCTCAGATGGTCTATTTATAGGAAGTAACGAAATTTGTAATGATCTAGTGTTTATGTTTATTTTAATTTGATATTTCTATTAAAAATTTAAACAAAAGGTTGCCAAATGCCAAATGTGAATCGTACTGATTTCTGAGGATGACACATTGATTTCTTGAGATCCATGTGATATTGTTGATTGTCAGTTTTTTGAGTATGGACATTTGAAACTTTAAAAGCTCATGTAACCTTTTGGCATCCTTGTCAATCACTTTCCATCATACTTGTTGACATGCATGTCATGTTGCATCATGCTGACTGGAATAAATCTGTGCTTGGTGGTGCCGGATGGTGGATGCCTGATTCTTGGAAGTTGCCTGTATGAAGTGTATCTTTTTGATTTTGCTCTAACAACTTCATGAATCTAATTGCTTCTGATTTTCTTTAACAGCTTTTGGGCAGTCATCTAATAGCCCGTTTGGGTCCCCATCAGTTTTTGGGCAGACAAATAATGCAAATAACAATCCATTTGCTCCAAAACCATTTGGTAGCACGTCTCCCTTTGGTTCACAAACAGGGGGTTCCATTTTTGGCGGCACTTCTACTGGTGTGTTTGGTACCCAAGCATCCTCACCAATAGGTTCCTCACCAGTTTTTGGTGCTTCATCAGCACCCGCTTTTGGAAGTTCAATGCCCGCTTTTGGAGCTTCATCATCCCCAGCCTTTGGAGCTTCATCATCTTCTTTTGGCGGTAAGTATCTATAGAAGTTCTATACCTGATGTATGTTTTAGATGTTTTGGTGTGGTCGGTTAAGATGCGGTTATATTTAAAACTTAGATCATTAAAAATCATTTTTGATGCTTATTAAAGTTTACTAGAAGCATACTCGCGCAATGCAACGAGATACATCACGATTTTAATGTTTCATTTTATTTTTTTGTCGATTTACAATACGATTTTGGATTGTTTTGAGAAAGTGATAATGTTTTTTTATAAATTTGTTTAATTTAGGCTTAATAATATAATGTTTTTTATATAAAAAAATTAAGTATTTTGTTAGAATTCAATGATTATCTTATATATTTTAATGACATCTGGAAAAAATAACCAATTACATATTTAATAATATAATTAAAACAAAATTATAGTAATATAATATATTAATTAATAGTGATACATGGAAAGGTCTAACATTAAAGGAAGGCTCTGCACATACCAAATTGGTGGGTGTTAGAAGCCTGCAGTAGTAATATGTATCTTGTGCTTTGATACTTGTAAATTAAGAGATTTTTAAAATCTTGCATAAAATGATGGTACCTTGTGCCTAATAATTTGTATTTAAGAGTTTTTTATCCGTGCTTTATAATATAGTATAGATAATGACAAGAGGTGATATTTGGTGGTGTTGCTTGGCCCTTTGCAACCATTGTTTTTGTTCAAACTTTTTGGTGGTGGTTTTGGCTGGGAACATACTTTTTACGAGAATACGAAGACTATCAAATCAAAGTTCATAATCTAGAGAATATGAAAAATATTACAATCAGAGTGCAGATGAAACTAATAAGCATAGTCTAGGCGTGTAGTCATCATCAATCAAAATCAAGCACATGCTTTAGAAAACGAGAAAAAATTGGCAAAAGGTAAGTGAATGGGGAAGTCTAAAAGAAAAGTAAGTATTCAAACTTGTGACGGGCCAAAATTCTACAACTGAATTCAATTTTCATCTAGATTATGAACTCTGTTCTGATAGTCTTCATATTTTCATTTATGAATTCTATATTAGGTTGTTGATCTATGCCTGTCTAATTAATTAATTTCATCTCCTCTAATCCAAATTACAGGTTCATCTGTGTTTGGCCAGAAACCTGCATTTGGTGGATTTGGATCCAATACACAGTCAAGTCCTTTTGGAAGCTCATTTCAACAATCACAACCTGCTTTTGGGAGCAGCCTATTTGGCTCGTCACCTTTTGGAGCTTCAAGTCAACCTGCATTTGGTGCTCCTAGCACACCGACATTTGGATCCTCAAGCACCCCTGCATTTGGTGCCACAAGCACTCCTGCCTTTGGTGCTACAAGCGCTTCAGCATTTGGTGCAACAAGCACTCCAGCTTTTGGTTCTACATCAACCCCAGCATTTGGTAACACGGGATCTGCATTTGGTGTTTCTAGCTCCCCTGTTTTTGGATCAAGTACTCCAGCTTTTGGTGCTTCGAGTACTCCAGCATTTGGTGCTTCGAGTACTCCAGCATTTGGTGCTTCAAGTACACCAGCATTTGGTGCCTCAAGTACTCCAGCATTTGGATCCTCGCCTACTCCTGCTTTTGGTGCTACTAGCTCTCCTTTCAGTTTTGGGTCAAGTCCAGCATTTAGTCAATCAACATCCGCATTTGGCAGCAGCCCATTTGGTACTGCTACCTCACCCTTTGGGGCTCAAAGTTCTCCGTTTGGTACATTTACTTCTCTACATGGTTATTTGTTTTAGAACTGATAATTGTACCAGTCATGAGCTTCCTGTGACAATAAGGGATCAAAAATTGCTACTGAATATTCATTGATATAAATTGTTTACTGTGCTAAAACTTTACAAACATGCAGGAGGTCAGGCCACAACTCCAGCATTTGGGAGTGCTGGTTTCGGACAAACATCTTTTGGAGGTCAACGTGGGGGAAGTAGAGTAACCCCTTATGCTCAGACACCTGAGGCGGACAGTGGTAGTGGTACACAGCCTGCTGGAAAACTAGAGTCAATATCAGCGATGCCTGCATACAAAGAAAAGAGTCATGAAGAACTTAGATGGGAGGACTATCAATTAGGAGATAAAGGTAATAATCATTGTAATCACTCTTGGTACCTTGTTCTATTGATTTTCTTGATAAATAGTATATTTTTTGTTTGTTTGTTTCAGGGGGCCCAAATCCTGCTGGTCAGTCTTCTGGTGGAATGGGATTTAATACCAACACCACACAGTCAAACCCTTTTTCATCGTCGCCTGCATTCAGTGCAAATCCATTTTCTTCTTCTACATCTTCCAACCCATTTGCCCAAAAGACCCCAACTTTCAGTACTCCAGGGTTTGGGAGCTCAACTCCTTCACTTGGTTCTTCGCCTTTTGGTGCTTCAGCATCTAATCCTTTTGGGTCAACTCCATCACCAACACCATCTGTATTTGGTTCCACTCCTGCTTTTGGAGCTACTACTTCTGCTTCTCTTTTTGGTACACCCAGTTCATCAACTTTTGGAACATCAACATCTATTTTTGGTACAACTCAAGCGCAGGGAGCAACTCCATCATTTGCTACTGGCCTAAACTTCGGCAACACTCAATCATCCCCCTTGTTCCAGTCGAGCACACCCTCTCTTGGACAAACAAGTTCTCCCTTTGGGCAAACTGCCTCAGCTTTTGGGCAGGCTGCCCCAGCCTTTGGGCAGAGTACTCCGGCCTTTGGCCAATCAAATGCATTTGGAGGAAACTTGTTCTCAAGTACCCCATCGTTACTAAGCACGAGTAGCATGGGATTCAATCAGACAACTGTGAGTTTCTATTGTTAGTGTTCTTCATTTATTGTATAATTGGTTATTCTAAATGAATGTCAACATATCACATGTAAGCAGTTATTCTTTTGTAGACATCTTCTCTAAGGTCTTGGCTGTATGAATGGAGTGAGCAATAGCACTCACAATAGTTAATGGCTTGTCACTATTTATACTATACGAGTCTTAAGGGGACTTTTGAGGTGATGTCATGGTTCCCTTCCTCGTCTCCTACCTCAAAAGTCTCCTTCCCACATGATTAGACTCGTATAGACATTAACTATTGTGAGAGTTATTGCTCACTCCATTCATAGAACTATGTACAAGACCCTGGAGAAAATTGTCTACAAAAGGATAACCAGAGAAAACATCTAAGGGGTTTTTTATTTTCATAAATACATATTTTTATTTAGGAAACTTCTCAAAAGAATAACTATTCTGGAGATGTGTTTATAGGGAACTTCTCAAAAGAATAACTAGAGAAAATGTCTAAATATCAAACCTTCTGCCTCTAGTATTACAAGCCATTAGCTACTCGAGAGGCAGAAGGTTAATATATTTGAATTTTCGTGGGTATGATGGTTACTTGTTCAATGGAAAGACATAAAGTTAAGGGGTGTTTTATTTTTATAATGACATGTTTGCAGAACTTCAATGTAAATCATCAAACCTTAGGTTCTTTATTTGACCAAAGAACATTGTTTAGAATTTGAGCTACAAAGTAATTAAGAAATATTTGCTTAATCTATTATTGTTGGAATCAACTTGTGGTTTGTTGGTTTTTTGGATGTAATCCATCTATCGTTTGCGTCTCTGTGATATGAAAGAAATTGTCATTATGGTTCGTAGTCCAATATCGATTTGCTTGAGCAAAGTTGGTAAGGACTAAGGAGACATTTAGGTTTATTGAAAATTGGCTTATTGTGATAATAGTTTCCTCTCAGCTTTTAAGTAAACGTCATTGTTGTCATATACAATAATAATGTCTAGGTATAGTGACTGATCCCACAATATGAAGGCTTTTCATCTTCGTCGATTCCTCTCAGGTCTGATAAACACTGATACTGTATCAGGGTTTTTTCTACTAGAGTCATGATAAGAATCTATGTCATCAGTTATTCTCTATTGTTGTTTCATCTTATTTCTGATGAACACTAGTCTCTAGGTCTCCAATGAACATTAAAGTGACTAGCTTTGACAGATAGTGGTGATCAAAAAAGTTTGTGGGAATACCATAGAAATTCTATCAGCTTTCTGCCTGACCTCTTTTCTGTTACACATCCATAAGACTTGACTCTCACGTCTTTTTTTCCTGACCTCTTTTCTGATACATATCCCTTACTCAAGTGATGTCAAACTCGAGGAGAATGTGTTATATGACGACTATTCTAGAACGATTGGGTTATATCATTAAAATTTGTTCTCAGCATGTCTAAACTTTTTCTTGCTTCTGTGGAATAAATTTGGGACTCTATAATTCTTCTGTTTGTATTTAATGTACTGATAACGACATCAATGGAAGTTACTCATGCCTTTTGTTTGAAATGCAAGTTAGTCAGATCTACTGGACACCAATGTATGTGTAAGGTTTTTTTTTGGGTTATGCTCCCTTCTCAACAATTGCTTTTCTTGAATCTGTTTGCTTTGTTTGGGATCATTGACATGCTTGTCGAGTTTTGATTTAAAATCTTTTTGGTGCATCTTCTTGAGTATATTGTCTTCCATTAGAGGGGCTCGATATTCTCCAGATTGTACCAGCCTTTTTTTTTTTCTTGTGTCTAATTCTTTGAGGATTCTTCTTATACAAATCAAACTCATTTTATATTTTGTGCTCATACTTTTTTGCATTCATCTTGGTAGTCCATATATATAGCTGCTTCCAATAAGGTTGTTTTACCCTCTAAATTCACTGCTTTGCTGCGACATTCTGTGTCTCTGGATTTTAAGTAGCCTGCTTCTCATTTATCAATAGATCTGAGTAATTAATTTACCCCTGACCTAAAATGGTCCTATACCTCAATACAAAGGTATACATGATTCCACCAATCCTTGGGTAGACTGTAGGCACACAAGGTTAGCGGTTGAATAATATGCTCAAAGTTATTGATGGGGCTTGCAAGATTAGAGCCAATGAAACTTACGTTGGAGTGTTTTATTGGCTTTACATGATCTTCTATGTAGTGGCTGTAAACTTGTAATTACGGTTTCTTTGTTAATACTGAGGGTCTATCACAGTTTTTGTCTTTTCTACGTATTTAGTGTATTTAGGACTCTTTACTTGTTTATTATTTGCTGATGGAAGTTGGTAAAGTTGTTTCTGAAGTTTAGGCCAGTCTCTTACATAGCGCTCTTTGAAGTTAATCTTAAACAACTGTTAGGTCATTGCTACACAATTCTATAGTTGAGTTTTTTCAAGAATGATGCATCTCTCATCTTTATTCATTAATGAGTTTCAAAGTGTAATATTTGCTGAGTTTTGTCTAGGCATGACACCAATCATATTTTATTCTTGCATGCTATTATAATAATGCTTATTTTTCAAATATTGTCTGAGCTAGAATTCAGTATATCTAATTTCCATCTTACTCTTGTTGGTTATATATGTAGCCTTCTCTTTCAATGCCTTTTCAATCGGCTCAACCAACTCAGAATTCAGGTGGTTTTGGCTTTGCAGCACCGTCAGGTCATCCAATGCACTTCAAATTTCTTAGACTTTATGCAGGCTCTTTATGAAATTATTTTATTATGTTTCACCTAAAAAATTCTCACTTCCCTCTCATTCTCCTTAACAGGTGGTATTGGTGGCACGCCAAGCATTTTTGGTCAGAGCAATTTTGGACAAATGTATGTTACAGCAACTGCTTTTTATCCCAAACTTGTGTGTTTTATTTGTTTCATTAGGAACACACTAGGATATACTACCATCTTTGCAAATCCACCTTTCCTGCTGCTTTCTTGTTCCTCAATGCTTCCCTATTCTTGACATGGCAGGTCTGCCAATCAGAGCCCGGCGCTTGCACAACCACAGTCCATTACAAATCCTTTTGGAACTCTACCAGCAATGCCTCAGATGTCAATTGGTCGTGCCGGGACTGCACCTTCAATTCAGTATGGAATTTCTAGCTTGCCAGTAAGTATGATATAATCAGTTGTAGCCATTTGTTTCAGGCTGTGCTCAAAATCTTCTGTTTTTACTGTAATCACTCGAGACTTATTTTATGGCTTCCAAGAAACAGACTCACATCTAGTGCCCAGTTCGTATGATTCTTTGTAGCTTACAATTTGTAATCACTTGATACTTATTTTATGGCTTCCAAGAAACGACTCACATCTAGTGCCCAGGTCATATGATTCTTTGTAGCTTACAATTTCTCTGTACAGGTTGTTGACAAACCTGCTCCCATAAGGATATCATCTGTGTTGACTTCTCGACATCTTTCTCAAAGGCGGATTAGGTTGCCTGCAAGGAAATATCACCCGAAAAATGATGGTCCAAAGGTGAACATAGTCTTTATATTGAACCAGATTTATTGAATCATGAACAGCAGATAATGTCTACAGGAGAAAAGAATAGTCTTTACTGATGTGATTGATTTCTGCAGGTCTCATTTTTCAGTGATGAGGAAGAGACTACCAGCACACCCAAGGCAGATGCTCTTTTCATTCCTAGGGAGAATCCACGGGCGTTGGTTATTCGCCCTTTGGAACAATGGCCTGGAAAAGCTTCTATGGAGAAATCAAAAGATGCATCATCTCCTGCACAAGCTAATGGTATAATTGTCTTGCCAATATCCAAATTTTGATAATAGTTTATGTAAATCTGGGTACTAATCAGGTGAAATGGCCTGCAAGGTATATTTGTCGGACATTACTTTTTCATGGAGGACCTATGATGCGTTCACAACCACATATCTGATATGGGGCAGGATGAATGAGACCCGTAATGATTTTGAGAATCTGGGAAACCAACTTTTCATGAATTATTCAGAATATAATGAATAATGACATTTCATGATGAACATGAATAGTTTATGGTTATTTATCATGAATAGTTCATGAAATGGTTGGTTTTTAGGCTCTCAAAATATTTACGATTCTCATTTGAACTTTCCCTTGTCTAGATGTCGTTAAATGCTTGAAATTGTTGTCTCCATGATGGCAATTTCTTGCACAATAAACTTGGTCATGACAACTTCGAAAATTGGTATAAGCAGAAATTTTTATAATTTCTCCTCATTATCTTTGCATATCTGTAGAATGAAATATAAAGAAACCACCAAATTCCAATGATCATCTAGAGGTGTTTCTTGTATAAATCTAAAGTTTGAATGCCTGCCTTCTTAAAAAATCTCTCATCTTTTGTTATTTGAATTCAGGTGCATATACTGAGTTGGCTTCTACCACTCATCTAAATGGTCCCTCAGTAGATAATGGAAACAGTGAGACCATTTCTTTATAATACCCACTTTTAACTCTTCCAAATTTCTTCGTTTCTGCAAATACCTTTTTTAAGCTCTTCTACCTATATTATGCTTTTTATTAACCGTCAGTTTCATAGCAGCTTTATCAAAGTTTAAGTGTATATGTCTACATAAAATAATAAGGGCTAAATGCATCAAAATACAACGAAGTTTTGCCTTGGTTCTTATTCAGTGTAACAGATATTTTGTTGATCAATGTAACAAAAATTCTTATATAATGCAACAAATTTTCAATCAATGTAACGAAGTTTCACATTTTCTTTATAATGTAACATTTGATGACGTGAATTAACAGTTATTCGTGCACTGCGTCGTAACTCTTTCTTAAACGGGTATCTATGTCTACAAGATCAGCAAGTTACTGGTCAAAATGGGTGCAAAATAGCAAAGTTTGAAACTTAATTACATTACATTGATCGAGAAAAAAAATTCTTCATCAACTAAATAGAAACTAAACCTAACTTAATTGCATTTTGATGCATTTTGCTCTTCTGGAAATTAATTGTATTTACTTTGACCTGTGGGATCTTCCCCCTGCTCCTCCTTCCCCCAAAGACCCTACCTCTACTGTGATATACTAGGCTCATTTGGTTTGGTTTGGTTATACAGAGAGAGGAAGAGAGGGGTTGATGAAATTTTGAAGTACTATAAATTGCTGAATTTTGCTTGTTCATATATCCCGGAGGAATCTTTATGATAAAATATGTTTGACGTCCCTGTAATGTGTTTGTGTCATGCAGGAAATCATTCCGAAAACGGGATTCTGAAGGAACAAACGACTCCTGTTAAAATGAGCCAGAAAGTGAACGGTGTACACGAGGATCAGTCTGTGCCAAAATCGGATTCTTACATTACATTAACTGGTCATAGAGCTGGGGAGGCAGCAATTGTTTATGAACACGGAGCTGATATCGAGGCACTTATGCCGAAACTTCGTCACTCAGATTACTACACAGAGCCTCGGATCCAGGAATTGGCAGCGAAAGAGCGCGCAGAACCAGGTTTCTGCCGTCGTGTAAAGGATTTTGTAGTCGGGCGACATGGTTTCGGAAGTATCAAATTTCTCGGGGAAACAGACGTGAGACGCCTGGAGCTTGAATCTCTTATCCAATTCAACCATCGCGAAGTGATTGTTTATATGGACGACACCAAAAAACCGCCCGTCGGACAAGGGCTTAACAAACCGGCCGAAGTAACACTCCTGAACATCAAGTGTTTCGACAAAAAAACAGGCCGCCACTTCACCGAAGGACCGAGAATCGAAAAATATAAAGAAATGCTGAAAAAGAAAGCGGAGGACCAAGGTGCAGAGTTTGTGTCGTATGATCCGATTAAAGGGGAATGGAAGTTTAGGGTTAACCATTTCAGCGGGTACGGGCTCAAAGATGAAGATGATGACGACACCGACGCCGATACTGATACTGATACCTCAATTGTGCAGGCTGAATGATATAAGTGGTTTGCGGTTATCGGGTTTTCTTGGCCTGCTTTTAAACACTGGTTTGTATAGAATTGGTGTTGTGGTAAACGTACAACCCAGTGGTTGTGGTAGGCTGCGTACAAACTTCTGTTATTGTGGTTTGACAGCATACGATTAAAAAGGAGTTCTTGATATTGTTTTTTGATTTTTGTTATCGTTTGTACTGGTCGATCTGAAAACATCAGTCATGGCTCTAATCGATGGTTAAATTTGCAACTTTTTTTAAAAACTATGATGTAACTATCAATGCATATTATGGTTTTTTTTTACGGTTTTTGTCGATCCTGCAGCGTTTGTTCTTAAATTTTGGGTTTTTTTTACGGCTGCGTGTTCATTAATGTCAAACTAATAAAATACGTGGATACGCTAACGAAAACGTATCGTTTGTACCCTCATTTATATGTATTAGAGTATGCGACTATTCGTTGAGATCCAATTGATTTGAGATGCCTTTGTCTTGATACGATTGTTTAGAGTTTTTCTGAAAGCTCATTGGTCATTGATATCCCATGCACGTTTACATTCTTTGTTAGAATTGGACTTTATACTCGATCCAAATCATCTCGCGTTCTTCATCGCTTTTACTGGAATTGCGTGAATCGATATTGAAACTTTCCCCCTTAATGCCTTGTGTAACTTGTATTAACACATCTTTGATTTGAACTAGCCATAAGCCAAAGTTGATCATTCCGTCAAATTTCTGAATGTCGAATTTCATGGGGCTTGAAAATTTTAACATCGTATCCGTATCTCAGAAACAATATCGTATATTAGAAAGTGCTCGTACCCTATGAGTAGTACCTTTACGGTGTTCCTAGAAAAATGAGAGGTGGGTCATATTTCTTCGACATGCACGTACTCCAGTCACACACAATTCTACTGCACACAAAACAACGAACAAAAAATTCCTTTATGACGTGGAAGATTAGATAAAGCTGTAACCAGAGAACATAGGTCTGTTTGGTTTGCAGGAATGAAATGGATTTGGGGGGATTTGGATTTCAAATCCATTCCAATCCCGTGTTTGGTTCGCAAGATTGTCCGGATTTGAAATCCTAGGATTTCTTTGAAATCCCGATGGGGTGGCTAGGATTTCAAGGGCATTATTGGGACTTGTATATAATAATGTTTAAAAATATGTTAAAAACGTTTGCTTTATAATAATGAGTTATATAAAAGACAATTTAATTATTTTTATAACTTTAATGATTTTTTTATTATAAATAATGGAATTTAATTCCATCTCAAATCCTACAAACTAAAAACACCAAAGATTTCACATATATCTATATCCAAATCGATCCAATTTCAAATCCTTTCACGAAATCCAATCCATTCTTACAAACCAAACAGGCGATAAGAACCTCCAAAACCAAGAAGGTACCCTCCAATATGACCAAAAAATAGTTCTTTATTTCACGAGAGAAAGTATATAGTAATAATTCAAAAAGAAATTAGTAACAGCATAAACCCAAATATTTTTGGTATATAATAGTAGCCAATGTTCTAAATAGCATGAGATGTAGCGGTGAGGTCAAATTTCAAACCGCCACGACGTTTTTTTAGACGTGACTTATGCATATACGTTATATAAGGGGTGGTTCATTTGAGAACCACAACAAATTTAAAAAGTGGAGAACCTGTATATTCATTGATGCATATACGCTAATGAATTTAAGTGAATATATGCATCAATGTTTATGTACTTGCATAGTAGATATGCATTGGTGAGTATATTATTTGACGAAATACACATTTTAATAGTGTATATGTATAAATGAGTATCCAGGTTCTCTGATTTTATTCTACACTAAATTCATATGTCAAATAAAATGTGATTACACTAGACACATGTACTTACACACAACCTTGCCCACACACCCTTGTTTTGACTGTGTTTTGTACTCGCATGTGATTTCAGTGTAAAATCAAACGTGATTTGGCCATTCTCGTACTCTGTTATCTTGACCATACACTTTATCGAAAAATGGACCAATAATATACTTTACAAATTTTAGGAATCAAACCAAAAAATAGTCATACAAGAATTTAATTTACTCTTGAACTAATATTGAGCATTAGTCTATTTATCTATTGAATATTTGGAGTGCTAGCTTTCTTACGGGTGTGAGTGGAGGAGAATAATGAGTTAAATTTATGGACTTTTAAAACTTGATTCCTTCATATAAAAAAAGTAATATAAATTTTCAAAAATCTTTAAGTTTTCATTTTTATTGTTTATAGAAGGGATGATATATATATAAAAGAATTTAAAAATTAAAAGGTAATATTGATTTGTGATTATTTTTCATGGATTTATAACATTTGTATAATTGTTATTTAATTAGACTAAATATAGTAAAAATCGAATGTGAATGAAATTCTAAAAATAAATCTATCTAAATATACATATGCAAACCGACGTTACAAAATTATTCATATGAGTTAACATATGTATCTTTAAATTAAATCATATTTTATTTTTAATAAGGTGATAATACGTCGTCTATGAACTTATAAAAATTAGAGTAATTATATTTATAGACAAGACAACTAAGAATTTGACATTTCGACATGTTGTGAAATTAGGAATTTAAGACCGGTTGGCGGTCTATTTTTTATGGTCATATTAGGGCGAGTTTGCTAAACCCGCTTTATTAAGGAGAAAATAATGTCTGATTTGAGCTTTGGGTGTAAAATTAGGTCCAATCGAGGTTTCTAAAATGCCTTTTTTAGGGTCTGTATTAGAATATGTAAATGAATCTCAATTTATTTTGTAAATATTCTGGAATTGTTTCTCAATTTATAGGATAGCACTACCTAATTGTATATGAGGATATACAATATACATTGTTTCGCAAATCAACTCAACTCAAAACTACTATAATACATCCATTTCTATGGTATTAAAAGTCAATTACTCTTCATTTCTAGTGAAGAAAGATTGATAAAAATGTGAGTAATACTGGTGATCAAATAACAAAGCAACCTAAGTCTTAATTTCTACAATCTCTGATCTAATCAAAGACGAAAAATCGGGCCTTCTCTAACCCCTAAAGAAATGATCATCACAAATATAACAAGAAATATGCTCGTTATTTGAATGAACGACGAACTTAGGAATCGACCACCACAATAAGCCCTTACCAAAATCAACGGTTTCATCTGCAGTCTATTATGCTTTTGGTCATTTCCGTGAGCAGTCCCCTTTGGATTGATCCGCTCAGACCCATCAGAACTTCTCGCAGTGTCTTCTGCATCGTCACATACCTGCAAGTGTTCAGGTTGGAAGAGATGAGACCGGCTAAATCTACCAAAATATTTGTTCATCTCCATGGAAACCGAAACAAAAAAACTATACGAATAACAACAAAATGTTTGACTATTAGTAAGAAACAAGTTTCTAATTTGATGGAACTCACCTCGGACACTGTTGAACTTGTTTCATCACCATGGCTGATTGAGACAGATGAAGATTCAATCTGCAGACGGATTCTTCTAGCGGCAGTGCCTTGACCCATAACATTTTCTGAACTTGGGTCTGTTTGAGATTGACCCGTTTGAGATTGACGGGTACGGATCTTAATTTCAGGCTGATCAATTGGGAAGTTTGCAATAGCGTGGGGATTAGTCTGGCTTGTTGATGGTTCCCAGTAATTCCCCCGGCTATAGATTGAACCTACATTGGAGCCCGCAGATGAAGCACCCTGATCGCTAATAATATTGACCCCTCCACTCAGAGATAAATTCACCGATGAATAGCAAGACCTCGGAGGCACTAGAATCTGCAAGAGATGAACGACATGACAGATTTAGACAAAAGAAAGAAAATTAACTCGTACGGTTACAACGCACGACATAAACACTAAGCGCATCTCCGAAAGATTCTTCAAAATGGAGATTTTGGAGTTTTAAACCTATTTTTTGCTCCAACAGATCCTCCAAAAAGAGCATAAAAAATCTCCAAATTTGGAGAACTCGGCAAAATTTAATGCTGAAGGGAGAAAAATGGTTCCTTTTTATTGTTCCATACAAAATTTAATTGAAAATTTGTTGGGATATTAAATAAAACCAAACCAAACGGACCCAATAAGAAAGTAGGGCCTAGGGGTGAGATGTAGGCAGATCTGATCTCTACCCCAACAGGGTAGGGCGGTTGTTTCTTTGAGGACTTGAGATATTAAATATATTGAATATTTTAATAATATAATTAATGTTGAAATCTCTAAAATGGAGAAATTGTTGTAGTTGAATGTAATTCTTTGTGGAGATTTTAACTTTTGCTTCTCCTATTTTAGAGAAATGATAGAGAATCTGTTGGAGATGCTCTAATGTCGTTAATCTACTAGCCACAAAAGATCACCGATTCATTACCTGCTTTTGGGCCACATCAATGGCAGCTTCAGTATCCAATTTATTAGTCCTACAGAATGGCAATTCTTGAGGTACTGTCGGAACTGGGCCAGACATAGGTGTCTCACATCCCACTGCAGAGCTTTTCTGACCAAACGTCTCCTTAAAGGAGCACTCGTTGCCATTCTGTAGTAGTGACAACAAGTCGGAGAGAGCTACATCCTGTTCACAGGTGCCATCCTGAAAATCTAGCCCGTTGTTATCACTACCAAAATCATTTGCGAAACGTGAATCTAGATATGCTCCTAGTTCTGGACAAATCTGCATTGGAAATCATGGAAATAATTAGAATAGGCCTCATCGTATGTGGCTTGCAGACTGGATTCCCTGAGGGTGCGTTTGGTATGCATGACAGTACAGGACAAGACAGAACAAAAACTTGTTGTCTCAAATTTGGTGCGACAATAAACAGGGACAACCAAGTGGGACAAAAATGATTTTTTTTCAGAGAGACGAGACAAGCTTGGTAAATTACTAAACTACCCATGTCAAATAAAAACCCTAAAACTTTCCAAAATTCTTTCACCCGCCTACCATACTCTCGCCCATCTTCGGTCTAGGGTTTAGGCGCACCAAATGCACCTTCACAGTGGAGGGTAAACCTTAGCAACAGTAGAGCATAATCTGCTGATTCTTCTACTAGCATTTGACGATTAAAACCGAAAAGGATGTACAAATGGAGATAACCTAAATCATGAGGGCAGGCACATAATAGAGTTAAGTTTAGAACTCCGCTGACCTTCTCAGCTGGTTCCTTTGCAGTGGTATCATCTACATCAGAAATCCTGCTTTCAAAAGGAATAATGGGATCATGGATCAAGTTATCAGCAGTGTCAGTCGCCCACTTCTCGGTTCCGTCTGTTTGCACATCCTGCACTGATGGTCCTTGAAGGAAATCGACTGATGCATTGTCGGGAGAGGATTTATGCGTTGAAGGAGATAAACCCGTTGGTTCTGCTTCATCACACTTGGAGGCATCAGTAATTTCATCTGCCTTTCGGAACAAACGACAAAGAACATATGCTGCCTGCATGATGTGAACGGAAAAATCAAGATATGTGTAAGATGCTCATAGAAGTAACTGGGGGACATCAGTAGCTGACTTCTTTTAATCAAGGATTTCTTCCTCCCATACGAAGGATGACAACCAACAGAAACAGAAAATTTAACCTCTAAAGTCAATCTGGAGAGCAGTTTCACAATATATAGTAATCTATTCTCCGTCCTTCACAATACATAGTGTTCATAATGCGTTAACATTTGGTGAAGACGAAGTAAGAGGAAAAAGGAGAACAATTGTCAACAAAGCCAATTTAAAAAAAGACCTTCAAATAAGAGGTTATTTCCTTTGTGGTATAATCAAAACCACTTCTCTTAAATATATACCCTTGTATGCAATTAGGTAAAAGAATGTTCGAAAGGAAAAATCGAGAAAATTTGAACATAGCCCATTGGAAGTTTGTCTGGTACATTTTTCTAGAAGCGCAGGGAGAGAGGAAGAGCATGCCCGTGGAGGTGAGCACAGGTGATGCAGAATTGACGACTATCTGGTGAGACTGTTGGTGTAGCACACTGAAACAAGGACAGTTTCAGAGAGTAGTACAAAGTGAGAACTATGTGTCAAGAACTGGCATTTTTCCTGGAAGACACTTAAGGCAGTGCAAGATATAAAAAAGCTATGAAGAATGCAAGGAGAATTGAGAGGAATAGAACACTTCGTAAGTCGATAGGTTTATGAAGAAACGTACTCTTTTCTCTCGTATATTTTGTCATACAGAACACGGGTTTATATAGCTCACACTTAGCATGATATATTCAAAAAATTAAAGGGGTAAAAAGGAAGTAAGTAAGCATAAAATAAGTCCTTATCTTTCTACTGAACCAACACTCCCCCTCAAGCTCTAGAGTATATGGCATATAGTCCCAACTTGGATATGAGGTCTTCAAAGTTGGGTCTTGGTAGTTATTTTCGTTTGTTGGTTAGTGCTGCTGTGATCTAATTTCACCACTTCACTTGTTACCTTCTTAGAGATGAAATATCGAACGACTACAACATGCTTAATTCTATCATAGCGAATTGGATTTTTAGCAATGCTAATAGTCTCCTTATTGTCATTCATCATCTTAAGTTGAATATCATATCATATCTGCAAGTTGGTTCAGTGCTATTTTGCAGCTTTAGAGGTTTCACAAATAAAACTTAACCAGGATCTCCACTAGGATAAAAATTAGAATTGTTTTACCAAAAAATCTTCACGCCCACTTCAATCAACAGATATAACAATGTGGACCAAGGTTTTCTCATGGACAGGAGCATTCATGACCCATTATTAAAAAAACTAATAGCCTATGCTTATTGGCTTCAGAAATGATGTACATCAAACGTATATGAGGTTATATCCATATAAAATTAATCCAGAATGAAGATCTGATAGTGAATATCCCCCTTGGGTCAGTGGAGATGGTCTCATGGTACTTTTGTGAACTACACGAGCTAAACATTTGAGTACTAACTGACCAAACCTATAAACACTTGTTTAAAGAAAAGGAAATGCTCAATGAGATGTACAATACTCATTTACTAAGCAAATAAAAGTTTTGATATCAGAAACTAGTCCTTCTATATGTTACAATTATTCTTTCAATAGTGACATATACAAATTCATTTAGAGAACACCTCAAAACCACAATGAAAGAGGACAATAACAATTACCTGGCCAGGGTTGGTGCCATCAAGATCCTTATCTGTGGCACGATACTCATGCATGATCCAATGGGTGCGCTCACCCTTGGGAGCTCGACCTCTGTAGAAAACCAGAGTCTTCTTCATCCCAATTATTTGAGCATCTGAACGACCCTTAGACTTTATCGTTCGATCCTTCCCCGTAGCCTTCCAGTAACCAGCAGCAGTGGCACGATTCGATCGATGCCCATTTGGATACTTCCTATCCCGTGGACAAAAGAAAAACCACTCCGGATCATCTGTCTTTATAACCGATTGATCTACACATTCATAGAAACCACAACATATCAAGACTTGTACCACATCACTTCTAAAATCTATCTCAAATATTAATCATCCAAATGAATCACAAACATGAACAAGGTTGTTTGATTGTCTCTTACTATTTCTCAATTTTTATCATCTTTTCCCCCTATTTTCAAACAGATTTCTTCAAGGTGATGGTGAAAGGGATTTTTCAGTTATAAAATATTCCAAATAAAATAGTATTTTTAAATATGATTCCTCATGTCCAAATTAAGATGAAAGGATGAGACAAGAGAGCGAAATATTTCAATTGGATAACCTATAAGTACTAAAATTCTCCCCAAATTAATATTCCATGAGTAAAATCCAATTGAGCATCAATGATTAATAATAAGCACAAATTCCAGATTCCAGATTGGACGTCGTAGTCAATTTAGGCATTTTAAAACGATTACAAAAAGTTACAAGAAATCGCATCACAGAACACTATATGCTGATGCGCAACACACACACACACACATACACACACATATACATACATATGTATATATATATAGTAGACAAATTGAGAGGTTAGAGAGAGAGAGAGAGAGAGAGAGATAAACCAGGTAAGTCCCAAGGCTCTAATTTGCAGACATCGACTTCAGGGATGATATGAACCTCTGAATGACGGCCGTTGATCTTTTGGCGGAGATAGTAATTGATGAGCTCTTCGTCGGTTGGTCGGAATCTGAAACCTAACGGCAGTGCTTCCATGGTGTGGATGAAATGAAGGAAAGTAACTCAGGGAAACCCTAGTAGGAGTTGAGTGGCGAAGATGAAAAAGATAACGAAAAAGCATGGTCGACTTTTGAAAACTATTGGCTTCTTTTGGAAGTAACCATGGTACTAAAACATTCACCATTAATTTTGTTTTTATTTTTTATTCAGAAATTTGAGTTTCTTTAGCCAGACTCACCCATGGAAGATATAGAAATCCAACAAGATTTCTGTTATTTTTGTTTTATTATATTTTATTAATAAAAAATCTTGAAATTAAATCTTTAAAATAAATAAAAGAGTAAATTACGTTTTTAGTCCCTATGGTTTTGAAATTAGAATTTTCATCCCTATGGTTTATAATTCTTTATCTCTTTCGTCCTTATGATTTAAATTTTATTTATTTTTTTCATCCATATGGTTTACAATTCATTTCTATTTTAGTTCTTCATACTTAAAAATAGTGTTTTGGCCTCAAGGACGAAAATAAAAATGAATTGCAAAACCATATGGACGAAAACCGAAATTTGAAACCACAAAGACAAAATCTGAAACTTTTAACAAATCATAGGGACTAAAAACGTAATTTACTCTAAATAAAATAAAATTTCATTAAATATATGAAGGATATTTATTTAGTGTTTTTTCCTATCTCTTTCTCTTTTTCAAAGTAAATCATATCCATCAATCTTATATATAGTGAGGTTAAGGAGAAAATTATATTCATTAATAATTAGATTAATTGATTCAATGAATATGATTAAATGGACATTTACAATAATATTTTAAAAAAAACCTTTGTTCCCTATTTTTTTTAATTAAAAAAAGACGACATATAAACAAAATCGAGCCAAGTAAGTTATACGGAAAAAGAGTCATATTTTTCTCAATAATTTGACATCTATATTGATATATTTTTTTCCACCTTGGTTTTTTGTGGTTTTTCGATTTTCATTTACTTTGCGTTGAAAGAGAGAAAAGGGGAGTTGAGTTCAATGGAAAAATGCTAAATAAATGAAAAACCGGTAAATCACGAAAAAAAGGGATTAAAAATCTATCCATATGGTGTAATTTATTTCACTCATTTGTGTTTATGTTTCGTTTTTTTTTATAAATAAAAAAGGGTGGTTAGGTTTTTTTAATTAAAAAAATATTGTAGTAAACATTCAATTAATCACATTCATCCAGTCAATTAATCTATTGATTAATGGAGGTGTTTTTTCTCTAATCTAATGATTAATGGAGGTGGTTTTTCCCCTCTAAAGTTCAATATAGATACATACACATATGCGTGTGTCTACGTATGCATGTGTGTATACATACATAATATATATCTATACTATATTATAAAACATCTATAAAAAACTCCTAAAAAACAATTGCTAAAACTTAATATACCGCTATTTAATTCTAATTACTTAAAACTTAAATAAAGAATGAAAACTTAAAATCTCTTGCTATTTAATCTTTATCTTTAATAAATTAAACTCCCTAAAATCACTCATCATTTCAACTTCCCTAAAATACAAGATAAAAATCAAATTTTAAATATAAGAAAATCTAACAGAATATTTAATGTTTATTTTATAAAAAAAAAACATTATTTTATTAAACTTAAAATAAATTACATTATTATTAAACTATCAAAGAAACTCTTAAAAACAAATTTTTATGCATTAAGTACTGTTTATTGATACATATTACTTAAAATTCAAGATTACAAGTTATGATTCATGATTACAAGTTATGATTCATGAGTACAAATTTCTAAAGTTATATGTTTAAATTCATAACTAGCCGATAAAAATAATCAAAACAGAACCACAAGGTCTGTGGTGTGGTGGTAAAGGCTTGGGGAGTTCATAGCGCTCAACCCGGGTTCGAGACCCACTAGCAACACTTGTGGCCACTGAGGATAAACTCAGGGTTGCACGCTTTAGCAGCTGGGCCAAATGCTCTAATTGTCAGGGATTAGTCTAGGCCATAGGCCCAGGATACCCTTACCAAAAAAATAAATAATCAAAACAGGATAAACATTTTAATTTAAATATAAAGAATTTAAAATATATAAGATAATCATACTTTAAATCAACAAAAAAAACAAAATAGGTCTCTTGAGTAAAGACAAAAAAAATACGAAGATTTGTTTTCAAGATTAACAGAGGAATTGGATGATCATTAAAGTGAGGGACTAGTTTGTTACAAAACAACATACCACAAGTCTTAATATGTAATTAATAAAATTCATGGATCATTTTCATAAAAACCACCAAATTATAGGGACCAAATCCATAATTAACTCTTATTTTTTATTTCATTCAAACCAGTGAGATTGGCTTATTTATTATTATTATTTATAAGGTTTTTACGGAAAACACATTGGGATGATAAAATTGATAGATTATTTTAGTAATATGGTTAATAGATGAAGGCTATGTTTGGCAAAAAAAGCTAGCTTATAGCTTATAAGCTAACCTTTTTTTTCCTGGTACATGTTTGGATGACCATAAGCTAGTTTATTGAAAAACTACTCATAGTAGCGTTTTGAAAAGCTAGCTTATCAGCTACCAGGTAGCTTATAAGCTAGTTTGCCAAACAATGTCGAAGTTTATAAAATAGAGAATCTATTGGAGTTGAATCTATTTTTTTTAACTTTTAATTATCTATTTTAGAGAAATTATAGAGAATATGTTGGAGTCTTAGAGATGTTCTGACATATTAATGAATACTCAATAACAATTCAATGGTTATTCGATGGATCTTTAAATCTTACCGACATGTAGATCTATGAAAATTAAGCACATTAAAAAAATCACTTCAATCCGTGTAAAAAGTAATTACTTTGTGATGGTTATATGATGTATACTCGATAACAACTCGAGGGATCTCAAATTTTGCTAGCACGAGAGCTCGAAAGAGTACCCAGATTAAAAAAACTATATTGATATGAGTTACAATTGAAAGGTATAACTGGTAACACAATGATTAGATAATGTAGAATTGAAAGAACTTGATGGTTGCTCGATTGATCGCCAAATTTTGCAAGCATATAAATCTTAAAAAATTAACTTCCAAAATTATCTCAATTTGATTTACAAGTGAAAAAATATGACCTCGAAATGGTTATTACCCAATGGATACTCAATAAAACTCGATAATAACCTGATGGTTGCTCGATGGATCTTAAAATTTTGCTGACATGTATATCTTGAAAAGATAACCAAATTCAAAAAAATCTTAATTCTAGTTCCGAGTGAAAAGTTATGACTTCAAGATAATTACACGATAATTCAGATCATAGTATAACCATCATGAAGTCATTACTTTTCACTCGTAACTTAGATTGAAATACGTTTTTAAAAATGGTTATCTATTTAAGATATGCATGCTAACAAAAATTTAAAGATCATCATATTATTATGAGTCCTATTGAATAGTTATTGTTGATCCTAAATAGTAGTAAGCATATAAGAAAAGTATTGTAGAAGGGGAGGGGTTGAATACAATACACACAATTAATTTTTCACTTAATTTAATTCTTATTGATTTGAAATCAAGAATTACATATAGAAACTTTTGATTGTTGCGGAAGAGAACAGATAAAATATGTTCAAACAGTCTTACACTAAGAGAATGAAGAACAATTGTAAAACACTTAGAAGACAATAAGAACTTCGTAGAGAGAAATTGCCAGTGCACTTAGAGAGCTTGAAGGCTTGTAAAGTTGGTGATCTTGCATGTTGAACCATCCTTCATATTTATAATGTCTTATGCATTTAATGCAAGGGACACCTGTTGAGCAAGGGATGGACACATGTCTTCAGCATGGTACATGATGTACCTTCTGTCTTGAGGTGACTTTGTCTTGAAGTGTTGACCTGCAGAGGATGGTGTAGACCTTTCCTCAAAAAAGTGTAGAAGACAAAACTTACTTTTTCTGATCTTCGGATGAGGTCCACGTCAATGCATGTAACACCCGCTATTTTGGAGTTGGGTGAAAAGTTGACCTTTACCCAAAGTTCAAGGGGGTAAAACGTAACTTGGGTTATATAAATATAAATCAAGTTAGATATTTGTTTCTAAATATCACAAATCTGATATTCTAAAGAAATCAGAGAGAGAGAGAGAGAGAAGGAAGCAGGAAGAAGATGTCGATCGATTTTCTCCAAATCAAGGTACGAATCTAGCTTAAAGCTTTGATCTAACTGTTATCTGCCGTATATAATCTCGTTGTTAAGGTTTTTAACCGTTTAATTTCGAGATTTACGTATTTTGGGTTAGATCTGGGTTCTGTAAACGTCCCATCGAATAAGACCGAGAAGATGGTTTCGACCGGTGAAGTGCATTCGACCGATATTGGGTTTGACCGATATTGGGTTCGACCGATATTGGGTTCGACCGGTAGTGGGTTCGACCGGTGTGGGGTTCGACCGATGTTGGGCTCGACCGGTACTGTGTTTCGACAGTGTGTTGTGTTTTGTATTCAAGAGTTGTAAGTCAGTGAGTTGTCTATATTTTGGCTTACCGATTTATCGGTGTTGTCGTAGGTAGCAATCGTAGGAAGCAGATTATAAACCGGAAGAAATCTGAGGTGAGTCCTTTAAACTAAATCAGTCTGTATTACGAAAGCTATGTGATAAATGTATTTATTTAAATGTGGAAAACCTTGTTTTAATATGGCTTATTATTGTTGGATAATACTTTCTAAAATCCCAATCATTTCAAGAACCAAGATTTATGGAATTGAACCATTGTTCATATGAATTGCCTGTATATTTGATTTAATACGAGTATGCTCTGAAATGACATGCTTTGGCTTTGAGTCTTAGTGCAATGGATCCATAGGCACTGTGTTCCTATGTCCCCGGTTTTGGGCATTTGGTTCACGTTTTAGCACAGAATAGGCATCGGGTTGCCATGATAAGTAAGGTGTGGGCCTATACGGTCGGGCAACGTCTCATGGTGCAGTAAGGTGTAATTCCATATGGTGCTTGAGTTCCCCCTGTTTTGGGAACTCTCAAGAATAGATCCAGAGGGGTTGACTTGGTGTTTTGAGCAACAGATCTAGAGGGGTTGAGCTCGTTATGTGATTTGATGTTATTTGTACCATGTTTAATCACTAATGGTTTATTTGATTTCTTGACTTAGCTCATGGCTATAATCACCGCGTGACATCGATTTGGGTTTAGTACTCTTTTCTTATTGGCATTGTTCTCACTAGGCTTTAGCCTAACACTTGTTCTTGATTGTCATGTTGGCAGGTTATCTTAGCAGTAGGGCACGCCAGGACTGAGGGAGCGACCTTGGGGTCGTGAGTGGTCTTTTTGAGGATATCTAGTGACCATCGTCCAGTGATTTTTTTTAAGATATATTTTGGAAGGATAGCGACACCCGACCCTAATCTACTTAATCAATTGTAGATTAGTAGGTTGTCGTCTTATGTTTCATTATTGACCATGTGTATGGCTACTCTATACCCCGTTTGGGATGATTTTGTATATTGGGATTGTTACACCTTATTCCGCAAGCTTAGTCTATTGCCGAATTTTCGAATTTTTATTTCCGCTAATTTTTAGGGTGTTACAAGTTGGTATCAGAGCCTTGGTTTAAGTGAATTAGGTATGACTGTAAGATGCCTAGACTTAAGCCGAGACTATTAAGCTATGACTCGTGAGATGGGGTAGACCTTCTAAGATAGGATGGTCTTAGGGTCAACGGAAACTTGCACAAATTGAAAGTTGTGATAATGGTAATAAGAATTCTTACGTATTATATGTTCATAATTTCACTTAGCTAACGTTATTATGAAAAGATTTTACGTGGGCATACTTAAATTACTGTTGTTATAATAATTGATAAGTGTAGTAGTACGTTCTCTGTGTTTTCCGTAATCCTTATCTCGTTCTTTTGCATGATTGCGTTCAGCAGAACCATGGTTAATACCAGGAATCGTCTGGAAGGCCAGGAGGCCGATATACCTACGGCCGACCATCCGCTGGCGACTGTAGTGGGGCAAACAATGCGTGTGAGTAATGTGCTGGGTGGAGGACCCGAGCACATTCCTCGATGCAATTTGGAGGCTGAAGAGCCTATTATTGAGGAAGTGACGGCAGGGACGAGAATGATGGATCGGATGATGTTGGCCATGAATAGGGCCATGGCGCAATAGCAGGAAGTATTCTTGAAACTCCTTAAGGACCGAGAAGCTAACAACCGTAGGCTCGAAGCGGTTGGCGAAAATGTGATTGTTGCAGGATCCGGGGGTAATGGACCTGTAATTTCCCCTGTGGTGACTGTAGCCCTAGGTGTCAGTCGAGCGGCGCGGACTTGCACGTTCAAAGCTTTTCTAGGTTGCCGACCGCCAGAATTTAAGGGCTCGGACAATCCCCTAGATTGTATGGCCTGGGTTCGAGAGATGGAGCAAGCCTTTCGCTCAAGCGAATGTGGGGAGGAGCAGAGGGTTATCTTTGGTTCCCGATTGTTGTGGGGTATAACTCTTACTTGGTGGGATGTGTACTCTGCTTTGCTTGAACCGACTGTTCTGGACCAACTGTCTTGGTCTACCTTCAAAGAAAAACTGCTAGAAGAGTACTGTAACGAGAGGTCGTTGGATCGAATCATGGAGGAATTTCAGAACTTGAAGAAATGTGGTATGTCTGTAAGGGAGTACAACCGTCTCTTCATGGACAAGCTGGGTTTTGTGGGACGCTTGGTCCCGACAGAGAAATATAAGATCAAGGCTTACATCAAGGGCCTCCCATCGGACATGATGTCGATGGTACGTGTAACAAGGACCTCCACCCTTCGGGAGGCAATGGAAGAAGCTCAACTCATGGAGGATGCTTACAGTCTCGGCAGGGATCAAAGTGGTCGCCAAGTCGAGAAGAGGAAATGGGAGGGAAGCTCGATGCCCTCAAAGAAACCTTTTTATGCCAACAACATCGCTCCGCAGGGAGCCGATACTAGACGTGATGCCAAGTGGTGCTCCAAGTGCCGAAGCAAACATTTTGGCCCATGCAACTTTGTTCCCGAAATGTGCTACAAGTGCGGAAAGACGGGTCACACGTTCCGAGATTGCCCTCTTAAGGGGAAAATATGTTTCGAATGTAAGGAACCGGGGCACGTAAGGGCGGAGTGCCCGAAGCTCAAGACTGGGGGATTTGGCGGGAAGAAGATGGAACCTCCGCGGTCGACCGGAAGGGCCTTCCAGATGTCGTCAGAGGAAGCTAAAGCATCGACCGATGTGGTGTCGGCTACGTTCTTTCTAAATTTCGTACCTACACGTGTGTTATTTGATTCTGGTGCTAGCTACTCGTTCATATCCGAATTGTTCTGTCAAAGGCTTGCTATGTCTAAGAGTATGCTAGAGAATGCTGTCGTGGTAGAAATAGCAAATGGAGGTCAAGTTCTGATTCATAAAATTCTTAGAGATTGCATCTTAGAGCTTAAGGGAAAGAAATTTCCCAATTACTTATTACCTATGCAAATTGGCGGATTCGATGTGGTTGTGGGTATGGACTGGTTATCTAAGAACCAGGCCGAAATTGTATGTTCAAAGAAAATGATTCGATTACCCGTGGCAAACGGAGAAGCGACAATAATCTACGACGAAGGAAGGAAAGGCGATGTGGCGATTATTTCAGTGATCAAAGTTAGGAAGTGTTTGGTGAAAGGATGTTTATCTTTCCTGGCTTATGCTATCGATACCAAACTCGACCAACGGAAATTGGAAGATGTTAGGGTGGTAGACGAGTTTCCCGATGTGTTCCCGAAAGACTTGCCCGGGTTGCCACCCGATCGTGTTGTGGACTTTCGTATTGACCTCATTCCAGGAGCGACACCTATTGCTCGAGCTCCTTATCGTTTGGATCCTACCAAAATGCAAGAGATGTTGGTTCAACTCCAAGACCTTCTTGAGAAAGGTTTCATCCGACCGAGCTCCTCACCTTGGGGAGCTCCGGTCCTATTCGTCAAGAAAAAGGACGGTGCAATTAGAATGTGTATCGACTACAGGGAACTGAACAAAGTGACGGTAAAGAACAGGTATCCACTTCCGAGAATCGACGATCTATTCGATCAACTTCAGGGAACAGGTTGTTTCTCAAAGATCGATCTTCGATCGGGGTATCACCAAATGAAGGTAGCAAAGAGCGACATCCCAAAGACAACATTTAGAACTCGTTATGGGCACTACGAGTTTCTGGTGATGCCATTTGGCCTAACCAACGCACCGACAATATTTATGGACTTGATGAACCGAGTGTGTCGACCGTTCCTCGACAAATCGGTAATCGTATTCATAGACGACATCCTAGTTTACTCCAAGAATGAAGAAGGGCATGAGCAACATCTCCGTGAAGTGTTGGATGTTTTAAGGCGAGAAAGACTTTACGCGAAATTTTCAAAGTGCGACTTTTGGCTCCCAGAGGTTCAGTTTTTGGGGCATGTGGTTTCAAAGGAGGGAGTAAAAGTGGATCCCGCAAAGATAGAGGCGATGACGAATTGGGAACCTCCCAAGAGTCCGTCTGAAATCCGAAGTTTCCTAGGTTTGGCAGGGTACTACCGGAGATTCATACAAGGCTTCTCGAAGATAGCCTCGTCGTTGATGGCCTTGACCCGAAAGAACGTGAAATTTGTGTGGACCGAGAGGCAAGAAGAGGCGTTCCGCACCTTACAAAAGAAGCTTTGTGAAGCTCCTATCCTATCTTTACCTGACGGGACGAAAGATTTTGTGGTGTACAGCGATGCGTCGAAGATGGGTTTGGGTTGTGTCCTGATGCAAAGAGGGAAGGTGATCGCTTACGCTTCAAGGCAACTTAAAGTGCACGAAGTCAATTACCCTACTCATGACTTGGAATTGGCAGCGGTGGTGTTTGCATTGAAATTGTGGCGACACTACCTTTACGGTACGAAATGCACTCTTTACACCGATCACACGAGTCTGAAGCATATCTTTGATCAGAAAGAGCTAAACATGAGGCAGCGGAGATGGTTGGAGTTATTGAAGGATTATGACTGCGAGTTGCTCTACCATCCGGGTAAGGCAAACGTTGTTGCCGACGCCTTGAGTCGGAAAGTCTGCGGGGAAAATTCTCGTGCTACCTTTGCACGGATTGAAATAACTTCAACACTCATTGACAGAATCAAGAAATCGCAAGTCGAAGCCTTGCTAGAAGAAAATCTCAAAGGAGAAGTCATGGCAAAACAACATCTTTTGTTGACTGAAGATAGTCGAGGGGTGAAACTTTTCAATGGGCGAATTTGGGTGCCTAAGATTGGGGGTGATAAAGAACTTCTTCTCGAAGATGCCCACAAGTCAAAATACTCCATTCACCCAGGAAGCACGAAAATGTATAGAGATTTGAAATTGCATTATTGGTGGCCAATCATGAAGCTTGATGTGGCACACTATGTGGAACAGTGTGTAACTTGTTTGCAAGTGAAGGCAGAACACCAAAGACCTTACGGAAGTTTGCAATCCTTGGAAATTCCGGAGTGGAAATGGGATCACATCACGATGGATTTCGTGACAAAGCTACCAAGGACCTTGAAAGGTCACGACGCCATTTGGGTTATAGTAGACCGCTTGACCAAAAGCGCTCACTTCTTGGCCATGCGGGAGACCTTGCCAATGGATAAATTGGCAAAGTTGTACATCGATGAAGTAATTTCCCGACACGGTGTGCCGCTATCTATTGTCTCTGATCGGGATAGTCGGTTCACGTCGCATTTTTGGGACGGTTTACAAAAGGAATTGGGTACACGTGTGAAATTGAGCACGACCTACCATCCTCAAACTGACGGCCAGAGCGAGAGGGCAATACAGACCCTAGAAGACATGTTAAGATCGTGTGTGATCGACTTTGGGGGTAGTTGGGATACGCACCTGCCTTTGGTAGAGTTCGCGCACAATAATAGCTACCACTCGAGTATAGGGATGACACCGTTTGAAGCGTTATACGGTCGCAAGTGTCGAACTCCCGTATGTTGGCTCGAGGCGGGGGAAAAACAGTTCGCCGGACCTGAAATTGTGCAAGAAACGGCGGACAAGGTCAAGGGCATCCGCGAACGCTTGAAGGCGGCCCAAGATCGACAGAAGCGGAAGAGGACTTGAAGCGGAGGTACCCTCTCCTCTTTCCATAGCCGAGGTTTCGAGGACGAAATCTTCTCCAAGTTGGGGAGGATTGTAACACCCGCTATTTTGGAGTTGGGTGAAAAGTTGATCTTTACCCAAATATCAAGGGGGTAAAACGTAACTTGGGTTATATAAATATAAATCAAGTTAGATATTTGTTTCTAAATTCACAAATATGATATTCTAAAGAAATCAGAGAGAGAGAAAAGGAAGCAGGAAGAAGTGGTCGATCGATTTTCTCCAAATCAAGGTACGAATCTAGCTTAAAGCTTTGATCTAAGTGTTATCTGCCATATAGAATCTCGTTGTTAAGGTTTTTAATCGTTTAATTTCGAGATTTACGTATTTTGGGTTAGATCTGGGTTCTGTAAACGTCCCATCGAATAAGATCGAGAAGATGGTGTTCGACCGGTATGGTGTTCGACCGGCGAAGTGCATTCGACCGATATTGGGTTCGACCGGTGTGGGGTTCGACCGGTGTTGGGCTCGACCGGTACTGTGTTTCGGCAGTGTGTTGTGTTTTGTATTCTAGAGTTGTAAGTCAGTAAGTTGTCTATATTTTGGCTTACCGATTTATCGGTGTTGTCGTAGGTAGCAATCGTAGGAAGCAGATTATAAACCGGAAGAAATCTGAGGTGAGTCCTTTAAACTAAATCAGTCTGTATTACGAAAGCTATGTGATAAATGTATTTATTTAAATGTGGAAAACCTTGTTTTAATATGGCTTATTATTGTTGGATAATACTTTCTAAAATCCCAATCATTTCAAGAACCAAGATTTATGGAATTGAACCATTGTTCATATGAATTGCCTGTATATTTGATTTAATACGAGTATGCTCTGAAATGACATGCTTTGGCTTTGAGTCTTAGTGCAATGGATCCATAGGCACTGTGTTCCTATGTCCCCAGTTTTGGGCATTTGGTTCACGTTTTAGCACGGAATAGGCATCGGGTTGCCATGATAAGTAAGGTGTGGGCCTATACGGTCGGGCAACGTCTCATGGTGCAGTAAGGTGTAATTCCATATGGTGCTTGAGTTCCCCCTGTTTTGGGAACTCTCAAGAATAGATCCAGAGGGGTTGACTTGGTGTTTTGAGCAACAGATCTAGAGGGGTTGAGCTCGTTATGTGATTTGATGTTATTTGTACCATGTTTAATCACTAATGGTTTATTTGATTTATTGACTTAGCTCATGGCTATAATCACCGCGTGACATCGATTTGGGTTTAGTACTCTTTTCTTATTGGCATTGTTCTCACTAGGCTTTAGCCTAACACTTGTTCTTGATTGTCATGTTGGCAGGTTATCTTAGCAGAGGGGCACGCCGGGACTGAGGGAGCGACCTTGGGGTCGTGAGTGGTCTTTTTGAGGATATCTAGTGACCATCGTCCAGTGATTTTTTTTAAGATATATTTTGGAAGGATAGCGACACCCGACCCTAATTGTTGGGTCATCTGAAGATTTGAAGATGACCTCCTGATCTTTCATCTTATATCATCCTACTTAGAATATGTTTAAGGTTCTTTTAGCAGCTTGGTTTCTATACAAATGTTCGGTGAAGTCGAAGATCAGCCGAAGAAGACAAAGAAGGAGTACATCTCTCAAAGCGGATTGAAGATAGTCTCCTCAGCCTAAAGCCAAGCATGCCCAAGTGATCAACACCATCAGCCAGGATGGTGTCAATCACATGTCTCTCAGGAGTATGAAGGTGTCCTCACATCTTCAGGAGTCGAAGACCTCTCAGGTCTTCGGCAGCCGATGATCTCATCTCTCCTTAGAGTATGAAGGTGTTCTCACATCTTCAAGGAACAGCCGAAGATTTCTCAAGTCTTCGGTAGCCAATGATCTCTCCTTAAGACATGAAGGTGTTCTCACATCTTCAGGAGCCGAAGATCTTTCAAGTCTTCGGCAGTCTATGCTTAAGGATTTCTTTCAAACACATTGTACTTTTCTGACAAAGTATATTGTGATATCTTGCATTGACGTGGACCTCATCTGGAGATCAGATCAAGTAAGTCTTGTCTACTACACCATTTTAAGGAAAGGTCTCTACCATCCTTCTGCAGGTCAACACTTCAAGCCAAAACACCTCAAGACAAAAGGTACACCCTGTACCTTGCTGAAGACCTGTGTCCATCCTTTGCTCAACAGGTGTCTCATGCATTTAATGCATAAGGCACTATATATATGGAGGATGGTTCAACATGCAAGATCACCAGCTCTCAAGCATTCAAGCTCTCTAAGTGCACTGGCATTCTCTCTCTAAGAAGTTCTTATTGTTTTCTAAGTGTTTTACAATTGTTCTTCATTTCTCTTAGTGTAAGATTGTTTGAATAGATTTCATCTATTCTCTTCCGCAACAATCAAAAGTTTTCTATGTGTAATTCTTGATTTCAAATCAATAAGAATTAAAGTAAGTGAAAAACTGTGTGTATTGTATTCAACCCCCCTTCTACAATACTTTTCTTCTTTACTATCTGCTATTTGGGATCAACAAGTGGTATCAGAGCGGTTTAGTTTAACACAATAAACTAGATCCGTGATGGCAACCTCTTCTTCTTCTTTAAAAAATGATTCTTCTCAAAACTTCAATGCTGGTTCATACGACAATGGCTCTATAGCCAAACCACCAAGGTTTAACCCCAATAACTTTTTCTTGTGGAAAAGTCGTATGATACTCTTTCTAGAAGGAGTTGACAGCAGATATCCAACTATTTTACATGAAGGTCCTTTTATTCCTAGAGTTTGGGACCGATATAATGCAGACAAGGGAAAAGCTGATGAGGACTCTTCTGAAGAAGAAAGAACTTCAGCTAATGGGAGATACATTCTAAAGGACCCCATTAAATACAATGATGAAGACAGACGTCTTATAGCTCTTGATACTAAAGTCAGAGCCATCATTGCCCTCTCTCTGCCTGATGAGGTCTATCATTCTCTTGTTAACCTTTCTACTGCAAAAGAAATGTGGTCCACTCTGTGTGTTCTTTATGAAGGTACGTCTGAGGTGAAAAAGAGCAAAAAGATTGCTCTTGTAAGAAAGTATGAACTCTTCTCTCATGAGAAGGGTGAGTCTCTCTCAGACTACTACAATCGCTTTAACAGTCTTCTCAATGATCTTAAACTTGTGGGTCGCATATATGACAATGAGGAAGTCTTGTGCAAGTTCATGGACTGTCTTCCTGAGTTTTGGGAAAACATCTGTACTTGTATCAAGTCTACCAAGGATCTTGACTCTATGTCTCTCACTGCCTTGTATGGCACCCTCTTCAACTATGAACAGTCTAAACTGCTTAGGAAGTCATTCACAAAAGACATCAAAGGCTCTTCTCTAGCCCTTGTCGGTGAATCTTCCAAAAGTACTGTGTGTGTCCCTAGGATCACCTATCCTTCTGACTCTGACAACGATAGTCAAGAGGACCCCAATGACCCTTCAGAAGCCTATCTCAGTGAGGCTGATGATGAAGGAGAGGAGACCTCTGTGGCTCAGTTGTCAGATGGTGTTGCCATGCTGGCTGGCTTTTCTAAAGGCAAACCTCACTTCCCTTCTAGAAAACCCAGGTTTTCTAGAAAACCCTCCTCTACTTTTTCAAAAAATGTTTCCTCTGACAAATCAAATGAGGAATGTTACAGGTGTGGGAGGAAGGGACACTTTGCTTCTGAATGCAGAAGCAGGTCCTCTGATAAGTCTAGACTGCCCTCCTCCAACCGTACATCCTCTAGGTTTGTCAGAACCAAGTCTGATTCCCTTCAACCCTCTTTTCAAAAATCAAAAACTTCTGCTCCTTCAAACTCTGACCGTGCTGAAAAGTACAAGGCCAAATACAAGAGAGAGAAGGAAAGGAATGCTCTTCTAGCCAACAAAGGAAAAGGTCTTCTCGCCGAATCTCATGATTGGGCAGATGAACCAACTTCCGAAAGTGATAAGGAAATGGCCAATCTCTGCTTTATGGCTAAAATAGATGATGCTGATGATGGTGAAACCCCTTCCACCTCCATGGCTCTTGTGTCTGCTGAGTGCTCCACATCATCTTCTCAGGTACATCCATTTTTCTCTCTCTCTGATGCTGAGAAAATTGAAGCCTTTGACTCTTTGACCATTGACTTCTATGAAGCCAAGGATGCAAAGAAGAAGGCAAATGCTCAGATAAAATCTCTTTCTTCTCAACTGCAAATCTGTCTTTCTCAACTAAAACACTTTGATAAAATCAAGGTTGAGCTTGAGGATTTGAAAACTATAAATTTTACTCTTGCTAAAGAGAAAAATAAACTTCTTAAAAAGTTTAAAAAGGAGCAAGAAACTGTGAAAAAGTGGACAAGCTCGTCCAAAAATTTAGAAAGGATTTTTCAGGATCAAATATCTTGTGATGACAAGTCTGGACTAGGCTTCGGGAAATACGACCTTGAACCTCCTTCTGACACTCATGCTCCTTTCTCTCTTCCCTCATTCTATGAATCCTCTGAAGAGAACTATGACAACTCTGAACCTTTGGACTCTTCTGATCCCTCTAAAGATCTCAAGTTTGGAATGTTCATCAAAGCTAAGAGCATTGATTCACCCAATGAAAGTGAGGAAACCCAAGACTCAAATGACCCTTCTAAACCCATTACTGAGTCTATGTGTTCCTTAAAAATAAATGAGCCTTCCTCTTCTGAACCCAAACCTTCTTCTTCTAAGCCTTCTTCAAACAAAATCTCTTTCTCCAAAAAGGGAAAATCTATTGCCAACCTTCCTCACCAAAAGAAACTTCCCAAGAAAAACTCAAAGAAACCATCTTCTCTTCCAATCCCCAGAGCTGTGATGTTAAATAAGCTAAATTCCAAGACACCCTCTTCTATTCCTTCAACTGAATCTGGCAAAGGTATCTTGGGTCCTAAGCCTCTTGACTTTCCTCTAACCTCCAAGGCCATGAAAGTCAATGTGACCAGTCATCACAAGGAATCTGGTCAAAGCTCCAAAAAGGTTTTTACATATAGAAAATGTTATAACTGTGGTAATACCTCTCACCTTGCTAAGAATTGTCCTCTGGAGAGAATTGATAAAAATGATTCCAAGGATACTTCTTCTCCTTCTAACTCAAAAGGACCCATTTCCAAATGGGTACCAAAGAACTGATTTTCTTGTGATTGCAGGGTCTAGGGCACCAACAAATCTGGTATCTCGACAGCGGGTGCTCAAGACATATGACCGGCAACATATCTCTCCTTGTTGACTTCGTGCCTACCAAAGGTCCTTCTGTCACCTTTGGTGATAACTCTAAAGGAAGGACTAAAGGTTATGGAACACTCTCAAATGGTTCCATCACCTTTAATAAAGTAGCTTATGTTGAAGGCTTGATGCACAATCTCCTAAGCATAAGCCAACTGTGTGATCTGGGGTACAAGGTGATGTTTGAATTATCTTCATGCATCATTTTCAACGAAAAGATGGAAACTGTACTCTCTGGCTACCGCAAAGAAAATGTCTATGTCATAGACATGGGACATAGCTCATCCTTCGGAACAAACATCTGTTTTGTCTCTGAAAACTCTGCAAAAAGATGTTGGCTTTGGCACAAGCGTCTCTCTCACCTCAACTTCAAGACTTTGAATGTCCTTTCAAACCAGGAGCTTGTTACGGGCATGCCAAAGTTATCCTTTGTAAAAGAAAAGCTGTGTGCTGCATGTGAGAAAGGGAAACTCACAAAATCTTCCTTCAAGTCCAAACAATGCTTCTCCATCACTCAGCCTCTTCAGATGCTCCACATGGATCTATGTGGACCAGTCAGTACTCCAAGCCTTGGTGGTAGAAGGTACATTCTGGTTATTATTGATGAATTCACTCGTTACACTTGGGTATTTTTTCTCAGGTATAAAAGTGACACTACTGAAGAAATCATAAAGTTCATCAAAAAGTCTGAAGTGTTGAATGGGCAGCTAGTAAGATCTGTAAGAAGTGACAACGGAACAGAATTCAAGAACAGTACGTTGGATGACTTTTTCAATGAAAAAGGCATCTCTCAGAACTTCTCTGCCGTCAGAACTCCACAACAGAACGGTGTAGTGGAGAGAAAGAACATAACGCTATGTGAAGCTGCCCGATCCATGTTGAGTGAATCTCACCTCCCTACCTACTTTTGGGCCGAAGCAATCAACACTGCATGCTTCACCCAAAATAGGTCTATCATTGTAAAAAGACATAATAAGACTCCTTATGAAGTCTTTTATGGTAGAAAACCCAACATTGGTTTTCTTCATGTCTTTGGGTGTGTCTGCTACATTCTCAATGATAGAGAAAATTTGGGAAAATTTGATCCCAAAGCTGACGAAGGAATCTTCGTGGGATATTCTCTCACTTCCAAAGCTTTCAGAGTCTACAACCTCCGAAGGAAGTGTATTGATGAATCCATCCATGTCAAGTTTGATGACCTCAAGATATCATCACTCTCTTGTGATGGTGAAGAATTGAACAGATGGATATCCTCCTGTATTGGTGATGGTCCTCTTGCAACATCATCATCGGACATTCCCTACACAGTTCCCACTTCTATCTACCAAAACAATGAACCCTCTACATCTCACAACCCCTCCTCTCATCAAGAGGATGATCCTCAACCTACCCAACCTCAACATACACTCCAAATCATCCCAGTCTCTCCATATGACATCCACTCTTCACCTATACAAGCCGATCTTCCATCCATCTCTCCTCAAAATTGCCCTTCCAACTCTCCTCTACAAATCTCTTACCCTCCTCCTTTACCTCCTGCCCTCAAGTGGACCAAAGATCACCCCATTGATCAAATCATTGGTGATCAACAAGCTGGTGTACAGACTCGAAGAGGCGTTGGTAACATTTGTCTCTATGTGAATTTCCTTTCTCTCATTGAACCAAAGAAAGTTGACGAAGCTCTAGCTGATCCATGTTGGATCACTGCCATGCAAGAAGAACTTTCTCAGTTCGAAAGGAATAAAGTCTGGAGATTGGTTCCTCGTCCTTCCCGAAAAACCATCATAGGAACCAAGTGGGTCTTTCGGAACAAAATGGATGAAGAAGGCACGGTGATCAGAAACAAGGCTCGACTGGTTGCACAAGGCTATAGGCAAGAGGAAGGAATTGACTATGATGAAACATTTGCTCCAGTTGCCAGACTTGAAGCCATCAGAATCTTCCTTGCTCATGCTGCCTACAAGAACTTCAGAGTCTTCCAGATGGACGTCAAGAGTGCCTTTCTGAATGGGGAGCTAGCTGAAGAAGTCTATGTGAAACAGCCCCCTGGCTTTGAAGATCCAGTCCATCCTGACTATGTGTACAGGTTAGACAAAGCCCTCTATGGTCTAAAGCAGGCTCCCCGTGCCTGGTATGACACTCTTGCTGACTTTCTCCTAAAGAACAAGTATACAAGAGGTAAAATTGACAACACTTTGTTCATCAAGCAAACCTCAGGTAGTCTTATTCTTGTTTAAATTTATGTGGATGATATCATTTTTGGTGCCACTGATGAGTCACTGTGTGATGAGTTTGCCTCTCTCATGAAAAGCCAATATGAGATGAGTATGATGGGGGAGCTTACCTTTTTCTTAGGACTTCAAGTTAAACAATCTTCAGACGGAATCTTTATAAATCAAAGCAAATACATACGTGATCTTCTGAAAAAGTTCAATTTTGAAAACTCCTCCCCCATGAAAACTCCCATGGCACCACCTTTGAAACTCCATGCTGATCCGGATGGTGTATCTGTGGATATCACCAGCTACCGAGGCATGATTGGCTCTCTTCTTTATCTTACTGCGAGTAGACCAGACATTATGTTTGCTACTTGCCTGTGTGCGCGTTACCAAGCCAATCCGAAGGAATCTCACTTGGCTGCGGTTAAACGCATTTTTCGGTATCTGAAAGGTACCATGAATCTGGGTCTTTGGTATCCCAAAGACTCAGGTTTTAATCTAATGGGGTATTCAGATTCTGATTTTGCAGGCTCTAAGATTGATAGGAAGAGCACCACTGGCAGCTGTCAACTCCTTGGTGGCAAGCTTGTTAGTTGGTCCAGCAAGAAGCAGAACTCAGTCTCCACCTCTACTGCTGAGGCTGAGTATGTAGCTGCTGGAAGTTGCTGTGCTCAAATCCTCTGGATGAAGAACCAACTGAGAGACTACAATCAACTGTACTCTCATATCCCGATTCTGTGTGACAACTCAAGTGCGATCGCAATCGCAAACAATCCAGTGCTGCACTCCCGTTCCAAGCACATCGACATCCGGTATCATTTCATCCGGGATCACATCTCCAAAGGTGATGTCGAACTCCATTTCATCCCTACCGACCTCCAACTGGCGGATCTCTTCACCAAGCCTCTTGACGAAGCTAGGTTCAAGTTCCTCATCGGAGAACTCGGTATGTTAAATGCCGATTTTTAATTCAACAAAAAAAAAAAAATGAGAGAAAGAAAAGAAATACAAACAAAAAAAAAAAAAAAAGAAAAAAAGAAAGAAAAGCAATCAAAAAAAAAAAAAAAAAAAAAAAACTCAGTATTTTTTTTCCTTATTTTTTTTCTCCTCATCTTACACACTCTCCCTTTCTCTCTCTCTCCCTTAGCCGAACTACCCCCCCTCCCTCCCTCTCCCACTTCGGCTCTCTCTCTGTCCCTTAGCCGACTCCCCCCCTCCCTCCCTCTCCCACTTCGGCTCTCTCTCTCTCCCTTAGCCGAATCCCCCCCTCCCTCCCTCTCCCACTTCGGCTCTCTCTCTCTCCCTTAGCCGAACCCCCCCACCTCCCTCCCTCTCCCACTTCAGCTCTCCCTCTCTCGGCCCCTCCCTCTCCCTTCGACTCTCCCTCTTCGGCCCTCCCTCTCCCTAGCCGAAACCCCCTCCCTCCTCCCCCCTCCCTTCGGCTCTCTCCCTCTTCCCTCCCCTCTCCCTAGCCGAAACCCCCTCCCTCCTCCCCCCTCCCTTCGGCTCTCTCCCTAGCCGAACCCCCCTCCCCTCCTCCCCCCTTCCTTCGGCTCTCTCCCTCTTCCCTCCCCTCTCCCTAGCCGAACCCCCCTCCCCTCCTCCCCTCTCCCTTCGGCTCTCCCTCTCTCGGCCCCTCCCTCTCCCTTCGGCTCTCTCCCTCTTCCCTCCCCTCTCCTTAGCCGACCCCCCTCCCCTCATCCCCCTAGCCGAACTCCTCCCCCCCTTCTCCATCCCCTCTTCTTCGGCTCCCCTCTCCTCTCCCTCGGTAGCCGTGACCATCACCCCACCCCTCCTTCTTTTTTTTTTCCCTCTTTTCGGTTACCAAACAACCCAAACCCCTTCAATTTTTTTTCTTTCTTTTCTCTTGACCGAACCATTCCCCCCTCCCCTCTTTTTTTTCGGCCGAACCCCATCCCCAACCCACCTCCCTTTTGCTTTGACTTTTTCCTATCCCCTAACCTACTCCCTTTTTATCCTTTTTCCTTTTTTTTTTCTTTTTTTCGGTAACCGCACCACATACCCTCACCATTATTTATTTTCTCTCGGCTCTCACCCTCCCACCCTAAACTCCCCTTAGCCGAAAATCCATCCACCTACACCCTCTCTTTTTTTTTTCTCGGCCTCACACCCTTCCACCCCACCCGTCCCCTTAGCCGAACTACAACCCCCCCTCTCTAACCCTTTCGGCCGGTCCCATCCCACCCTTCTTCCCCATTTTTTTTCCTTTTCCTTTTCTCCCTTTTTTTTTATTTCCCTTTTCCAAGAGTAACCTACCCATCCCATCCCATCCCTCCTTTTTTTTTCTTACACCTCCTACCTCTCTTCTCATCCTACCACTCCATACTTATTTTTTATTTTTTTTCTTCTTTTCCAAGCCTTTCACCCAACCATCCCATCCTTTCTTTTCCCACCATCCCACCTTTCCCCTTTTTCCTTCCATATCTCCCTTTTTCTTACACTCCTCTCCTTTCCCCCTACATATCCTCCTTCTCTATATCACATTTCCCATCCTTACCATACTTACACCTCTCTCCCTATTCTCTTCTCCCTACTTAGCCTACCCATTTCAAATCCCTTCCATTTCTATTTCCCTCCTATTTTCACTATAAATACCACCCTTCCTCCTTCATTTTTTTTTCACCACCACCACAACAAACACCCATCTCATCTTTCTCTCACTCATCACCTTTCTTCCTCCTTCTATATTTTTCATGGCTTCCTCCTCTTCCCCCAACCTTGTCAAGAAAAATGTGTTCACTTCCCCCACCTCTCATCTTTACTATCTGCTATTTGGGACCAACACTAATCTAGTTAATCAATTGTATATTAGTAGGTTGTCGTCTTATGCTTCATTATTGACCATGTGTATGGCTACTCTATACCCCGTTTGGGATGATTTTGTATATTGGGATTGTTACACCTTATTCCGCAAGCTTAGTCTATTGTCGAATTTTCGAATTTTTATTTCCGCTAGTTTTTAGGGCGTTACAATGCAAGATATCACAAATATATTTTATCAGAAAAGTACAATGTGTTTGTGCCGATGATATTTTCCCACCGAAACTTATCAAAGACAAGTTTGGTGAATATAGAGACAAGTCGGCACAGGTGAGAAATCTTCGGGATCCTGAATATTGAGAAATCTTCGGGCTCATGAAGATGTGAGAAATCTTCGACTTCTGAAGATTGAGAAATCTTTGTCTTCTGAAGATTGAGAAATCTTCGGGCTCCTGAAGATTTGAGAAATCTTCAGGCTTCTGAAGATTGAGAAATCTTCGGGCTCCTGAATATTTAAGAAATCTTCGGGCACCTGAAGATTTAAGAAATCTTCGGGTTCCTGAAGATTTGAGATCGGCACCATCCTGGTCAATGGTGTTGATCAAGTAGGCATGCTTGGCTTTAGGCTGAGAAGTTTATCTTCAATCCGCTTTGAGAGATATACTTCTTCTTTGTCTTCTTCGACTGATCTTCGACTTCACCGAACATTTGTATAGAAACCAAGTTGCTAAAAGAACTTCAAAATATTCTAAGTATGATGATACAAAATGGAAGATCGGGAGGTCGTTTTCAAATCTTCAGATGACCCAACAATCTCCCCTATTTGAGGATGACATCCATACTAAAGAATAAAACTAAGAGTATACTGAATAATTCATTTTGACCCATATTTACTCTTTTTGGGTTCTTTTCACATAGACCAATTTTTTTTGTTTGGATTTATTAAGTATATCCGACATTTACAAAAGAATAAAAGAATTAAGTATATATGTACAAACTAAGTAAAAGAAATGCACTTGTATTAAAGAGAATGACTTAACAAAACACAAGTTACAAGTACATAAATAAGATTTAAATAGTACATCATTCATTTTTCTGTCTTTTGTGGAGCTCAACAAGAATATCATGACGAAGGAATGAGGCTCCGAAAATTATGGGGATAAGGGAGATGATAGCTACAAGAAACTTAGTGTCAACAATGGAGATTTCCTCATGTCTGAAGAACATGAGAGTTTCCTTTTCATTGAGGAAATAAACTCCTTTGTATTGCCGAGACACCATAGTGCCTGGAAGACGGGGAGGAACGCCAGGAATCTTCAGATTCAGATTTTGTACATCAGGAATTATTTCCTTGGCAGCCAAATCCTTGAAAAGGTTTTTCTTGTCAGAAGAAGAAGGAGGTATAGAAGGGGGAGGATTGGAGAGGCACATCTTTTTGAGACACTAAACTTGATCTTCTTCTTCAGGAGTGTGCTTATACTCCTTTCCAATATCTTTCATCCTTTCTAGAAGACCACTGAGGGACTTTTTGGCCATAACCCTGTACCAACTAAAAGATTTAGATAAGAGTTCAGAAATTTCATACCATTCTGAAAGTCCATAGTCGTCAAGGTCACAGAATTTGGTAGCATGGTGAGTTTTGTCTTCCCGAGTGATGACCATCTGAACATCTGTATCTGAAAGTTTGGAGGTGCCAAACTTTACATCAATAATTTTTGATTTTTGTTTCCGTCCCATCAGTGCTTTCTTGTACCATAGAATGTCATAGGAATTTGCAGGTACATCTTTGATAGCCTTATCATTTTCAAACTTTTTATGAAGCTCAATTGCCTGCTGGATTTCATCTTCAGGAAGACCAAGGTTAGAGTTTACCTTGGGAGGTGGTTGAAGCTTGAGCCGATCAGCATCAGTGACAAAGGCTTTAAGTTTGGCAGTCTTTTCTTGTTTGGATAGCAAGGCCTCTTCATCAACAGTTAACTTTTTCGTTCCTTTGTCTTTGGCTGGTCTTGAAAGCTCCCCCTCAGTTGGACCGGAGATTTCTTTCAATTTCTCCCCCTCAGATGTAGCATCAGTAAGAACAGGAGTGGGGCCCTGACGGCCGCTGGCTGGAGAGTCTGATACCAGCTGTTTCTCCCCCTCAGTGGCAGTCGGAGGAGCAACTAAAATAGAATCCACCTTGTGATGAAGAGACTGGAGAGACAGAAGAAGTTGAGAGTTGATCTTTTGTTGTGATTGAGATGATGCCTGAAGACGCCAGACTTCATCATCACGAGCATCAGAGGCTGCTTTAACGGCAACAACTGAGATAGTGAGGTGATGATTAGATTCTTGAAGAGATTCCAACTTTTCCACAGTGGCCTTGACAAAAGAGGCCATGAAAACTTTGAGCGTGCCAAACTGAGAACCAACCATTCTATGTTGACGGTTGGCATCCTGAATATCCTCTAGGAGATCTACGGGAAAAGCTGGAGCACTAGCAGTAGGAGGTGGGTCTCTATTTTTAGCAGCAGAGGCCTGGACACGCGTAGGCGTCGGTGGATGATGAGGAAGTACCCGAGAAGGATCATCAGGGTCCTCTTGGTCAGACTCGGAGGGATAGGTGATTCTTGAAACACATACAGAGTTTTTGGAAGAATCACTTACAAGAGCTAGAGAGGAGCTCCTTATATCTTTAATGATAGACTTCCTTAGCAGTTTAGTCTGCTCATAGTTGAAAAGAGCACCATACAAAGTAGTGAGTGACATAGAGTCAAGATCCTTGGTAGAATTGATGCAAGTACATATATTTTCCCATAACTCGGGAAGGCGGTCCATGAACTTGCACAAGACTTCCTCATTTTCATAAATGTGACCCACAAGTTTAAGATCGTTGAGAAGACCGTTAAAACGGTTATAGTAGTCTGAGATAGATTCACCTTTTTCATGTGAAAAGAGTTCATACTTTCTTACAAGAGAAATCTTTCTACTCTTTTTCACCTTAGACGTACCTTCATAACGAACACACAAAGTAGACCACATTTCTTTAGCAGTAGAAACATTAACAAGAGAGTGATAGACCTCATCAGGCAGATAAAGGGCAATGATGGATCTGACTTTAGTATCAAGAACTATAAGACGTCTGTCTTCATCATTATATTTACTGGGATCCTTTACAATGTATCTCCCAGTAGCTGGAGTTCTTTCTTCCTCAGAAGAGTCGTCATGAACTTTTGCCTTATCTGTCTTTTTGGCATTATACCGTGTAACACCCCGAATTTTGGGCCTATGAATTATTTAGTATTCATAATTTCTTATAGTTCATTTTTATAAAACCGCCTTAGATCAGTCGAGAGAGCGGGATCGAAATAAGTCGAGTTTCAAAGGTAAAGCACTCGGCGAGAGTGACTGGCAAGAGTGCCATGGTCACTCTCGCGGTGGCAAGATCGCCGAGGTCCAAGGGACTCTCGGTACGTTTTGGGCGAGAGTGACTGGTGAGAGTGCTAGTGTCACTCTCGCGGTGTCACAATCACGGTGAGAGTGCTAGTGTCAAACTCGGCGAGAGTGCCCTGTCAATCTCGCGAGTCACAATCGCCGTCGGGGGGTGGGCATGCAGATTAAATAGGTTTTGTTGAGAATTTAATCACTCATTCTTGCAACCATCTTGAGGACCGATTTTCTCTCTACACCAAGGTAAGCTCCCCTCACTTTTTCACCTTCTCCTCCCATTTAATGCTTCACCAACCTAAACCTCCTTGACATTTATGATCATTGATGACTCTAGGGCTCTAGAGTTGTAGTCATCATTTTGGAGAATTTCAAGTCATCTTCACATGTAGGGTTTTGCTATTCTAGGGTTTCTACTCCATAAAACCCCTTGGTAAGTTGCTTAACCTTTACTTACTCATACATACTCCATTATTTGTTTATGTGAATTCATGAAATGAGAAATATTAACCTAAAACTAGGGTTTTGCATATTCTTAACAAATAAGATTTTGGGGGTTTGTGGGAGCATGTAAACATCTGGAGAAGTTTATTCATGCATATAATATGGTAAAAAGCTATATGATAATAATGGACCACTCCACTAGATGATTGAAATAAATGGCATGTATTCTTATCAGCAGTTGGAGTATCACTTGTGGTTAAGAAGCATTACGTTGTTGAATGAGCATTATTGGTATATGGGTTAATACGAAGTGAGCATGATTATGTTAATTACAAGAAATGTGTTTGCATGAGGTTTGTTTACCATACTTGATCATGATCTATTTGAGGGACTTTATATCTATCTCCTTGTGCACGAGGATTTAGATAGCATGTTTATTATTGGTATAATTGTTGCCGTTGGGCACTAGAGGGTAAACAATAGGGGGAGCAAGTCCCTGAGTTGGAACTCGGCTAGATTGGATAGGCACCCTTGTCTGTAAGTCCTTGAGGTGTAACTCGACGGAGTAAGCGCTAGAGGCATAAACGGTTTGAGGATTGTGATGTCCGGCGTGGCATGGGAACTAGAACCGGGATTCGTAGTGAAATCTAATCAACATCATGGGTGACCCCATTCACGTGTTCTCGTCACCCAAGATGGTAACGGGTCTCCCCCGTCTCTCAGGAGTTATCTTTACTATATTTGTACAGGAATGTAATAATGTCCCGTTTGGGAGGTGTTGGCATTGATTCAATGCTTGGGTCTTCTGGTAACATTTAATTATGGTTCATGCTTACATTTTCTTAAAATGTCTTGATATGTTAGCCGTTAGACTTCGTCCTAACACTTGTGTTCATGTTTAATGGCTCACAGGTTCCGCTAGTGGTGCGAGTAGGGCACCTTGATTCGCCGGGAGCGCACCTAGGATCCTCCTTGGGCCGGGCATTTTTGGGAAACCGAGAGAGAGAGTTTTGAAGTCATAGTGACACCCATCTTAATCTAATCGCTAATTATTCTAAATTAAATAGGTTGTCATGTATATGTCTTATTTATTCCGCTACTTTATTTGAGAACTACCCCATATCTATTGGGTTTTAGTCGTCATGTTTACAGGTTTTAATTCATCCTATTTTAGACGTTATATTGCCGAAATTTTAAGTTTTATTTTACTCTAAATTTTAGGGTGTTACATACCGGTCCCATACTCTAGGGATAAAAGGACATTCATGTAAAACAATAGAATATCTGCTGTCAACTCCTTCTAAGAAGAGTATCATACGACTTTTCCATAAAGAGAAGTTATTGGGATTAAACTTTGGTGGTTTGGCTATAGAGCCATTGTCGTATGATAGAACAGTAGTGTTTTGAGAAGAAACATTGTTTAAAGAAGACGAAGAGGATGCCATTGCAGATCTAGTTTATTAAATTAAACAGACCCGCTCTGATACCATTTGTTGGTCCCAAATAGCAGTAAGTAAATAAGAAAATTAGAGGGGGGGGGGGGTGAATACAATACATACAAATTTTCACTTAATTTAATTCTTTTTGATGTGAAATCAAGAATTACACATAGAAACTTTTGATTGTTGCGGAAGAGAACGAATAAAATCTGTTCAAACAATCTTACACTAAGAGAATGGAGAACAATTGTAAAACACTTAGAAAACAATAAGAACTTCGTAGAGAGAAATTGCTAGTGCACTTAGAGAGCTTGAAGGCTTGTAAGCTGGTGATCTTGCATGTTGAACCATCCTTCTTATTTATAGTGCATCATGCATTTAATGCAAGTGACACCTGTTGAGCAAGGGATGGACACAAGTCTTCAACATGGTACATAATGTATCTTTTGTCTTTGAGGTGACTTTGTCTTGAAGTGTTGACCTGCAGAGGATGGTGTAGACCTTTCCTCAAAAGAGTGTAGAAGACAAACCTTACTTTTTCTGATCTTCAGATGAGATCCACGTCAATGCAAGATATCACAAATATACTTTATCAGAAAAGTACAATGTGTTTGTGCCGATGATATTTTCCCACCGAAACTTATCAAAGACAAGTTTGGTGAATATAGAGACAAGTCGGCACAGGTGAAAAATCTTCGGGCTCCTGAAGATGTGAGAAATCTTCGGGCTCATGAAGATGTGAGAAATCTTCGGCTTCTCAAGGTTGAGAAATCTTCGGGCTCCTGAAGATTTGAGAAATCTTCGGGCTCCTGAAGATTTAAGAAATCTTTGGGCTCCTGAAGATTTGAGATCGAAACCATCCTGGCCAATAGTGTTGATTAAGTAGGCATGCTTAGCTTTAGGCTGAGAAGTCTATCTTCAATTCGTTTTGAGACATATACTTCTTCTTTGTCTTCTTCGGCTGATCTTCGACTTCATCGAACATTTGTATAGAAACCAAGCTGCTAAAAGAACCTCAAAATATTCTAAGTATGATGATACAAAATGGAAGATCGGGAGGTCATCTTCAAATCTTCAGATGACCCAACCGTTATATTGGCATTTTGCCATTTTTACCAACCCACTTAGATATACCTTCGTTAGTAACAAATTTAATTTAACTTATATTTTTATTTTATGTTCCCGTTCATCTTTTAATCAATCATTAGGCATGAAATTTCATTTATTTGGACAAAAAGTTGATTACCGATACTTTCAGCATGCTCTACACGAAACCGCCTCAAAGGCATCAATGTAAGGGGACATTTTTTGGCTCACTCGACGACTAAGACTAACGGGACCGGGGGGGGGGGGAGTAGAACCCGGGACCTGTCTTGTACTTGAGCAAAGTCGTCGCCCCTTTGCCACCTGATATTTTCATGACCAATTTTCTATACCAATATAATGGCAGTTTGTGTTTTCTAAGTGTTAAACATTTGCTTATTGAAGCAAGTTGTTTGGTGTGTTGACGCTGTTTTGAAATGTTTGTGCGTCAAAATTTGTGATGGGTGTCGAGCCCGACAAATAATAGTTCTATTACCTCATATTACAACCTAAATTGTAAGAGTGGCAAGTAGGGTCGATTTCATATGCATTGGTCGTGAATGATATTCGACTTCTATGATTTATGTAAGATTGGGGGGGGGGGGATCAGATTGAGATTTTAAATTAAGCATACAAATGATTAAAGACAATAAACTATACAAAGAAAGGTTCCAACAATGAGATATAATATAATTAAAGTTCAGACTTATGTAGCATCGACTTCCCAAATACATTCTCTTGATCAGTTCGAGATGGACCATACGTGCCGACACACACCTTACACTCTATTTATCCTTATGATTAGATTATCATGAGAAGCTCTATGACGAGTCCCTAATTAGTTAAAACAACTCTAGTTACAAATATAGAAGTAATTGGGCTACCAATTTCATTAATAACGAGATAAACATCAATCCTAACTAATGATTAGACAACCAATCATTTACACTACAAAAAAGAGGCTTCATCGATGGATTTTTCCGCCGGTAATTTCCGATGAATTTGTAGCGGATCACCGGTGGATCATCACTGATGGAAAAATCTTTCGGTGATTGAAAATCCACTGGTAATCACGATCACCGGCCACACTTTCTCCGGAGATGAGATCCTCCAGTGATGGATTTTTCCGACGGTTTATCGACAGATTTTTTCGTCGGTAAAGCCTCTTTGTTTTGTAGTATTGAGCCAAATTACAAAGACCTATAACACATTCCAAATAATCAGGTGATCTTTTGAAGTGTTAATTTCTACTTTATCAAAACTAAGAACAATTACAGATCCTCAATTTTTTTATTATAATTTAGGTTGCACAAATCAATGGGCTCTATCAATTTGGACAACCAAACAATGATGAAGATGTTCAATCAAGATTAACATAAATAAAACATGAAAGGAAACATATGAGATTCGAAATCTCAACACAAATCCAATCTTCAGATGATTACAATCTCATTAGATGAATGGAATATAAATACTAGTAATACAAATACTAAACCTAAAATCTGATATACCTAATTATCTTGAGGAAAATGCAAAAAAAGCTCCATAAATAGTCTCCTTCCTCCCTCTAAAAGACGGTTTTCAACCCTTAAAAACCCCTAAAAACCGACTCCCTATTACTTTTACACTATTTGAAATATATGCCTACGCCAACGATTATTTGAGTAATATGTCTGCTTAGAGATTATAATAAAAATATGCTCAAATTTTCATTTAGAACATGCCCGCATGGAATTATAATTTTAGAAGTATGCTTAGCCACATGATCATTTGAAAATATGCGTGATATAGAGTTAGGCGATTTATGGCATAACTTAAGTTGTCCAAAAGGTCATGGGACCACTTTTTCACCATTTTTCATCCATTTTTGCTCCTATTCAACAATAAACATAATAAGGGACTTGGATAGTTCATAAAAAAAATCATAAAATCAACATACGAGATGGAATTTTGACTATAAGTATATGAGTTCAAATATGTGTTTATCATTGTAGGATAAAGTATCTTGAAAATGGAAACCTCCGAATATAATCAAGAAAAAAGTCAACAAATTACGAAGTTGAATTGATATTATTCATAAGTTGTCTTGTTATATGAAGTTTATGAAACTAATATAATCATCTCTAAGTATAATTATAAGAGTTATTCGTTGGTAAAGTATGGAGAAAGATGTGAAGACTTTGGTACATATTCAATTCAATCAAACAAAACATGATAATTGTTTTGTATACAAATGAATACTCTTGCATCACATGGAAGCTTGTGAGATCAATCGATATAAAAGATTAGTCTAGACATTTTATACAAAGGCATTTATGCAATAAAGTGTAAATCTTATACATGCATATAACCTATTGATATAATGGATTAATTGTTTTTAGGCATGGCTCCATATACATATATCTCTTTCTATATAACTGCATCACCAACTTTTGTGTTCATTTATGGTTGTGTAAATTTGTTGCCATAACTTCATGATACTCTGGTCCTTGTTTGGAAGTATATAATATTTATATACGATAAATAAACTCATGCATCCTTTTCATATTTGGTGAGATTTTAATCTTTAATCTTTAATCTTTAACCTTCTGAAAAGGTTGGCTCCAGTTTTCATAGTTCATAATCTCCTTTATGAATAATCGATCTCCATTTATTCTCTCTTTTCATAATTCTTGTAATTCTTCTATTTCACGTCACCTCTAAGGGTTGCTAGAATACCATTTATCAAACTATTAATGATTTTCTAATTTTCTTTTAGAATTATAATATTCCTCTTCAACGTGTTATTCTCTTCCTCTTCCTCCTCCTATCTCTAATCTTTAATGGTTCTATCCCCATTTTGCTTGTTTTACATGAATAATTAAGCATTTATTTATTTTTGCTTATCCTGTGTTGATTCTTTTAATTGGTCCTTTTCTTGCCATTGAAGATTTTCTCTCTTCTCATATATGACGCTAGCTTCTAACATTCCTACCTTTTAGAAGTAATGTGCCCACAATCTTTCCAAATGTTTTGAAGAAATTATAAAAAACATAATGCTTCTTCTTGAACATTGGAGACAAATAGTGTTGAACCCAATTAGAATGAAGATTTGATGATGAACAACCTCTAACATAACACCTAGTTAATTTTGGGAAATGTTTCTATTGTACCATTGAAAGCATTGTCGCTGATAGTGAAGCTAATCACCTAAAGACTCAAGCAGTGATGCTGAAGATCTACCGTTGATGGGCAGAGACACTGAAGAGATATACTCCCATTCTAAGAAGGTAGTCATCAATGAATAATGACTTGACAAGATGATTCTCTAAGACAAAGATCGATATGTGTGTATGTTGAAACACTTATGAAGATATTAGGGGAAAAATCCCGATATCTGGTTAACGAATATCATCTGAAAGGTATCAATGGATCTCAACACCAACTGAAGAAATTGCCAACAAATGGGTAGACTATCAATTGATAAATCCAAGTATTGACATTCGTTTAGCGGATGATTTTATCTTTTTCAACAGAGAAAACAACAATTGTATTCAACCACTAACACAGTAAAGTTGCATAAAGGTACAAGAAGTCAACCCGATAAGGACAATAAAACGTGCTTGTTTTTATAAGGCATTTGATGCGACATGACTTGCATTCATTACAACATGCATTCATCGAAGACTACATGCATCGAACAAATGATGAAGAAGGGAATAAGATCTTAAAAGGACGATCTTCTGATCCTTGCTTATAACATATGCCAAATTACATGGTTGTAATCATCCAAGTTTTCCAAGTAAACATCAAATGAGGATCTTGAAGATCAGTATGGGAAAAATTAGAGCTTTTAAAAAGATCAAGTATTCCGAAAGCATTATTCGATCCTGTGATTAGTGACATAACAATTCCCATATTCATTCCTTTCATACTATTTGGGGTAGATGTCTTGCTCTTGCGATCAATAGCATACAGTTCCCAAATTCGAAGACAATGACTCACTCTATCAATACTACCTAGGTAGATATCATTCTAGGTTAGAATGAGATTAACATTGTGTAACACCCGCAATTTTGGAGTTGGGTGAAAAGTTAATCATTCCCAAATTTCAAGGGGTTAAATGAAACTTAGATTTAAATATATATCAATTATTGAGATATTTAAAATATCTCATATTTGATACTTGCTTTTGTAGACCAGAGAGAGAAAAAGAAAGCTTTGAAGTGGGTTTTCAATTTCTTGTCATTTGAGGTATGTTTAAGCTTTAATCTTTCGTTTGAAGTGTTGTGGCCGGTGTAGAATCGCGTTGTAGAGCTTTTCTACCGTTCAAATCTGTGTTTTAACGTTTTTGAGTTTGGCCGGAATATGGGTTGGTGCACCGGCGAGATCAGGTTGAGCAGGTCGACCGGTCAGGGAAGACCCGTGGTCGCGCAAAGTGGCATTTGCGCCACCCTTTGGTTGCACGAAGTGATCTTTGTGCCACCCTTGGGTCACGCAAAGTGTCTTTTGTGCCACCCTTGGGTCACGCAAAGTGTCTTTGCGCCACCCCTTAATCGCGCAAAGCCTTCTTTGCGCCAGGTCCCTTTTTGCGCCACTCTCTGGTCGCGCAAATCTTAGTTTGCGCCACCTTCAGTTCGCGCAAAAGCCTTCTTTTGCGCCACCTATTGCTCGATGTTAGCTTCTGTTGTCTTTAAGTTTTAGTCAGAAAGTGGGAGAGTTGTCTGTGTTTCAACTTACCGATTCTTTCGGTGTTGTCGTAGGTAGCATTCGTTAGGAAGAAGAAATCTGAGGTGAGTTCTTACTAATTTTTCTAAACTGTTATATATGTCAAAGATTGTGTTTTTAACTCCTATATATCTCTACGGTTTCGGATTGTCCGTTTATTACATTTTGATGTAACTTGGAGTTTTGAGATATTTTAGGGTTCCCGAACACTTTTGACTAAAATGATGGGTTCCATCTTGTTGAAGTAAAAGAATGTTTTACTTGCCCAGTAGTGTGGCTTGTTTGAAAGAATGCATATAATCTTGTTCCATGATTATCTTTCTTACCAGCAGTTGATCTTGAAAATGGTATTTTGAAATATAAATGTTTTGATAGCTATTTATCTAGCTTGGATGGTCACATGAAATATTGTGACAAGTCATGACCATACTAGTGGATCCCTAGGTATCGAGTCGACTTATTGTTGGGATGTTTGTACCTCATTGTATGTAGCTAGATGCATTTGATCTTCGGGGGCATTTAGTACGGTTATGTGAGACCGGATACTAGCCATGGGTCAAATGCAGTCTAGTGAACTAGTATGACTGGTTCCTTGGGGGCCTCCCTCACATCGTAGTACGGACCGAAACGTTCGTGGCCATGGTTCCATGTATTTAGCTCATAACTCGGATTTGTGGCTTACTTTGTGTTCCACTACAATCCTCGGTAAATCGGGTAATCCCCGTCATCGGAAGATGTGTTTCGGACCGGTTGTCCTTTTATACCAAGGACTCCATTTTTATAACTAAACCTTTGGAAGGATTTAATTTGATACAGTTGTTTATATCTCTTTGAAATTTATAAACTGTATGTTCTCACTAGGCTTTAAGCCTAACACTTTTTCTCAAATAATGTGTATAACAGGTTTCCCTTAGCGGTGGGTTGCACAGAGTTTTGAGAGTCGAGCGTGGACTCGAGGCATTTTGAGATGACTATTATTTGGTGTTGGGCATTGTTTAAGTCCCATCTTTTGGTGATTATGGATTGTCAACTGATGTAATCTAGATAGTTTTGCTTAGATTAGTTTGTTGTCAATTTCCATAACCGAACACAAGTTTATACCAAATACGAAGGTCGTGTTGCCATATTTCCAAGTTTTAATTTACTCTGAATTTTGGAAGTGTAACAAGTTGGTATCAGAGCTCTAGTTTAAGCGAACTAGGCATGAATGTAAGATGTCTAGACTTAGACTGAGTATGTTAAGAATTGATTCGCGAGTTTGGGTATAACTTCTAAGATGGGTAAGTCTTAGAGTCAACAGAAAGTACGTTTATCAGGCATTGTGGCGATGGTGACAAGAACCTTTATGTGTTATATGTTCATAATTTCACTTAGCTAATGTTATTATGAGGATATTGTACGTAAGTGTGTTTGAACTGCTGTTACTATGACAATTGACAATGTGGTAGTACGTTTCCTGTGTGTCTATCCTATCTCTTTCTTATCTCTTTCTCTTTTCTGTTAAGCGGTTGAGAATGGTGAATACGCGTGGTAGACCGCGTACGATTGTTGATGGTGTGGAGGCAACAACCTCTACCGCGGGTCAGCCGGAAGGCGTTGAGGTTTTTGAACGTGCTTCTGTTCAGCAAGGACTAGGTGAGGGCCCAGAGGTCATTCCACAAGTAGACCTGGCGTCGACCCACCCAGTCATCGGGAATGCTAATTCCCAGTCAGAGTTGATGGCCAGCATGATGTCGACAATGAGGGAAGAAATGGCTAAACAGCAGGAGTTTCTGCTGAAAGTGATAGAAGATCGCAATGTGGTTGGATCTGGAGGCACAGGTACTGGAATCAGAACTGAGGAGCCCATTGTTGTTAATGCTCCGAAAAGTGGGAGGAGTTGTTCCTACAAGTCATTTCTGGGTTGCGGGCCGCCAGAGTTCTCTGGTTCTGACGACCCAACAATGTGTGTAATATGGATCCGAGCGGTCAATCAAGCTTTTGACTCTTCCGAATGCGGAGATGATCAGAGAGTGAGGTTCGGTACCCAATTGCTTAGGGACACTGCACTCATTTGGTGGAATATTATTCAATCCACCCCATCTCCGACTATGTTGGCTCAGTTGTCATGGGCCGAGTTTAAGAAGAAGTTGTTGGAGGAGTTCTACAATGAAAGAACAATGGACCGAATCGAGAAAGAGTTCCGGTCTCTGGTGAAGGGAAGCCTGACGGTGAGGGAATACACCCGTCAGTTCATGGAGAAGCTTGGTCTGGTGGGGCATGCTGCCCCATCAGAGAAAGAAAAGATGAAGGCCTATCTCAACGGCCTACAAGCGGACATGCAAACCATGGTCCACAATTCTAAAGCTTCTAACCTCCGTGAGATGGTCGAGGAAGCTCAGTTCATGGAAGAGATGTTCGCGAGAAGCAAAACTGAGAAAACAGTGGTGGTGACTGATAAGAGAAAGTGGGAGAGCAGTTCTGTACCTCCCAAGCGAACCCGACCTTTTGTCGGAAACCGCAGTTTCAGCGGTTATCAAGAAGCAAGATGGTGCCCGAAGTGTCGAACCAAGAACCATGGTAACTGTAACCCCACTCTTAGATTATGCTTCAAGTGTGGTAAGAATGATCACATCGCCCGCGACTGTTCTATCGCGGGGATGGTCTGCTTCGAGTGTAAGGCACCGGGGCATGTGAAGAGAGATTGTCCGAAGCTGAAGTCGGGTAGCGCACCAGACAAAAGAGAAAACCCATCTAGGGTTCCGAGTCGAGCGTTTCAGATGACGGCCGATGAGGCCAAGGCATCCGCTGATGTGGTATCGGGTACTTTTCTTATAAACTCTGTACCTGCTCGAGTTTTATTCGATACGGGTGCCAGTTTCTCCTTTATATATGAATTGTTCCGTCAAAAGATTTCTATGGCCACTACTAGTCTTGAGGATGCATTAGTGGTAGAAATAGCTGATGGTAGTTATGTTATGATCCGTCATGTTTTGAAGAAGTGTACTCTCGGAATCGAAGGGAGATAATTCTCGATCGATTTACTGCTGATGTTAATCGGGGCTTTTGATGTTGTGGTCGGCATTGATCGGTTGTCAAACAATCATGCCGAGATCGTATGTTCCAAGAAATTGATTCGACTTCCCAACCTCTCTGGCGAAGTCGTTGACATCTATGGTGAAAAGAGAAAAGGTGAAGTGGCAATAATCGCAATGGCAAAGGCACGCAAGTGCTTAGTAAAAGGATGTTCGTCTTTCCTAGCCTATGTGATCGATGCCAAGTTAGAGAAATAAAAGCCGTAAGATGTGAATATTGTGCGTGAGTTTCCAGATGTCTTTCCGGACGACTTGCTCGGGTTACCACCCGATCGTCAGGTAGAGTTTCAGATTGATCTTGTGCCTGAAGCAGCACCAATCGCTAAAGTACCTTACCGTTTAGCGCTATCAGAGATGCAAGAGATGATGACACAACTCCAAGAGCTATTGGAGAAAGGCTTTATAAGACTGAGTTCGTCACCTTGGGGAGCTCCGGTCTTATTTGTCAAAAAGAAGGATGGCACAATGAGAATGTGCATCGATTATCGTGAGTTAAGCAAATCTACAGTGAAGAACAAGTATCCGCTTCCGAGAATTGATGATTTGTTTGATCAACTTCAAGGAGCGGGTTGTTTTTCCAAAATCGACTTACGTTCAGGTTATCACCAGATGAAGGTAAGAGAAGAAGATGTTCCGAAGACAGCTTTCAGAACACGTTACGGCCATTATGAGTTTCTTGTAATGCCTTTTGGTCTAACGAACGCACCGACAGTATTTATGGATTTGATGAATAGAGTGTGCCGACCATTCCTCGACAAATCGGTCATTGTATTCATTGATGACATACTCGTGTACTCCAAGAATGAGTCAGAGCACGAGCAACATTTACGTGAAGTTCTGGAAGTGTTGAGAAAAGAAAGGTTGTACACCAAGTTTTCCAAGTGCGACTTTTGGCTTAAAGAAGTACAGTTTCTGGGTCACGTGGTCACTCGAGACGGAGTGAAAGTGGACCCCTCCAAAATTGAAGCTATGATGAATTGGGAGTCTCCTAAGAGTCCGTCCGAGATCCGAAGTTTCTTGGGTCTGGCAGGATACTACCGTAGATTTATCTAAGACTTCTCAAAGATCGCTTCTTCCTTGACAGTTTTGACTCGGAAGAATGTGAAGTTTGAATGGACCAAAACATAAGAGAAGGCGTTCCGGATCCTTCAGAAGAAGTTATGTGAAGCTCCAATCTTGTCATTACCTGAAGGGTCGGAAGATTTCGTGGTTTACAGCGACGCTTCAAAGATGGGGCTGGGTTGTGTGTTGATGCAACGAGGCAAGGTAATCGCTTACGCCTCGAGGCAGCTTAAAATACACGAGAAGAATTATCCAACCCATGATCTGGAGTTAGCGGCGGTAGTGTTCGCTTTGAAGCTTTGGCGACATTACCTCTTCGACACAAAATGTACTCTATACATGGATCACAAGAGCCTGAAATATGTCTTTGATCAGAAAGAACTGAATATGAGGCAAAGGCGGTGGCTCGAGTTACTTAAAGATTACGACTGTGAGTTGCTTTACCATCCTGGTAAGGCGAACGTGGTGGCCGATGCGTTGAGTCGGAAAGACTACAGTGGAAGTATTCGGGCTACCCATTCGAGAATTGAGCTAGTGTCTAGTCTTGTTGAAAAGATCAAGACATCGCAGGTGGAAGCACTGTTAGAAGAGAATCTCAAGGATGAAGTCATGACGAAGCAGCGTTTACTCTTAACGGAAGATAGCCGTGGAGTAAAACTGTTCAGCGGTCGTGTGTGGGTACCCAAGATTGGGGGTAACCGTGATCTGTTGCTTGAAGATGCACACAAGTCCAAGTATTCCATTCATCCGTGAAGTACCAAGATGTACAGGGACTTGAAGTTGCATTACTGGTGGCCGGTTATGAAACTTGATGTGGCGCGTTACGTTGAGCGTTGTGTGACGTGTTCGCAAGTTAAGGCCGAACATCAGCGACCGTATGGGAGTCTTCAGTCTTTAGAGATTCCCGAGTGGAAGTGGGAGCATATCACCATAGACTTCGTGACGAAGTTGCCTAAAACTCTTCGAGGTCACGATACCATTTGGGTGATAGTTGATAGATTGACAAAGAGTGCTCACTTCTTGCCTATGCGCGAGACGTTACCGATGGATAAGTTGACAAAGCTTTATATCGATGAGGTGGTCTTAAGGCACACCATACCATTGTCGATCGTTTCGGATCGTGACAGTCGGTTCACTTCGAACTTCTGGGATGGGTTTCAGAAAGAACTGGGTACTCGAGTGAAGTTGAGTACGACTTACCATCCGCAAACCGACGGGCAAAGCGAGAGAACGATCCAAACTTTAGAAGACATGTTGAGGTCTTGTGTCATCGATTTCGGGGGTAGTTGGTACTCTCACCTACCTTTGGTGGAGTTTGCTTACAACAATAGCTACCATTCGAGTATTGGAATGACACTTTTTGAGGCATTGTACGGGCGAAAGTGTCGAACTCCCGTGTGCTGGCCTGAGATCGTGCAAGAGACGTCCGATAAGGTCAAGGTCATTCGTGAAAGAATGAAAGCGGCTCAGGATCGGCATAAAAGCTATGCCGATAAGAAGAGACGACCGATGGAATTCTAAGTGGGCGACCGCGTTATGCTTAAGGTGTCGCCATGGAAGGGCATTATTCGGTTCGGAAAACGTGGGAAGTTGAGTCCCCGTTTCCTCGGACCTTTCAAAGTGCTTAAACGGGTGGGTTTGCAAGCCTACCAGTTGGAACTGCCACCGGAGTTGAGCAGAATACACAACACGTTTCATGTTTGCTACCTCCGGAAATGTTTGGCGGTAGAAGACAACGTCATTCCCCTTTCAGAGTTAAGGGTAGACGAAGGTAACCGTTGTGTGGAAGAACCCGACGCCATCTTAGAGAGAAAGTCTAAGAAGTTGCGTCACAAAGAAGTCACTTTGGTCAAGGTGCAGTGGAAGCATCACCGGGGAGCAAATGTGACTTGGGAAGCGGAAGAGGATATGAAGCGTAGATATCCTCATCTTTTTTTGTAGTTGGATTTCGGGGACGAAATCATTTCCAAGTTGGGGAGGATTGTAACACCCACAATTTTGGAGTTGGGTGAAAAGTTAATCATTCCCAAAGTTCAAGGGGGTTAAATGAAACTTGGATTTAAATATATATCAATTATTGAGATATTTAAAATATCTCATATTTGAAAATTGCTTTTGAAGACCAGAGAGAGAAAAAGAAAGCTTTGAAGTGGGTTTTCAATTTCTTGTCATTTGAGGTATGTTTAAGCTTTAATCTTTCGTTTGAAGTGTTGTGGCCGGTGTAGAATCGCGTTGTAGAGCTTTTCTACCGTTCAAATATGTGTTTTAACGTTTTTGAGTTTGGCCGGAATCTGGGTTGGTGCTCTGGCGAGATCAGGTTGAGCAGGTCGACCGGTTAGGGAAGACCAGTGGTCGCGCAAAGTGGCATTTGCGCCACCCTTTGGTTGCGCGAAGTGATCTTTGCGCCACCCTTGGGTCACGCAAAGTGTCTTTGCGCCACCCCTTAATCGCGCAAAGCCTTCTTTGCGCCAGGTCCCTTTTTGCGCCACTCTCTGGTCGCGCAAATCTTAGTTTGCGCCACCTTCAGTTCACGCAAAAGCCTTCTTTTGCGCCACCTATTGCTCGATGTTAGCTTCTGTTGTCTTTAAGTTTTAGTCAGAAAGTGGGAGAGTTGTCTGTGTTTCGACTTACCGATTCTTTCGGTGTTGTCGTAGGTAGCATTCGTTAGGAAGAAGAAATCTGAGGTGAGTTCCTACTAATTTTTCTAAACTGTTATATATGTCAAAGATTGTGTTTTTAACTCCTATATATCTCTACGGTTTCAGATTGTCCATTTATTACATTTTGATGTAACTTGGAGTTTTGAGATATTTTAGGGTTCCCGAACACTTTTGACTAAAATGGTGGGTTCCATCTTGTTGAAGTAAAAGAATGTTTTACTTGCCCAGTAGTGTGGCTTGTTTGAAAGAATGCATATAATCTTGTTCCATGATTATCTTTCTTACCAGCAGTTGATCTTGAAAATGGTATTTTGAAATATAAATGTTTTGATAGCTATTTATCTAGCTTGGATGGTCACATGAAATATTGTGACAAGTCATGACCATACTAGTGGATCCCTAGGTATCGAGTCGGCTTATTGTTGGGATGTTTGTACCTCATTGTATGTAGCTAGATGCATTTGATCTTCGGGGGCATTTGGTACGGTTATGTGAGACCGGATACTAGCCATGGGTCAAATGCAGTCTAGTGAACGAGTATGACTGGTTCCTTAGGGGCCTCCCTCACATCGTAGTACGGACCGAAACGTTCATGGCCATGGTTCCATGTATTTAGCTCATAACTCGGATTTGTGGCTTACTTTGTGTTCCACTACAATCCTCGGTAAATCGGGTAATCCCCGTCATCGGAAGATGTGTTTCGGACCGGTTGTCCTTTTGTACCAAGAACTCCATTTTTATAACTAAACCTTTGGAAGGATTTAATTTGATACAGTTGTTTATATCTCTTTGAAATTTATAAACTGTATGTTCTCACTAGGCTTTAAGCCTAACACTTTTTCTCAAATAATGTGTATAACAGGTTTCCCTTAGCGGTGGGTTGCACAGAGTTTTGAGAGTCGAGCGTGGACTCGAGGCATTTTGAGATAACTATTATTTGGTGTTGGGCATTGTTTAAGTCCCATCTTTTGGTGATTATGGATTGTCAACTGATGTAATCTAGATAGTTTTGCTTAGATTAGTTTGTTGTCAATTTCCATAACCGAACATAGGTTTATACCAAATACGAAGGTCGTGTTTCCATATTTCCAGGTTTTAATTTACTCTGAATTTTGGAAGTGTTACACATTGTAAGAGGGATTTGGATAGTATTTATCAAAATTCTGAAATTGTTTAGATAATTTTGTAGGTAAATGTATGTGCAATCAAACTTAAAACCAAGTGATTTCTAAGGCCCAATGTTTGTAGAAATTCAAATGCACAATAAACCCAAACAACAATGCGCATAACTATGATCTAGATGTTGCACCAAGAGAATAAACATTCACCAAGTAAATAACAACCAACATATGCAATGATCTACGCATATAACAACATCACAAACAAATAACATAAGGATTTAACGTGGTTCCACTATCAATGTGATAGTGTACATCCACCAAAGAGAGAGCAAGTATTATATTACCACCAAGGAGATTACAAGTGCTTGTACAATGATCCTTAGATCAAGATCAACTATCCAATCTTTAAGATACATCATGAACACTCTCTCAAACTCACATATACTATAAGAGGAAAGTTTCTAGAGAGAGTAGAAGTGGTCTAGAGTGTTTTAGAAGCAAGAACGTAGACTAAGTGATGGAGGATGACAAAGTTTTCTATATATTGGAATAGAAAAGGACAAGAGTAGGAAAAGTAAGGCAAAAGGTATAGGAAAAAAGGATGACATGGTCACCCAATTGTCGTCGGCAAAAAAATTCTCAGGCGACTTTTACCGCGACTTAAGTTGTGGTGCTCACTGGACTGTAACTCTCAAACAGAGACCCTCGTGACTTTGGAGGCGACTTAACTCACAAAGTCGCGGTAGCCTCTGACCTTCAAACTTTGGTCCTGCTTCTTGTGCAGTATCAAATGTGATCAAATATTACAACAAATTTATCACAAGTTGATTCATTATTTATTTTGCAACTTAATTTTGTAAAATGATAATTTAATAATAAAAATTATTATTAATCTTTGAATTATCGTATACTCACCCTCTCTGCAGTTTGTGTTTGCTATATTGTTATCTTTCGAGATCAACAAATTGAGTGCTAGCTCTTACCCTACTTTCTATCATATTTATGTACTCATTAGTCTTTCATCAATATCCAATTTCTTCTCTTTTTTTATCTTGTTGATCCACTCTAAGGGGCGTTTGGTTCGAAGAATGTTTTTGGATGGAATGAAATCTGTCAAAAGAATTTGACTTTGAAGGAATTGGAATGAAATGTTATCAGGTTTGACTACTTGTTTGGTTGACAGACATTGGAATGAAATATGTTAAAGGAATTGGAATATGTCTGTTTGGTTCACATAATGTAGCTTTGGAATTGAATGAAATATTAGTAAATAACCAAAAGACCCTTTTTGAAACTTTTGAAATCGAAATCCAACTATTGTTGTTCAGATCGGTGATGGTTGGTGGCGGTTCAGAGCGGTGGTGGTCGTCGGTGGTTAAGATCGGTGATGGTCGAAGGCGGTTCAGATCGGTGGTGGTCGGCAGCGGTTCAGAGCGGTGGTGGTCGATGGCGGTTCAGATCTGTGGTGGTCGGCGGCGGTTTAGAACGGTGGTAGTCGAGCGATTTAGATCGGTGACGGTTGACGGCGGTTCAGAACGATGATGGTCGGCGGCGGTTCAGATCGATGACGGTCGTGGCGGTTCACAACGATGATGGCCGGCGGCGGTTCAGATCGGTGCTGACCTACGGTTCACATTGATGGTGGTAGGTGGCGGTTCACAATGGCGATGGTCGGCGGCAGTTCAGATCGGTGATGGTCGGCGGCGGTTCAGATCGGTGGTGGTCGGCAATGGTTTAGATCGGTAGTGGTCGACGGTGGTCGGTGGTAGTTCAGACCGGTGGTGGTCGGTGGTAGTTCAAATCGGTGGTGGTCGGCGGTGGTTCAGATCGACGGTAGTCGGCATAGGTTCATATGGGTCTAGGTAAATCAAGTAGGGAAGACAGGGTAGTTTTGTCTTTTTGAGAAAATGGGATGGAATGGAATTGAATTCCTTCTCAATTGTGATGGAATATGATCAAATCCATGAATGATGGAATGTGTGGAATTCAATTCCATTCCATAGATAAACCAAACGCCTGAATGGAATTTGGTCAATGAAATTGATCATTCCAATTCCTTCAGATTCCATCGGAATCCTGCGAACCAAACGCCCCCTAAAGGTTTTATGCATGGAATCAAATACATCATTCTAGCTCCCTTTAAGTTCCACTCTACATAACTAGTGAGTGATTTTTTGTTTATGCTAAATAGGGGAGTTAGTAGTGAATGATTTTTTTGTTTATACTAAATAGGGGATTAACTGAGAACTTGTATATTGGCAAAAGTGATTATATCAAAGGTTAATTAGTGGTATATGTTACACAATGACTAACATGAGGTAGGGACAAACTTACATGATGATGTTGTATACCCCCATATGTATAAACATGCTTCAAAATTATATATAACTATTGATTTGACATATAATTATGAATCTCAAAGTAATGTGTCATATGTCATTCCAATTTGCACTAGACCACATGACCTTACCTTTGGGGGTACAAATGCTTAAGTCCAATATATATATACTTGCTTTAATTTTCTCAATATGAGCTTTGTTTTGTAAAGCACATATGGCATACGTCCATGATAATATCGACATAGACATCATTTCACAAGCATGCAACAAGGCTTCTTTAATGCTAAAATTGCTTTTTTATGCAATTTCAAATGTGTCAGTTTGTTCAAAAGTATTATATGAATATTACTACGAAAGATCAAACATATTTCATGGGATACCCACCAACAAAGAAAAAACCATGGAATGAGTGTAAAACTTGCGGATTGGATCAACCCAAACATCTTAACTAAATAAAATTCATGATATCATTGTTCCCTATCCTAATTCTCATAAGATTTCCGCTCTTGAAAATCCACACTTTTCCAAACCTAGAAAACAGACGAATGGGCTAAGAGAGAGAATACCTAGAATGATTATTCTATTATTTTAATTCTCTCTCATTTTCCTCGATAAGATATTCCCTTCATTCTTCCTCTATGTTGTTTACGGAATCTGGTTCTTTTGGGGTTATAGTTGATGGTCAAATGACGACACTCGTATATTACCTTCTAGCAAGCACCGTGTCAAAAACAAATAAAAATTACCTTCTCCCAAATTCCATGTCCTTTTCATATCTCACCAATCAACTTCTGACATGTCATCATCTTTAACTATTGATATACATTGATTTAGATTTTGAATCTATATATCTTAGAGGTTAGGTGACTTATATGGGCCATCAAAAGCTCTCTATTCTAGCCTATAATTCACATACAAGCTAGGCACATTAAATTAATTCCCTTTAGAAAAGTACCCAACAGGAGATGAATCATTAACCATCACATTATTCTGTAGTTGCATGTTTATTTGATTAAAATATGAAGTCTTTGATGAATGTTAGTTATGGGTGGTAGTTAATAATCAATCAATTACTCAGATAGCAGCAGAGCAAGATAATTTGATTATAGATGTAACTAAAATGGCAGCAACTAGTTAGGGCTTCAAAGTTTGCAACATTAATTGTTACCAACCTTTTGGTTACACACATTAGTGTGTATGTATAAATAGTGGGGTTCAAATGAAAAGAGAACATAAAAACAGATAAATAACATGTGATTTTATACTAAAATCACGTGTAAAAGCACATGTGATTTATGCGAGGTCACGACCAAAGTCGTCTGCTCACCCTTGTGTTAACCATGTTCTATAACCGCATGTGATTTCAGTGCAAAATCACATGTGATTTGACTATTATTGTGTTATGTTATTTTGATATTAATTGTTCTCGTTTGATCCTCTATATAGAGTTGGATTTAAATGAGAGCTGTGAACAAATTACAAATAAGAGAATATACGAAAATGGCCAAATCACATGTGATTTTACACTAAAATCACATGCGATTCATGACATGACTTTGGCCACGACCTAATGTCGCGAGCCAAGTTGCCCCCACACTCTTGTGTTGACCGTCTTCTGAAATTACAAGTGATTTTGTACGTTATATATGGCCGTTTTCATATTATTTTGTTTTGATCCTGTTGTAATTTGATCCTCTCTCTCTATATATATATATACACACACACACGAGAGATTGTGTGAAAATGACAGTTATGTTGAGAATGGTAAGAACACTTTTGAGCCCTTAGATGAGTTGACTTTTTAGTATAACTTATTTTTTTTACTACTTTTAAAACATTTAACTACATTCACTTACCTTTGGTTACCTTCAAGTCTTCAACTACATTTATCTTCAAAAATTTATCTTCATTTTTAAGCCAATTTTCCGTATATTTAATTATTTTTACATGTATGAATTTGTTATAGTTTCAACAATGACGATAAAAAATAGGTAAATAAAGGTAGTTGAATGTAGATAAATGTATATGAATGTTTTGTTCTCATATTCTCACCATAACTCTTATTTCTCTACCAAACACAACTATATATATATATATATATAGAGAGAGAGAGAGAGAGAGAGAAGTTGAGTTAATGTTGATTATTGACCGTTGGATGAAAAATAGACGCACATTAGGATGAGATGCACCAGATCGATTCTCTTCTAAGCCGCAATTCATGGAAGGGTTTAAGATTAAAATAGATCGACAATTCAGATCCACTTCTCATGTTTTTCACCGTTAACTCAACTTATCACACGATCGTTTATCTATATGTATATATATGTATGAGTGGGGACATCTGAAGCAAAGTTAATCAAATATCGTTATGGTTGTCTGAGGCAGGCACGGACATAGTTTTAATAGCCTCATTATGGTGCTATATATATATATATATATAGGCAGTAGGTCAGTACCTACTGATCAATTAAAGTAGCAACATTTAATTCAAAGGCAATATTGTACTAGTTTATAGAAATACGTTTACTGGTTTTCATACAGAGTGGCATGCATAAATACACCTTTTTTTTTCCTCCACCACCTTTGAGGGGTAGCCCTAATCTACATCCCTAGATTCTCTCTCTACTTCATCATACACCAGAGTTGGTATCACATAGAATGGACCCCTTCTCATATCCATCCTCATGCATACGATATATATATATATTACTTATCTCTTTTTTAGAGAAGGCATGACGAAAATTTATTAGGAAAAGTTTTTCCGGGCTTCCATCCCCTTTCCTAAAAAAATTTATTAGGAAAGTGACAGATTAGAAACGGGGAGGCTAATGACATCCTTATAAATGATTTTCTTCTTATACACATCAACATCAAAAACTGTTTTTTATATTTCCAATGCATGAATTGACCTGATTTTAACATTAATAAGGATGCCATTAGCATTGCCCTTAGAAACGAATTCGGGGAACACTATATAATATAACCAACAAGAGGGACTAATCAATAAATGATAAGAGTGCTATATATATAAAAAGTTCCTCTAGGCAGACAACCTGGCAAATTATCAAACATGATAGGCTAGACTTGGGATCATGTGACACGTAAGACCCGTGAAACTATATTTTTACACTTGAAATTTCACAGCAAAACACTGTGAAGATAACCTTCACAGTTTTTTTGCTGTGAAGGTTCAGATTTTTTTTTACATTCGCAATGTTTTGCTGTGAAATTTCAAGTGTAAAAATATAATTTCACGAGTCTTACGAAAACATGCTAGTCTCACGTGAACCCCACCCGGATGACACTTATATACTGCTAAATGCATTCCTATCTACTAATTTCCTCTTTACACATTAAGATTTATTTGTTATGTTTTTAATACATGATTTAACCTGATTCTGATATATGAAGATGTGCATACAACATCCCAAACAAACCAAAGGTGGAGGTGGGTGGGTGTTCCTTCCTTGCCTAGTTTGAAAGCCATAGAGAGAACTTGTCCCAAAAAGACCATATCATTAAGAATCAAAGATTCAAAAAAAGATTCATCTTTTTCTTTGGAATTGAAAGCCGAAAAAGGTTAAGTATTTGCGGTACTACTCGCATTCCCTAATCCGAGTTTTTATTTTTCTAAATTAACAAGAAACCCCTCTCAAGCAAAAGAAAGCTATTTAACTCACTCTAATTAAACATTGATCACCATGTGCTTAATTTGCATTACCACATGAAAACATTTTTGTTATAGGAAATTTTTTGATCAGGGTTGTAGACTGAATGCTTTATGTGGTTGTAACATGTTCAAGTAGTAGTTATTGGTTTTTTTCTGTTTGAAGTTGAAGCAAACACATTCTCTTTCAATTATAGCATTAAGGGTAATGAATTTTGGATTAAAAAATAACTTTATATATAAATGTATATATATAGAGAGAGAGGTGGGTTCATACGATAACAATAGCTATTTAAGAAAACACAAAAACAACCGGATTTTACATTATCTACTATTTTTTGTTGTTTTTTTAAATAGTTAGTGTTCTCGTTTGAATCTTTCTCTATATATATTTATACATATATTTGCAACGTGATACATGCATGTAGTCGACGATGAAGGTCATGTACTAATCATATTTCCCTTTTTCTTGTTTGCATCTCTTTCTCCATTTGAACGAATAATTCACACTTCACTGCAATAAAAAGAGGTTTATATATAGTACACTTTTTAGACCGAGAAAGAGATCTAGCTTATCGATATACAGTGGCGGATCCAAGATTTTTTCCTGGTACTTTAAGACAGATTAAAGGGCCGCAAAGTTGTCCGATATGTTTTTAGCTTAATTCTACGTTTCGAGGGAATTTTAAAGTTTTATTGGTTGATTTCAAGGGATTTCTAAGTCTTTTTGGCTCGAGAGACTTTTTCAGTTTTTGGTTTGATTTCGAGAGTTTTTTTTGGTTTTTTGATTGATTTCGATGTACTTTTTTTTTGGTTGATGGGGTCTCATACGAAAAATCAGTGGGGGGAACTATGGTAAGAATTAAAAAAAATGTTTTTAACCTTAAAGAATTGGTTTTTTGACTTTTTGACTGGTCCTTTCCCCCTCCTTTTATACTCTATGTCCACCCTTGTCATCATATATAGGCGAAGGAACGTATGAGAAGTTGAGTTAACATGGGAAACGTGAGATTGGATATGAACCGGCTCTTGATCACTTGTAATCTCAAAATCAGCCATGAATCGTGATTTATAATGGAATTGATCCCGATGCATCTTATCTCCGGGCATCTCATCCTAATGTGTATCAAATGGTTGATAACCACCTCTCACGCTTTTCACATTAACTCAACTTACTCAATCTCAAGATACATACAACAAAGAATTAATATGTTAAAAGCACATTATTATGATTTATATCCCTTTATTATATATATATATAGTTTATATATAGGGAACAAGATTAGAGAAGAACATGCAAGTTTAGCTTTATATATAGAGTAGAGTACTGGTCAGTGGACCAAGCCTGAAAGTTTCTCCATACTCAGAAATTAATAATGATTTCTTTATATAGCTTCTTTTTCCAAATACCCATCTGGAAGGTCTCATTTCATGGAATCAATTGCACAGTAAAATGTGTGGACTTTCTAAATTCTAATATATGTTCACATAAAAACCTACAAGCGCAGCTGGCCTCTGGATATCAACATACACTCATTCCATATTTAAAGGACATACTATAAAAAAGCAATATTATATATGATTCCATAACACTTATCTCGATCAACGCAACACATGTACATATACATACGTACGTATATGTATGTATGAGTTCCGTTGATAATAATAAGAGCTATGGTGAGAACATTAAAACACGTATATTAATCGATAAATATACATTATAAAAATATGTATTTCCTCACTCAAAAAATAAGCCGTTGTGGATTGAATAGAGAAAGAAGGGCTCGTATTTGACAGATTTCGAGCAAGCCCCAACCTTCTATAAGGCAAGTCCTATCCCTTATGAATAAGTGACCTGACCACTTTCATGCTTCGAATGAGAAGCTGTCAATGAGTATATTTATCAATACAAATCTACTATGTATGCAAGTACATATATACATTGATGCATATATTCACTGAAATTCATTTAATGTCTATACATCAATATATATACATGTGATCTCTCCATAACTCACATGATCCCAAGTCTACGTATGTATATGTATGCATGCACGTATATATATGTATGTTTATACATACACACACCAACATGTGCAGCAGATTGTTGTATGAAGTTAATTAATAGTTTAATTTGGCATACATGTGTTCAGTGTCTCAATAATGGAGGGAAAGTAACTCACTACAACATAACTAACCTATTGCGACGACAAAAGTCGTCGCTAAAGATCAACATTTCGTCGCTATAGGTCTATTGCGACGACGGTCGTCGCTGTAGCTTTCGTCACTGTATACTCGTAGCTGTAGCTCACTATAGCAACGACATGTCGTCGCTATAAGTATAAAATAAAAAAAATCAATTTTTTGCCTACTACGACGACATGTCGTCGCTATAGGAGAAAAATTAAAAAAATGATTTTTTTTCTACTGCGACGACATGTCGTCGCTATAGGAAAAAAATAAAAAAAAAAATGTTTTTTTGTCTACTGCGACCACATGTCGTTGCTATAGAGGAAAAATAAAAAAAATGATTTTTATGTACTGCAACGACATCTCGTCGCTATAAGATAAAATAAAAAAAATTATTTTTATCTATTGCGACAACATGTCGTCGCTATAGGGGAATTTTTTTTTATTAATTATAAAAATTAATATTTATTTAATCTGATTATAAAATATACTTTAATCAACTAATTTGATATTTAAATTATTAGAAAACTTTATATTAATATAACTAGAAAATATTTGAAAACCATAATACAAAATTGATTACAAAATAAACATTATCTCAAACATAAAAATACGTAAATATCTAATCATCATACGAATCTGTATCTGTGTCATCCTCATCTTCGTCATGTGGTGGCGGCTGCTGTGGTGGCGGTTGTTGTGGTGGCGGTATGTCTATAGTGGGTGGTGGGGGAAACTGAAAGCCAGGTTGACAAGTCCTAAAGGCATTATACATTTGATGCACATATTGGTTCAGAGCGATGTAGGCATCATTCATCGGCGGCGGTGGTGGTGGCGGTGGCGGTTCAAAAAATGACTCAAATGCGGAACCCTTCAACTTTCGGCCAATCCCTCGGTTGTGACCGCGCCGTTCCCCAAGTACTTTTGTCATAATTTCTTTCTCGTTCACGGTAGACGAGGAGGTCGAGCCATCTTGTGTTTGTGAAGCTTGTTCTGCAAGCATCTCCTCCTGTATTTTTTAAGAAATATAATTAGTAATAGAAAAACTAATCATGAATTGCCATGAGTCAGTAGAAGTATGTTACGGACTCGAGAAATAAAATAACATAGTTAATCGTGCCAAATATATTTAAAGAATCTCCCCTTCAAAAGAAATAAAAGCATTCCCAAGTGTATGTGGCCACTATAAATTTCCTGTTTATGCAACTCGAAAATATATGAATTAATTATAAAAAACATAAGCAAAGGGAAGTTGAAATCGAATAGAAATTCGAATAGGTAAACCACCTTTACATTACAACAGTAGCTCATATATGCAGTAGTATTTACAAAATAGAAGGTGTAATTCGAAAATCGTTTTACAGCACTTTAATTGCAAATAGACTTGTGTATCCACACAAGATGCAACACCTAAAATTGACATTTCGATACCAACCTTTCAAGTTTATGACTGAGAGACGATAAAATGGGAAATCTAAGGGTCCGTTTACTAAATGCTTAACCCGATAAGTGCTTATCGGGTCACTTTACCTTGTCGGATGAACATGATAAGGAAATATGTATGATACTTGCAAACTCAAACAATTTTTCATGTACGTATGGGGGGGGGGGGGCAGGAAATACTACAACTTTTCAAGGAACACCAATAAGGCCATGAACATAGGCTTCATTTTGCACCTCATGATTTAAAGTTCATCAAGCAAATTTGACAAAGTAACTTAAACAAATATTATTGAATTAAATTATTACCTTTCTAAAACCCCAAACACATAAAAGAAGTTGAAATAAGAAATAAACAGCTCATATATTGACCTGGGAGACTAATGACCGGAAGAAGTAATGTGTATGTGAGCAAAGTCTTTATTATCTATACTATATTATAAAGCATTGACGTTAATTGAAATTTAAAGAATTACTTACATAATCTTTTCTTGCAAGCTCGTTTACCCATCCACGAGTTGGACTATAATGCATATCATGCCAATTATCCATTGAACCTTGCGGTTCATGTGTTTCCGGGTTTTTCTGTGACAAAATATTAATAACAAAAGTTAATAGTATACTATATTGTTCAACTGTGTTTTAAAAACAAAAACGATAAATCAGTAAACAGCCTAAGACTTGTCCTAAGCACAATGTTCTCAAAACAAATTCACCTCTTATAAAGCGTATGTTTCCCAGAATACAACAGGTTAAACAGAATAAAGATATGTCGGAATGTATCTTGTATGTGTGAACGATGAATATTGTTCTATGATTTTCCTTTTCTGTCTCATCTTCCAACTTAATATGAGGTCTCAAATATATAAGTAGTGAAATTAGTTTTGTCATAAAACCATTTATTGAAACCAACTGGAGTTGGAAGAAATTGGAAGGTCAAATAATATAATGTTTTTTAACCATCTGCTTAGGCTACTCAATCTGCCACCAGGCCTGTTAAGCATCCCCTCACTACATAGTAAGGCAGCTTTAATTGGCCACACACACAGACATTCAGCATCCCCACGGCTTCAATAACTAATAATTCTAACTTAAGCCTTTGAAAAGTCAAGCAATAAATAAAATAGCTTAGCTAGGGATCAATCTGAGTGACTTTTCACAAGGTAATTTTCAAATGTAGTAATTCTGTAATTGTATCAAAGGGACAATGAAATTGATCATTTTCAAATGTTTCTCGTTTTTATCCCATTTTAATCAAAAGATAAAGTAAATCGGAAAAGACATTGGAACTCCAATTCTAATCTAACGAAACATATATTGTATTTGTTCAATTCCAATTAACAAATGGTTTTCTGATTTTACAATACAAGATACAAGGCTGATACTAAAACAACAACTAAACCTAGACTGAAACAAATACAACATCTAATTGACAACAAAAATCCACCTAGGCCTGAAACAGATTCTCAACTAGGAAGAAACAATAGATTTGAGACCAAAGGATAAAGGATCTATCACTAGTGTAGCCTATGGGAAGAAACAGCAGATTTGAGACCAAAGGACTTGATAAGGTTTGATCTTCAATTCAAGACTTGATATGGTCCCAAAAAAAGGCATGTAATTTATATATTACGTTCTCTAAGCTATTTTTCAGTGTCATGCAGAGAAACTAAAGAATTCAATTTGTTTTAATAACCAACAAACTTGTAGGAACGTGATTGCGTTAAGGAGATGTGTTTGTTCAGAGAGAAGCTTCCTGCATACAAAGTGAAATCTGAGTCTTTTAAAAGTTGTTGCTGCAAACCAGGTTCTTATTGATTTTAACATCTTACATTTTTGCCATCTATTTAGTTTTATGCCTTTGACTTCAAATACGGTGTTTTAAGGTTCTCTCATTAGCCCATACTATTTTATCACTAACGTCATGTCTTTGTGTGTATATATGATTCAGACTCGCATTTCAAGATTATCTACCATCTAATAAGAGCAGTAAGTCAATCATCTACATAACCAACCAACCAACCTCCATTTCAAGCATTCATGGATACATAATAATGAAGTTAACATATATTTTCTCAGGTTTTTTAAAACCTCCACGTTTTACTTCGATTCTGTGATTGTCTATACTGCAGAATGTCCTCTCAAATGCAAAAGTTCATATTTAATCTATCTATGGCTTTATAATTCATTTTCATGGCTTTCCACATTCAATAGTTTAAAAATTGTTAAAAGGATTAACATCATGATCAGGGCAGTGGTTGGGCAAGTGATTACACCTTGTATCAATACATGATGTATTACATATATCTCTATGTCCCAGATAAACAGAGAGTCCACTTTCCAATTCTTTTGTCAATAAAAGAATGCTGCTATGATTTATGTATTTCATATCTAATACAGTGATATCTTCTGATATAGGAAAAAGATTGTTAAGCATAAGAAAAATACCAATTAAAACACAAATATAAGCAAACTAAATGCTTCAAACAGAAGCTTTGATGGTGGTTCCAAACCAAACCAGAAAATTAATAGGTTAATTGAATCCAGATTTGAATAATGCAACAACTCAGATTTGAAAAATACAACGATTGTGCAATCTTAAACATATTGGAATCGTGAGAATACCTGAATAAAGGCATAGAGATTTCAAACAACGGTTCAGGGCTCGATATGCAACCTCAACTTCTCCGTTTCACACCACGTGATCGAACCTCAAGTCGCAATGTCGTGATCTGATTGAGTCGCAATGTCGTGATCGAACCTCAAGTCGCCGTTCCCAACCAATGTCGTGATCGAGAGAGAAAAGGGAGAGAAAGAAGAGAGGCGCCGTCGTGATCGAGAGAGAAAGAATACCTAAAACGATTTGCTTTCCAGTTTTTTAAGAGAGAGAAAATAAACATTTTAATATAAAATCTGTTGATTTCTAAAAAAATTTTGTTTTTAAAAAAGGTTTAAACATTTTAAAAAATCTGTTGATTTATAATTTTTTTTTTTAGAAACATATTTTTTATTTAAAAAAATGGGAAATTTTTTTAACACCTACTGCGACGACAAGTCGTTGCTGTAGGTGCATAATTAATTTTTTTATTCTAATTGTTGATATTCTGATTTTTAAAAATATTTTGAACCCTACTGCGACGACATGTCGTTGCTGTAGGTTGTTTTTAAAAAAGGTTTAAACATTTTAAAAAATCTGTTGATTTCTAATTTTTTTTTTTCGAAACATATTTTGTATTTAAAAAAAATGGAAATTTTTTTAACACCTACTGCGACGATAAGTCGTTGCTGTAGGTGCATAATTAATTTTTTTATTCTTATTGTTGATATTCTATTTTTATAAATATTTTGAACCCTACTGCGACGACATGTCGTTGTTGTAGGTTGTTTTTAAAAAAAGGTTTAAACATTTTAAAAAATCTGTTGATTTATAATTTTTTTTTCTCGAAACATATTTTTTATTTAAAAAAAATGGGAAATTTTTTTAACACCTACTGCGACGACAAGTCGTTGCTGTAGGTGCATAATTAATTTTTTTATTCTAATTGTTGATATTCTGATTTTTAAAAATATTTTGAACCCTACTGCGACGACATGTCGTTGCTGTAGGTTGTTTTTAAAAAAGGTTTAAACATTTTAAAAAATCTGTTGATTTCTAATTTTTTTTTTTTCGAAACATATTTTGTATTTAAAAAAAATGGAAATTTTTTTAACACCTATTGCGACGATAAGTCGTTGCTGTAGGTGCATAATTAATTTTTTTATTCTTATTGTTGATATTCTATTTTTAAAAATATTTTTGATACCTACTGCGACGACAAGTCGTTTCTGTAGGGTTTTATTTTCTGTAAATATAGTTTTAATTTTTCTGGTATATAAGGAAATCCTAATTTTATACCTATAGCAACGATTTTGAGGTCGTCGCTAAAGCTTCGTCGCAATAGGTTGTATTTCTTGTAGTGACTTCAGTCATGAGCTTTTTCCAGAAACTACAAGTTGAAGGAAAGCAATTCCTGAGAATAGTGCATAATCACTTAGGTGTGTTAATATTGCTTTTTCTCTTTTAATTAAGTTATCTATGGATTAAATTGTTTGTATAAATTAAGTTCAAATGTTGATACGAATATAAATCAATTGTTGTTTATTTTATGTGTTGAATATTAAAAGTCTAAATGACTTAAATGGTCATTTTATCCCTGATCGAGTTTAAATAGATCATATTAGACCTTGAATTAAAAATGACTTTTTGATAAATATACTAAACACAAATTTTAAATCATAAAAATTATATCAATTTAACAATTATTTAAATAAAAACAACTTAATTCTAGCTAGTTAGTGTAATTCCCTTTATATTCATAACAACACTAGAAGTGAAATTAAGAAACACCATCTATTATTGCATCCACAAAGTATAGAATCTTCATTTCTTTCCTTAATTGCTTCATGACTACTATTCCCAAACTCAATTCGATACAAAGAACCAAACTATATATATATATATATACACACACACACGTACGTTTTTTAGCTTCTTCATCTCTTTTTCTAAAATGATTTAACAAACACATAAAATATTCCGACACAATTTTGTGGGAGGTGGCAACACGAAATGGCTATAAATTTTCGATGAAAGCAAACAGTAAGAGAAAGGGCGATAAACAGTAAGAACAATCTAGGATTTAAAAAACCCCTACATTGAGAGAGGGATAAATTTTTGCTTGGTTTTATTCACAATATTTGGTCAAAAGGGGTTTTAGGAAAATGGACGAATATATATTTGAACTGGATATATACTCTTTTAAAGGTCGAACATCGTGTTCTTGAAGAAGGGCACCGTGGGAAAGATACAATTGACAAGATGGCTGAATCTGCCAAGAGGGAAAGGCTAAATTCATTAAGCCAAGATGTGCTAAAATTTTAATTAAGATGTGTATGATTACAGAATTTTAGCATTTTATTTAAACAAAATTTTAGAATTTTTAATTAGATTGAATTTGTACTAATTTTTCATATAATAAAGCCTTAGATTCTTATACATCGCATGCACATAGACAACTATTATTGCATTTCCTATACAATCAAATTGTAGAACTCATTAACTATTTTATTTGAATATAAAGCTTGTATATATGTATATACACACACGTCTTATATTCAAATAAAAAAATATGGGAGTAAGCTAATGAGTTCTATAATTTGATTATATATATACAAAAAAAAAAAGCAACATAGTATATGTAATTGTGTTAAAAATTTGAAGCTAGAAGATACCTCTAATGTTCAAAAGCTTACATACTTAAATCTTACATGTATTATCTAACTTTTCATGACATCCCTAACAGATTCTTTATGATTTCTTTGAAATAACCCTAAAAAAGAAACAAGGAATACGAGTTTCTGTTTCGTGCATGAAGAATTATTTTTTATATTTTTAATATATGATTTAACCTGGTTTAGAAATAAAAAGGTGTATATATATGAACACACATTTGAGATTATTATAAGATGTACATGTCTAGGAAGGAAGACACACACATTCACAGGAACACTTTTTTTCTGCAAATATGGCAGGAAGAGAGAGATGAAGAAGAAGAAGAAATTAAAGTACCTGCAATTTAAAGAGGAAGCTGCTAGCGTCCAACGACGTCGTAGCAGTGGCAGCGACAAGAGCAACAAACCTACAAAAGGTAATAAATACAGGAAGACAAAGAAGCCCCATTCATTGTTCAGCTTCCATCATTCTACTTCACATATTGTACTCTCTTAAGGATAAAAGTCTGCACACTTCTGTCTTCTTTCCTTCAACAAAATTATATATATATATAAATAAATAAAATAGTTATTTCATGTCCCCAAAAAACTACACCAAATGGATGAAATGAGCTCCAAACAAGCACGCTAGAAATTGGTTCAACTAACATTTAATTAATACCTGCAAATATTCCTGGAATTCATTAATTATATATTAGTGAATCACCTGGAATTTAATTAAAATATTCTAGCTAAATAACATGTTTATATATATTATTAGACTAAGATATTAATTTGTAAAGTTGGTGGTACCAAAGTGTAAATATTATCATTATATATACCGGTGAATGTGAATGAATAGGGACACAGTTTTTTGACCATATTCTTACATGGTATCAGAGCGTACCTAAACCCTAGCCGCAAACACCTAACAAACCCTAGCCGTCATCTTCCTCCCACTGCTGCTCCAGTCTTCTGCCATCCTCCGGCGTGAACAGTGATCCGTGAACAGTGCTTCCGGCGTGAACAGTGCTTCCGGCAGATCGACCCAGATTTCTGTCGTTCTCACCACATGATCGATCCAGAAATCCCGGTTTCTACTTCTGACTCATGGCCTCCCTGCATCCCGCTGTCACTGTCACCAACATCCAGAACTTCATCCCGATCATTCTGGAGATGGACGACGGACAGTATACGTCATGGGTCGAACTATTCAAGATCCACTGTTGTGCACACGATGTCATCCATCACATTCTTCCCGACGAATCTTCTTCATCCAAACCTGCGGCCGGCAAAGACAAAGAGAAAACAGATGATGTGGCTCTCTTCAAACGTCTGGATTCCATTGTCCTTCAATGGATCTACGGTACGATTTCTAAAGACTTGTTAATTACTATTCTAAAACCAAATTCAACAGCCGCTCAAGCTTGGACATCATTGGAAAACATTTTCATCGATAGCAAACCCTCACGGGCTCTGTATCTAGAAAACAAATTCAATAATGTCAAGCTGGAGTCTTTCTCTAATGTTTCCGCTTACTGTCAAAAGCTTAAGACTTTATCCGATCAACTCACCAATGTTGATGCCCCTTGTTTCTAACGACCGTCTGGTTCTTCAACTCATCAACGGACTTGGCGAGAAATACGAAAGTCTCGCCACCTTACTCCAACAATCCACCCCTCTTCCGGATTTCTAAACTGCCCGATCCAAACTGATCTTGGAAGAAACTCGCAAGAATCAAAACTCCAAGGCCACGACTGAAGCGACAGCCATGAACGCTCAAACAACCGCCACTAACGAGGATCGACGTTCATCAACCGAAACCTCGTACCGTGGCGGTGGGCGTGGACAGTTTGAGTCTCTTGACTACGGCGGCAGAGGGCGCCATACTGGTAGAGGGGGTCGGGGACGTGGTCGTGGTCGCGGACGTGCCTCACACTCTCAGTTGGGCTACTATCCACAGCCACCATCCATCGGGTGGAATGCTCCATGGCCAACACAACCATGGAACACCCCTCCTGCATCATTCCCTATGACACCGGTCAACAGGTACCGTACTATTCCCAGAAACCCTAATTTTGCAGGTATCCTTGGCGCTAATCCGTACGGTAATCCGGGTTCCGAGCACTCATACAGCCCGACCAACATCGAGCAAGCAATGCACACGATGACATTAAATCCGGACCAGAACTGGTACCTTGACTCCGGCGCCACGAACCACATGTCACACACCACAGGTAACATTTCCAATTATGTCTATAATGGTATACAAAACAACATCGTCGTTGGCAATGGTTCTCAAATACCTGTCCTCGGAACCGGTCACACCACCCTCCAACCACCTTACCCACCTTTAAAACTCAACAATATCCTTCACGCACCTAAACTTATCAAAAACCTTCTTTCTTAGAAAACCTAAAAAAAACGGAAACTGAGGAACACTCTAGTAGTCTTTCATATGGACGGTATGTATTTGTGCATACAAGTAATTTGTAACATGCATATGTGCAAGTGCATAAAACCAAAAAACAACTTAATTTACTTATATGCACAAGTACCGTCCATATGATCAAAAGCTACCTCAGTTTTACCTATTTTTTTAGGTTTTCCCTTGTATGTATATATATATATATATAGTAATAGTATAGTGTTCTTCATATGATAAAGTAGAAATTAAACCTCCCAAAGTGAAATCTTATAGTTGGTTCGTCCATTAACATATAGAGCTCTAGTGATTAATTCATTGATCAATATAATACATAAGTATGAAATTGAAGTTTATTGACAACCAACCAATTAAAGGGTGGTTAATCAGGGTTATATATATATATACACATATAATCAATAAGCATAGTAACATATACTAGTAAGTAGTAGTAATTTCATAAATGCATTTCACTGGAAAATTTTACATGAAACGAACTCGATGGAAGTACCGAAAAACTTGAAACCAATTGCAATACGTAGTAGCCGCTTACGCATTTTATTCGGTTTGAGCCTCAACATTTTTCGACTTTGTGGCTGCTTCGATCAATTCATATCCCGTACGCTTGCTTATTTTTATTCGGTTTCATTACGATACATGTTTGCTCCTCAAATGTATAGATGTATTGTGGACAAACCATCTAAAATTAGCTATATATGCAAAATCAATCCCTCTTGAATATATATATATTGGTGTCAAATATCCAAATCCAAGGACATATTAGAAGCTGTTGATTTGGAGATTATGTTGAAAGCATGAGCAGAAGAAGAAGAAGAAGAAGAAGAGGATAATATTGTACTCGGATTATTACATTCGGATCCTCCACCGTAAGGCTTCAACTGCAGGTACGGAATGGTGGAAAATGATGATGATGATGATGGAGGAATTGGTGGCGGAGAGTGGCGGTGATCGTGATCGAAATTAGTGGTGGTCGGGTTCAATTCGGTTGGGGGATCGTCGTCTCGATCATCTTTTTGTTCGAACGCGCAATCCATGTTAACCCCAAATAATCGGAGTCGTTTACCGGATGTTTTCCCATCGACCGGTGGTAATGATTCCAACACGACAGCCGGTGGAGTCGGTGATGCTGTCACCGCTGCCGCTGGTGGTGGTGGATCAATCCCAATCCCAAACCCTAACCCTAACCCTCTTCTTTGTTGCATTTGCATCATCTGAATCTGTTGTTGTGGGGTTGATCTACATCCATCTGGACCAAAATAAACAACCGATCTTGAATCATTTTTGTTCATTATACCGCCATAAGGGCTGCCGCGGTTGCTGGTGGTCGGTGGTGGCATCAAATTAGGGTTCCGCCATAGATGAGATTGCAAGACAAGTGGATTCCATGGGTGAGTGTTGATGATATTATTGTTCCTTGTGTGGAAAGGAAAGTTGTGATGAGGGATCAATGGGAAAGAAAGATTATACGATGATGACGATGATGATGATAAGTGATGATACGGAGGTGGATTAATGGCGGCATCGAGGCGGCGCCTCCAGTCTATGAACAACCGATCTTTTCCGGTAACACCGACTCCGCGTTGGAAAGAAACGATGTCACCGGCATCGAGCTTCTTCTCTTTAACAAACCGGCTCCAACCCTTGGTCATGACATAGCTCTGGCTGCTATTCCAATACGAGTACCGGAACCGCCATAGTTTTCCGTTCCGGTCCTCGAAATTGAGCAGGAGACCCTTGTCGTTCGCGGAGGAATCCAACGGGAAATACCGCTCGGCGTGCTGTTTCGGGATCACGAGCCGATTCAGCTTCCCGACGTCACTCGGTGTCACCGCTTTATCGAACATATGTTCTCTCTCCACCACCATCGTCGTTGTTGTCGTCGTCCCTTCTTCCTCCTCACGACGACCACCGTCACTGTCGTCACCGGCAATCGGCGTCACCGAAACTAAAGACGAATCCACCATCATGGGATCAAATCTTGATGAGGGTTCGCCTCCTTCGCTACGACCGTCCAACCACCAGCCGCCGCCGCCTTGGTGGTGGTGGTACGGCGGCGGAGAAAGAAAGGGTTGTTGTTCTTGAAGTTGGTGGTGGTTGTTGTGATGATGATTTGGTGGTGGTTTTCCCTTTCCTTCTTCTTCTTCTTCTTCTTCCCAAAAAGAGTAATCTTTTTCTTGTTGGTGTCTTCCCATAAAATTCATTGCTATAAATTTTGTGTGTATATATATATGTATACACCTCCAAGAAACAGATATATATGTGTGTATATATATAAGAATATGATGAGATCTAGGTAGCAGCTAGTGATCTAGGGATGTATTTGTTGAAATAAAACAAACAAGAATTATATATCACAGAGATGAGTTAAGAAGAGGAGGGAAGGACAGATATGAAGTATGAATTTGAGGGTGTAAGTTTGAAATCAAAGTTAAAGTTGTCTGTTTTGGAAGGGTACAGAATAAACACAGAGAGATGCAGCTAATTCATGAATATCATTTCTTCAATTCTAGGGTTAATTAACTTCTTGAAACATGTAATTAAAAAAACAAATCTTCAACAAGAAGTTAATAATTTGGAAGCTAGAGGACCATTGATTATAAGCATTATTTTGGAAAAAGATAGAAAACCAACTCATTTAGCTAATTATAGTAGGCTAGTTCTAGTGATCTTTCTCTCCCAAAATGAAAAACCAACTTCAATTCCTAGGGTTTTAGACTTGGAAGTGGAGGTTTCTTTATTTTTAAAAATTATAACTTTTTTCAACCAACACTAATCATTACTTAAACTAATTACTTTAATTAATTAGTATTTTAAGTTCCAATTTTGCCCCTTGGAGTTGAAGAAAAAGATGTACGTTAAGTTTAATTTGGTTACGATACAATAATGAGAACATATTGATTGCATGCGTTAAACTATAACGAGCTAGGTGATTGATTTATAGCGTTGGGTTGGTTGGGATTTAACCGATCGTTCTCATGTTAGATGGCCCGTCCATGATCCATCCAGTAATTAATTAATTAATTCTCCTTTTTCAATATATATATAATATGGCACGGACGCGAAGAATTAATGCACGAATTCATGCAACTTCAATTAAAATAACGTGTCCAATAATGTCGAGCATAGTCCAACCCCAAGATGTATGGGGTTATTATCAATCAAAAGCACTATGTATGTATATACTTATTACAGGGTCAAGATTAAACGACAAGTTAAACATTTTATAAAAAGACAAAAAAAATTCAATATCATATATGATTATATGCATGATACACAAGCTTAATCATCAGGGACAAACCCATAAATTTTTTTATACGGTGACACCATATATTATAGACAAAAAATAATTACAAAAAACATGGTTTTTATCGACGTATCTTCATCCTTTTACCGACGTTAAATATTGTCTAATGTATTTTAGCCTAACGCTACCATTTCGAGAGATTTTTAAAGGTTAATTTTTGCTTGATTTCGACGGATTTTTAAGTATTTTTTATCGATTTCGAGGGATTTTTTTTCCTTTTTTTGGTTGATTTCAAGAGTTTTCTTTGGTTTTTTGGTTGATTTCAAGAGAGTTTTTTTTTTGGTTGATTACGTGTTATGGTTGCATCTTCTTGAAACTTTCAAAATAATACGGTAACACCTTCCAAAACAATACGGTTGCACTTTTAACGAACCTAAAACTTTTTACCCTTCACCGAAGAAATCATACGGTTGCACGTGCCACCACATCTAACATGCTAGGTCTGTCATTGTTAATCATATATGATTAAACACATGTTGCATTAACAACACAAACGCTTAATCATATATGATTAAACGTACTCAAAGAAGTGTAATCATATATGATATTGAAAATTCTCATCTTTTCGAATGTTAGAACTCCGGTACATATGGAACTAAAAGAAAAAAGATTACATTCCAAGAACTTGAAATGTTTAACTTCTTGCATGATTCTTCGTCTACACTTATATATATATATATATATATATATAGAGAGAGAGAGAGAGAGGGGGGGGGGGGAGGGAGGTTCAAGGGAAAACCTCAAAAAAATGAAAAACCAAGAAACACCCTGATATAGCCCTTGATCTGGACGAGATACACTTATACATACAAATAACTTGTAACATGCACACGTGCATAAAAACCAAAAAACAACTTAATTTACTTGTATGCACAAGTGCATTCCGTTCAGATAAAAGGTTACCAAGCTGTTTCTATACATATATATATATAAGATATGTATGTATATATGTGACATTTTATAATGTTTTTTGTGCATGTGGGAAGAGTGTGTAATATGTCGTCCTGGTCCTGGTCCTACTAGTCCTGGATCCTTGAGGATGTGTTGAACATTGTGTCTGATGAGCTAATTACCAGCTTTTTGTTGTGTGTAATAGCATTCACCATCGAGCTTCTAATGCTATATTTTATGTATATATATATATATAGAGAGGGTGCGTTTCTTTTGCAAATCAAACAATTTGTACAAACTATGCAAACCAATCTTAGCCGTTCATCAAGTCTAATGAATATATTATTTTATTATGTTTCCTAATTTAAAATCATGATTATAATGAATAAACTTAATATTTCCTAATTTAAAATCATGATTATAATGAATAAACTTAACATTTTCCATATATATCACAATTATTATTAATGAATCATAATCATTATTCATAAATATATCTATTGTTTCCTAATATAGTGGTTTGCATAGCTTGTACAAATTACTTGTTTTGCAAAAGAAAGGCACCCTCTACATATATATATATATATATATATATATATATATATATATATATATATTACTTGTAAAAAGTAATCCCATCCCAATGCAACTCCCACTTATATTTATTTGCTTTCTTTAAATTATGGAATTTAATGCTTCTGTTTATGAATAAATATATATATGTGTGTGTGTCTCTAAATAATGTTGTATATATAATTAATTCGATCCATGTTACCAGACGCACATCAAGAGCTATGTACTCCTCTTGTCACCATAGTACGGACCCCCGTTAGTCTTTATCTCTAATTTATTAACTTTCCAAAGGTTTTTATTGATTTGTTTTTGGGGGAATTAAGGTTAGAATATCACAATATCGGTCGAAGGAACTAAAGGTTTGCGATTATCGAGAATTCCTTCGAGAAAAAGGTGGTGGACGATACAATGGTATTTCAGACAACTTCGGGGTAGATGGCGATACGTGCGTGACTTTAGAAGGGAGTGATTGCCATTGGTCATCCGCCTTGATTAGACGCGAAGTATGAACTTAAGGCGAGGGGATCTTGTGTTAACAACGATATTGAAGTTAGGATCAGGTGACAACTTTGTAGAAAGATTCTGCTTAAAGTGTAACTACAGTGTCTCTAAAGATTTTAAAAAGGGAATGTTATTTTGCACCCCTTTTAATTTCAGAATCAGGTGCATTAAGAATGTAAAAAGTTGATTTTGATATTGATGTGTGTCAAGAGAAAATGTGTTTACCAACCTCGTGTGTCTCTTGGTGTTTGTAGTTTTGGTCTATGGTCACGATGGCACATTCATACCGTTGCAAGTACTGTCACTGCTATATAGTTGACAAATTATATAGAACTTCATCTTCTAATCTTTTCTTGAAATACATGTTTATTCTAATAGAAAAAAAGATATGTTTGTTTCAAAATGAATGCAATGTTGTACTTTTTTTTTATATACCATTGTATCAAATAAAATAAATAGAGTATATTAGGATGGGAGTATATATTTTGAGTTGAAAAGTAACATTTTTTTAATGTTTTCTTATACGATTGACGGAAATCTTGGATTTCACGGTTCATGTCATTTATATCAATAAAAATTGAAAGATTTTGCAAAAGTATTAGTGGAACTTTGATATTGGGACACTAAATTATGGATTTTGGACACTGGCGGTTAGCTAAACGTATCGATGTAGATTAAGATATATACATCCTCAAAACCTTTCTAGTACCAATCACGGGTAGCCTCAATAATTTTGTCAAAATGAATAGTTATGGCCACTTAAAGCTAGCATGTTCCTCTGTATTTTTCGTATTTACATAGTTCCATAAATGACTCATTTGTTACGTTATCTGTTCCACATCCAACTTGTATATTAATCAATACAAAATGAAAAAGAAAACAAGGAATTCATAAACGTTATTAGAAATAAATAGTTTGTTTCGTAAATGTAAAAGTGGAAAAACTACAATGGTGTCGGTTGTTATAATACAGGTAGGTATACAAAAGTATATAATGTACTATGGCATTGTTTGGCAAAAATAAGCTAGTTTATTTTCTGGGTACATGTTTGAATGGACATAAGCTAACTTTTTGATAAGCTACTTTATGAGGAGATTTTTATGATTATTTCAATTATACCCTCATTAATATCAATTATTATATATTAACTATTAATTATAAATAAATATTAATTATTTAAATTAATTAATAAATATTAATTAATATTATCTAAAAATTATAACATAAATTTTAATTATACATTGATATAAAATTTTAATTATTTAGAATTATTGATAATTATATCAATTTTTTTAATATTGATCAATATATTTTGGTTATCAATTATTATTATTTTTTTCATATTAAATGTAATGGTTTTTTAAAAACCATAAGCTAATGTATATATTTTTTTAATTTGGTTTAAAATTCAAAATTCAAAATTTATAATATATAATAATAAATTTCAAAAAATTTAATTAACATATTATATTATTTACTACATTATTTTTATTAATTAATATATTATATTACTATAAATTTATTTCAATTATGTTTGCTAAATGTCATTTTTGGTAATTTTACATCTTATAAGCTAGTTTTTGCTAAACGTGACTTTTTCATGAGCTAGCTTATCAGCTAATTTGCCAAACATAACCTATATATCTATAGATTATTCCGTACATCAGCTTTCTCTTTTATATATATTCCATAAATCTAAAAATTAATCCCTTTTTAATCAATACCAGTTCATTATTACAAATGTGTCTTCACATTTTCTATTTATTGATTTCTTGAAAATATTATTAATTTTTGAAAATAGATATTCAAATACATTATAATAAAAATAAATATCACAGTTTAAGAATTAAAAAATAATTAAAACACATAAAAAAATATTTTCCATTTGTTGAAAAATGCATCAATACTTTTTTTTTTCTTTTCCAAATGATTATATCATTTAGTAAACAACAAAAAATTCTACAATTTAAATACATAAAACTTATCTCTAAAAGGGAGAACCGGTTCCTTGCAAATTGCAATCGTTGCCAAAAAGAAGCGGCCCACATATGATGCACAAGGTCCCGGCTTTTCGGGCTTGGACCCTGACCCCGTTTTCATTGAATTAAGAGTTCGTGCAGGCTTGAACCGGACTTTGGGGGTTGGAAAAAAGTTCAATCGGGCTTTTCTACACTTTCCCTGGTTGGGCTTTTTTGTGCTCATGCCTCCCCCAAAATTTTCAGTCTGATCGGGCTTTGGTATATGACCTGAACCGCATCTCGCACTCACTAGGCCCGGGATTTTTCAGCCCGGGCTTGTACTGAGCCTGGACCAAGTTTTGGGCTCAAGATTTTTTATGCATCTCTAATGAGGCCTGCTGCGGATGCTCTAACAACTCCACAACGAAATCTACAAAGATTTCGTCAAGTCGCTTACAGAGCAAAAAGTAAAAACCGGCAAGTTCTTAAGCTACTTGGATCTCGGCCCAATGTGACCTAAGACGGTTTTTATTTTCATTTTAGAGGCCCTCTTTTACTACATGTTGGTTCATTGTTGTTGATGAGACTACAAAACACATCCCACATATTCAATCAACAACGCTATTTTGGTATCGGGTTACCAGTCTTGTATATATACTTTTTGTTAACCATGGATGTCCAGTCCAGCTTGCACGCCAGAAAAATCACCAGGACAACTTATGGGGAAAACCCCCAAAAGCCTCATTGCCTATTAAGCTAACCCCATAAGGTTTTCTAGTCCTGTATTCACCGCCAATTTGGAGCATTGTTGGTGGTCTAAGTGGATGCCGATAGGCTAGTTTTCATTCTCAATATTGAAATCAAATGTTTATCGATTGCTTATTACTAGAACGATTTTCATCAGAAATTACTAATAGAGATCCGGGAATTAGTTAAAACGAAAATGAGAGCTAAAATGACCAAATTATCCACAAACAAACCAAAACAATACAACCTGCCCTTATATGCAGCACCATCATTTCTCCACTAGCATCTTCTGCACGACCGTGCTGTTTTGTGCTCTAAGTTTGGCACGACCGTGCCACCTTTCCTCTATCTTTCTCCATGCCTGCCTTCATATTCATCCATCCAACCTCATTTCTCCCAGTAATCACCTGAAATTCTCATAACAAACCCGTAAAACGCAACCGAATACAACCGAACATCTTCATCAAACATAGACAACTCACGAAAACGATCAAAGATATGATGCAAAACGATGATTTTTAGTAATTTATCCGAAAGAAGCAAACACCTTCTCAGATACCATCGTATGTTAGACTAAGATCACACACATTATATCATCGAGTAGTCCTACTAATCATGTGGAGCGACTTGTTCTCGTCTGTTGAATTGATAAAAAAACATAAGGACGTCGAGCTTACAAAGAGGTCAAACTTATATGATAACCTTTCAAACACACCATAACACATAATTTCAAAGATTTCATAAACACGCTGCAATCGTTGGGGAAGTGGGATCGTTGATCTACAAGGATGGATGCTCACAGGGTTCGCTCAAACTCTTAATGTGTTTAAAAGTTTGTGTTTATATCACTCATATTCTTTGTGATCGAGAATGATGTAATGTACTCTTATCGTGCTTGAAATGGCTCTCAAAGTCTAGTAAAACGCTATGAACACGCATAAACCGAGGACTTTAGTGGTTGTAACGGGACTAGGATAGGATTACGGATAATAATAGGTGACGTATGTTTCGGTATCAATGGCGTAGTTTGCGACATACGAGTATCGATTCCGTCATAACACTTCCAACAAGTTGTTTGCTTTCTTTCTTCTCTCATTTCCTTTATTTTTCTTTTTCGTTTTGGGGTATGCATATGCGATATTATGCCTTTTCTCGAGCTTTTACTTCTAACGCATTACCAAGATTCCCGCAAGCTAGAATTTACATAAATCACTAACTTTTCACCGATAACTTGTTTGCAGCTTTCACGATGAGTAGATACACGTCCAAACGGATCGAGGGTAAAACGGGTTCAAAAAAATATGGCTAGGCTCAAATTGGTTTCAAAAGGGAAAAAGTTAATGGCATAGGCTTTGTTGTTTGTGAAAAAACGGGTTCTAGAAACGATGGCCTTTATGCGATTCACATGTGCACCAGACAAGAGCTGAATCAAAAACCTAGAGATACACCTCGACAAGAAGTAACACACAAGAATAAAGAAAATTGGACCGATTATAATCGTACAAGTCCAATGATAGGCCCAAATTCTCACAAGGTTTATTGTCCATCCAAGTAGTCACAAGCGATAAGGGAAGATCGTCAGCAAGTTAACTAATCTGGAGACTATGCGCAACGGTGATGAATAAATGGCGATCATGTAATCTAAAGCCCAATGTAAAGCAACGTGCTATATAAAAACTCGAGAATTTTTCAACAGAGTGGTAAAAAGTTGTACCGCAAGATTAGTAGAACATAACCAAATGAAAAATAACGAGGGCGTTCTAGCTAACTAATGGCTTTAAACATCATCGAAGGATTAACACAACAGAGAAAACGAATTTTGTTTTTCTTCGATGCAAACATTCTAAATGTTTAACGAGACATGTACGAAGATGCATAAAAGTTAAAACAATGGACGAATGCAGAAAAAAAGATCAATGCTGCCGCCTAGAATCCGGGAAATGATTCTGCTTTACATGCCACTCATAAACGGAGGACAACATGTCCTCGATGTTAGTGACACGGTCCTGGATATCGGAGACCTGACTCTCAAGAACCGAGAAGCGGGTCTCGAAGGCGGTGCAACGATCGATAAAGTCCGGAGGGTAAGACGGAGGCTCTTCGGGACTGTCCTCGAGTGCAAGTGCATCACCAGGGTTCGGGAACAACCAGTTGGTGTGCCTAGCGACTTGAGTCCGAACAGGGTTGGGCAAAGTGGTGTACTCGGTATCGCCAAGAAGCCACACGAAACGGTCATTCGCCTCTGGCTTGATCATGTGCATGCGAGTGAGCACCTGCAAGTCGAGCGACGTTGGGTCGTCAACGTGCTCCATTCCCTCGGGGATCGTGAGGGATATGAACGGGCGGATCGCTATCAGTGTGATAAGACCACCACAACATATGTCACCCGAAGTGGATTCACTCACTTTCAAAAACTTATACGCTAACCAAGCGGCCGTGTTGAAACTAACCGAAGAGGGTGAATCATGATTCGAAGAAAAGGGTCGAGTCATCGCCCACAAAACAAACAGTTCCGAATGGGAAACCGTCCCGGTTTCCCATCTCGAAAATAAAGTGCACGCGACGATCCTGTGGGCTAAACGGAGACACGGGTGCTTAATGTGGGAAGCTTTCGCTAACCTAGCATTGTAAGACGGAAGGCCGGTAATACTCCGCCAAAACGCCGACTCGTTAAACTCTCGCGGGTACTTATCCGTTGGTCCTATAACACCGTCCTTACGCCAGCCGAATATATCGTTGAGCTCGGCGAACGTAAGGTGTCGATCGACATTAAACAACCGGAAAGCAACGGAAGTAGCGGTAGGCATCCGAAACGAGCTCAAAAACTCTAGCGTGAGGCGGGAATACGTGTTGGCTTCGCAAAACAAAAAATCGGCCCATCCTACACTATGAAAAAGGGCTCGAACGCCGTCGAGAAGACCTAAACTGCGCAATGCGGGAATGTCGGCAAACTTGGTTGCCGCTATAGATCGATTCGCGAGAACCTCGAATCGATCACGTTGGTCGGTGGAGTCGAATACGATGCCGAACGTATTGACCACCGGTGGGGGGATCCTAGAACAGGGCTCGTCGGGATCGTCCCGACGAGCTCTGCTAGCCAGTTGCGACCCGCTCGTTGACGGAGCGGGTCGCTTACGGCGTTTTAGCGAGTCCATTCTAGGATGCAAAAGGCAAACCTATGAGTATAACTAATCGGAAATTCTGTTCGCAAATAAGTATAATATGCTAGCAATCACAATAACAGAAAGACCCAGTGATAATTTAGGAAATTGAAGCTGAAAATAAGTGGAATAAATCGATAAGGTGGAACGAAAGTACCGATTGTTGGAAAATTGAAACGGAAATGTGTATCACCAACTTGCTAATTACACCAATATTTTGCAAAATCAAGGTTTTAGCGACTAAATTGAAGTTGTAGGGTTTATGGAGGTGAGAAAATGGGGTAAAGGGTGATGATTATTGGAAGAAAAAGGAGGGTTTATGAAGAAAATAGAAGAATTAAAGAAGAAAAATCAGGAAATAAAAGGGGGAAAACAGGGATTTTGGAAATTAGGGTTCTTGAAGGGGAAATGTGAAGTTTAGAGAGATTTGATGGATGAAATTGTGTAATCTTGTGAGAAATGACGATGATTTGTGGCAAGAAGTGAAGAAATTGCTGGAAATTGGGTCGAGGGTTTTTGGGATCTTGATAGGAAGTGAAGATAAGGATGAGTATTTTTTTTTAAAAATAATATATAATTAAATGTATTAATTATTTTATTAATAAAATTGTTAGAGATTGATGTAATTTTTCTTAAAAATTTAGACTTTTTTATTTTACTATAGAAAAATTATATCATAGCTCTTGAGGATGTTCTAACACCTCGTTTTCTTTCACATATTTAGGTGCCGTTTGTTTTTTAAGAAGTATAAAGTTTGAAGTCTTATTTTAGTTATAACTAATAAGAGGTGGTGTGTAAAAAGGTTTGAACGATTCAGACTTAAGAGTCATTAAGAGATTTTAAAAAAAAAACAAACAACTCCTTACAGTTTTAACCTATGAGTTGACAAAACAAATGGTTCAAATAACAATATTATTCTATTAACCAATTAAAAATAATAAAATGTGAAAGAATTAATTTGATAATGATGTATGAGAGTGAATAGTAATAAGGGTCCGTTTGATGTGAAGTAACGTTTTTGAAAGATTTAGGTTCCATAACAGCATCTCCAACAGATTCTTCAAAAAATTTCTAAAATGAAGAACCAAAGTTTAAAATCTCTAACAAAAATTGCATTCATTTTCAATAGATTCTTCATTTTGAAGATGGCATCATTACTTATATTATTAAAATAATGTATATATCTAATAAAATATTATTTCTCTTTGCTACACATTTTATTTCAAGATTTCTTATTGGTGGAATATAATAAAAAACAATTTTTTTTCTCATGGTAATCATTTTTGGAGACTTCTCCAAATTTGGAGAAAAATACACTCTCTCTCCTACTTTTTCCATTTTGGAGAAAGATTTGGAGAATCTGTTGGAGCAAAACAATGGCCAAAATTCCCATTTTCTCTATTTTGGAGAAACTGTTGGAGATGCTCTAAGAATTGGGAAAGAGTATATTACAACATCTCTAACTCGTGAAATTCTAATGATCGTCATTGCTTCATGCTCACCTTCCTTATTAAGAATAGGCTAGGATTAGTCCGGATACATCTTTGTCTTGGTTGTCGGTTAGAAAAAACAGAAGATGTCGAGGAAGTACTGATAATAAAACTGGGATGGAATCGAGAGGATTTGGTATACTTAATAATTGGTATGTCTAGTTTAACTTGTAAGATTTGGAGCGAAGTTGAATTTCATTATTTATAGATAATTTATAAAAGTAATTAAAATTGCTTTTTTATTAATTGATTATTAAAAAACAAGTGTTTTTAACATATCGTAAAACATTATCACAAAAAAATCTTATAAAATCCCAATAAATATCAACTACCACCATGTGACTTGTGGCAGATTTGTGGCGAAAGGTTGACTTTTTTTATCCGGCACTAATTTCCGACGGAAAAAATGATTTTTTTAGTAGTGGTATGTGGATAATTCATTTCAATAGCTTGTGACAATCAGGAAGAAAAAAATAAAATACGTTGGTTAATTAAATGTCGCAACTATTCAAAAGGCGTATTTAAATACAATTATTAAGACAGAATAATTGTATAGTTTTTATCCACAATTAACTGTAACACAAAACAAGATAAAAACCATCTTAATTAATTCACAACCCCAGCTGCACAGGATTGATCTTTTTGTAAAAATTAAGGACGTCCGTCAGATGCCCATCTATTTCTTTAAGGTCTGCATGATGTACTCACCATAGAGGTCCCTGCACATTCATAAAACATAAAACATGACTGCAAAGAATCAACCATGATAAATTCAGTGGTCATAATTGTTGTGGATTCAAACCCTGGGATATTCCACCACATCCTCCAGGGTTTTTAACCACTACGCCACAACCCTTGTGGTAACCTCGGATTATAGTGTTCGAAAATCATCGCTCACATGGAGTGCTGAATGGCTTCGTAAGCGGTTTTTGAGGGCAGAAACTCGTCCACCGCAACCTCTTTGTTCTCGTTCTTCTTGTCTACACTTGCGTTAAGAAAATTTATTGGATTTTTTAATCAAACCAAACGGATCCAGTAAATGTAAATCAATCCCTCTTGAAAGTAGGGTCACAAAGGGTGAAATCTGATATGTATGCAGATCTGACTTCTACCCAAACAGGGTAAAGCGGCTGTTTCCGTGAAGGGGTCTTTCTATTAACCATCTATAATATCGATAAGATAAAATGAAATGAAATAATTAAGGATACAATCCTCAAAGAAGCGACGGATTTCAGCCAAACGATGAGGAGGTAGCTGGTTTATATCGTTGTAATGGCGATATTCGGGATCGTCGGCACAAACTGCAATAATTTTATCATCTTTCTCTCCCTAAATGAAGAATTAATTGTCAATCGTCAGAAATTAAACCATAAATTTGTGATGTGAAGTTTGTTTAGTTGGAATTAAGATTTCACAGTACTTGATCAATCATGGGCATCAGTCCAATGGCCCTGGCTCGAAGAAAACATCCTGGCACCACTTGTTCCTGTTGGATCAAATTCATTCATTTTGATATATAAAAATCTAAGCAAATAACATAATTCTTATTCATTTATATATATATATATATAAACCTAATTTTGTTGTAGTGTATGCATGCATATATACCTGCATGATGACTAACACGTCCATTGGATCGTTATCTTCGCATAGCGTTCGTGGGATGAAGCCATAGTTATGAGGGTAGACAACTGATGAATATAAGACACGATCAACCTGCAGATTGACAATATAAGTCATTAATGTTACGATTAGATTGTCCAACAATGGGGGATTCATGATTAATATATATATATATATATTATATGTACCTTGATGAGACCAGTTTTCTTATCAAGTTCATATTTCACTTTGCTTCCCTTTGGGATCTCAATAACCTGTGGTTTAATTTGCATTCATAAACCTAATAATAATCTGACCACCAACCAAATTAAACAGAAAAACATTAACAACATTCCTACGTACCACATTTATTGTCTGAGGAGCTTCGGGTCCTGCAGAATTAAAGACAGATTTGTGAAACCCGAAAGTTAATTAAGAAGAAAGAAATATGTATATATATAGAGAGAGAGGTAGGTTGTTATGCAACCCTTTTACATGGTGCAACCCCTCTATTCACCACTCATTTTATTTTCAGCTTACCGATATCGAGATCATGCCAAGGGTGAGCTGCAACAGATCTCTTGGATAAGGATGATAGGATCCTTTCGTTCAAGCGCGGGGTACGTTTAGGATCAGTCATGCCGAACTGGATATATATCGATTCAACTGATTTTGATCCGAACCTTTAAGAGATGAATCTGTTAAGAAACAGTTAATTTGTGATGATTCATAATGAAAATGTATGATATTCATAATGAATAAATAATAGTTACCTTAATTAGTTTGTTGATGAGATAAGAGTGTTGTTAATTAATGGGGAGGTAAGAAGAGTTTATATACAAAAATTAGTGGTGATGCTGGTAAAGTGGGAGAGATGCATGAGGACTACGTATCGATATGCACGTGGATAAATTACAGTTTTTGTCCCACTGTTTTATTGGTGTTTTTTCGACATCTCATTTATTGTAAAAAGATATATAAAATAAAGAGTAAACTATATTTTTGATCTTTGTTGTTGTCATTCAATATCAAGTTTGGTCTCTATTTTAAACTAATTACAGTTTTGGTCACTATGATTGTCATTTTATTTCACTTTTGGTTCATCTGACTAATTGTAGTTAAACTAAGGGGACGTTTGGTTCACAGAATGAAATTTGATGGAATTGGAAACCATCAAAGAAATTTGACTTTGAAGTAATTGAAATAGAATTTGATGGGATTTGACCAAGCGTTTGGTTAGTAGGAATTCAATTCCTTCACTTAAGTCAAGAAATGATGAATTCCTTAAATCGTGGAATTCAATGAAATTTGAAGTATTCTAACGTTTTCATTCCGCGAACCAAACGTAAGCATGGAATTTGGTCAATGGAATTGGTCATTCCAATTCCTTCAAGTTCCTTACAATTCTATGAACCAACCAGCCCAAAAGGGTATATTGGTCATTCTACTTACTTTTTTTTTGTCTTTTTCCTTTTTTTTGTCTTTTTAGATTATAGAGTAAATTACTCTTTAGTCCCTATGGTTTGTCTTTTTTTTTTCTTTTTTCCCTTTTTATTCAATTCTACTTTTTTTATTTTATATTCTTATTATATTAATTAATTATAGTTTTAACTAAAAATACATTAAAATATGTATTCTACTTTTTAAATTACACCTTAATAAAAGTTTTATCGGTACCTTTAAAATGAGTTAAATATTGAATGTTTTTAAATTTTTATACAATTTATCCATTATATATTTGTAAATTCGTCTACGCTAATAAAAAAACATTTTTTTATTTTAATTTGGGTTTAAAAAATGTATCGTTTCTCTTATTTATGTAAACTAAAAAATGAAATTAGTCTATATCTATTGATAAAAAGTATATTTTTTAGATATTTCATTCAATTAAATGTTTTTTAAATGCGTATCGAATAAAAACTTTATAATATAATTATTAAATTTTATTTTCAAAATATAAATATAATTATTAAATTTTATTTTCAAAATATAAATATAATTTATCGTGATGAAAAATAAATAACTGTTATAGGAAAAGCAAAATAGAACAACAGTAATTAGAGAGAATGAAATCTGTAATTCTCATTAATCATAAACCCTTTAAATAGGGAGAAGTTTACAAAGAAAATGAAACATTCATTATGGTAAATTCTAATCCTAAGAAAAATATTATGTCAATCACTTCCCTTTGATGATGACACATAATCCTTCAACGCTCCCCCTTGTGTCGAATCAAATGAGTGATGGTGTACGATTGTTGTCTCGTTAAAACCTTACGCCAAAATAAAAACCCAGTGGGAAAAAATAAAAGTTTGATGAAGGAAAAAGTACAACGCACCAGCTTCTTTGCAATACATAGACTTTTCCTTTAGTCTAGTTTCTCTTATATTCGTACATCAATCATGAGAGTTAGGAAAGCATGATGGTGTATAGATTGTTGCCTCACTAAAACCTTACACCAAGGAACAATACCCAATGGGAAAAATAAAACATTGATTGAAGGAAAGAGCACAACATACCAACATTACATGTATAGTAGGCTCCCCCTCTTGTCTACTACTCCCCCTGGTTCGTGCATTAATCAAGGGATTTGGAAAACATTTGCATTTACTTTCTACATGCTTCCCGATATATGATTTGGTAAATGTGTCATGTTCTCTTGACGTCTTACTTGATTCACTTGAATCTAGAGGAGAGTTTGTTATTGCTGATTGTATAGAAACTTAAGCAGAATATGTTTTGTGTTATCGTCCTTGATGTATCTTACTTTCATTTATTCGATACATGATGCATTATTTCCATATATGCAAGTAGGATAGTGGTTGAACTCAAAATCATTGGCTCCTCTAATATGTGTAATGACAATTCTTAATCATATACATTTCTTGATCAGTCTCATGGAGAGTAATATTCTTGGAATCGTTCAAGGAGGTAGTTACAATGGTTAACTTAGTTTACTTCCAAGCAATCAAAGTGTTCTCTGTGGTAATTCATTATCCAGTTTTGGAACAACCTTTGTATGGATCAGACACATATCTAATATTAGCAAAGACATACCAAGACATTGTTTGGTGTTTTTCTATAAGAGCTAGTACTTTTGCTGATTATATTCTAAGTAGGTATTGAAGTTTCATTATCAATCCCATTTTTCTTTCTATAGGGAAAGTATAAGTCTATGTCAATGGTTACAAAAGAGTAATTTGATATCATTCCAATAACGTTGCGTTGGCGCTAAGCTAAATCTAGTTAACAAGTTCACTGAGAAATACAATATACGGTCAAGTGTATTGTGCTAAGTACGATAATGCGCATATTGTACTTATATAGGGAATTCCAGATCTCAAAACCTCTTCATCATCATCCTTTAGACGAAATAGATTTTTTTTATATCCAACACTTCGACCGATCATGGGAGTGTTAACCAGATGCACTTTGTCCATATTAAGTCGCCTGATCATTTTCTGGACACATGCGGATCAGTGGATTAATATTCCACAAGCTTGATGTTCTAGCTCAAATAGCTAGATAAAACCAAGTTTTCCCAAGATCTTTCATCTCAAATTCAGATTTCAAGTAGCTTGTTTTTTCTCTTATTTCATCAAGAGTGCCTATTATGTTCATAACATCGCCATATAGAGCTACACTAAAAATTTAGAACTTGTTTTCCTAAATAAATACGCGAGGGCACAATTCATCGTCATTATATAATTTCCCAATCAATTATCCACTTAGGTGGTTATACAACATTCGTATAGATTGCTTCACTATATAAAATGAGCGTTTCACTTTTATTGTAAGAGCATTTTGTGGTTTAGAGTTACTTGATTTTGATAATGTAATATCATCGAACACTTTTATATATCTCTGAATCTAGATCCCCATAGAGATATGCAGTAACCACATCCATGAGCTGCATTTCTAGTCCTTTGAAAACTACTAGGCTAATAAATTATTCGGACGTCATAACATCCATCATGAGAGAGTAAGTCTCATCATGGTCAATCCAGGGCGTTATGAGAAACCTTGCGCCAAAGGAGAGCCTTAAACATTAGGATTTCATTATTCTCATTACGTTTTATGACAAAGACTTAGTTATGTCAAACGGGCTTTACACTTGGTGGGTTAGCACTACCAGACCAAATACCCGATCCTTTGTCAAATAATAGAATTCTTTCTGGATTGTTTATTTAGGTCAATATGCTCTTTGTTGATATTATTCAACTTAGTGTGGTTCGATGTCGTTGTGATCTATCATCTTATGAGCAATAGTATATGTGAATAAGTCATCAATGAGTATATATGAACTGTTCATCGACTCATATGTACTCTCACAGTTCATTGAGATTTTCTTTCATCTCTAGAATCATATTAACTTCGGAGCGTCCTCTAGTGATGACTCATGAACATAATTATAATTAGAGATAATCTTAACTTATATATTATATAATAAAACTTTTTCGTCACCGCGCAACCGCGGTGTTGGGCACTAGTGTAAACTTTAAGGTAATTACCCCATTTTAGTGTAACTGAATTTACAAGAAAAAGAAGGGATTCGGTTAGGTTATAATATGGGTTAAGAGGTGTAGAGCGTACACTTTCTAAGCTAATTTGAATCTGGAATCGTCGGATGTTGCCTAAGCCCTAATGGCGGATCAAGAGGGTCACATTCCTTTATGAGACGCTTAATCCTGTTGACTGGCCAATGGACAAGTTCAAGGCGCAACACCCCAAAACCAAAATGGCATATACAAGTAGTAGATTGTTGTTCGTTTAGTTTCAGTGTATGGATTATTGCCTAAGTTTCAGTGGCACTGATCGGGTGCCTTCTTCAAGGGCATTGATCTGTAGGTATTTACTCATCGATGTTGAAGAGTAAGTATTCAATCATTGATGCTAATAGTGGATGTTCATAACTATTATGTAATCGTTGGTAACCAACCAATAAGCACTTAAGCAACCACGTGCCTTTCATTCTCGTAAAATTGCTTCTTACTTGAGAAATCTATGGAATGTTGGTCAAAAAGAAAGTTAATTAATAAAAGGGTAAAAATTACATAGAGTTTTCTAAAGGGTCAAAAAAGAAAAAGATAGAAAAGGGTAAAAAATTGAGGTTTAAAAATACATTGCAGACATCTTCGCAGCAGCAGCAACCACTTGACAATTGTCGTAACAACTCCATCCTCATCACCAGGCTCTCCTCTCAATTTCGTAAACTTTTCATAAAATTGCCGTAGCCTCTTTGTAATATTTGTAAATTTTATTATAAAATTGTCGTTACCTATTCGTAATGTTTGTAATTTTTTTTTATAAAATCGTCGTTACCTCTTCCTAATATTCGTAAACTCTTCATAAAATTGTCGTGGCTCTTTGTAATGTAAAACTTCATTTTTGGAGACGGTTTTATAAAAGTCTTCACAATATCCTAGTAAACCTTTGATGTAGGATGAATTGTGTAGAGATAGGAAAGAAAATTAATCGTTGTTGAACAAAACCTGGTTTGCTTCCAAAATAGTGTTCGGTGTCAAAATTAGTGTCTGGTTGACTATTAAAAAATATTTCTTGAAGCGAAATGGACCAACGGATCAAACTCATCACTTTGTCATGACGTTGGCTTTTTTCGGGCTCGTTTCGGGCCTCAAAACTGCATTTTTATATTTTCTATAATTTTCTATCTATCCTTTTAATTTGGGCCTGTTTTGTTTTACTTTTGACCCATTGGCTTTAGGTGTGTGTAACACCCTAAAAAGAAATAGAGTAATTTAAAAATTAGGAATTAGGCAATATGACGTTTGTATATGGTATAAACCTCCCAAAAAGGGGAAAAGTACTAAACCTTTACAAAAACCTGTGAACGAATATGGAAATTCAACAACAAACTAATCTAAACATAAATATCTAGATTACATCGGTTGTCGACCCAAAATCACCAAAAGATGGAACTTAAACAATTGCCCAACATCAAATACTAGTCATCTCAAAAATGCCTCAAAGACCATGCTCATCACTCACGACCTTGGCACCCCACCGCTAAGGGAACTTGTTATACATATCATTTGAGAAAAAGTGTTAGGCTTAAATCCTAGTGAGAACATACAATTTATAATTTCAAGAGATATAAACAATTGCATCGAAAGGAAATCTTTTCAAGAAAGTTTAGTGTACAATTGAAATATTTGTCACATAAGGATCATTCGGTCCGAAAATTCATCTTACGATGACGGGGGATACCCGATTTACCAAGGATTGTGGCGGAACACAAAAGTAGGCCACAATTCGACTTGTGAGCTAAATACTTGGAATCCATGGCCACGAACAACATTGGTCCGTACTAAGATGTGAGGGAGAGCCCCCGAGGAAACCAAGTCATACTCATTCACTAGGACTACATTATGACCCATGGCTAGTAACCGATCTCACATAACCGTACCAAAGGCCCCCGAGGGTCAAATGCATCCATAGCTACAAAAAGGGGAAAAAACATCCCAATAATATAAGTCGACTCAATACCTAGGTATCCACTAGTAATAGTCTAGACTTGTCACAATTTCATTTGTGACCAACCATAGTTAGTCATATGGTTCCAATAACATTTATATCCAAAATGCATTTTCTAAAATTTTTAATTTGTAATAGACATTTTGGTCCCTATGAAAAGTGTATATTCTACAATGAATTGGGGTTATTTGGTAAATTTACACACATTTGGTTAACATCCAACCTATTCATCTTCCCCAAGACTTCTCGATTTCTCACACTCTCTCTCTCTCTCTCTCTCTCTATATATATATATATATATATATATATATGTATTTCTTCCCCTTTATCCATTTGACCGTTTCACTTTTGATGTTCTTCATAGATATAATTTGTGGTAGGATGTTGATGCTTCTTTCATGTAGTTTTTATCTCCTGGTAAGTCATCTCGAATTCTCGATCTCTCACTCGCTCCGTTTCCCCATTTATTCATTTAACTTTTGATGCTCTTCATGGGTTTTTAATTTGTGGTGGGATTTCGGTGCTCCTTTCAGGTACTTTTGCAACAACCAGGAGTTCACCTTTGTTGAGTTGATGATGCATTTGGACCAAAAGAGAAGAAGGAGTTTTGCCTAATACTAATGATACCAAGTCCGTTATTGAAGCAATATTCAAGAAGGATGATGGTTTGCAAGGTAAATAGTTGGAGAAACAATATATGATTAATATGATGCGTGTAAATACCAATTAAGTTTGAGCAAAAAATTAACATTTTTATCGTGTTGGGCTTATTTCGATTTGTTGACCCTCAAGTTCTTCAATTTGTATGGTCTCTGATTTTTCTTCATCCATATTATATATGTATTATTTTTTGTAGTTTAGATTAAACATTGAAATGTGGGATTTGTTATTATTTTATTATTTTTGGTTTCTTATCACATGTTTTTTTTGTAATTTAGAACATGTTGATAATTCCAAAGCACTGATACTCAATTTGTCTCTTTTTAAAAACATGTATGTTCTTATTTTATTGGCAATCTCAAGGCACCATTGCTAAATTGTCCATGGATTTCTCTTTGTTGTTGTTCTCTATAAATTGAAATAAGTATGAGTGTTTCAGAAGATTATCTAGCAATAGCGTCAATACAACATAAACATATTACGAAAGAAGTCAACAACATAGCATCCTTCAAAGAAGCAGTCTTGATCAAGATTATATCAACTGCCACATTTGTAAGCAACGACTGATCTTAAACTGCAACGACTTTGACTACCAACAACATGACAATAACCAAATGTGTAGCCATACGAAGTTGGAAGTGACACCATTTTGTTGTCAACTCAAGCATCCCCATATGGTTGTTTACTTGCACCCAAATAGAAGTTGTGATTGTCAGCAATGAATGCATCCACATAAATGAAAAAAATGAACACAAAAGAGCATTTCAGTTGCCTTAAAGTTAGGCAACATAGTATATTAACCGTCAAGAGTCTTCTTTTGCACTAGAATGGAAAAAGGAGTGAATATATAAAAAGTGGATAGGGGGTCTTACAAGTTAAAAATAGTTTGTGACAATTTATGACGTTAGCATCATTTGGTTGGCCATCTTTTTACAATAAATTGATCATTATAAAGTACTAATACAAAATAGTATATTGTATTTTAATCATTTCAATTCATTTCCTTACATTACATTTCATTCGTTCTCAAATAACAAATTTCGTTTAATCTTAACTTATATATTATATAATAAAACTTTTTCGTCACCGCGCAACCGCGGTGTTGGGCACTAGTGTAAACTTTAAGGTAATTACCCCATTTTAGTGTAACTGAATTTACAAGAAAAAGAAGGGATTCGGTTAGGTTATAATATGGGTTAAGAGGTGTAGAGCGTACACTTTCTAAGCTAATTTGAATCTGGAATCGTCGGATGTTGCCTAAGCCCTAATGGCGGATCAAGAGGGTCACATTCCTTTATGAGACGCTTAATCCTGTTGACTGGCCAATGGACAAGTTCAAGGCGCAACACCCCAAAACCAAAATGGCATATACAAGTAGTAGATTGTTGTTCGTTTAGTTTCAGTGTATGGATTATTGCCTAAGTTTCAGTGGCACTGATCGGGTGCCTTCTTCAAGGGCATTGATCTGTAGGTATTTACTCATCGATGTTGAAGAGTAAGTATTCAATCATTGATGCTAATAGTGGATGTTCATAACTATTATGTAATCGTTGGTAACCAACCAATAAGCACTTAAGCAACCACGTGCCTTTCATTCTCGTAAAATTGCTTCTTACTTGAGAAATCTATGGAATGTTGGTCAAAAAGAAAGTTAATTAATAAAAGGGTAAAAATTACATAGAGTTTTCTAAAGGGTCAAAAAAGAAAAAGATAGAAAAGGGTAAAAAATTGAGGTTTAAAAATACATTGCAGACATCTTCGCAGCAGCAGCAACCACTTGACAATTGTCGTAACAACTCCATCCTCATCACCAGGCTCTCCTCTCAATTTCGTAAACTTTTCATAAAATTGCCGTAGCCTCTTTGTAATATTTGTAAATTTTATTATAAAATTGTCGTTACCTATTCGTAATGTTTGTAATTTTTTTTTATAAAATCGTCGTTACCTCTTCCTAATATTCGTAAACTCTTCATAAAATTGTCGTGGCTCTTTGTAATGTAAAACTTCATTTTTGGAGACGGTTTTATAAAAGTCTTCACAATATCCTAGTAAACCTTTGATGTAGGATGAATTGTGTAGAGATAGGAAAGAAAATTAATCGTTGTTGAACAAAACCTGGTTTGCTTCCAAAATAGTGTTCGGTGTCAAAATTAGTGTCTGGTTGACTATTAAAAAATATTTCTTGAAGCGAAATGGACCAACGGATCAAACTCATCACTTTGTCATGACGTTGGCTTTTTTCGGGCTCGTTTCGGGCCTCAAAACTGCATTTTTATATTTTCTATAATTTTCTATCTATCCTTTTAATTTGGGCCTGTTTTGTTTTACTTTTGACCCATTGGCTTTAGGTGTGTGTAACACCCTAAAAAGAAATAGAGTAATTTAAAAATTAGGAATTAGGCAATATGACGTTTGTATATGGTATAAACCTCCCAAAAAGGGGAAAAGTACTAAACCTTTACAAAAACCTGTGAACGAATATGGAAATTCAACAACAAACTAATCTAAACATAAATATATAGATTACATCGGTTGTCGACCCAAAATCACCAAAAGATGGAACTTAAACAATTGCCCAACATCAAATACTAGTCATCTCAAAAATGCCTCAAAGACCATGCTCATCACTCACGACCTTGGCACCCCACCGCTAAGGGAACTTGTTATACATATCATTTGAGAAAAAGTGTTAGGCTTAAATCCTAGTGAGAACATACAATTTATAATTTCAAGAGATATAAACAATTGCATCGAAAGGAAATCTTTTCAAGAAAGTTTAGTGTACAATTGAAATCTTTGTCACATAAGGATCATTCGGTCCGAAAATTCATCTTACGATGACGGGGGATACCCGATTTACCAAGGATTGTGGCGGAACACAAAAGTAGGCCACAATTCGACTTGTGAGCTAAATACTTGGAATCCATGGCCACGAACAACATTGGTCCGTACTAAGATGTGAGGGAGAGCCCCCGAGGAAACCAAGTCATACTCATTCACTAGGACTACATTATGACCCATGGCTAGTAACCGATCTCACATAACCGTACCAAAGGCCCCCGAGGGTCAAATGCATCCATAGCTACAAAAAGGGGAAAAAACATCCCAATAATATAAGTCGACTCAATACCTAGGTATCCACTAGTAATAGTCTAGACTTGTCACAATTTCATTTGTGACCAACCATAGTTAGTCATATGGTTCCAATAACATTTATATCCAAAATGCATTTTCAAGTTTAACTGCTGATAAAAATGAAAAATCATAAAATGAGATTATATACATTCCTTCAAGTAACTCACATAAGAGTGCAAGTAATACCCATTTTACTTCAAATAAGATGGAACCCTTTATTTTTCTTGAAAATGATTGGGAACCCTAAAATCTCCCAAAACCCAAGTTAGGTCAAAATGTGATAAACTTAAATCCAAATCCAAGGAGATATGTAGGAGTTCAAAATGTAAGCTTTGACATGTATAAAGTTTAGAAAATGATAGTAGGAACTCACTAAGTGGGTTTTAGAAGAAAACCCAAAAATCTAGATTTTGGCTCCTTGGAGAAGATGAAGATGGAGATGGTGGTGAAGTTTCCAAAACCGAAACCTTAGATGATGCTCTTAACTTTAGTAATCAATGAGGTAGATGGAGGTTGAACCAAACCCTAAAATAAGTAAATGAAAAGGGAGAAGGTTGGGAGAGAAACTTGGAAGAAAAGAAATGAGAAATGAGGTAATTGAGGCTGAAATCCCACTTAAGTTGTTCAGGCCCTACGCGCGGGTTATGGTGCGGCCCAACCCGCACCGTGACACGCACCAACCTCTGGAATCCTCAAACGGACAGTGCATCGCGCGGCTTATGGCGCGGGCCAAGCCGCGCGGCAACTCGTGCGGGCCACTGACTTCCATTCTTCTACAATTCTGGCCAAACAAAATTTGGGGTGTTACAATCCTCCCCAACTTGGAGATGATTTAGTCCCCGAAATCCCAACTACTCGAAAAGATGAGGATATCTTCTCTTCATATTCTCTTCAGCTTCCCACGTCACATTGGCTCCCCGATGATGCTTCCACTGCACCTTGACCATAGTGACCTCCTTGTGACACTATTTCTTATACTTTCTCTCTAAGATAGCGTCAGGTTCTTCTACACACCGGTTACCCTCGTCCACTCTTAGCTCGGAGAGAGGAATGACGCTTTCTTCCTCCGCCAAACACTTCCGAAGGTAACATATATGGAACGTGTTGTGGATTCTGCTCAACTCCGGCGGCAGTTCCAATTGGTAGGCTTGCAAACCAACTCGTTTAAGCACATTGAAAGGTCCAAGGAAACGGGGACTCAGTTTCCCATGTTTTCCGAACCTGATAATGCTCTTCCATGGCGACACCTTAAGCATCACACGGTCGCCCACTTGAAACTCCATCGGCCGCCTCTTCTTATCGGCATAGCTCTTCTGCCTATCCGGAGCTGCTTTCAATCTTTCTCGGATGCTTTTGACCTTATCAGCCGTCTCTTGCACGATTTTAGGTCCGGCGAATTGCTTCTCTCCCACTTCAAGCCAACACACGGGAGTTCGGCACTTCCGCCCGTACAACGCTTCAAATTGTGCCATCCCAATACTCGAGTGATAGCTATTATTGTATGTAAACTCCACCAAAGGTAGGTGAGAGTCCCAACTACCCCCGAAATCGATGACACAAGACCTCAACATGTCTTCCAGCGTTTGGATCGTTCTCTCGCTTTGACCGTCGGTTTGCGGATGGTAAGTCGTACTTAACTTTACTCGTGTACCAAGCTCTTTCTGAAAACCATTCCAAAAATTTGAAGTGAACCGGCTATCGTGATCTGACACGATCGACAAGGGTACTCCATGCCTCGAGACCACTTCATCGATGTAGAGTTTTGCTAATTTGTCCATCGGCAAGGTCTCGCGCATAGCCAAAAAGTGAGCGCTCTTAGTCAATCTATCGACTATTACCCAAATGGTATCGTGACCTCGAAGAGTTTTGGGCAACTTCGTCACGAAGTCCATGGTAATATGTTCCCACTTCCACCTGGGAATTTCTAACGACTGAAGACTCCCATACGGTCATTGATGTTCGACCTTCACCTGTAAGCACGTCACACAACGCTCTACGTAACGCGCCACATCAAGTTTCATCATCGGCCACCAATAATGTAACTTCAAGTCCCGGTACATCTTTGTACTTCCCGGATGAATGGAATACTTGGACTTGTGGTCATCCTCAAGAAGTAGTTCACGGTTACCCCCAACTTTGGGCACCCACACACGGCCGTTGAACATTTTTACCCCACGACTATCTTCCGTTAAGAGCAAACGCTGCTTTGTCATGACTTCTTCCTTGAGATTTTCTTCCAACAATGCTTCTACTTGCGATGTCTTGATCTTCTCAACAAGACTAGACACTAACTCGATTCTCGACATAACGCATCGGCCACTACGTTCGCCTTACCGGGATGGTAAAGCAACTCACAATCGTAATCCTTGAGTAACTCGAGCCACCGCATTTGCCTCATGTTTAACTATTTTTGATCAAAGACATACTTCAGGCTCTAATGATCTGTGTAGAATGTACATTTTGTGCCATAGAGGTAATGTCGCCAAAGCTTCAAGGCGAACACCACCTTCGCTAACTCCAAATCATGGGTAGGATAATTCTTCTCATGAATTTTAAGTTGCCTCAATGCGTACGCGATCACCTTGCCTCTTTGCATCAACACGAATCCTAATCCCATCTTCGAAGCGTCACTATAGACCATGAAGTCTTCCGACCCTTCGGGTAGCGACAAGATTGGAGCTTCACACAACTTCTTTTGTAGAATCCGGAACGCCTTCTCTTGTGTTTCGGTCCAATCGAATTTTACATTCTTCCGAGTTAAGGCCGTCAAGGAAGAAGTGATCTTCGAAAAGTCTTGAATAAATCTCCGGTAATATCCTGCTAATCCCAAGAAACTTTGGATTTCGGACGAACTCTAGGGAGGCTCCCAATTCATCATGGCTTCAATCTTGGAGGGTTCCACTTTCACTCCGTCTTGAGTGACAACGTGACCTAAGAATTGCACCTCTTCAAGCCAAAAATCGCACTTGGAAAATTTGGCGTGCAATCTCTCTTTTCTCAACACTTCAAGAACTTCGCGAAGGTGTTGCTCGTGTTCCAACTCGCTCTTGGAATATACAAGTATGTCATCAATGAATAAGATGACCGACTTGTCGAGGAATGGTCGGCACACCCTATTCATCAAGTCCATAAACACCGCCGGTGCGTTAGTTAGACCAAATGGCATCACGAGAAATTCGTAATGGCCATAACGCGTTCTAAAGGCTGTCTTCAGAACGTCTTCTTCTCTCACCTTCACCTGGTGGTAACCCGAACGTAAGTCGATCTTGGAAAAACACCCTGCTCCTTGGAGTTTATCGAACAATTCGTCTATCCTTGGGAGAGGGTACTTGTTCTTCACCGTTGCTTTGTTCAACTCAAGATAATCGATGCACATTTTCATTGTGCCATCCTTCTTCTTGACAAACAAGACCGGAGCTCCCTAAGGCGACGAGCTCGGTCTTATGAACCCTTATCCAAAAGCTCTTGGAGTTGTGCCATCATCTCCTGCATCTCCGATTGCACCAACCGGAATGGAGCTCTAGCAATAGGAGCCGCTCCCGGCATGAGACCAATCCGAAACTCCAATTGACGATCGGGTGGTAACCCGGGCAAGTCGTCCGGAAATACATCGGGAAACTCACGCACAATCTTCACATCTTCAAGCTTTAACTTCTCGAGCTTGGCGTCGATCACGTAGGCTAGGAAAGACGAACATCCTTTCACCAAGCACTTGCGTGCCTTCGCCATGGTGATTATTGCCACTTCACCTTTCCTCTTCTTACCATAGATCACAACAACTTCACCACTAGGATTGGGAAGTGTAATTAATTTCTTGGAACATACGATCTCGGCATGATTATCCGCCAACCAATCCATGCCGACCACCACATCAAATCCCCCGATAAACATCGACATCAAATCGATCGGGAATTCTCTCCCTTCGATTCCGAGAGTACACTTCTTCAGAACATCGTGGATCAGAACTTGACTACCATTCTCTATCTCTACCACTAACGCATTCTCTAGACTAATAGTGGGCATAGCAAGCTTTTGACGAAACAACTCAGAAATAAAAGAGAAGCTGGCACCCGAATCGAACAACACACGAGCAGGTACGAAGTTTAGAAGAAACGTACTCGATACCACATCAGCGGATGCCTTGGCCTTATCGACTGTCATCTGAAAAGATCGCCTCGGAACCCTAAGTGGGTTCTCTTTCTTCTCTGGCACGCTACCCGACTTGAGCTTCGGGCAATCTCTCTTCATATGCCCCGGATCGAACAGTCGCGAGTGATGTGATCAGATTTACCACACTTGTAGCAATATTGAGGAGTGGTGCTACAGTTACCATGGTGCTTGGTTCGACATTTCTGGCACCATCTAGCTTCCTGATAACCATTGAAGCGTCGATTCCCGACAAAAGGCCAGGTTCTCTTGGAAGGTACGGAATTGATCTCCCACTTTCTCTTGTCAACAGCCACCACAGCTTTCTCCGGTTTACCCATCGCGTAAACCTCTTCCATAAACTGTGCCTCCTCAATCGTCTCACGAAAGTTAGAAGCCTTCGAGTTGCGTACCATGGACATCATGTTCGACGGTAGGCCCTTTAGATAGACCTTAATCTTCTCCTTTTCTGTTGAGGCCACATGCCCCACTAACCCCAGCTTCTCCATGAATTGACGGGTGTACTCCCTCACCGTCAGGTTTCCTTTCTCAAGCGACCGCAACTCTGCCTCGATCTGATCCATAGCCCTCTCGTTGCAGTATTCTTCCAATAATTTCACCTTGAATTCGCCCCAAGTCAGTTGGGCCAAAACAGTAGGAGAGAGGGTGGAATGGATAACATTCCCCCATGTCAGCGTTGTATCCCTGAGCAGTTGAGTACCGAACCTCACCCTTTGGTCATTGTAATAGCCGGTTCAAAGTTAATAAATGTAAGTTGGGTGGAATCTTGTAAATCTTATTTTCTAAAGGGGCTAAGTGTAAATATTTTTTTAAAAGGATTTAGTCTAGGGTTTTGGGTATTTTGTGGTTGTCGGCTGAAAGAATTAGGAAGGAAGGAGTTTAGTGGCGATTTGAAGAGAAGAGACAGTGAAGTTTTGATCAAGGATTCCTCATAAGGTAATATTTCTGAACCTATCTCCTTCTATTAAGCTTCTTAGTCGATGTTTAGTTTCAATGGCGGTTGAAGTCTAATAGAAATGAAAATGTGGGTTAGAGGGTTTGAGATTAATGTGTTACTCACCTGTTAATCGATTAAAGTAATGTGGTCTTGTATATGTTTAAGTTTTGGGTGATTCAAGGATTGATTTAGTCGTTTATTTGAGTAATGGATGTCATATGTTGGGGAAAAGGTTTAGTCTCAATGTCTGTATGTTTTGAGTGTTCGATAACCCAGAATCGCCTCCGGGAGAAATGGCGACTTGGATGTTGGTTCCTATCGGGGACCGGGGTGAGAGGAGACCCCGGTCGATGAGTCGTTGGCACCGGTCGACCATCGAGACCCTGGTCAATGTTGGTACGGTCGTTCAACACCGGTCGATCAAAGAGACACCGGTCGTTTGAAGAACCACGGTCGAGATGGTGACCCCGGTCGAGTTGGAGTGACCGGGGTGAGAACAGTCCGGTCGGCGCATGGGCGGCCTCGGTCGGCGCCTGGGGTGGCATCGGTCGACGCCTGAGCATCCTCGATCGGCGCTTGGAGCGACTCCGGTCAAAGCGGGGGGGGGGGGGGAGACCTCGGTGATAATTACACTCCAGGCGACCCTTGGGTCCGGTCCCCTGTTTCATCTGATTGGTCCGAAGCCCACTTTCTTAATTATGAGTAAACCAATTATTTTATTGGGTTGTACTAAGTGATGTTTGGCTCATTGTATCTTATTTTATTTTTAGTAGAGATTTTGGTGGGATAAGTTGCGAGAATAGATGTCGTTGAGATTATGGGTTAAGAGCAGCTCATTATAAAATACTTGAATTGAGAGTCACCAGTCTATTTTTCCTTATAGGTTTCAGATCGGTTTATACGAATAGACGCGAGATCTAAGTTGAGGACGCCAGGTGAGTTTTCTAAACTTAAAACCTCGCAAGTTTACGAAGTTGTTTGTATGTACATTGAATTTTAATTAAATGAATGTGTTGTTTTAACTGTTCAAGATGTGAGAAAGTTATATTTTTGAAGCATCCTCATTTATGCAAGCGTTCTTTACATGAGATTATCTTTCATACGATGCTAGTTTGTTAAATGATTAAATGTATGCATACATTGTTGTGAGCGGCCAAAGTTAGGGGGGGTGGCCCACCTGTACTCATACCGGGGGGTGTGTCCCATCTAAGGCAGTATGAGACAGACACGCTGTCACTTTTGTGACGGTAGTGTGTGACGGTAGTGTGTGTCGGAAGCGAGTTTTATGAGTAGTTTATGTTTTCAAGCTGAAAGAATTGATTTATTCTAATATTTGATACTTGTGATAGCATTATGTTTTGACGGATCTCACTAGACCTTTGGTCTAACCCTCGCTCTTTCAAAATTTAAAAACCTTTCCAGGTCGCCGTGAGTTAGGTAGTGCAAGCAAGGGGAAAGAGAAGGCTTGATCGGGAGCGGGAGTAGCAGACTTCCATTAAATTGATTGGTTTAATCAAAAATCTCAGTTGTACTAGGTTGTTTTGATGCAAACCTAGCTTTCTTTAAAGATTCTAAATATTATGTTTGAGGCCGTTTTGGCAGGATTTCTGTAATTATTGGATTGTCATTTCGTTTTAGTTTTGGGTTGTTATAATTGGTATCAGAGCCGTAGTTTAAGGGATCTAGGTGACCGGACGGGCCTAGACTTAAACTAGGAGGATATGATACAACTGAGATCATAGGATGACCTTTGGAAGTCAAGTGGTAGGGTAGTGAGGACTAGCATGTAAGGTAAATTTAAAATTACATCTGGCCAGTGTTACTATAAATTTACAGGTACATGTGTGTGCTTAACTTGCCTTATTGCTTTGGGTTTATTTTAACTAAGTTTGTATGTTGGTGTAGTCATGTCGAAGCGAGTAACAAGGAGCAGATCTGCGCCGGTGTCTGAGACGGCGCCAGTGAATGAAAATGTCGAGGATGGACCAGTTGTTGCTCCTCGGGAAGCGATAGCGCGAGGAAAAGGATGTGGACGACCTAAGGGGAAGACAACCCGAAAGGCGGCCACTCAAGTGGAGAACGCAGAAGCAAGAACTTCAGAAGAGAGACCCGTGCGAGTTGTTCGGAAGGCCAGAAGTGTGGAGATTAGGGATGAACGAGAACCTTCTATTCAAGAAAGTTCAGCTACTGCGCGGGGAAGAAGACCACCGAGAAACGTGGGGGAGGTCAGACTCAAGCATTCATCACTCATGAGACCTTCGCTACAGAAATGGGAAAGTTACAGGAGACATTGCAAGCTTTGTTAGCTCATCAGACTAGTAAGCTAACAACAAGTCTGGAAGGGAATGAGGAGAAGGAGACAATAGAAATTTCTAACTCGCCAGTAACAGTGGTGGGTAGTCACTCGCAATCAACGCCTGGTATGGAAGTTAAAGCCAGTACTGGAAAAGGATGCAGTTACAAGACGTTTACCACTTGTAACCCTCCTACCTTCAAAGGAGAGTGCGATCCAGTGGTGGTTATCAAGTGGATTGGAAACATGGAACTGGCGTTTGACACCTGCAAGTGTGTAGAAGAAGACAAGGTAGTGTTTGCGCTATCTATGATGAGGCCATTAGAGGGTGGGAAGCGCCGAAAACACCATCAGAAGTAAGGAGTTTTCTAGGATTGGCGGGTTATTATCGAAAGTTCATCCAGGACTTCTCGAGGATAGCCATGCCACTAACGGCGTTTACCAGGAAGAATGTTAAATTCGTGTGGGCGAAAGCTCAGAAGGAAGCGTTCAATAAGCTGAAGGAAATCTTGAGTAGTGCGCCTATATTGTCCCTACCTAGTGGGACGGATGGATTCGTAATCTATAGTGATGCTTCAAAATTGGGTCTGGGGTGTGTGTTAATGCAAGAAGGCAAGGTAATTGCGTATGCATCTCATCAGCTGAAAGAGCACGAAAAGAATTACCCAACGCATGATTTATAGTTGGCAGCGGTAGTCTTCGCTTTGAAGATTTAGAGGCATTATCTTTACGGGATCAAGTGTCAGATTTACACGGATCACAAGAGCTTTCAACATCTTTTCAACTAGAAAGAGCTCAATATGAGACAACGTAGAAGGATGGAGTTGCTGAGCGATTACGACTGTGAGATCTTGTACCATCCGGGCAAGGCCAATGTGGTGGCGGATGCTCTAAGTCGTAAGGAACGTGGAGAAGCAACGAAAGTAGTAGCTTACCGAGTCGAATTCATTTCCAATTTCTTGGAAGAAGTCAAGAAATACCAAAAGGAAACAATGTTTGAGGAAAACTGGAAGAGTGAGAGAATAGTTGGAATTAATAATTTGTTAACCGACGACAGTCGCGGGGTGAAGTGCTTCAAGAATAGAGTGTGGATTCCAAAAGTGGGAGAACTCCGGAAGAGAGTGTTGGAAGAAGCGCATAAGTCACGTTACTCAGTGCACCCGGGAACCAACAAGATGTACAAAGATTTGAAGCAAAGCTATTGGTGGCCGGGTTTAAAGAAGGATATTGCCCACTTCGTCGAGCGATGCCTGACGTGTCTGAAAGTTAAAGCAGAGCACCAAAGACCTTGCGGGGAGCTTCAACCGTTGGAAATCCCAGTCTGGAAGTGGGACAAGATTACGATGGATTTTGTTACCGGGTTGCCGCGATCACCTAAGGGACACGATGCTATTTGGGTGATAGTGGATTGACTCACAAAGTCGGCTCACTTCCTACCGATCAAGGAGTCGTATCCACTAGAGAAGTTGGCTCAATTGTACATTGATGAAATAGTAACCAGACATGGAGTACCGTCATCTATCGTGTCAGATAAGGATGCTCGTTTTACATCATCCTTTTGGGGAAGTTTTCAAAGAGAGTTGGGATCGCAACTTAAGTTGAGTACAACTTATCATCCACAGACTGACGGTCATAGTGAAAGGACCATTCAAACGCTCGAAGACATGCTCCGAGCTTGCGTGATTGATTTCAAGGGTTCGTGGGAAGTTCACCTACCGCTAATAGAATTCTCTTATAATAACAGTTATCACGCGAGCATTCAGGCAGCACCGTTTGAGGCGTTGTACGATCGGAAATGTAGAACACCGTTGTGCTGGAACGAAGTAGGAGAGCGTCAGTTGACAGGTCCAGATATTGTACAAGTGACTGCAGATAAAGTGGATCGCATTCGAGAGAGATTAAAGACGGCTCAAGACAGACAGCGGATGTACGCGAATAAGAGAAGAAAGCCTATTGAGTTTCAAGTAAGAGACAGAGTTATGTTAAAAGTTTCACCTTGGAAAGGAGTAGTCCATTTCGGAAAGAAAGGTAAGTTACGCCCGAGGTTTGTCGGACCGTTTGTTATTCTAGAGCGTTTTGGGGAGGTAGCGTACAAACTGGAGTTGCCTGAGGAGTTGCGAGGAGTTCACCCCACTTTCCACGTGTCAAATTTGAAGAAATGTTTGGCAGAGACCGACGTAGTTGTACCGTTGGAGGATATTTAAGTGGATGAAAAGCTACCTTACATTGAAGAAACGGTGGAAATTCTAGATTCTAAGATAAGGAAGTTAAGAAATAAAGAGATCAAACTGGTAAAGGTTCAGTGGAGATTCCATAAAGGGCAAGAATCAACTTAGGAGGTGGAGGCGGACATGAAGTCTCAATATCCTCATCTTTTTGAAAATGGAATTCCGGGGACGGAATTCTTTTGAGGGGAGGATATTGTAATAGTCGGTTCAAAGTTAATAAATGTAAGTTGGGTGGAATCTTGTAAATCTTATTTTCTAAAGGGGCTAAGTGTAAATATTTGTTTAAAAGGCTTTAGTCTAGGGTTTTGGGTATTTTGTGGTTGTCGGCCGAAAGAATCAGGAAGGAAGGAGTTCAGTGGCGATTTGAAGAGAAGAGACAGTGAAGTTTTGATCAAGGATTCCTCATAAGGTAATATTTCTGAACCTATCTCCTTCTATTAAGCTTCTTAGTCGATGTTTAGTTTCAATGGCGGTTGTAGTCTAATAGAAATGAAAATATGGGTTAGAGGGTTTGAGATTAATGTGTTACTCACCTGTTAATCGATTAAAGTAATGTGGTCTTGTATATGTTTAAGTTTTGGGTGATTCAAGGATTGATTTAGTCGTTTATTTGAGTAATGGATGTCATCTGTTGGGGAAAAGGTTTAGTCTCAATGTCTGTATGTTTTGAGTGTTCAATAACCCAGAATCGCCCCCGGGCGAAATGGCGACTTGGATGTTGGTTCCTATCGGGGACCAGGAGACCCCGGTCGATGAGTCGTTGGCACCGGTCGGCCATCGAGACCCCGGTCAATGTTGGTACGGTTGTTCAACACCGATCGATCAAAGAGACACCAGTCGTTTGAAGAACCTCGGTCTAGATGGTGACCCAGGTCGAGTTGGAGTGACCGGGGTGAGAACAACCCGGTCGGCGCCTGGGGTGGCATCGGTCGGTGCCTGGAGCGGCTCCGGTCAGCGCGGGGGGGGGGGGGGACTCCGGTGAGAATTACACTCCGGGCGACCCTTGGGTCCGATCCCCGGTTTCATCTGATTGGGCCGAAGCCCACTTTCTTAATTATGAGTAAACCAATTATTTTATTGGGTTGTACTAAGTGATGTTTGGCCCATTGTATCTTATTTTATTTTTAGTAGAGATTTTGGTGGGATAAGTTGCGAGAATAGATGTCGTTGAGATTATGGGTTAAGAGCAGCTCATTATAAAATAGTTGAATTGAGAGTCACCAGTCTATGTTTTCTTATAGGTTTCAGATCGGTTTATACGGATAGACGCGAGATCTAAGTTGAGGACACCAGGTGAGTTTTCTAAACTTAAAACCTCGCAAGTTTACGAAGTTGTTTTTATGTACATTGAATTTTAATTAAATGAATGCGTTGTTTTAACTGTTCAAGATGTGAGAAAGTTATATTTTTGAAGCATCCTCATTTATGCAAGCGTTCTTTACGTGAGATTATCTTTCATACGATGCTAGTTTATTAAATGATTAAATGTATGTGTACATTGTTGTGAGCGTCCAAAGTCGGGGGTGTGGCCCTCCTGTACTCATATCGGGGGATGTGTCCCGTTTACGCTATATGGGGTGTGTCCCATCTAAGGCAGTATGAGACAGACACGCTGTCACTTTTGTGTCGGTAGTGTGTGTCGGAAGCGAGTTTTATGAGTAGTTTATGTTTTCAAGCTGAAAGAATTGATTTATTCTAATATTTGATACCTGTGATAGCATTATGTTTTGAGGGATCTCACTAGACCTTTGGTCTAACCCTCGCTCTTTCAAAATTTATAAACCTTTTCAGGTCGCCGTGAGTTAGGTAGTGCGAGCAAGGGGAAAGAGAAGGCTTGATCGGGAGCGGGAGTAGCAGACTTCCATTAGATTGATTGGGTTGTTATAGTCATCTTCGCACTCAGATGAACCGAAGGCTTGTTCGAACGATCAGATTCATTTTACACACGCAACTGGGTCTTCGGAACCAGAGAACTCTGGTGGTCCACAACCCAGAAAAGATTTGTAGGAATAACTCTTCCCACTTCTCAGAGCACCAACAACCCTATGCTCCTCAGTTCTGATTCTGTTCTCGGTACCTCCAGAGCCAACCAACACATTCTCTTCCACCGCCTCGTGCCTTCTGAGGCTCGCGTCACGGTCCTCCAACATCTTTAGAAACACCTCTTGCTGCTTCTCCATAGCCGACGTCATCATTTGCATGACGCTGGCCATCATGTCAGCTTGAGGGTTTGCCTCTTGAACAACTGGGTTGGTGGATGCCAACTCCACTCGAGGCACTTGCTCCACTTCCCTGGTGAATAACGGCGACATACCAGAAGGAACAACTGTCGCCGCTCTAACCATCAAGTTTTACTCGGGCGAACTAACATCGCGAAGATCTTCGTCGCCTAACGGACGACTACGTGTGTTCACCATAACTGAGTAATGGCTGCCACACAAGTACGAGAAGGAGTAAGAGAGAGATTAACATAATAAGCACAAAAGAACGTACTACTACATTACCAATTGTCATAGTAACGACACCTCAAGCACAATCACGTATAAATATTCTCATAATAACATTAGCTAAGTGAGATTATGAACATATAATACATAAAGGTTCTTGTTACCATCCCCACAATGCTTGATAACCATAATTTCCGTCGACTCTAAGACTAACCCATCTTAGAAGTTCTACCCAAACTCACAATCAATACTTAACATACTCAGTCTAAGTCTAGACATCTTATATTCATGCCTAGATCACTTAAACCAGAGCTCTGATACCAACTTGTAACACCCTAAAAAGAAATAGAGTAATTTAAAAATCGAAAATTAGGCAATATGACATTTGTATTTGGTATAAACCTCCCAAAAAGGGGAAAAGTACTAAACCTTTACAAAAACCTGTGAACGAATATGGAAATTCAACAACAAACTAATCTAAACATAACTATCTAGATTACATCGGTTGTCGACCCAAAATCACCAAAAGATGGGACTTAAACAATTGCCCAACATCAAATACTAGTCATCTCAAAAATGCCTCAAAGACCATTCTCATTGTTTGGGTAAAAATTCCAACGGTCTATAGTCGTACGACCGTCGATAGTCGACGCTCTTCCTTTAGGACGACCTCGACTAGGCAACCCAAAAACCCGCCTGGCAAGTTCTGTCGTACGACCTGATTACAGTTACTAATTTGCAACATACTTTATATTATGTTTAATGCAGGATTTCAAGGACGTTTATGATAAGAGATCATAACGGAAGACGTTACCAATAACAACGGATATAACGGATGTTACCATCAATATTAAACGGTTACTTTATTAAAGATATGCATTCAAGACTTGCTAACGGAAAATTGAAGTATAAATATGAAAATTGAACTTCACATTCGGGCATCTGATTCTGAAACCTTACAAGCTCACAAGTTACGCTCTCCAGTTAACTCAGTTTCTCTCGAAATTCATAAAGCCTACTACCGTTTATCACGCGACGCACGACTGGAGTCTAAGTACACACGACGCACGACCGACTTTACTTTATTGTATTGCTTTACATTACATTTCATTTGTAACACTTGTTAACAAGGATGACGTCCCTGATTGACGTCCATAGTGCATGACGACTCACACTCGTTCGCGGTTTTTACCCATTTTAGGGGTTTTCCGCGTCACCAATTCTCTCGTCTCATTTATTTTAATCTTATTATTGTCATACGATTATCAAAGTTACTTTCTTTGGTTGGATTAAGCTCCACATTACCTTAAATTTCCCTTGGGAGATTTTTGGCATAAACAGTTTGGCGCCCACCGTGGATCCCCATCCAAAGAAAATCTTCGATAATCTTACGACGTACTAACGTCTTCCTTCGAGTGTTCTCTTTTTTCAGTTATTCAGGATAATGGCATTCCAAGGAACTCAAGATCATGTTGTGGCCCAGATGAACATGGAGCTGACTGCTGCTCGTGCTCGTATTGACGCCCTAACAGCCCATGATCGACAAGCAGCTGAAACCATCGAGCATCTAAGAAATCAGAATGGAAATAATGTGACGGGGACTACGAATGTTTTTGCCGGTGATTGGAACGTACCCCCTCCATTGCCTAATTATCCTCGTCCACCACCAATTAATCCCGCGAACTTCGTAATCCCAACCATGCCTATGGCCTCCATGCCATTCAATGGATATGCCTCTGATTCCTCACATCATATTAGTTTCAACGGATCGGGCTATGTTCCATTGGGTATCCCAAGTAATGTCCCGATAGATCCCGTTGCACAGCGATTGAAGCTCCTAGAAGAACAGAATGAACGTGTCTTGTCGATGTTAGCCAAATTGCCAGGGGCAGCAGTTCCAGTTGATGTCGAGCCACGTACAGGATTTCAGGCGTCGCCGTTCGTTGATGAGATCGCTTTGGTGGACGTCCCAAAGAAGTACAGCATCCCGACCTTCAATCCAAAATATTCAGGCGTCACTGATCCAACAGAACACGTCGCCCAATACAAACAACTTATGTGGACTGTCTCGATACCGTATCAGTTCCAAGAAGTCTGTATGTGCAAAAGTTTTGGGGCGACCTTGACCGAAGTAGCTTTACAATGGTTGATTAATCTCAAACCTAAAACCATCAGGTCTTTTGCAGAGTTGGTGAATCAATTTACTCAACAATTCACTAGTATCCGAAAAATGGAAAAACGGACGAGCGACCTTTACTATGTTGTACAGAAAAATGGAGAGTGTGCATTGATTTCACAGACCTTAACAAGGCCTGTCCAAAGGATCCATTTCCATTGTCACACATCGATTCTATGGTCGACGCTACAGCTGGACACGAATTACTCACTTTCATGGACGCATATTCTGAATATAACCAGATATTGATGCATTCTGACGATCAGGAAAAAAACAGCTTTCATGACAGATAAAGGTATTTATTGTTACAAGGTAATGCCTTTTGGTCTTAAGAATGCAGGTTCGACGTATCAACGACTAGTAAATATGATGTTTAAAAAGCATTTGGGCGACACTATGGAGGTATACATCGACGACATGCTTGTCAAATCGAAACATACGGACGATCATATAGGACATTTGAAGCAATCGTTCGACATTTTGCGTGAATACAAAATGAAGTTGAATCCGACAAAATGTTCTTTTGGAGTTCGAGCTGGCAAATTTCTCGGTTATATGGTCACACGACGAGGAATCAAAGCTAATCCAGACCAACGTCTAACAGAACGTGTAGCAGCGTTGAACAGGTTCATCTCTCGGTCGTCCGACAGATGTCACCTATTCTACAACGTCCTGTAAAAAAATAAAGGATTCGAGTGGACTGATAAGCATGAGGAGGCGTTGCAACAACTCAAGAAATACATGACATCACCTCCCTTCCTCTCTAAACCTGAGAAAGGTGAAGCTCTTCAACTCTACCTGGCCGTCAGCATTAATTCGGTAAGTGCAGTCCTTATACGAGAAATCGACGGACGACAATTGCTAATCTATTATGTAAGTAAAACTCTACTAGACGCTGAAACCAGGTACTCGTCTATAGAAAAACTCTTGATTTCGTTAGTCATGGCCGCTAAGAAGCTACGGCATTATTTTGAATCACATCCTATAACTGTGGTAACTAACTTTCCATTAAAGTCTGTGTTAAGAAAACCTGAACTAACAGGACGATTAGCTAAATGAAGCATCTACCTCAGCAATTATGATATGGATTTCAAGCTCAAGACGACGATCAAATCACAGGTCTTGGCAGATTTTGTTACAGATTTCAGTCCAGAACTAGAAGAAGCGACGACGTCCAACGAGTTAATTGTAGCGACTTTGCACGACACTACTTGGATGCTCGACGTCGATGGTTCGTCGAACATATGAGGAACATGCCTGGGTGTCGTCCTACAGTCCCCACAAGGGGGCAAAATAGTGTACTCCATACGGTGCGACTTCAAGGCAACAAATAATGAGGCAGAATACGAAGCACTGATTGCAGGAATGAAAATTGCTCATGACTTGGGGGCAACATGTCTACATGTCCGGAGCGACTCGTCCCTAGTTGTTAACCAAGTTAATGGAGAATTTGCAGCAAAAGACTCAAGGATGATTGCTTATTATAAAATAGTAAAGGAAGAAGCAAAGAAGTTCAGTCACTTCATAGTCGAACAGGTACCAAGAGATCAGAACACTCAAGCTGACGCATTAGCCAACTTGGGATCATCACTTAGTCAAAGGACATTCGACAATATCCCAATAGTCCACCTTGCAACACCAACAATCAAAGACGACGGTAATACTCTGGTCGCACCAATTGAGGAAGAAAGCTCCTGGTCGGACGACATTAAAAATTATATAGAGAACGATCAATTGCCTGATGACAGAATGAAAGCAAGAAAGGTCAGGTTTAAAGCATCAAGGTACGTCATGATCAGAGGACAATTATATCGAAGATCTTCGACTAGTTTGAATCTACGATGTATTACCAACAAGACGCAAGTCCAGAAAATCCTACAAGATATGCACGATGGTGAATGTGGAAATCACTCAGGAAGTCGCAGTCTAGCCAACAAGATATCGCGACAAGGTTACTATTGGCCGACATTAAGGCAGGATGCGATCAGGTATGTACAGTCGTGCGACGCATGTCAGCGACACGCAGGTATGTCTCATAAACCATCTGAACTCTTGCACTCGACATTGATTCCATGGCCCTTTATGAAGTGGGGAATGGACATCGTTGGGAAATTACCACCTGCCCCTGGGCAAAAGGTATTTCTTCTAGTTTTAACAGATTATTTCTCTAAATGGATAGAAGCAGAGGATTTCTCCCAGGTTCGGGACAAATAAGTCGTTTCTTTTATCCAAACTAACATTATTTGCAGGTTCGGAATTCCTTCCGAAATAACGTGCGACAATGGGACACAATTTATAAGTGGTCGGATTCGAAGATTCTGTGAAGAAAGAAACATCAAGTTGGTAACATCTACACCTCGATATCCACAGTCGAATGAACTAGCCGAGTTAAGCAATAAAACTATTATCAATTCAATCAAGAAAAGACTCAAAGCTGCCAAAGGAAAATGGGTGGAAGAATTACCTTTCATTCTATGGGTTAATCGTACGACGCCACGTACGTCCACAGGACAAACTCCCTTTTCCTTAGTCTATGGATGTGAAGTTGTGTTACCTATTGAGGTACGACTACCGACTTCAAGGCATACGTCCGTTGAGCATAACTTGGTCGACTTAAGTTATGACCTCGACGCTCTAGAAGAGCTTAGAGAAGCTGCGCACATTCGCATGGCAGCACAGAAACAAGTGGTCGAGCGACATTTCAACAAAAATGTCCAAATCAAAGTTTTTCAAGAAGGTGACTACGTTCTACGTCGAGTATTTCAAAATACTCAAGAGGTCAATGCAGGTAAGCTTTCCACTAAGTGGGAAGGTCCTTATCAAATCTCTAGCGTCGTGGGTAAATGAGCTTATAAAATCCAAACCCTCGACGGTCGAGATATCCCACGAAGCTGGAATGCAGTTCATTTAAAGAGGTATTTTTTTTAAACTTCATATTTATTTCCTTCGATTATTTCTTAAGAAAGATTACTGACTTAAGCATCGGAGGGTCGTTGGTCAAACCAACGACCACCAAACTAATGTTGTTTTTCGTAGGGACGCACGATTTATTTAAAATCTTTGTGTCGAGTAATACTAATGCGATCGCACGTATATGATCGATCGTAATTAATGACAAAGGTTAATTTCTGCATTTGATGTTCAATACTTAGAATCGAAATCATTATTACAAACTGCCTTTGGTTGATCGAAGATTTCAGTGGATTACTTTATAAATGGTGATGTGATTGGATGTCTGATATAGTGTAGTTATCTATTTACGTAAAGTTACTCGACGTATGATAAATTATAAAAACAAGTAATAAGCATCGACGAACAAAAAGAACTTTTTTCATTAGATGTTCAAAAAAAAATTACAAGTATAAGGGACGACCACAAACGGCCGACCCTTAATGTTAAGTTCAAAGAACAAAAAAGTTAAGTAGGAGGAACGTCAGGTTGTCCTTGGACGACGACGGTCTCCTCTGTTGCCACCTCTCCCACACCATCGCTCTCCTCCAAGTCGTCATCTTCGTCAAGGTCCCTTTCGGTACCTACAGTATCAAGGTAGGTCTTGAGTTCATCAGTGGCCGACGTCATGGGATTTATTCCATTTAGATGACGTCTCATCAAGGCGGCTCGGGCCGTGAGACGAGAGAAAGCCTCTATTTGTTTGTTCTCTTCTTCCAGATCCTTGACGTCGCCCTCCAACTCTTCGACCCTCTTCTTGAGAGTCGCGATTTCATTGGCAGAAGCAGCAGCAGCAGCAGTGGCGGCCTGGATCTTCTCGATCTCCAATTTAGTCGAAGACGCCTCAAGCTCAAAGAGACGGTCCCTGAGCTTGACCTTCTCACGATCCGAAATCTCTAGCAGACTCCGGGCATCAATGAGTTCGGCCTTGAGGTTTTCGACCTTTGCTTTTTCAGCCTCGACCGCCTCTAGGGAGACCTTTTCCTTTTCAAGAGCCTCGTCGGCCCTTTTCTTGACATCAGGAAAAGACGCCCTAAGACCTTATGTCTGAGCGTAGAAGCTCAGACAAGCCTGAAAATCCTACAAGACAGAAAGAAAAAAGTTAAGAATAAGATAAATGGGAAACAAGGAAACTAAAAAATAAGTAAAGATTTACCATGAAAGAGAGACCAGCAGTGTGTGCCCCCGTGTCCTCGACCCGGGACTCCTTGTACCGATCATAAAAGGTCGGGAGGAGGAATTTTTCCAGGTGTGGAAAAATGACGTCTCTCTCAAGGACGTCATTAGCCATAAAGTCAGAGGGGAGAGCGGCTTTGAATATCATCTCTCCCACTTTTTCCTTATTCTTCTCCTCACTCTTAGAGGAAGAAGAAGGTGCGGCAAAGGGCTTATCAACGCCCGACACCCCCGACATTGGGGCGTCCTTCGTCGTCTTGGTCAAGCCTCTAAGCTCGACCCCAGCAACGGTTCCCTTAGGTAATGTCGTCCCTGCAAGGGACGACAGAGCAGCGTCGCCCGTCTTCTTGGGCGAGAGTTGAGGTTTGCCTCGAACCCGTCTCACGTCTTCCCCCGCAGAAGAAGCCGATCTCTTCTTCGATTTTTCCCTCCCCTGGCGGTCAAGCTCCAGTTGTTCGGCTCATTTGAGGGCAGACAGCTTCGTAGGTGCATCTCCTGGATAAGACAAGTAAGTTAGAAAAGAAGGAACGTACAATTCAAAAATATTGTCAAATGACGTACCAGTCATTTCTTCTTCTATTTCTTCTTCTCTTCCTCACGACAAAAACCTTCAACAAATGTCGTTTCTTTTACGAAGACATCCTCTTCCTCTTCGTCGTTCGACCTGGCAGAAAATGAGCGATCGGCGATACTTCTCTCTAAGATCCTCTGAATCTTGTCGTGAGAATCGCGATTTGGCTTCACTTTAGTGAAGTCAATGACTATCAAACAGAAAAAGAAAAACATTAGAATAAACATTATAAAAAGTAGACAAAACGCACGACAAAGCAGAAAAACCTACCCGACTCATTCCATCCGGACGACAACCATTGGTTGTCCTCGTCGCTCACAGATGCCACTTCGATGAAAACGTACTGGCGTTTCCAGCCACGGTCGTTCACCGCAGTATTGTGCACCAGTACGTTATCCCCCTTCGTTCGAGGGAATAAGCTATATCTATGATAATTATCCGCTCGAACACTATAAGTAGTTAGGAGGTCGTCCAAGTTGAACGGAGCCCCCCAATCGGCCGTAAGACGTTCGACCACCTGGACAATCCGCCAGAATTGAGGCATTAACTGTCCAGGCGTCAAGTCGAACGCATCTAAAAATGACCTGACTAAAGGGCTAAATGGCCAGGAAAACCCTATCTTAAAGGGATACTCGTATAGAACACAATATCCCTTCGGAACTTCATCCGGCCTTAAATCTTCCAGCGATACCAAGTTAACTCCATCTGGAATCCTGGCTAAATTTTTGAAATAGTCTATGTTTTCTTCTTCCCTATATATACTTACAGGCTCACTCGACATCTAAAAATCAGGGATGTTAAGAGTCGCACGCCAATAACTAAGAATATCCCAAGCTTTCCTAGGCTTCCTGGCTATGGACTTCTTATGCATAAATAGACACAGAGGGAAGAACGGAAAATCGTACCTTAAATAGCGTTCTAAACCTCGAACTTAGAATGGAAGGGATCTTGGTCGCTCAGAAAGTATATCTCGCCAGAAATATGAAATCTCTAAAGGGGTAAGACGTAAAAAAGGAAAAGATTAAGAATAATCCCTATTTATACTAAAAATCGGAAATCAAATCGCCAGGAAATCGAATCACCAGAAATCGACGGTCAATAAGATTGACACGTGTCGTTCGTGTCAGACAACCACTCGAGTACACTCTACGAGAGCATGACACCTGTCCTTCATTAGCTGTCAAATTACCTTTATTAGCTGTCAAATTGCTTATTTTGTTAGAAGTGACGTCATTATTTAGTTGGAAACGAACCGATTCGGTTTTATGCAAATTACCCGCTTTTCTTTTATGACACATGTCTTAGTTCTAAATTTAAATTTCAAAAAGTTGTCGCTTGAATTTTAAATTTGGGGGCAAACTGTTTGGGTAAAAATTCCAACGGTCTATAGTCGTACAACCGTCGATAGTCGACGCTCTTCCTTTGGGACGACCTCGACTAGGCAACCCAAAAACCTGTCTGGCAAGTTCTGTCGTACGACCTGATTACAGTTACTAATTTGCAACATACTTTATATTATGTTTAATGCAGGATTTCAATGACGTTTATGATAAGAGATCAGAACGGAAGACGTTACCAATAACAACGGATATAACGGATGCTATCATCATTATTAAACGGTTACTTTATTAAAGATATGCATTCAAGACTTGCTAACGGAAAATTGAAGTATAAATATGAAGATTGAACTTCACATTCGGGCATCTGATTCTGAAACCTTACAAGCTCACAAGTTACGCTCTCCAGTTAACTCAGTTTCTCTCGAAATTCATAAAGCCTACTACCGTTTATCACGCGACGCACGACTGGAGTCTAAGTACACACGACGCACGACCGACTTTACTTTATTGTATTGTTTTACATTACATTTCATTTGTAACACTTGTTAACAAGGACGACGTCCCTAATTGACGTCCATAGTGCATGACGACTCACACTCGTCCGCGGTTTTTACCCATTTTAGGGGTTTTCCGCGTCACCAATTCTCTCATCTCATTTATTTTAATCTTATTATTGTCATACGATTATCAAAGTTACTTTCTTTGTTTGGATTAAGCTCCACATTTACCTTAAATTTCCCTTGGGAGATTTTTGGCATAAACACTCATCACTCACGACCTTGGCACCCCACCGCTAAGGGAACCTGTTATACATATCATTTGAGAAAAAGTGTTAGGCTTAAATCCTAGTGAGAACATACAGTTTATAATTTCAAGAGATATAAACAATTGCATCGAAATGAAATCTTTTCAAGAAAGTTTAGTGTACAATTGAAATCTTTGTCACATAAGGACCATTCGGTCCGAAAATTCATCTTACGATGGCGGGAGATACCCGATTTGCCAAGGATTGTGGCGGAACACAAAAGTAGGCCACGATCCGATTTATGAGCTAAATACTTGGAATCCATGGCCACGAACAACATTGGTCCGTACTAAGATGTGAGGGAGGGCCCCCGAGGAAACCAAGTCATACTCGTTCACTAGGACTACATTATGACCCATGGCTAGTAACCGATCTCACATAACCGTACCAAAGGCTCCCGAGGGTCAAATGCATCCATAGCTACAAAAAGGGGAAAAGACATCCCAATAATATAAGTCGACTCAATACCTAGGGATCCACTAGTAATAGTCTAGACTTGTCACAATTTCATTTGTGACCAACCATAGTTAGTCATATGGTTCCAATAACATTTATATCCAAAATGCATTTTCAAGTTTAACTGCTGATAAAAATGAAAAATCATAAAATGAGATTATATACATTCCTTCAAGTAACTCACATAAGAGTGCAAGTAATACCCATTTTACTTCAAATAAGATGGAACCCTTTATTTTTCTTGAAAATGATTGGGAACCCTAAAATCTCCCAAAACCCAAGTTAGGTCAAAATGTGATAAACTTAAATCCAAATCCAAGGAGATATGTAGGAGTTCAAAATGTAAGATTTGACATGTATAAAGTTTATAAAATGATAGTAGGAACTCACCAAGTGAGTTTTAGAAGAAAACCCAAAAATCTAGATTTTGGCTCCTTGGAGAAGATGAAGATGGAGATGGTGGTGAAGTTTCCAAAACCGAAACCTTAGATGATGCTCTTAACTCTAGTAATCAATGATGTAGATGGAGGTTGAACCAAACCCTAAAAGAAGTAAATGTAGAGAGAGAAGGTTGGGAGAGAAACTTGGAAGAAAAGAAATGAGAAATGAGAAATGAGGTAATTGAGGCTGAAATCCCACTTAAGTTGTTCAGGCCCTCCGTGCGGGTTATGGCGCGGCCCAACTCGCGCCGTGACACGTGCCAACCTCTGGAATCCTCAAACGGACAGTGCACCGCGCGGCTTATGGCGCGGGCCAAGCCGCGCGGCAACTCGCGCGGGCCACTGACTTCCATTCTTTTACAATTCTGGCCAAACAAAATTCGGGGTGTTACAACGTGCTTGTTAGTTGCCCTAGGGTTTTATTTTTTCCCCTATGTTAACACCCTTAAATTACTGGTCAAAATGGGTACAAAATAGAAAATTTTTAAACATTGTTACATTGATTGAGAAGAAAAAAAATACTCGTTACATTAAGGTGGCGTTTGTTTTTTAAGAGGTCTAAAGTCTTATTTCACTTCTGATTAATAAGAGGTGTTGCTGAAGTCTGAAATCTGAATCAATAAGATTGTTTGTCTTTTGTAACGTCTGGAGGCGTTTCGAGAGAAAGGAGAACATATGAAATGAAGCGGCATAAGAGATTTTAAAAAGGTAGGTCACCACTTTTTATTTCAGATGTATTTAAGAGGGATTAAGAGATTCTGAAAACTGGAAAAAAAAAAACAAACAGTCTGAATGTCAAAAGATCTGAATGATTCAGACTTAAGATCCATTAAGAGGTCTTTTTAAAAAAAAAACAAACGACCCCTAAATATGAATTAACAATTTTCCTTATATTTTGATGCATTTTGTAGTTTTATATTTTATTTTTTTGAATATATACTTGAACATTTTCATCTTAATTATATTGTATATAGAGCTTTGATATCTACTTCTAAATTATCATCTCTTTCATATAAAAATCTTTATTACAAAATGAAATATGTGATAACATTTTCATATGCTTGTAAAATATTTGATTTCTATTGGGGTTTGTAACTACCACAAAGAACTTATATAGTAGTGGATCGAGTGTGTCAAATGTGCTCGATAAAATGGATTAACCAAGGCGGTAACCACCGTAAATCCTCGAGTTTGATTTTTCTTCCATTATCTCTTTTTATTATTATTTTTTTTAACGGCATCAACACACACGTTCTCGGGGTATCCGGGCTCCCACTTAAGGGTGAAATAAGATTTAGAAATAGTCATTAATTTAATCTTGCAACCTTCATCACGACAAAATTGGATTTATAGGACGCTTAAACATTTTAAGCGTCCTAATAGCATACTTTATACGACTTAAATTTATATGATAAAGCTTTATATCTAAAAGTGTTACAATAGTTTATAGGATGTTTTTAGGCGTTTTAAAGTAAAGTGTCGTATTAGTATTTTATGTCCTATAAACCTATAGTTTTATAGAACATTTGTGTTTAAAAACTCTTTCAAATAGCGTTGTATAAAATAGCTAATACGTCACGTTTTTATAAGTGTTCTAATATACTTGTTAAGACACTTAAAAGCATCTTATAAATCTAGTGTAACACTTTTAGATAGAACACTTCATAGTTTGGTCCTGTAAACTTAAGTCTTAACTATAAAGTAGGCTATTAAGACGTTTAAACATTTTAAGCCTCCTATAAATTCAATTTTGTTATGATGTTTTCTCTGTGAAGCTGCTATTAGAGAGTTTGGAGGATGGAAAGATCGAAAATTTGGTAAGTTTTGATTTAGAATTTTGATTTTGGTATTCGTCTCATTTCGTTTTATGGGTTTTGATTTTTGGATCATGGGTTTAGAGGTTGCACAGTTTGCGTAGTCGATGGAGATGAAGACGAGACAAGCAACAAATGATGAAAAAAAGGATAAATAATTAATAAATTAAATCAAGAGTAAAATGACAAACGTAGGTTGTGGAGGAACGTGAAGCCACTTAGCGTGAGTTATATGGACGAAGTTGATGGCAACAACGAAAACAAAACAAAAACGTTACTCAAGGTCTTGTTTGTAATAAACAAACCCAATAAATCATATGGACGAAATCCATAAGTCTCGATTAGTCATGATTGGTCTTGATGGGTTTCCGATTCGTTTCGAAGAAAAATCGAAAGTTGGATGCTATGGTTTTACACACACAAACACATAATAAATCAACCGATAGGTTTTCGATCGGTCTTGATGGAAAATGAATGTGGTAGGTTATGATTTTACACACCAAGCAATGGAGAGGTTATGGATTAGTCTTGATTGGTCTAGATGAGTATTGAGTTATGGTGATGAGAACATGGTAAAGGATTGAGTTATGGAGTTACGGTGTCAAAGTGTTGTATACACGTAAACGAACATGAATATTCATACTGAATATTACAAAAATATACCATTTCATTAAAAATGGTTTAAAAAAACTATATAGAAATGAATGATATATCGAAATAAATAAAATGCTTGTTTTATTTAATATAATTTATTTGATTAAAATATTAGTATTTTTTAAGATAAATTAGTATAAAAATTAAAAAAATAAAAGCTTTTTTCCATTAATCACTTTAATTAACCATTTTAATTAAACAAAACTATTTTATATGAATTGATGAACATATTCGTACAAACTTACAAACTAATCTAAGTCGTCTATCTAGTCTAATGAATATTTAATTTTATTTTGTTTTCTTAACCAATGTCATGATCATAATAAATGAACTTTATCTCTTCTATGTATATCTCAATCGTATTTAATAAATCATGATTATTATCCATAAATATTTCAATTATTTTCTAATATAATGGTTTGTACAAATATTTTGGTTTGCACTATAACCCATCCATATATATATATATATATATATATATATATATTAATATGAATAAATCGTTTTATTTACTTTTATAATTTATTAACTTAAATGAAAATAAAAAAATATGTTTAGTCGAAAAACATTACATAGAACTTTTATTTTTAATGTATAATTTATATTTATATTCTCAATCCAATAATGAATTAAATACTTTTATTAAATAAAAAATAGTAAATTAAGTTAAGAAATTAATAAGGTTAAAAAAATATAGAAATTATGTAAATTAATTTAGTGGGTCCCATATGTGTACATTTGGCTCTTGTAAAGGACTAAAGGTGGTTGTCCAAGTTTAGGTGGCATTCGCAATTCAATTTGGCAACGTATGTATGTATGTATGTCGGTATGTTTGTGCTCTGACATCATATAACATGACTCTTGCCTTTATTCAGTCTTCCACCTCCTTTTTGTCTCCATATTCTCCACTTTTAAACCCAAATGTTTGATCTTTAAAAGTTACTCTAATAAAAATTTTGTTATAATAATAATAATAATAATAATCATCTTACAAGGTTTCCAACAAATTCTCCAAAAAAAATTTTAAAATTGAGAACCAATATTCAAAATCTTTAAAAAAAATTACAACAACCATCTCCAACAGTTTCCTTATTTTGGAGATAAATCATTGATTATATTATTAAAATATTCTATATATTTAATAAAATATTATTTATCTCACCTAAACAATTCATTTCAAAATTTCTCATTGGTGGAATGTAATAAAAAATAATTTCTCTCTCATGATAATCATTTTTGAGGCTATCTCAAAATTTGGAAAAAAATGTATTCTCTTTCCTACTTTCTCCATTTTGGAGAAAGTTTTGGGGAAGCTGTTGAAGCTCATTTTACACCCAAAATCTTAATTTTTTTCATTTTCTCCAAAATGGAAAAGTTGTTGGAGATGCTCTTATGAGTTAAACATTTATTAGTAAAATCATCATCATTACTTACTGGATAAGTATCTTGTTTTTTGCCTTACCTTTTAGCGGGTATGATTCTCGGCCTAAACATGTTAATTTAGTAAAGATAATTGATCTGATAAAAGCTTATTCGACAAGTGTTCGATAATGGTTAATGTGTTTTTTTAGATAAAGGGAATATAAATAACACCATTTTATCACCCAAGTAAATCAAGCTAAATTATATACTCCCTCCGTCCCAAAATAAGTGTCCACAATTGATTTGGCACACAGTTTTAGACATGCATAATTATTATACATTTTTGTCACCAAATGACATCTTTACCCTTATTTAATGTTTCTCTTTCTTCACAACTCTTATATATTTGTGCATTAATTAAGGGTAAACGTGAGAATTTACTTATCTACTTTTTGAAAGTGGTATCTTATTTTGGGACAAACATAAATAAAAATGTGGACACTTATTTTGGAACGGAGGGAGTATGATATTTACATACATCTGTAATTCAAGGTATTTAGCTTTCAAAGATTGAGCCTCATTTTTTGTGATAACAAAAAAAGCTAAAAAAATCTTTTAATCGGTGGTGGAATTCGATTGAAAACACATCGGACTAAGTTACATTTTAATACGTAGTCTTGCGTCTCATTGAAAATGTCAACTTCATTTGGAAAAACGTACTTAATGAGTTAATTCCTCAAATCGACACAATTGACCGTGACTTTACAGACCTTTGATCAATCTTCAAGATGCATTCACTCGACAAAAATTCTGGATCCGTAGCTGCCTGTTCTTGAATCCCATATATATATATATATATATATATATATATATATTAATTCGAGTCCATACGATATGATTAACACATGAAAGATTCACAAAACATGAACATGGTAGAGTTTTTAAGAACAATATTGCCTCAAAACAAGTTTTATTGATGAAAAGATGCACCACAAGTTTTTATAGATAAATCAAATTAAGAAACTAAAACTGAAAACAGTTCTAATTAAACCAACTACAAAGCTGAAAAAGTTCAAAGCTTAATTCATGAACATATCCAAGCAACTTTCGGTTGCAAGCCCTCTGTTCCAGAACTTATCGTAGTATTCTTCATATGTGAATCGCCTATAAACAGCAGGTTGATCATCGGTTACCAATTCCTGAGCAGGTCCGATCACCGCATCCGGTGACGGGCAATAAAACGTCGGAATCGATATCCGTTCTTTTTCACAGTTCACCATAGCTCGATGCAAAACGCTCTTGTATTTATCATTGCTCAATACCTGTATGTTCAAAAGTGACGCCAATTCAAGAAAAAAAAGAAGCAAAAAAGAAATAATTTTGCAAAAATGGTGGATGGAATTTGTAAGATCGTAACAACTTGGGTTGTGGCACACTGATTAAGAGCATCTCTAATAGCTTTTATAAAATAGAGATTTTAGATTTTTTGTTCTAATAGATTTCCCAAAACCTACTTCAAATTAGAGAAATTACGAAAGAGATGATGAAAATCTCCAAATTTGGAGATATCTCCAAAAATAAATGCATGTGAGAGATAAATGATTTTTATTGATTTTACCAACGAAATTGTTTTAAATTAAATGTTTAGTAGAGAGATAATATTTTTTGAGTTGTATTGAATATTTTAATAATATAATTAGTTGTGTAATTAATCTCCATTTGGAGAAGTTGTTAGAGATGTTTTAAGATATAGGGGGATGTAGTTGAGAAAAACTCATCTACCCCATGTTCAAATCCCGGTGCTGCCAAACCCCTTGTGGCCACCTGCGAGTCGGTACGCGTAAGCTGGTCCAGAAACCCACAATTACCAAAAAAATAAAAATTGAAAGACTAGTGTATAATTGATTAATTAACCTGCATCTGATCACCAATGTTGACAATGAAAGTATTTGGAACAGGATCAACAGCAACCCATTGACCATCTCTCAAAACCTGAAGACCTGCAACATCATCTTGAAGAAGAACAGTGATGAGATTACCATCAGTATGACCCGGTAATCCGAACGTCAAATCAGGTTGTGGACATGGTGGATAGTAATTCAAAGCCATGTGTTGACCATGGCTCCCCAATTGTTTCCCAATGTAATCCCTTTCAAGCCCCAAACTCTCCGATATCGCTTCGATCAATCGTAGCGATAACTCTCTCGTTTTCCGGCAATACTCCGCCACATGGTCCCGGAAAGAACCCGGGTTCGTGGGCCATTCGTGGATGTAGTTCTCGATCGGGTGACAATGGAGTCGCAAGTAATCTCGCCAGTTTGCGACCTTTTCGGTTCGAATGTTGAAGCTGGTGGAGAGTCTGGTGGTTTTTGTCGGGTCGTCGGAGTAAGTTTTGAGTCTTTCATGTTCCGGCAACCGGAAGAATTCTCTGGCGATGTTTATCATGTTGTGTATGGTGGATACTGGGACACCGTGGTTTTTAACCTGGAAGAAAGAATACCACTAATTAATTCATTAATTGATTAATATAAATAAGGTATCGAATAGTAAAATAAAAAAGTAAGGAGGGTAACTGATAAATATAAAAAAGGTTAAGGTTATATTTGGCAAAAACTAGTTTATAAGAATTTTTTGTCGATATTTATCATGTTGTGTATGGTGGATTCTAGGACGGCGTCGTTTTTATTTTTTAACCAGGAAGAAAAATACCATTAATTAATTAATAGTAATATACTATTAATTAATTAATATAAATAAGGTATCAAATAGTAAAAAAGTAAGGAGGGTAATTGATAAATAAAAAAAAAGTTTAGGTTATATTTGGTAAAAACTAGCTTATAAAAATTGTCTGGCGATGTTTATCATGTTGTGTATGGTGGATTATGGGACGCCATGGTTTTTGACCTGGAAGAAGCCGTGGTGACGGCAAGCTTGGCCGATTTGGTGGACGACGGTGGCGCGGTTGGGACCGTGGAGGTCGTGGAGGTCGATTAACGGGATCGAATCATGGGAAATGTTTTGAAGATTGGGGCGCTGGGAGATTGGGCGGATGAAGTTGGGTGGGAGTTGATTGATTTTGTCTTGTGAAACAAGGTCGCTCACGAGTAGTCTTTTGGAGGTGGTGGTGGCGGCGGCGGTGGTGGTGGTAGCCATTGTTGGGTGGATGTGAGGTTTGTAATGTGGGTGGAGGTGTATATATAGCCGTGGGAACATGGAATCGAAATTGTAATGTAATTCTAAATAAAATAATTGTTTTTAAATTTTTGGAGTAAAGTTCGCTTTTGGTGTCTAATTTTTGTTAAGTTTAACGGCTTTCGTCTCTCAACTTTATTTTAATATTTGTCTCTCACGTTTGACTCCTCTCAACGATTTTCGTCCCTCATCTTAGCGAGCGTTAACTTTTTCTGCTAAATTTAGTTTGATGAAGGGTACTTTGGATATTCCTCGTTAAATTGGGCTTAGCGGAAAAAGTTAAAGGTAGTGGGAGGGACGAAAATCGTTGAGAGATGTCAAACGTGAGGGACGAATATGTTAAAACAAAATTGAGGGACGAAAACCGTTACATGTTTTCTTAATTAAGAAAACAGGTAAAATGACTAAAATACCTCTTATTAAACTGGGTTTAACGGAAAAAGTTAACGGTCGTTAGGATGAGGGATGAAAATCGTTGCAAGTTGTCAAACGTGAGGGACGAATATGTTAAAACAAAGTTGAGGGACGAAAAGTTACCTGTTTTCTTAATTAATAAAACAGGTAAAATGATTAAAATACCCCTCATTAAATTGGACTTAACGGAAAAGGTTGACAGCGTTAGGATGAAGGACGAAATCGTTGAGAGATGTCAAACGTGAGGGACAAATCTAATAAAACAAAATTGAGGTATGAATACCATTAAAAATGATAAACATAAGGGACCAAAAGTGAACTTTACTCTAATGTTTGTGATTGAAAATAAGATGAAAGAGTATTATTTTAGATGTTTGCATGCGGTTGGTGATGCGATAAATAAGAAATCGATTGCGTGTTTTATGGCGCGTGAGCGATGACGTAAGTTTGCATATGTAAGAGCATCTCTAACACAGAGAACCCAAATGAAACTCCAACAGCTTTGCTATTTTAAAAATTTTAAAACAACTTATACTATTATAATATTTTCTAATTTATCATCCCAATAAACTTTAAAAAAGTAACTTAATATAAAATAATAAAAATTAAATATCATTAGTGGGATGAAATAAAATAATATTTCTCTCTCCTATTTAAAGATTATAGAGATTTCTCTATATTTAGAGATTTTTCCATGAGAGCATCTCCAACAGCATTGCTAAATTTTTTCTAAAATAGAGAATGAAAAGTCAAAATCTCTAAAAACATTTTCTTTTAACTTCAACAGCTTTTCTATTTTAGAGAATCAATCATTATTTATATTATTATAATATTCCATAATTTATCATCCCAATACACTTTTTAAAAAAAACTTAAAATAAAATGTTAAAAATTGAATCTTATTGGTTGGATTGAATAAAATAATATTTTCTCTCTCCAATTTAGAGATTATAGAGAATTCTCTATGTTTAGATATTTTTTTATCTTTCTCTATTTTAGCAAAGTTGTTGGAGAGGAATAGCAAAGAAAAAGTCCAAAATTTTCTATTTTAGCAATGTTGTTGGAGATGCTCTGATTCTCTATTTTAGCAAACAATATAACAATGCTGTTGGAGAAGAATAGCAAAGCAAAACTCATTTTTTTCTATTTTAGCAATGCTGTTGGAGATGCTCTAAGCAACCTCATCGATTTTAATTTGGGGAGGCTAATTGCACCAAGATTTTTGCTATTTACACCTTCATGATTGTATATCATGATTGTGTTTTTTTGTCTTTTTGTTTATTTTTATTATATATTTTTATTTATTTGTATTATATAGTTTTAAAAGTTTTTTTTTACCTTTTGGTTTGATTTAAAAAGAAATAAATATTTATAAATATAAATATTACTAATTTTTTATAATTATATAATTATATAAATAAAACATAAATATCACGATTGGACATATAAATAGAACATAAAATAATCTATATTACATTCGATTATTCTAAAATAACATTATCTGTAGTACAATTAACACGTAAAAGCTGCATGTAATTCTGTATTCGCTCTAAATACGGGGTAGTCCATCCAGCAGCACACGGATCACTGTAATGGAAAAAATGTTCTACAATTTGCGAAAACGGGTATCCTTCTGCCATATCTAATTTCACATAATGGTTACCATTAACGTACCCAATTGTAAAAACAACATGTTCATACCACACTAGCGGAGTGGACCTAAGCGACAAGTATGTCCCACTGTCGGTCATACTTATAACATGTAATATCACATTATATTTTGAAGCAATCAAGACACCTATTTCAGGCATTGTCATCCAGTGTTCAAATGGTGCACCTTGATCTGATCGAAAGAAGTTTAAAGTGTTGTAAGTAATATCCCAATGTTCACCTCCGAAAGCATTGATGTACTCTGTCTTGTATGTATCTAACTCTTCCATCAAGTTATATCGAATTGTAGGTCAAGCATCTTCATGAAGACCTAGAGAGACAGCTATTTCTCGGAATCCGCAATTTCCATCACCTATCACATCATGTACATGCTTGATGTAAGGGTGAAACAATGCTGGAAATTGATTGATATATGGATGTGCATTATAATTTTTGAACATGAAAGAACTGTGTCTCGTTGGTTCTTGGTAGCTCATTTTTTCCATGTCAACAAATCTAGACGCGTTCGAACTACTACGTCTAAGGGGTCTTTCACTTGTAAAAGACGGGTCAACATGAGTTGCAACAGACGGATCAACATGAGTTGCAAATGAGAGATCAACATGAGTTTTTCTGAAAAGCTTATCCATCAACGAGGGTCGTCCACGAGTAGTCTTGTTAACAACAGGTTCACGAACCCATGTTTTTGATGCACTAGTTATCTCTTTTATCTTCCTCAGAAAACTGAACTTACCAGATCTCGATTGCTTGTTAAATTCCTCAGTAAACATTTGGACTTCAGCTTCACAACCTACGCCATCATCTTGTAAAGATTTGCACGGTGATAAATCAAGCGTCGTCCAAAATACATCAACTGAATCAATTGTAATAGGATGACCTTTGTTCAAGTATTGCATTAGTTCATGTGCACATGACAACCTATAACTTGTATGTAGTAGACAACTACAATTTTCAGAAAATAAGCCAACAGATTGAGCTCGCTCATACTCTTGGAATATTATGTTTAATGCATAATGTGAAACAAAACCACACAATTGTTGGAAGTGTGGTATGCGATGACGATGTTTCGTGACACTTCAATTGATTTGTTTGAATTAACATTATCATCCTACACAGACACATAAAAATATGAAACGAGATAACATAATATATATATATATATATATATATAAAGTAGTGGATGAAATACCTCATTATTAGAATTATGATACCATTGAAAATCTTCACCCAAATTCGTCATTTTTAAACCGATAAATTGAAAAAATCACGACCTGCATAGTGACATGAACAATGGCGTGCATAGTGACATGAATAGTGACGTGCATAGTGACATGAATAGTGACGTGCATAATGACATGAATAATGACGTGCATAGTGACATGAATAGTGACGTGAATAGTGCATAATAATTGTAAATGTTCTCGATATATATTTTTACAATTGTGAAGCATATATATCAATTATATGATTTTATCAATTTTTTATACTATTTTATCATATTGTATATGTAACAACCCGGTTTACAAAGTCGTCATACTTTTTTATACTATTTTATCACTTTTTTAAACTATTTTATCATATTGTATATGTAACAACCCGGTTTAACTACACTAACTTACCAACTTAAATAACTTAAGAAGAAGTTTATATCTCTAGGAAGGATTCGAAGCATAGATTCCGAATATGTAATTGATTCGTCGATAACTTCAATGGATTAAGAACAAATCTAGAGAGAAATTGGAGAGATTTTTAAAGAGAGAGATATATATATATGAAAAAAGAAGAAGGCGGCGTGAAGAATATGTAGTAATTTACTCTAATCATATATATATATATATATACACTTTAATTTTTTTTATATATATATTTATAACGAGTTTACTTAATTGGCGGGTTTAACCCCCCCAACTATCTTTGGTTGCTATTTTTAATTACGGTTCAATTCGGGTAAGAAATAATTATACGTTTTTAAAATCGAGTCTTACAAAAGAATATTGGAATGTGACTAACATAAAGAAAAATACATTTTACAAATCTATAATAAAATCAAAATTTATAAATTTATAAAATAAAATAAAATCAGAAGTTACAAATTTTATAAATTTATAAACAAATTTATAAAATCAAAACACACACACACACATATATAAAGATAATGTGTATATATATAAACAATAATAATAATAATATATATGTCGAGTGAAATGACATATGTTTCATTAAAAATAATTGGGACGGAAAACAACACTCATTCAATTTTGGTGCAAATAGCATTGCCCTTTAATTTTTAGAATAAACTACGATTTTCGTCCTTGTGATTTGTTGTTTATAATCATTTTCGTTCCTGACTTTAAAAGTTGTTTTTTTGGTCATTGTGGTTTGCAATTTTTTTCCCTTTTCGTCCCTGAAACTAATATTCTCAGAGACTAAAAGCGAAAGGAGTTGCAAACCACAATTAACAAAAAATCAATTTTTAAAGATTAGAGACGGAAATAGTTATAAACAATAAACCACATGGACGAAAATAGTAGTTTACTCTAATGTTTTTGAGTTTATTTTGCTTTTTTCAATTTAATTTTACGAATTTATGTTATTTTGCAAAAGGAAAAAAAACAGTTTTGTTGGTTCTTAGTTTTATAGGGATTAATTTTTATCTTGTACCTAAAAGAGGGAGGTTAATGACACCCTAATCCTTGCTAACAGCAACCTATATATCATCGTTAATTCTTTTTTGTCTTTTTGTCTTTTTGTGTTTTTATTATTTGTAATATTTAATTTTTATCATATTTCATTAATATAAATTATTAATAAATAAAACATAGAATTTATGATATATCATATTTTAATTAATTTAAGTTATTAATATTTCTTTTTTTTTTCTTTTTTTTCTGTTTTATTTATTTATATATTTTTTATATTTATATAGTCAATAAATATATATATTTTTATATTTTTTATATTAATTAAATATATTTTATAATTATAATTACCCCCTCCATCCCAAAATAAATGTCAACATTTCTATTTATTTTTGTCCTAAAATAAGTATCCATTTTTTAAAAATAGATAACTAAATTCTCACATTTACTCTTAATTAATGTGCACACACACACACACACACACACACACATATATATATATATAGGGCATGTTCAAACGATAAGACAATCGATTTACGAGAAGGCGAAAAGGAATACGGGTCATATAATCCATTAATTAAAAAATATAATAAATAAAAATGAAAAATAATTTTAGAAATTAAGATAATTACCATTTTGAACTAGACAAATCTTTAAAAATCTCATTATATATCTTAAATTTATTTATTTTTTAATTTTATTAAATTTATAAATTTTTTTATCAAATTTGATATATATCTTTTCTAGATTCACTATTTTGATAAAAAAAAATCATAATTTTCATCAAATATCACATATAATATCAACAATCAATTCATTATTTTTTTTCACCATTTTTTCTCTATTTTTTGGATCCACGTTTTGAATCACATGTGATTAACTTCATTTCACATATGATTCAGTATAAGAATTTTTGTACATATCACCTATGATAATATACGTTTGAATATAATTAGGGATACATAATCACATGTGATAATATTTATATCTCAAGAAAATCTATAAATATGAATATACATAATCACATATGATTAAATAAAAGTATCTACAGTTATCATATGTGATAATATGATATGTGATATGTAGAAAAATTCATATATTAATATCACATGTGATATTTGATCAAAGTTGTGATTTTTTTATTAAAAATGTATCTAGAAAAAAAATTATATAAAACTTAATAAAAAGATTACAAATTAATTGAAATTAAAAAATAAATAAATCTAAAAAATATAATGAGAATTTTTAGAATTTATCCAATTCAAATGATAATTATCCTATTTTTTAAAATTATTTTCTATTTTTTATTTATGACATTTTTTAATTAATAGATTATCCTTCCTCTCTCTCTCTCTCTCTTTACATATATATATATATATATATATATATATATATATATATATAAGAGTTATGAAAAGAGAGAAAAATTAAATAAGGGTAAAGATGTCATGTGGTAACAAAAATGTGTAATAATTATGTATGTCTAAAACCGTGTGCCAAGTCAATTGTACGTTTTGTATACAATCTGAATACGGGTAGCTCCCATTAATCAATGTTTTTTATTTAAAAATATATATTTTAACCATTTAAATGATTAAATCATTGTTTTGATATATAATCTAAATAATATATACTATATTATAAAGCATGGATAAAAAACTCTTAAATACAAATTATTACGCACAAGGTATCATCATTTTATGCAAGACTTTAAAAATCTCTTAATTTACAAGTATCAAAGCACACGAAACATATTACTACTGCAGACTTCTAACACCCACCAATTTGGTATGTGCAGGACCTTCCTTTTATTGAGACTTTTCCATGTATCACTATTAATTAATATATTATATTACTATAATTTTGTTTTAATTATATTATTAAATATGTAATTGGTTATTTTTTCTAGATGTCATTAAAATATATAAGATAATCATTGAATTCTAACAAAATACTTAATTTTTATATATAAAAAAATTATATTATTAAGCCTAAATTAAACAAATTTATATAAAAAAAACATTATCACTTTCTAAAAACCATCCAAAATCGTACTGTAAATCGACAAAAAAATAAATAAAATGAAACATTCAAATCGTGATGTATCTCTCTGCATTGCGCGAGTACGCTTTTAGTATATAGTAATACTGATATAATTTATAAAAATCGTGATATATATAATACGAACATATAATAAAATAAATAAATATGGATATAATAAAGTTATAAAGAAAAATAAGAAATTATAAAATGTAACAAAGTTATAATAAAACCAAAAGTTATAAAATTATAAAATAAAACATATATATATATATATATATAGAGAGAGAGAGAGAGAGAGAGAGAGAGAGAGTCAGGTTCACGGGAAAACCTCAAAAAACGGAAAACTGAGGAACATCCTAGTAGCTCTTCATTTGGATGGTATGCACTTGTTTATACAAGTAATTTGTAACATACACACGTGCATATGTACAAATGCATAATGCACATGTGGATAAAAACCAAAAAAACAATTTAATTTACTTACATGCATAAGTGCATACCGTCCAGATGAAAGACTACCAGGGTGTTCCTTAGGTTTTTCCCAGACCCTCCCACTATATATATATATATATATATATGTCTATATATATATATATATTTCTAATATAGATATATAAAATAAACAAAATATATATAATTGAGGTGATTGATATCCTTGAAATTATTGGTCCAATTACCTATACACCTCTATTAAGGGGTGTCATTAGCAATGTCCATCTAAAAATGTGTATTATATGATTATGAGCTAAATTTTTAAAGTTCAAATGTATTAATAATTAGTACATAAGTAATAATTAATCGTTAATGTTCTATAGTAAAAACAATGTATGAATATATTCGCTAGGGGTGTTCGCGGTGCGGTTTGTAGCAAAACCGAACCGCATATGCGGTTTGAGCATTTTCCCAAACCGCAAACCGCACCACGAAATGTGTAACACCCTAAAATATGAAGATTTATAAAACCTGTAAATATGAAAGACTATATCCCAATGAAGTCGGGATAGTTGCAACAATAAAGTAGCGGAAGTATAAGACATAATACACGACAACCTATTTAATCTAGAACATTTATCAAACTAGATTAAGGTGGGTGTCGCTATGACTTAAAAACGTTCTTCTCACGAATTCCCAAAAATGTCCGGTCCTTCAATGATCCTAGGTGCGCGCTCGGCGAATCAAGGTGCCCTATGCACACCACTAGAAGAGCATGTGAGCCATTATACGCCAAAACAAGTGTTAAACCAAAGTATAACACCCTCAATTATGGAAATAACAAGTAATTTAAAATTTCCTAAATACATCGATAAATGATACATCTCCATTCACAATTTATTATTTAAACTCAATACACCCATTTCATTCTATACATACAGTCTATAATAAGGACGGGTGCTACTAAAACCCAATAATAGTCACTATCTCCAAACTGCGGAAGACTTCACCAACTACTTACACTTGCACAAAGCTAAGACTCAGCTCTTCATAGCTGCTAGAACCAAACCCCAACTGGAACCTGATGCACATGCCGGAAAATAAAAAGGTTAGGCTTAACGCCTAGTGAGTTCAAGAGTTTTCAACATAACTGAATACTTAATATTGACAGTAAAGATTAACATTTAAACCATAATTTTCCAAAATGATTAGCTTTAATACAAGACGACTCATTTTCCAAATATGCACATTTTAAAGACGAATACCCCGACATAAAATATTCTTTCGTAGAGTAAATTCAACCCAAAACTCACTCAAAGCATTAAATAGAAATTGAACTCCCAATTATAAAAACGTAGATAAAACGTATTTCTCGAAACACCCAAACACGGGTGGAACATTTTACCCAACTTATAAAATCATGGATAAAACCCATACACATAAAATGTCACCGAAAACATGGATACCAAAATACAATACCCAAAATAACACCTTTCGGTGACGGGGAAGACCCGATTCCATCGAATGTGGCGGCACATAAAGATAAGCCACACATCTATATTATAAGCATGTTTTCAAGGATGGACATCCATTGACATCAACTCTATCCAAGTCTTTAGTCAAGGTAGACATCAACCCTATCCAGGTCTTTAGTCGTTAGAACATCAACTCTATCCAAGTCTTTAGTTCGGTGTAGATGTGGGTTCAACTCTATCCAAGTCTTTAGCCCAAAGAATGACCAAGTTCAACCCTATCCAGGTATTTACCTTGGGATCTCACAATCCTTGACACACTTATTCATTTAGAAGTTACATCGTATCACCAATGCCTATTTACAAAATTACAACTCGGGGACCTCATCCCGCATTTACAAGATAAACCGACCTCTATGCCTATGGATCCAATGCATTACGGTAAAAAAATGTTACACGACTCAAAAGAATGACAACACACTTAAAACATGTAATTTCCCATCAAGGCGTAATTAAATGTGCCATAAAACCAAAATTCCTCTTTGGGCCAAAAGGACGAGGCAAGTGCCCCTAAGACTCATTTGATTCACCATCGAGCCAAAGCTCCACCAATATAGGCCAATCGACAAAAGTCATAAAATATGATAAACACAAACGACACATTTACGCAACTCCACACTCCGAATGCATGTATAAGCTTTAACACGAAATTAGACCGAAACAAGTCATTTTCCCAAAACATGTGTTAAAATGCATATATGCACAACGATCTCATTTCATAACATAAATTATCAAAATGACATTACTTAGGATTTATTCATAACAATGCCCCAAAATCCCAAATGTAGGTATTTTACAAGATTATGAGGTTAACCACTTCAAAAAATTGAAACTCACCAAATGACCCAACAATTGATGATTCCACGTAAAACATATAAACATTTAAAATGGACATTTTGGCATGTACACCGTTTTCGTAAATCAATTTGAACTCACCTCGCTAGATTTAGGCTAAATCTAGATTTTACCCCACTTTGAACTTCCTTGATGAAACTTGAATCCTCCAAGCCAAAACCTCCAAAGCCTAGATCCAAACATTTTCAACTGTAAATAACCATATTCAACCATATAGAAACATTTCCCAACATTTTACATCAAAACCTCAACTTATACTCAAAACCCTAATTTTGACCTAACTCCTCAAAAATCTTCCAAACCGAAAATGGAGCAACATAATACTTAGGAAATCATCAATGGAGCATTTATATCTTATATTAGGGTTTAGAAATGGAAGAAATGCACTTACCACTTAGGTTTCGATGAAGACATAGAAACTCTACCATGGAGTTTGAGGTTGAAGATGACAATGGTGGACACTTTGCCAAATCTCCCAATCTACCTCTTGATTATGGAACATTTTAAGAACTCAAGAAATTAACCCAAAATGAGTTAGGGTTTGAGGAGAATGAAGAAAACGATTTGGGAGAGGGTGGAGAAGTTTTGGAGAAGAGAAATGAGAAATTAGGCTGAAATCCCGCACTTAACAGCACCCTGGGCCTCTGGTGCGACATTGACCAACGACATTGCCCATTGCCCAGGGCAATGTCTCCATCTTCCCCCAGGCCACGGTACCTTCCCTGCGATTGTGACAGTGCGACTATGCCACTGTCATAGTCGTCGGGCATTGTCGCTGAACCCTTTCCAAGCCCCGAAACTCAACTTTTTCAACGCCAACACCCCCGATACTATAAGGGACTTTAAAAATGATTTCTCAACAAAAGTCCCGCCGTATATAAGTTCCAAAAACGTTTGGGTGTCCTCTACTTACTGAAAATTACGGGTGTTACAATCCTCCCAACCTGAAAAGAGATTTCGTCCTTGAAATCTAAATTTCCCCATTAACGATACTCGCATAAAAGATCTACTCTACTCCACTTGCCGGAGTTACCTCTATAACCTTATGTTGGTTCCCACGATAAGTGTCCCTTTGGGCACATCCCAGATATATTCAAATGACCAGTCATCTTACTAACATAGCCCTTAACCATGAGCATGCGGTTGTCTCCTAACCTTGGGCGACACGTACTACCTCTAGGGTAGTTTGTAACCCCAATTTCACACCGACCAATTCACTTTAGCTGAACATGCTTCTGAATCCAAACCAAAGTTCGACATCACCTCTAAAGAATTCCCAAATCTCTTAATGATCAGCTCTTAATATTGACAACGCCGTCCTTTCGAGGCGTACCAATACGCTCTCTAGGTAGCTGGTTAATGCAGATTCGGCTATCACTCACCTCGATCTACTCTCAATCTCAAAATATTCCCTTACTAAGATCTTTACCACATCAGGAAAACCTATACACATCAATACTTAATTACCAACCTCATTCTTCCTTTAGATTCCATCACCGAGAGGTCAACATTTCTCATGACCTACCCGTGGTACTTCCAAGCATTCCATGATTGATTGACTTCAAGAAACGAGTCAACGCTTAATACCCAAATGGTGACATCAAAACGTGGATATTCCACCGAATACTTCATTTCAGAAGTATTGTCGTATTGAGGTTGACACTTAACAGAGGACTAATATTCCCAAATCTCACATCCCTAACAAACGGACCACAAAATTCCTTGATCACAGAAGTCCATTAAGACGGTACACCATCAACATATGCTGTGATGTCCAACAGACAAGTAACCCATCAAATCGAACCCAACCAGGCGTCGATAAACACTCAAGACATTTTCCCGCCGGTTTACCGAAGCATAGAGACCGTCTCTTAATTAACTGGGGAACAAGATCTAATACCTCCACTATTCATGCATGACCTGATTCAAAAACTGAAACCCAAGCTCAAGGTTGCCCACAAGTCGGATCATCCGACTATTCAAATTCCAAGAACTCCTCTAGTTCTTTAATTACAACTCCATTCACGATGGGGGTCTTAAATCTATAGCCCTAATGAGTTCAAGGTTTTTCAATCAGTATGCCAATTTGAACTTTATACAATTTTCAAATACACAGTTTTATAGCAATTAATCGTGCAGTAAAAATCCCCTACCGTTCACTCGATAGGTTTGAAAATTGATCACCGACGCTACACATATGAAACCATTTCCAAAATTCGTTTGATCAGTATTTACGTTAATAAAACGGTAACAAAAGATGTGTAGCAAGATTTACACTATAAACATGAAAATAAATTACTGTACCACAACACGTGTAACAAGTGTTTGTACAACTCCAAAAGAGAACTTCACAATTTTAACTTTAGAATTCTTCCTCTTTAACCGCAAGACGTCGTGGCATAAAAATTTCAACAAGCCTCTTATGCATCAGTTTATTCCCCAAAACTTTGTAGAACGATAGGAACGTAAATAAATTTTTAAATCGAGTTTAAAGCCTTGAGCCGCACGATAAAACACATTTGACCAAGATAGTAACTACAACGACATGCAAATCGAAAATTCATTTCATGCATTGCGGAAAACTTGTGACGACAAAGTCAACAATTGAAGTACGCTTAGATCAACAGCTCTAACAGAAACAACGTAAACCTTTTATATACTTACTCACACCAACAGTAGATTTTAATCCAAATGCGAAGAGCATGCAACGATCAATACTTGCATAAAACTCAAAAGAGAGGTCAAATGTTAAACGAAAATTCACAAGTTAACGTACACAGTAATGCAATTATGCGTGTTCCAAAGTTTATCTATGCGACGCCAACAGTCGTACAATAAGACACCATAAAACCCAACTGAATTTTCATAAAACTCATTAACGCTAAAATTAAGCGGTGTCAAAATTTTCATTTCCCAACATAACAAAACATAAGTCGACATTAAGTCTAAAAAAATGTTAAAATTTTAAAACCACCACGTACAATAAAGTGAACCTTTTTGACAAAACTCTTATGAGACACGACGCCCAATAAGCTCGTAAATTTATACGCAATAAAATTAAAACCCACGCATCTCGAAGTACACTCACGCGCCCAAAATGTCGCAAAACAATATTCCATAAAATTCAACTCGACTCGTACAGACTCAAAATTCCCAAGAAAGTTCAGACTAAAAAAACATGGGAACAACTCTTCCTTTAAAAACCTTAACATACGTGGAGGAGATCCAATGTCAAGGCTAAAAATTCTACAGTTACGTCCAATACACCAAATGACATTTGATCACGGATCTTTATAATATCCAAAAATAGCGTTAGACACAAAACAGGGTCGGAGAGATTTTTCAATATAAATTTGCAATCACATGCAACAAAACAATTCCATGCATTCTTCAGCTCACGGTTTAAAATCTGATGAGTGCTAAATTGTAACACCCTCAAATCTAAAAATAACAACTAATTTAAAATTTTCTAAATACATCGATAATTAATTCATCTACAATCAGAATTTAATATTTAACTTCAATACACACATTTCGTTCTATGTAAACCATCTATAATAAGGACGGGTGCTACTAAAACCCAATGATAGTCACTATCTCCAATTGCGGAAGACTTCACCAAACTACTTACTCTCGTGTAAGTCTAATGCCCAACTCCTCAAAGCACTGCAAGAACCAAACCCCAACTGGAACCTGATGCACATGCCGACAAATAAAAAGGTTAGGCTTAACGCCTAGTGAGCTCAAGAGTTTTCATTAGAGATATATAAAGTAATAACTTTAAGAACGTTATTTAAAATTCATGATTTACAAATGCAATACATTTGATTTGGAAGCAACCAAAAATGAAATACATTAAATCTCAAAACAATCTCTTTTCATCATTCACCTTTTTCGTGATTAAAATCATAAAACAAACGCCTCTTTAAATAAAGTCAAAGCCCAAAGTGCACGTAAAACATGACTGACATTATAATGATCAAACACTGAAAACGTAGATACCTCCAATTTCCAAAACATCTCAATAACTCGAATGAGTTTCAATATCCAAAACCTTAAAACATAGATAAATACCCATACTCAAACGTCTCCGAAAACATGGATTATAAAAGTTCATAACCCAAAACAACACCTATCGGTGACGGGGAAAACCCGCTTACATTGTACGTGACGGAACACAAAAATAGGTCACATAATTATGTAGGAAATCAAAACATGTGGGTTACACAAATAAAAACCCACCGAGCTTAACTCCTCTGAGTCTATCACTCGAAAGCATCAAGTCAACTCCTCTGAGTCTATTCCTGAAAGTTCCAAAACAGGGGAACTTATGCACAAGGGAATTACACCTTACTGCCCATGAGACGCTGCCCGACCGTATAGGTCCACACCTTACTTATCATGGTGACCCGATGCCTATTCCGTGCCAAATGATGAACCAAATGTCCAAAACGGGGACATAGGAACACCGTGCCTATGGATCCATTGCACTAACTAAAACCTTACATGACTCAAAACGAATGAACTAACGCCTTCAAAGCATGTAACTCTCAAATAAGATGCAATAAATGCAAATCATAACCAAACGCTCTACAACGAGATATTAAAACGGACAAGTGTCCTCAAAACCCAACAAAATCCAAACTGAGCCATAAGCTCAACAAACCCAAAGACCCAACGTTAAAAATCATAAAGTGAAACCAAATGTAAACAACCCGCATGTATGTAAACCCATACTCTGATTTGTATAAATGATTCCAACGTAGTGTAGATTGGGACAAATCATTTTCCAAGTGTTTTATATCATTTATTCTCTCAAAAACGTCCCATAACACAAACTCAAACACTTATGTAAAATACACGATAAAATGTATTTAAAAACCCAAATTCTAATTTGATGTGCACTCATTAGTAGTGCCATCTAGGCCTTTTTAGTAGTTTTTTATAATCATTTTTCTTCCATATCCCTACATTTGAGTCTTTTTATTACTTGTTTTATCATTTATCTGTTTCTTGGAGCTAAAGCTAGTGGATAATCTGTTTTATTACTTTGAATGACTAATTTTGTGTGTTTTGGCAGCTTTTGAATATAACAGACCCAATGCTGCAGCATTTCTGAAGCATCTGCAGCTGTTAACAAACTTTTGGGAGAACGATTGGGAAGCTGGATGATAGATGACATTGGGCTGGATTTTTACTGACACTAGAAGCCTCCACTGCAGTATTAGAAGAATTGACATCACCTTTTTGATATTTTTGTAACCATTGGTCATTAACTCTTGGGTATTAACCTTTTGTACTTAATAGTACTTTTGGTACTTTGTTGTTGCTAATTACTCTTTGTGCCACTCCCTTTTTGTATAAAAAGGGAGCTTGGGGTTGTAGTTTAGGCATCTAATTTTATCTCATCTTAGTGAAAATCAAAGGTTGGCACCAATAACCTTGTAATTTTAGTTTACTTTATAATTCCAAGTAATCTTTTAAGTCATCATCTCTTGTTCTTTTATGCTTTATTATTCCTAGTGTTCCTTACTTAGTTCTTTACATTACTTGCAATTTACATTCAAGTCATTTATATTTGTTGTAATTTACATTTCCGTCATTTTATGTCTTGTAATTTACCTTTCCGTCATTTAAATTCATGTCTTTAATTTATGTAATTTATTGTTTTATGTCTTTACATTTAAGTATGAGTAGCTAAATCCATTAGCTTGGGTGTAAGATAGATAGGTGAGATTTCAAACCAAAGAAAGGTGGGCGTTGTTTCGCAATAACAATGTTCCATCATTTCATTCAAGTTTTATAAAATCCAACGACACTTCTTGACGAGTTGATCGCTTTAAAAGTGTGAAAGTGCTATGGCCTAGAGATAAGCCATAATATGCACGTCAACTTGAATGATATGAGAAGCCGACTTGAGAGAGTGACTGATAAAGAGATTTATCACCTCTATTTTTCATCTTGATTTATTCTTGACGGGTTGGTCGCTTGTTAAAAGTGTTAAAGTGTAGAGGATTCAGAGATGAACCCCTTCGAACACTCCAACTTGAATGATATGGGAATTAACTCGAGAGAGTAGTTTTTATACAAAGAGATTTGTAAATCCATATATTTTGAGGACTCTACTCTACATTATCAATAGTTGGAAACTACATAGAGATATGTTCAGTCGAATCTAAACAGTAGTGGGAGTATTGAAGTCCGAGAGGAATACCCTCAAAATAGATGGTGGATCTGGTTATGCTGAACTCATGCTGCAACATACCTGCAGCATAGTCTGCTGGAATTTGTGTTTGAGTCTCACCTAAAAGTCTTACACCCTTGCTACCTTTATTCTTCTGTATCTTAATCAACTATTAACCAACCAAACCAAATCAAAAGTCTTCAAAATCGCCATCTGAAATCTTTTCTTTCTCTAACTTTTTATTAAACTTTTACTCCAATCTCTGTGGGACGATATCCGGTACTTTACCGTTTTATTACTTGAAAGACGATGTTAGATCTCATTGTATACTTGCTTTGAGGTTTAATTAGCACACGTCTATAGGTGTATTCCATGCAATATCAAGTTTTTGGCGCCGTTGCCGGGGATTGGCACGCTAAAAGTTTTAAAAAGATTTGATTTTTCTACCACCGTTTGAATCGCATTTTGTTTGGTGTATGTCAAGAATACCACGTGGAGGTGTTGTTCGAACTTGACCCAGAAATTGAACAAACGTTTCGTAATAGGAGGAGAACGCAAAGAATCACATTAATCATAGAACCTCCAATTATGGAACCACCACCACCCGGATTTGAAAATAGAGAACCTAGCCCACCACCACTTTTGGAAAATCCACGGGGAGCACCAATATTTCATGATGCACCTCCAATTTTTGGAAACCCACCTGAGCACCATTTTCGACAAGAACCGCCAAATCAAGGGAATAATAATAATCATAACCATGTTGATGATGATGTAGAATCTCAAGGCACCAATGAAATAAGAAATGAAGTTCCAAACATAATCAATCTTGCAAACTCCAAAGAGGGAAAAATTATGGACTACGCTATCCCCGATTTTGAGCAATTAAATTCAGGGATAGTTAGACCCCATATTAACACCCTCCATTTTGAGCTAAAACCCATCATGTTTCAAATGTTGCAAACAAACAGACAATTTACCGGAATGCCATTGGAGGATCCACATTCTCATTTAAAATCTTTTATGGAGATCACTGATGCATTCCTGATCCCTGGGGTATCTAACGATGCCTTGAGACTCACTTTGTTTCCTTTTTCTCTAAGGGATCGGGCAAAGTCTTGGTTTAATTCTTTGGCACCTGGCTCTGTGCCATCATGGAGCAACATGGCATCCACAAGCAAAACCTTCCAAAACCTATATTCACAAGTTTCCAACCATGAACATACTCATTCAACTATTAAGAATCAACCCCCAAATATTTTATATCAAAATCCCAATCTTGACCAAAATCCCAATTTTGATCTAATTTCACCAAAACTATCAAATCCGAAATTTGAGAAACCAATCACTAGGAAATTATCAAGAGAATATTTATATCTTATATTAGGGTTTAGAAATGGAAGGGGTACACTTACCACTTAGGTTTTGATGAAGACCTAGAAAACCCTAAGTTAGATCTTAAGGTTGAAGATGAAGGTCCTTGATAACTAGCTTCCATCATTGCACTTGGTAGAGTATTGATACCTCATACTTGGAGATTCAAGGATTTAGAACTCCAAAACACCAAAGATGGGGAGGAAGGGTCTTGGGAGGACTTTGCGAGAGTTGGGAAGGAAATGAGAAGTGAATAATGAGAAAAGGAGCTGAAAATTCGACTTAACAGCAACCTGGTCTGCTTTCGCGACATTGCCAAGCGACTATGCGCAGGGCAATGTCGCCTGGCATAGTCACCAGTATGCCCAGGCTTCTGTTTTCCTTCTACGACTGTGCCATGTGCGGCTGTGACTTGTCATAGTCGCCGGGCATTGTCGCGGGACCTTTCCGGAGCCCCGAAACTCGACTTTTTCACTGCCAAAACTCCCGATACTCCTTGGGACTTTAAACAATACAATTACCAACAAAACCCCACTGTTTACAAGTTACAGAAACGTCCGAGTGACATTTACTTACCGAAAATCACGGGTGTTACATAAATGTTTTACCAAGACCTCATAGTATAACACACTTTATGCTTCAAAAACATGGGAAACAATTGATGTAAACTTATTTTAGAAATAAATTTCGTGCATGAGTTTGGTCGACACTCACATCTTAGGATTACGCTTCTCAATTTCCCGTCATACCATTGGCATCCGGAAGTATCAAACATCTTAAAACAACAATCACCTTAAATTGGTCAACTTACGATTTCTCCTTGAAATAGAATCAATTCAATAAGCTTATGGTTCTAATTCAACCAATGACTTCGACCCAAAATGGTCAACTAGTTGCATCTGGCATGCTTAGCCATCACTACGATATGACACTGCTATAAACATCAACTCTTCCTTCAAATACTTGCCTAGAAACTTCCTCCTTACCCCAAGGGTCACCATACTGAGGTAGTTCAAGTATACACATGTAACACGTAGGTTCATCATAGCACTGGCCAGGTGCCATTATGAACGTATCGTACATGATCATCCTTGCGATCCTCGACAAGTTTCCCGTTTCTAGCGACTCGGTCAATTCCAAAATATCGTATCTTAAGGTACCTAATGTGCAGCTTCACTTTCGATCACTTAAAAGAACACTAGTTTGAGTTTAGGCATCCAACAATCAATACCTAATTCTCTCAAACTTAAGCTCTGATACCAACTTATAACACCATCAATTCTAGAAATAACAACTAATTTAAAATTTCCTAAATACATCGATAAATGATACATCTCCATTCACAATTTATTATTTAAACTCAATACACCCATTTCATTCTATACATACAGTCTATAATAAGGACGGGTGCTACTAAAACCCAATAATAGTCACTATCTCCAAACTGCGGAAGACTTCACCAACTACTTACACTTGCACAAAACTAAGGCTCAGCTCTTCATAGCTGCTAGAACCAAACCCCAACTGGAACCTGATGCACATGTGTAACACCCTAAAAATAGGGATAACAAAAATCCGAAAAACGGACATACGGTATATAAAATTGCCATAGCAAGAGCCTTCCAAAAATGGGGAAATATACAAACCTGTTTAATTACAGTTGTAATTCAACGGTCAATAAATAACAACCAACTAATCTAATTTCTGTAACTAGAAAAGAGATTACAAAAGGGGTGTCATCTATAAACCCAAAAGTTCCTTCTACCAACATGTATGACCAAAAGCAAGTTTCCCCAAGCTCTCACCCAAGCATCTATGCCAGCTTAGAACCCGCGCCGCTAGAACTTGAGATACACATCGACACCAAACAAGTGTTAGGCCAAAAAGCCTAGTGTGTTGAACAATAATAAGCATGCATGAACAATTACAATTCTTATCAGCAGTTAACCAGAGTTCAACAAATGTGGAGTCAATAGGGGAGACCCATAGCACCAATCAAGTTCCACCCAAAGAGTCGATATACCTTGATGCCATCTACCAAGAGACACCCGAAAGGCCCGGCACATCCGAGGACTACAACTAAGGAAATTCCCCGAATGGCGGAGGTCTAGGCACATACCATCACGGTGGCACCCAAGACTACATCCTCCTGGTGTCTACTGACTTGGTTCATCCAACATAATTGATAGGAGGTCTAGAGGTATATTTCAACCAACACATTTCGATACCAACCATGGGTACAATGTTACCATCCTAACACATAAGTCCATTATGAGACCCAAATTCCAACATAACCAACATTTAGATACAATATCGCCAAGAAGGCATTCCAAGTAGAATTTATCATCTACTATGTTACATATACCCAAATCATGTCAAAATACCAATAATATGTATATATGAAGTGAATCCCAATATTTGACAAATGGAGTAAATCATGGCAAGATGCTCATAAGAAATCTTCCAACATATTATTCATAAAACCACCATCAAGTATTTGAACACATAGAGGTAAACATTTTGAGAAACATTACAATAACAACAAGTAAGAGAAGATGATGTGTATCTAGTTTTAACAAAGGTTTAGTAAACTCACAATCTAGGTTTTGAACCAAAACCTATAAAATATGGAAACCCTAGAAAATGAAGATGAGACTTGGAGAGGAGAGGTTGACTTGAAGGAACCCTAGAAATCTTCCTTGAAGGAGAGTTATTGCAAGTATTAAGATCCAACCACCAAGATGAGTTATATTTATGAGGGTTACGGTTTTGGGAAAAAGGAGACTGATTTGGGAGCTCCAAAATCGCCAAAGAGAAGAGAGGTTTGAGAGAAAATGAAGTTAAAATCGGATAGAGGCTCATTTAATACCCTGCACCCCGACGGCGATAGTGCCACGGGCAATATCGCGAGTCACAATCGCGAGAATCCCCCTCACTCTCGGTACACTTACCGCGAGAGTGACCTGCGATAGTGACATTGTCACTATCGCGCCGGCACAATCGCATCGAGTCTCCAACTCTCAGTACAACTCCCGCGAGAGTGACCGACGATAGTGACAATGTCACTATCGCGTGGCACTCTCGCGCCACTCTCCCCACAGCCTAAAAATGCAGTCTAAGATGATTACGAGCGCGAGGTTTGAACGATTAGTAAGGTAAATCAGTTTATATAACATTTCTTTATAACAACCATCATCAAATGCATATAAAGGCTCATATTCGCAAATAGTTACAATTTAACGAAACAAGAGGAGAATTACTTACCTTATGAATTTCCGGGTGTTACAACATGCCGGCAAATAAAAAGGTTAGGCTTAACGCCTAGTGAGTTCAAGAGTTTTCAACATAACTGAATACTTAATATTGACAGTAAAGATTAACATTTAAACCATAATTTTCCAAAATGGTTAGCTTTAATACGAGACGACTCATTTTCCAAATATGCACATTTTAAAGACGAATACTCCTACATAAAATATTCTTTCGTAGAGTAAATTCAACCCAAAACTCACTCAAAGCATTAAATAGAAATTGAACCCTCAATTTATAAAAACGTAGATAAAACGTATTTCTCGAAACACCCAAACACGGGTGGAACATATTACGCAACTTATAAAACCATGGATAAAACCCATACACATAAAATGTCACCGAAAACATGGATACCAAAATACAATACCCAAAATAACACCTTTCGGTGACGGGGAAGACCCGATTCCATCGAATGTGGTGGCACATAAAGATAAGCCACACATCTATATTATAAGCATGTTTTCAAGGATGGACAACCATTGACATCAACTATATCCAAGTCTTTAGTCAAGGTAGACATCAACCCTATCCAGGTCTTTAGTCGTTAGAACATCAACTCTATCCAAGTCTTTAGTTCGGTGTAGATGTGGGTTCAACTCTATCCAAGTCTTTAGCCCAAAGAATGACCAAGTTCAACCCTATCCAGGTCTTTACCTTGGGATCTCACCATCCTTGACACACTTGTTGGATCATAAATTGTATTCAAGATTAAAGTTAAGGGTTCAAATTGTATTTATTTAATAGTTATTTGTTATTGGGCCTCAAGCCCATCTGGCTTATACGGCCTAAGTATTTATAGGTTTTATGTAATTAGGTTTTAGAAAAATCCTCTCATAATCCTCATTATTATCATAATCATAATTATAGAGAGGAGATAGCCGTATTGTAATCGTACGCATCACAAGGTACCAAGAACACACAAGGTTTTCATTGATTAATCAAGGGATCGTGGTATGTTATTTTGATCTGTTTATCTCTTGATCTTTATTGTGTTGTGTGATTGTTATCAACTAGTTATCTGGGTTTAACAAGTGGTATAAGAGCCTAAAGAATCAAGCTTTTTGGATTAAATATGTGTTCATCGTGTTCATCGATAACTCACTGTGTGAATAATTGATTTCATGAATTAATGAGTTTTTATGCATAAAGTTGATTTGATTAGATGTGTTTTATGCTTTAGAACATTATCTGATAGTTTAATTGCACTCTAAATCATCAATTGATTGGCTTTTTGATAATTCTTGGATCTGGGTTCTTATATCTATCGACCTCTGTCCCATTCAAATTGAAGCATTAAAAGTTGTTTTTAATCATTGATTTTGATTGTGATTTGATCGATATATGTTTGTGGTTACGAAAGTCTGCTTTTTGCATTGAATTTGAGTTTTTGTGTGGATTTCTGGACTGAAAATCGTGTTCTAGGTTGAAACCTTCAAGAACACTGGTCGTTATTCAACCAGTCAGCACACCAGTCGACCAAGTTTGCGTCATACCCAATTCGCGCAGCAAAACTTTGTTTTGCGCCACACACTTCACCGGTCCACACATTGGTCCGGTCGACCCCGGTCGCACCATACCGGTCGGTCTCCTCACAACAATCCCGGTCATAGGGCACAAGTCGACACATCGGTCGAGATACCGGTCGAATACATACCGGTCGCACCCTATCGGTCACATTATACTGGTCGTAAGACTTGTCTGGTCGTGCAACATACCGGTCGACACAGGTCTGGTCGGATAAAACTCCGGTCGAGCAAGACACCGGTCGAGCTAGACACCGGTCAAGCAAGACCCCGGTCGCTCTGTTTGCGCCATCAGGTATTCTCGCAATCCTCAGGTTTGCGCCACCCGTTCATCGCGCAAACATCCTTTTGCGCCACTGCCTATTCGCGCAAAGCTTCTCTGTTTCAATACTTTTGCGCCAGATTTTCTCGGTTTAATTTTTTAAGTATTATTTATTTGAGTTTTATACTGTGCTAATTCTACATTTGATTATTTTTGGAAATTTATTTTTCTAAAATTTTTTTAGTGTAGTTTTTATCTAATTCTTGATTCTAAAGATCTCATCTAATTGATTCTCTTGGTACAGATAAGTTTGCTTTCTAACCATATAACTAAAGATGTCTGAAGGTTATAGCTATGATTTTGACAAGATGACTCTTTCTGAAGCAAAAGCAAATGTTAAACGTCTTGCTAGACAGTTGTCAAGATATTCAAGCATGGACATTGATTGTGAAAAAGAGAATAAAAAGCTTAAATCCGAGATATTACCTCTTAAAGCTGAGAACAAGGATTTAAAGATTCAGAACTCATCTCTTCTTACTCAGATCAATGTTTTAACAGAAAATTTAAAAGATTCAAAGAAAGATTTCATCTGTTCAGTATGCATTACTTATTCTAAAATTGATTTTGCAGAAGTAATTGAGTCTAAAGAAAAAGAGATCTTACATCTTCAAGCAAAACTGAAAAGATCTGAAAGTCTTAATTCTAGCTCAGGCTGGTCAAAGAAAGAATCAATGCAAAAAGAGCTTGATGAGCTTAGAAGAAGACCAAACGTTGCTAGTGAGACTTCTGAAGGGCTTAAAAAGACAAGCTCTCGAATTTTTGCTGAAAGGGATTCTTTGAAAGATAAAGTCTTCAGTCTTGAGGTTGAAATTAATATGCTGAAAGAAAAAGCAACACAAGACAGAAACAACACAATAGCTCAAGATGAGATGTTGAAGATTGAGAAAGAAAGAAAAGAATTTGCTAAGAAATTCTCTGATTTCTCAAGAAAAGCTTTTGAAGAGAAGAAATCATTAGAGCTTAAATGTGTTAAGCTTTCTCAACAAGTTTCAGACTTTGAGAAAGTTATCATTCTTGAGAGAGACAAGGTTGAGAATGAAAAGAAGAAAGCTGAGCAGAAGGATGTAAATAAAGACTTTTCTAAAGAAAAGAAAGATCTAGAGACTGAGATAGCTAAGCTGACAAGAAAGCTATCTGAATTGTCAACAAACATCTTGAAGGAGAAGAATGCAAAATCTGAGTTGCATAAGAAGTTTGATCTGGTTGAAAAGGAAAGAAACAGTTTGTCGTCAAAGATAAATGAACTTGAAGAGATCGTATTCAAAGTGAAGTTGACTGAGCACAAAACGCCAGACTCAATAGCTCAATCACCGAGAGACGATCTGACTGCATTCGAATGCTCATTCAATTCAGCATCAAGTTCAAGTTTTACTAATGTTTCTAATAATCCTTTGTTTGATGTAATTGATGATCATACTTATGAGCATAAAGATCAAATTCTTCCTTCTAACCTTTTCTATGACAAAAATGTTGATGGTTCAGGTAACTTCAAGAAGAACAAGTCTCAGAAGAAAAGACTCTGGAGAAGGAAAGATGATGAGAAATACAGAGGAAATTGGATCTGGAGAGTTAAAGGATCTTCAGAGGAAAAGAAGAAAGAAGAATCATTTGTGCATACATCAAAAGCAAAATGGAACTATGCCTCAAAAGGTAAAACTTTTGGCAAACCTGATCTGGTTTACACAATCAATTAATTAATCAGGTTAGCACAAAAGAAAATTAGTTGTTCCTACTGTGGCTCAAATGATTTTGTAAGAAAAGATTATGTGAATAACTGGTATGGTTCTTATTTTATATCTCCCACTAGAACTGCAACTAACCCATCAGGACCCAAATACCAGTGGGTACCAAAAGCTAAATCTGTGTTGCAGGCACCCAAGGTTTAAGGGGGAGAAAGAACCATGACTTCTGATTACTACAAATCAGGACTCTTGCCTCATTGTCAAAAAGAAAGGCTTCTAAGTAAATCAGCTTAGAACCCGTACTTCAACGGAGTATGACTTCTAGACAATACAGTCTAAGACTCGGGCGTTAATGTCAAAGAGTTTGACTTCTGAATTTACTTTAATCCTAGTAATTCAGAACTCTGTTTCATGATTAAGGATTATGCACATATTAAGGGGGAGCTTATATGCTTAATATTCCTACTGATATATTTTTCTGATTTAACTGACTTTTTACCAGTATCAAGGGGGAGGATATCTGAGTTTTGTCAAAGATACTTCATTGAAAATATAAATTTCAGGGGGAGTTAAGGAATTTGCTTTACAGGTATATATTTCTAACCCTTATACTCTATCACTTGTTGAAAGATGAACAACTTTCACTTGTGAAAAATGGTTTCTTAAATGTTCAAACCACTTCCTATTCTTCAAAGATTTTCATGAATTGTGAAGTGTGATTTTAAATGATTTTTGAGCTTAAATGCCAACCACTTTTTAGTTTGAGGGGGAGAATTGAATTGTCAAACATCTTATGTTTTGACTTCTCCAAATTTTTATTCTTCATGTTTGTATTCCTTTGTGATTTCATGTACAAAAGACTGTTGAACAACACGTTCTTTTAGGAAAATACAAGGGATTCAGTGTGTGAGCTTAACAGAACTTCCATGGATTCACGATAACCAGTGTTTCCTACCCAGGAAGTATTCCCTGAGTGGGTGAGGGGAGAGGGGTCAAAAGATTGAGTGTTGGTGTGTGAAGAGGTAAAATGGAAAAGAGAGATTGGTTAGAAGTGAGATTTAAAGAAAGAGGGTGAGAGAACAGAGTAAAAGAATATCAGAATCTGCACCAAACTTCTTTCTGAGCCGGGCAACCACTTAATCTGATTGGTTCACATTCTTTGGTGACCATCATTGAAAAAGACACCTAGCCCATGCCATCTCTTGCATACAACCCCACCAGCTACTCATTCTTTTCTCAAAAAGAGAATGTTTCACATTTTCTGGGGAAGCAGCACATATGCTATTGGTTCTTCATTTGGAAGATACTAATATTGAAAAAGAAGGAAAGTTGCCCCACCTTCGAACCCTTTCTCATGCACATTGAGTTGTTGTATAATTTGTTGTTGTCTCAACAAGTTTACATACTTTGAGCCTAAATTGAAAAGCAATCATCGGTGCTTAATTTCTTTCATATGCATGCACGAGCACACAAAAATTTGTTTTCTGTCAGAACGTTCATAGATAACCATGTGTTATTCGATGATTGAATGGAAGTCCTGGGGAGCCAACATCAAAACCAACTCCTTATATAGTAACTTTGTGTTACTCAGTGACTTTGTGTCACTGACAGACATTTTAACTGAGTCATTTGTTGATTCAGGGTTACCGTTTTTACTTATTTGAATCTGCAAAGATTGAAATAATCACTCTTTCCTATTGGAGAGACTGCTCTTATTTCCACACAGGGTTATATACATGAAGACAGTTCTTAATTAATGATTATACAAAAAGGGGAAGATTGTTTTGCTATGTTTTGATGATGATGATTCTCACCACTTATCAAAAAGGGGGAGAATATACAAAGGGGGAGAATATAATCTGAAGACTGCTGAAGATTTCAAAAAATTCAAAGTGTCTGAGCTTATTTGATCTATCAAAAGTCTGATTGAAGATGATCGTCAGAAGGACACTTCATTTAAAGAAAGAGGAAGATGAAGACTGTGTCTGAAGTTTTCAAGAGAAGAGAAGACCCGAAGACTATTGCCAAATTTTTTTTAATCTTGAATCCAAAGGGGGAGATTGTTGGATCATAAATTGTATTCAAGATTAAAGTTAAGGGTTCAAATTGTATTTATTTAATAGTTATTTGTTATTGGGCCTCAAGCCCATTTGGCTTATACGGCCTAAGTATTTATAGGTTTTATGTAATTAGGTTTTAGAAAAATCCTCTCATAATCCTCATTATTATCATAATCATAATTATAGAGAGGAGATAGCCGTATTGTAATCGTACGCATCACAAGGTACCAAGAACACACAAGGTTTTCATTGATTAATCAAGGGATCGTGGTATGTTATTTTGATCTGTTTATCTCTTGATCTTTATTGTGTTGTGTGATTGTTATCAACTAGTTATCTGGGTTTAACAACACTTATTCATTTAGAAGTTACATCGTATCACCAATGCCCATTTCCAAAATTACAACTCGGGGACCTCATCCCACATTTACAAGATAAACCGACCTCTATGCCTATGGATCAAATGCATTACGGTCAAAAACGTTACATGACTCAAAAGAATGACAACGCACTCAAAACATGTGATTTCCCATCAAGGCGTAATTAAATGTGCCATAAAACCAAAATTCCTCTTTGGGCTAAAAGGACGAGGCAAGTGCCCCTAAGACTCATTTGATTCACCATCGAGACAAAGCTCCACCAATATTGGCCAATCGACAAAAGTCATAAAATATGATAAACCCAAACGACACATTTACGCAACTCCACACTCTGAATGCATGTATAAGCTTTAACACAAATTTAAACCGAAACAAGTCATTTTCCCAAAACATGTGTTAAAATGCATCTATGCACAACGATCTCATTTCATAACATAAATTATCAAAATGACATTACTTAGGATTTATTCATAACAATGCCCCAAAATCCCAAATGTAGGTATTTTACAAGCTTATGAGGTTAACCACTTCAAAAAATTGAAACTCACCAAATGACCCAACAACTGATGATTCCACGTAAAACATATAAACATTTAAAATGGACATTTTGGCATGTACACCGTTTTCGTAAATCAATTTGAACTCACCTCGCTAGATTTAGGCTAAATCTAGATTTTACCTCACTTTAAGCTTCCTTGATGAAACTTGAATCCTCCAAGCCAAAACCTCCAAAGCCTAGATCCAAACATTTTCAACCGTAAATAACCATATTCAACCATATAGAAACATTCCCCAACATTTTACATCAAAACCTCAACTTATACTCAAAACCCTAATTTTGACCTAACTCCTCCAAAATCTTCCAAACTGAAAATGGAGCGACATAATACTTAGGAAATCATCAATGGAGCATTTATGTCTTATATTAGAGTTTATAAATGGAAGAAATGCACTTACCACTTAGGTTTCGATGAAGACCTAGAAACTCTACCATGGAGCTTGAAGTTGAAGATGACAATGGTGGACACTTTGCTAAATCTCTCAATCTACCTCTTGATGATGGAACATTTTAAGAACTCAAGAAATTAACCCAAAATGAGTTAGGGTTTGAGGAGAATGAAGAAGAAACGATTTGGGAGAGGGTGGAGAAGTTTTGGAGAAGAGAAATGAGAAATTAGGTTGAAATCCCGCACTTAACATGTAACACCCTGAATTTTGGGGTTGGGTGAAAAGTTGACCTTTACCCAAAGTTCAGGGGGGTTAGATGTAACTTGGGTAATATATATAGAAATCTAAGTCTTGATATTTTTGTAAAAAAAAAATATATCAGATCAGATTTGGTTTTCTTTGAAGTCAGAGAGAAAAGGCAGGAGAAAGTAGGTGGAAAAGTGGTTGATCGATTCGGACAAATCAAGGTACGAATCTAGCTTAATGCTTTGATCTGAATGCTTTTAGCCGTGTAGAATCTCGTTGTGAAGGTTTTAAACCGTTCCATTTCGAGATCTGAGTATTTCTCGTTTTGGATCTGGGTTCTGCGTCGACTGTTCTTGATGAACAAGACGACCGGACTTGTTAGGACCGATAGGTGTTCGTCCGGTAGGATGCATTCGACCGGTGTGTGTTCGACCGATAGGATGTATTCGACCGGAACCCTTTTGACCGGTGTGTTCGACCGGAGTGTTGTCTTCGACCTGAACCCATTCAACCGGTACTGTCCTTTGACCAGAGGTCGGTTCGACCGGAGGTCGGTTCGACCGGTAGGACTTTTCGACCGGTATGCCTTTGACCGGACTTGCTTCTGTTATCTTTAAGTTTTGTCAGGATGTGAGAAGTTATCTGTATTTCGACTTACTGATTCCTTCGGTGTTGTCATAGGTAGCGCTCGTTAAGAAGAAGGAAACAGAGGTGAGTTCCTACTAACATTCTTAAACTGTTATAAATGTCAAAGATTGTGCTTTTAACTCCTATATATCTCTACGTTTTCGGATTGTCCGTTTATTACCAATTGATGTAACTTGGGGTTTTGAGATATGATAGAGTTCCCAAAACGCTTTTGAATTAAATGAGGGATTTCATCTTTTCGAAGTAAAATAATGTTTTACTTGCCCAGTATAAGGCTTATTTAAAAGAACGATATAAACTGGTTTTATGATTTCCTTTCTTACCGGCAGTTGGTCTGGAAAACGGCATTTTGAAATATAAATGTGTTTAAAGCTATTTATCTAGCTTTGTTGGTCACATGAAATATTGTGACAAGTCATGACTATACTAGTGGATCCCTAGGTATCGAGTCGGCTTCTGGTTGGGAAGGTCACGCCCCTTCCGCTGTAGTTAGCTACATTTGATCCTCGGGGGCAACTTAGGTACGGTTATGTGAGACCCGATCCTAGCCATGGTTCAGATGTAGTCTAATGAACGAGTATGACATGGTTCCTTGGGGGCCCTCCCTCACATCGTAGTACGGACTGAAGAGTTCGTGGCCATGGTTCCATGTATTTAGCTCACAACTCGGATTTTGTGGCTTACTTTGTGTTCCACTATAATCCTTGGTAAATCGGGTAATCCCCGTCATCGAAAGATGTGTTTTGGACCGGTTGTCCATTTAATATCAAGAGTTGTATTTTGCACAACCAAACCTTTGAAAAGATTTACTTATTACAATTGTCAATACCTCTTGAGATTTATGAACTGTATGTTCTCACCAGGCTTTAAGTCTGACACTTTTTCTCAAATGATATGTATAACAGGTTTCCCTTAGCGGTGGGATGCACTGGGTTTTGAGAGACGAGCTAGGTCTCGGGGCATTTTGAGATGACTAAAGTGTTGATAGTTGGGCATTGTTAAGTCCCATTCTTTTGATGAATTTTGGATTGTCAGCTGATGTAATCTAGATAGTTTGTTTAGATTAGTCTGTTGATGAATTCTAAATCCGTTCAGGTTTTGTAAAGTCTTCAGGACTGATACACCTTTTGTGAAGTTTATAGAAATGCTGATGTCTTGTTGCCAGTCTTTCCAGGTTTTAATTTATTCTGATTTTTAAGGTATTACAAGTTGGTATCAGAGCTCTAGTTTAAGCGAACTAGGCATGAATGTAAGATGTCTAGACTTAGACTGAGTATACTAAGAATTGATCCGCGAGATTTGGGTAGAGCTTCTAAGTTGGGTTAGTCTTAGAGTCGACGGAAAGTACGTTTATCAGGCGTTGTAGTGGTGGTGACAAGAACCGTTATGTGTTGTATGTTCATAATTTCACTTAGCTAATGTTATTATGAGGATACTATACGTAAGAGTCCTTGATTTGCTGTTAATATGACAATTGGTAATGTGGTAGTACGTTTTCCTTTCGTGTTTTCTCATCTCTTCCTCTGCTCTGTGTAGTAGTTCAGAATGGTAGGTACGCGCGGAAGACCGCGTACGCGTGTTGATGGTCTAGAAGCGACAGCCTCTACAGCGGGTCAGCCGGAAGGAGTTGAGGTTGTTGTGCGACCACCTGTTCAGCCAAGGCTAGGTGGGGGACCAGAGGTCATTCCGCGAGTAGACCTGGCTTCGTCCCACCCATTCATAGGGGATGCTAATCCCCAGTCCGAGTTGTTGGCCAGCGTGATGTTGGCAATGAGAGAAGAGATGGCAAAGCAGCAAGAGTTTCTGCTGAAAGCGATGGAGGACCGCGACGTAAACAATCGGAGAAGTGAGACGGTTGTGGAAAACGTCGTAGCTGGTTCTGGAGGCGATGGTATAAGGGTCACGGCGGAAGAGCGCAGGATTCCTGGTGCTCCGGGGAATAGGAAGAGTTGTTCCTATAAGTCCTTTATGGGTTGCGGACCGCCAGAATTCTTCGGTTCTGATGACCCGGCCGTGTGTGTAAAGTGGATCCGAGCGGTTGAGCAAGCTTTTGGCTCTTCCGAATGCGGAGATGATCAGAGGGTGCGGTTCGGTACCCAGCTGCTGAGGGACACTGCACTCATCTGGTGGAATATCGTCCAATCCACTCTTTCTCCTGAAGTGTTGGCTCAGTTGTCTTGGGCCGAATTCAAGAAGAAGTTGCTAGAAGAATTCTGCAATGAGAGAACAATGGACCGAATTGAGAAAGAATTCCGGTCTCTGGTGAAGGGAAACCTGACGGTGAGAGAGTACACCCGTCAGTTTATGGAGAAACTTGGTCTGGTGGGGCACGCTGCCCCAACAGAGAAAGACAAGATGAAAGCGTATCTCAACGGCTTGCCAGCGGACATGCAATCTATGGTCCACAATTTCAAAGCTTCTAACCTCCGAGAGATGGTTGAAGAAGCTCAGTTCATGGAGGAAATGTTCGCGAAGAGCAAATCTGAGAAAGCTGTGGTGGTGCCTGATAAGAGGAAGTGGGAGAGCAGTTCAATACCTCCCAAGCGGGCCCGACCTTTTGTTGGAAACCGCAACTTCAACAGTTACCAGGAAGCAAAGTGGTGCCCGAAGTGTCGAACAAAGCACCATGGTAACTGTAACTCCACTTCTAGATTCTGTTACAAGTGTGGTAAGAATGATCACACCGCCCGCGACTGTTCTGTCGTGGGGATGGTCTGCTACGAGTGTAAGGCACCGGGGCATGTGAAGAGAGATTGTCCGAAGCTCAAGTCGGGTGGTGCGGCGGCGAAGAAGGAGAACCCTCCGAGGGTTCAGGTTCGAGCTTTTCAGATGACGACCGAAGAGGCTAGGGCATCCGCTGATGTGGTATCGGGTAATTTTCTTATAAACTCTGTACCTGCTCGTATTTTATTCGATACGGGTGCTAGTTTCTCTTTCGTATCTGAATTGTTCCGTCAGAAAATTGCTATGCCCACTACTAGTCTTGAGGATGCATTAGTGGTAGAAATAGCCGATGGTAGTCAAGTTCTGATCCACGATGTTCTGAAGCAGTGTACTCTTAGCATCGAAGGGAGAGAATTCTCGATCGATCTACTGCCGATGTTAATCGGGGGTTTTGATGTGGTGGTCGGCATGGATTGGTTGTCAAACAATCATGCCGAGATCGTATGTTCCAAGAAGTTGATTCGACTTCCCAACCCCTCTGGTGAAGTCGTTGTCATCTACGGTGAAAAGAGAAAGGGTGAAGTGACAATAATCACAATGGCAAAGGCACGCAAGTGCTTAGTAAAAGGATGTTCGTCTTTCCTAGCCTATGTGATCGATGCCAAGTTAAAGAAATCAAAGCTGGAAGATGTGAAGATAGTGCGTGAGTATCCAGATGTCTTTCCGGACGACTTGCCCGGGTTGCCACCCGATCGTCAGGTAGAGTTTCGGATTGATCTTGTGCCTGGAGCAGCACCGATCGCTAAAGCACCTTACCGTTTAGCGCCATCGGAGATGCAAGAGTTGGTAGCGCAACTCCAAGAACTATTGGAGAAAGGCTTTATAAGACCGAGTTCGTCACCTTGGGGAGCTCCGGTCTTATTTGTCAAAAAGAAGGATGACACAATGAGAATGTGCATTGACTATCGTGAGTTGAACAAGGCTACAGTAAAGAACAGATATCCGCTTCCGAGGATAGACGACTTGTTCGATCAACTTCAAGGGGCGGGATGTTTTTCTAAAATCGACTTACGATCAGGTTATCACCAAGTGAAGGTAAGAGAAGAAGATGTTCCAAAGACAGCTTTCAGAACGCGATACGGCCATTACGAGTTCCTTGTAATGCCTTTTGGCCTGACAAACGCACCAGCAGTGTTTATGGACTTGATGAATAGAGTGTGCCGACCATTCCTCGACAAGTCGGTCATTGTATTCATTGATGACATACTCGTGTACTCCAAGAGTGAGTCAGAGCACGAGCAACATCTGCGTGAAGTTCTGGAGGTGTTGAGAAAAGAAAGGTTGTACGCCAAGTTTTCCAAGTGCGACTTTTGGCTTAAAGAAGTACAGTTTCTGGGTCACGTAGTCACTCGGGTTGGAGTGAAAGTAGACCCCTCCAAGATTGAAGCTATGTTGAATTGGGAGCCTCCTAAGAGTCCGTCGGAGATCCGAAGTTTCTTGGGTCTGGCGGGATACTACAGGAGATTTATCCAAGACTTTTCAAAGATCGCTTCTTCCTTGACAGTTCTGACTCGGAAGAATGTGAAGTTTGAATGGACCGAAACCCAAGAGAAGGCGTTCCGGATCCTTCAAAAGAAGTTGTGTGAAGCTCTGATCCTGACGTTACCTGAAGGGTCAGAAGATTTCTTGGTTTACAGCGACGCTTCAAAGATGGGACTGGGTTGTGTGTTGATGCAACGAGGCAAGGTGATCGCTTATGCCTCGAGACAGCTTAAAATACACGAGCAGAATTATCCAACCCATGATCTGGAGTTAGCAGCGGTGGTGTTCGCCTTGAATCTTTGGAGACATTACCTCTACGGCACGAAATGTACTCTTTACACGGATCACAAGAGCCTGAAGTAAGTCTTTGATCAGAAAGAGCTGAATATGAGGCAAAGGCGGTGGCTCGAGTTGCTTAAAGACTATGACTGTGAATTGTTTTACCATCCCGGTAAGGCGAACGTGGTGGCCGATGCGCTAAGTCGGAAGGACTATAGCGGGAGTATTCGGGCTACCCATTCGAGAATCGAGCTAGTGTCTAGTCTTGTTGAGATGATCAAGACATCGCAGGTAGAAGCACTGTTGGAAGAAAATCTCAAAAAGGAAGTCATGACAAAACAGCGTTTGCTCTTAACGGAAGATGGCCGTGGAGTGAAACTGTTCAGCGGTCGTGTGTGGGTGCCCAAGTTTGGGGGTAACCGTGAGCTGTTGCTAGAAGATGCACACAAGTCCAAGTATTCCATTCATTCGGGAAGTACGAAGATGTACAGGGACTTGAAGTTGCACTATTGGTGGCCAGTGATGAAACTTGACGTAGCGCGTTACGTTGAGCGTTGTGTGACATGTTCGCAAGTCAAGGCCGAACATCAGCGACCGTATGGGAGTCTTCAGTCTTTAGAGATTCCCGAGTGGAAGTGGGAGCATATCACCATGGACTTCGTGACGAAGTTGCCTAAAACTCTTCGAGGTCACGATACCATCTGGGTGATAGTGGATCGATTGACAAAGAGCGCTCACTTCTTGCCTATGCGCGAGACTTTACCGATGGATAAGTTGGCGAAGCTTTATATCGATGAGGTGGTCTCGAGGCATGGGATATCATTGTCGATCGTGTCGGATCGCGACAGTCGGTTCACTTCGAACTTCTGGGATGGGTTTCAGAAAGAGCTTGGTACACGAGTTAAGTTGAGTACGGCTTACCATCCACAGACCGACGGGCAGAGCGAGCGAACGATCCAAACCTTGGAAGACATGTTGAGGTCTTGTGTCATCGATTTCAGGGGTAGTTGGGACTCTCACCTGCCTTTGGTAGAGTTTGCTTACAACAATAGCTACCACTCGAGTATTGGGATGGCACCTTTTGAAGCATTGTATGGGCAAAAGTGTCGGACTCCCGTGTGTTGGCTTGAAGCGGGAGAGAAGCAGTTCGCCGGGCCTGAAATCGTGCAAGAGACTGCCGATGAGTTCAAGTGCATTCGTGAAAGAATGAAAGCGGCTCAGGATCGACAGAAAAGCTATGCCAATAAGAAGAGGCGACCGATGGAATTCCAAGTAGGCGACCGCGTTATGCTTAAGGTATCGCCATGGAAGGGCATTATACGGTTCGGAAAACGTGGGAAGCTGAGTCCCCGTTTCCTCGGACCTTTCAAAGTGCTTAAGCGAGTGGGTTTGCAAGCCTACCAGTTGGAACTACCACCGGAGTTGAGCAGAATACACAACACGTTTCATGTTTGCTACCTCCGGAAATGTTTGGCGGTAGAAGACAACGTCATTCCCCTTTCGGAGTTAAGGGTTGACGAAAGTAACCGTTGTGTGGAAGAACCCGACACCATCTTAGAGAGAAAGTCTAAGAAGTTGCGTCACAAAGAAGTCACTTTGGTCAAGGTGCAGTGGAAGCATCACCGGGGAGCAAATGTGACATGGGAAGCTGAAGAGGATATGAAGCGTAGATATCCTCATCTCTTTGTATAGTTGGATTTCGGGGACGAAATCATTCCCAAGTTGGGGAGGATTGTAACACCCTGAATTTTGGGGTTGGGTGAAAAGTTGAACTTTACCCAAAGTTCAGGGGGGTTAGATGTAACTTGGGTAATATATATAGAAATCTAAGTCTTGATATTTTTGTAAAAAAAATATATATCAGATCAGATTTGGTTTTCTTTGAAGTCAGAGAGAAAAGGATAAACATAGTTAAAAGGTTAAGCTGACGCCTAGTGAGTTCAAGAGTTTTACACGAATAAACATAGTTAAAAGGGAAGAATGCAATTTAAATCATGATATTTCCAAATGCTTTACTTTAAATATGAAACGACTCGTTTTCCGATAACATGCATTTTCAAAGATAAACACCTCAATGCAAATCATTCTTTATAAAATGTTGCAACCCAAAGCTCGCTCAAAAGGAGAATAGAGATCGGCTCCCAATTTGTGAAAATGCGGATAAAATTTTATATTCCAAAACACCCAAAACACGGGCGGGGCATAAAACTCAACTCATAAATTATGGAAGACAATCCATATAAATATAATTTGTCGTCGAAAACATGGGACTAAATTCAATACTCACACGACCATGAAATAGAATGAAATCCAAATGTAAAAACATGGACAATTAAATATCCAAAGTACTGATGGCCGACAACGGGGGAGACCCGTATCCATTGAGAGTGGAGGAATACAAAGGTATGCCACTCATACAACGTTAATCGCATGACACGTCCGACCCGAAGTCCAATGTCCCTGCGACTCCTCATCAAGTTTCACCCAAAGAGTCGGTTGACCTTAGTTTATATCCTCATGGAGTTTTACCACAAGGCTCGGCAACATTCGTGGGTTACAACCATGGCATTGCCCCAAATGGCGGAGGTCCCTGTGCCTACCCACACAGGATAGCACCACCCCGGACTCAACCCTCCTAGTGACCACTTGAAAGGTTAAGGTCATAAAACATGGGTTCCGGAGTCAAATCCCGCAACACCCAATTGACCATCAAAAACAGATTGACTTACGTGCCTATGGATCCAATGCAACACAGTCTAACATTACATGACTAAACAGGAATGACCAACGCACTCGAGCATGTAGTTAACATCAATATGCAACACGGTGCATTAGTATGTAAATCATAAACGGGGCTCTACATTGAGCCATTACAACCGGACGATTATCCCCGAGACTCTTTTAAGTCGACACCGATCTAAAGCGCTCAAAATCTTTTTTGACCAATAATTAACGGTCCCCAAATAATAAACGCACTCGACCCACATCATGCAAACACATCCTCTAAAATACTTGAATATACTCTAATACAATTTAGATTGGGACAAATGGTTTTTCCAAATGGATTTATACTTTTCATCCTTTCAAAACGTCCCATAACAGGAAATCAAACATTTTACCCAAACAAACACTAAAAGTGTCTTTTTACCAAATAATTTCCATTTATGCAATAAATCATCAAAACACTTTAAAATTACTTATTTTTCAAGCATATACAAAAATCCCAAATGTAGGGGCTTTTACAAGATTTTTAAGCCAAACACCTCAAATGATCGAAACCCACCAATTATCTCAACAAGTAATAATTTCATGATAAACACGTGAATACTTTAAAATGAACATTTTGGCATGTATAATGTTTTCACAAATCAACTTGAACTCACTTTGCTAGATTTAGGTTAAATCTAGATTTTCCCCAACTTGAGCTCCTTTGAAGAAACTTGGATCCTCAAGCCAAAAGTTCCAAAAAACCTAGATCCACAAGTTTCCAACCATAAATACACATATTCAAGTGTTTAGAATCATTCCACAAACATCTTATATCCAAATCCATTTTGGTCAAAAACCCTAATTTGACCTAACTTTTTTCAAAATCTTCCAAACCGAAATTGGAGAAATAAAACACTAGGTTGACATCAATAGAGAATTTATAAATCATAAATAATTTTGGAAGTGGAAGGGATGAACTTACCATTTAGTTTTTGGTAAAAACCTAGAAAGCCCCAAAATTCTTGAAGATGGAGGTTATGATGATGAGTTATTTTCTTTGTTTCTAATCCACCACCAAATACTCTTATATATACCCAAAAATAACAATCTAACCTTGAAAATATCTAAAAAACGAAACCATGGCTACTTGAATCGCCAAAAACGGAGTTGAAATGAAAGAGTTATGAAGAAATGAAGAATGAGACTGAAAATCGTGAATTTATGCACTCTGATACCTCCAGGCTATTGTGCCAAGCTATAGTGACTATGTCACAATCGCGGGCACAATCGATGAGATTGTACCGAGAGTTTTTGGACTTCGGCGATTGTGACATGCTATAGTGACAGTGTCACAATCGCCGGGCATTATAGCCAAACATGTATCGAACACTGTTTTGGCCATAACTTCTTCGTTTTAGCTTCGATTTCTCTCCGAAAAGAACCGTTGGACTCGTAATTGAATTCCTCATCTAGAAAGACCATAAAATCTATAATTTAATCCCAAAATCCCATTTCCTCTATTTCCCTCAAAAGATCGATTTCTACACTTACTTGAAATAGAACTTACCCAAAAATTACGGGTGTTACACCATTGTCATAAATACATGGAACATTCATTTGGACGAACAACCAATTGGTAACCTCCATCACTATTGTGACATATGTCACAACTACATGGCACTATAGCCGGGACTACCACCCTTTTAGTACCATTGGTGCTATTGTGACAGATGTCACAACTTCATGTCACTATAGCCAAGACGACCATACTCTCAGTACCATTGGTGCTATTTTGACAAGTGTCACAATCACATGGCACTATAGTCGTACTCCATATGTGGTTCTTCCTTTACCGATTCACCCAATTCAACATTCTTCTTCAATAGGGATAAAAATTTCAAGGTGTTACACATTTTACGAGATTTATATGGACATAGGGACCCTCATGGCATACAATGTCTTCTACAAGAGCAAATAACCATATACAAGTAAAATATACAAAACCTTAGTTTTAGGTTGGTTTTGAATTCTTCACATAAGCAAATAATAATGAATGTATGGTGAAATAAGGGTTAGGAGACTCACAAAGTGGGTTTGTGAAGTAAAAACCCTAGAATAGTAAAACCCTAGAAGTGGAGATGATGATTTGAAGTTTTCTAAAGATGATAGTTATAACCTTAGAACCCTAGAAACATTAATGACCATTAATGTCAAGAAGGTTGTGGTTGGATTTGCATTAAATGAGGGAAGATGATGGAAGGTGGAGGAAAAATTACCCTAACCTTGAGAGAAAATCGGTTTTCAAACCTTGGATGGAAAATAAATGAAACCCAACAAAGAAAAACCTCATTTAATGTCCCTGCACCCGATGGCGAGCTTTCCAAGCAAAAGTGACATGGGCATAATCGTCGGGCACTCTCGCTGAGATTGTACCGAAAGTCTCAGCCCAACCCTTCTCGCGATTGTGACACACGAGAGTGTCACGGGCAATCTCGCCAGGCACTCTCGCCCAAATTGTACCGAGGGCCAGTGAGATGTAGGGCGATTGTGACACGCGACAGTGCCCTATGGCACTATCGTTGGGCACTGACGCCTCCTTCCAAGAATTTATGTTTTGAGAATCGACACACGGCGAAGATTACGGTGAGATTATCGAGGTAGGTCTAGATTATACAATAAGAAATCAATTCGAAAATTCAAGGTGTTACAAAATGCGGTGTGGTGCAGTGCGATTTATGCGGTTTGTACCTAACGCACTTTACACTTACATTTCAATAATTATAAGATCAAAATTTCATTTTAAAATCCATAATAAAGTGACCGTAATCCAAAAAATAAAAATATTCAACATGTCTGATTCCTAAATACATATTACATTAATATTGCAATTATTCTATATATATATATATGTGTGTGTGTGTGTGTGTGTAATATATAAATTAAAAATATATAAATATATATAAAGTGTGGTGCGGTGCGGTTTGAACCGCTGTTTGATAACTCAAAACCGCAAACCGCACCACATAGTGTGGTTTGGTAAAAGGGCAAACCACAGACCGTACCGCGAAAGTCTAAACCGCGCTTTGCGGTGTGGGCGGTTTGTGCAGTTTAGATGAACACTCCTAATATTCGCATGAGAAGATACTTATATTAAAATTTTGAAAACTAGGTTGTAAAATTGAAAAAATATATACTAATATGAAAGGGTGTGCAAAAACAATTGGTCTGAGATCGAACAGAAAACATAGTGTGTGCGTAAAACCTGAATTCCTCGAAATTCGATACCCAACTTTTGGAAGATATTTAGAGTTGGGTTGGGTTGGGTTTGAATTTTTGAGAGAGAGAGAGATTCTTAACATGTATGTTTACTGTGATCAAGCATGTTTTTTCAAGATGATTACTTATTTTGAGCATGTAAAGAAAACCGTGAACTTATTTGGCAAAAGCTGACTTTTTGGCATGCATCTTTTAGGGGCATTGTAACGGGTAGTTCGAGAGGAAAAGAGGAGATTAGGAAGACCCAAAGTCGCTCCAAGCATTCAAAGTGTTGAAGTTATTTGATTTCAAGTCGTTTTGTAAGGTTGATGTTAAGACTTCCGCTGCTAAGTGTTGAATGTAAATTATGAATCTTTCGTGATGATTGCTAATAAGATTGTTAGATGTCAGAGCCTCTAATTTTGGGGTGTGACAACTTGTACAACTTTAAAAAGATTTGGCATACATACCAATATGAATGCTTTTAGGGGTACATATAGTAGGACCAATGGTTTAATTATTTTAGTACAACATGATTTGGTTTTTATAGTAGTATTTATTTTAAATTGTGAGCGGTATTGGTTGTCGATGAAAGTGGATGATGTGTTGTCATTTGTTAGGCTAACGTGATATTGGTTGTCGATGAAGGTGGATGACGTCTTGTCACTTGTCAGGCTAACGTGTCGTCATCTTATGTCAGCCAATTTTCATAGTGTTAAGTTCTGGAATGTTATTTATTTTATTTTTTGAAATTAAATTGTATTATTGAAAACTTAAATAAAAAGTTTGATATTAATATGTATAAATATGAACAAGATATAAGACATCTATTTAACATGACCTGTAATATAATCTTGTAGCGGTTGTCCGGGTTCGAGCCTCACACGCAGCATTTGTGCCAAATATTGGCACGGGTGTCATCCTTGTGGCCACGGGATGAATGCCCGCGGGCCAAAAGCCTGTTTTCCGGATATTAGTCTGGGCCCAATGTGGTCTGGGATACTCCTTCCCAAAAAAAATAATAATATAATCTTGTATAATTTGAAATTAAATATTTTTGTGTTATAATTTTGTTAAAAAGCACATCAATTTTGCTTAATTTGGATATAGACTTAGGGGTTGTTTGTTTATCTTTTAATGGTTCCATTAAGAGGCAACCTCTGAATCGTTAAGAGATAAATCTTGTTTGACAAAAAAAAATGTCTGCCTCTTAATGGTTCCAAAACCCTCTGAATGATTTTGTATCTTGACCCTGTCTTAACCATTCAGAGCCTTGATTTCATTCTAAACAATTAGCAAACAACCATATTTCTTTTCGCACTATATCATAAGAGCATCTTAATCATTCTGAGCACTTAATCATTCTGCACCAAACCATTCAGCAACTACCAAACAACCCCTTAACCAAATAAAATAAAGAGTAAATTGCGTTTTTAATCCCTATGGTTTGTTAAAATATGTGGATTTCGTCCCTATGGTTTCGAAATTTCGGTTTCTGTCCCTATGGTTTGCAACTCATTTCTATTTTTGTCCTTGTGGTTTAAACTTGATTGTTTTATTCGTCCCTATGATTTATAATTTATTTTTATACAACTTATTATAAATATAAATAATCTAAAATATAATAAGAATAATCATTGAATTCTAATAGAATATTTAATTATTATTTTATAAAAAATTATATTATTAAATCAAAATAAATTACATCATTATTAAATATAAACTAGATTAAACAAATTTATAAAAAAATCAATATCATTTTCTCAAAATTATATAAAACGGTATTATAAAATGGTTAGACTAAAGACACCCTAGTCTATTTTTCCAATCACACCCTAGTCTAGGAAAACCCATTAAACATTCTATTGATTTCTTAATTATTCTCTTGTTTTCCGAACCAAACACACAAAAATGATTTTTTTGATTTTTTAAATGATAGTTACAACTTTGGTCCCTGAACTCATTTTATTTATTTACTTTATACCTTTCGGTTTTATATTTTACATTTTACATTTTTATTATATTAACACATATAAGCGTATATTAACTAATATACGTTAAAAAAATAATTTTTAATTTTAACAAGTTACACCATTATAATCGTCTTCTCAATACCTTCGAAACGAGTCCAATATTGAATATTTTTTTATTTAATTGTTATAAGAAGAAAAATACAAATTGTACAAAGTCCAAAATTAATTTTTAAAAACTAATCATCTATATTGACAAAAGCTTGTTGAGTTGGTTTGAGTTGCTTATAAAATTCTAGATGTGACATATATATGGTTTGCCATCCAGCTGCTGACGGGATTTTGTTCCGGGTCCATAATGCTGAAATGGGAGGCATTGGGAACTCTCCTTCTAACTGGACCACCACGTAATGATTGTTGTTTACGTGTGAAATTGTAAAGACCCGATGGTATTGAAACTCTTCGGGACCTTTCCAGAGAGGAAAACAAGTCATACAACCTCCAATGGTTAAAAGGTGAAAGATCACACCAAACCTATTGGCTATCAATATACATGTCTCAGGCATAGTCATCCAGTGTTGCTCTGGTGCTGGCGATTCCCAAAAAGACAACGAAGTAAGTATTTCATCGATTCCATAGAAAACTCCAGAGTATGCCTCATATGAACTCGTTAACTCATCTAATAATTGATGACGAACATAGAGCCATTGGTCTTCGCCATACCCGAGACAAACAGCTATTGATCGGAAACCACAATTCCCATCACCCCTTACATCTTGTATATTCGTGATGTATGGATGAAAGATTTCTGGAATTTGCTTCAACAATAAACTATGTCCCTCCGGCAGTATCTCGTTTAAGTCAATCTGGTGTGACCATTGGCTTATTGGTTCCTCGTTCAAGTCCATGAAAGATGAGCTATGCCTAGGTGGTTCCTCGTTCAAGTCCATGAAGGATGAGCTATGCCTAGGCGGTTCCTCGTTCAAGTCCATGAAGGATGAGCTATGCCTAGGCGGTTCCTCGTTCAAGTCCATGAAGGATGAGCTATGCCTAGGCGGTTCCTCGTTCAAGTCCATGAAGGATGAGCTATGCCTAGGCGGTTCCTCGTTCAAGTCCATGAAGAATGAACTATGTCTAGGCAGTTCTTGATTCAAGTTCGAACAACTGTATCTGTGAGGAACTTGAGTTTGATTATGAACACGCTTCACTTTTGGGCGTCCACGAGTGTTCTTCTTGACCGAAGGTTCACCGATCAAGATTTTTGATGGATCCGTTATCCCCCTCAACTTTCTTAAAAAACTGGATTTGCCATGATCCGGTTGATTGATGAATATTTCTTTAAACCTTTGCATATCATGATTACAATTAAGATCACCATATTCCACAGATATAGAAGGCGACAAATCAAGCTTTTTCCAAAATACATCAACCGAATCTAATGGAATGGGCATATCTGCAGTCAAAATAATAGAATATCATTAAACAGTAATAATGGCATAAATATCAATTTCAATTAAATGTATATATATATAAATATCAATTCAATCTTGTAGATTAAACATACCTGCACCGACGTATATCGCAAGTTCGTGCGCACACGGTAACCCAAAACACGTACGCAGTTGACAACCACAGTTCTCCGGAGTTAAGAAAATTCCATTTGATCGATGAAGCTCTTCTACAATTTTATCCATAGCATACTCTGAAACAAAACTCTGTAGTTGCTGGAACAACGATTTGTTGAATTTTGGCTTGTGAATGATTGTGCATATTTCAAGACTTTCTTTGATAGCAGTGTCTTGTGACTTTACAACTTTTTCAATGACATGTATGAATTTGTCTAGATCAACTTTTTACCCTTTTATTTTAGCGTTTGTTACGGAATTGGTCCCTAAAAGAAAAATACATTTTACAAAGTTATAATAAAATATAATTCTTACAAAAAGAAAAATACATTTTTACAAAGTTATAAGAAAATACTAAGTTACAAATTTATAAAATAAAATAAAATCAGAAGTTACAAATTTTATAAATTTATAAAATCAAAACACACACATATATAATGGTGTAACTTGTTAAAATTAAATAAAAAAATATTCAATATTGGACTCATTTCGAAGGTATTGAGAAGACGATTATAATAGTGTAACTTGTTAAAATAAAAAATTACTTTTTTAACGTATATTAGTTAATATATTCTTATATGTGTTAATATAATAAAAATATAAAATGTAAAATATAAAACCAAAAGGTATAAAGTAAATCAATAAAAAGAGTTTAGGGACCAAAATTGTAACTATAATTAAAAATAAATAAAAATGAACGGTTGTAAATTTGTTTGGAAAGTAAATTACAGATCTGGTCCCTAACGTTTGACGTTTGTTACAGAATTAGTTTCTAAAAGAAAAATACATCTTACAAAGTTATAATAAAATGTAATTGTTACAAAAAGGAAAATACATTTTACAAAGTTATTAGAATTCAAAAGTTACAAATTTATAAAATAAAATAAAATCAAAAGTTACAAATTTTATAAATTTATAAAATCAAAACACACACATATATATGTCACGTCTAGGATTCTATAAGCAACTCAAACCAACTCAAAAAACTTTTGTCAATATAGCGGATTAGTTTTTAAAATTTAATTTTGGACTTTGTAAAATGTATTTTTTTTCTTATAACAATTAAATCAAAAAATATTCAATATTGGACTCATTTCGAAGGTATTGACAAGACGATTATAATGGTATAATTTGTTAAAAATAAAAATTATTTTTTTAACGTATATTAGTTAATATACGCTTATATGTGTTAATATAATAAAAATGTAAAATGTAAAATATAAAACCAAAAGGTATAAAATAAATTAATAAAAAGAGTTAAGGGACCAAAATTGTAACTATAATTAAAATAAAATTAAAACGAACGGTTGTATGAAGGGGTGGAAAACAATGCAAAATTATTACATGATTGCACCCTAGCCATATAGACTAGGTTGCACAAAGCAACACCCATTATAAAATCAACATAAAAGAAAAACATTAAAATAAGATATATATCACTTTGCACGAATATACTTGTAACTATTAATTTGAAAGGATGACGTAGCCGTGTGACGTAACAAAAATGACGTTAGCCATTCTAGGTCGGCGTATCCCCACCACGTCACATGAATCCCAAACTTCAAGTATACCACGTAACAATCAATCACTTTCATAATATCATCGAAAAAAAAAAGATTCCCACATACATATATTTCTTTATTATTATTATTATTACATAAAAAATAAATGGTATAAAAAGTACACTTATTTTAACTTATAGTTTTATTTTTATTGTTTATACTTTTAAAACCAGTGTGGATCCAATTTTTTTTTCAAATGCCGATACTATCTATCTATATCTATACTATATTATAAAAACGACATAAAAACTCTTAATTACAATATTTTAAGCAAAAGTTACAACTAATTAAAGCCAATTACTTAATTTATAATTTCTTAATGTTTTGGTACAACCTTTCCAAACACAGTATCTCACATAATCATCTATTTGTGAAATGAATACTCATTTATTAATATAAATATTTATTTTTTTGGTGGAGGATTTTATAAAATAGATTTTTTATAGCATAATCTATTTTAAATGTAGATTTTACATTTAAATCTATATTAATGAGATGTAATATAAAATCTTTTTTCTTCCGTATTTTTTTATATTACATCTCATAATGATTTTTCCATATTTTATTTTATAAAATCTTTTTACATAATGAGATGTAATATAACCTCTTTTTTCTTCCGTATTTTTTTTACTAATATAAAATCTATTTTATTTTATAAAATCTATACGTATTTTATATTAGCATAATATAAAATCTACACGTATTTTTTTCACGAGCTTTAAAAGAATAAAAAAGGTTGATATGAATTAAAAATAAAAAATAACGAGATACACTAATAAATTAGCATATTCTTTAAAATAAAAATATTCCGCAATACTTTACAAATTAACCAAGTGTAAATAAAATAAAATAGAAACGATGTAGATATAAAAATATTCTTCCATATTTTTAATATATTTACATTTAAATGTAAAATCAAAAATTAAAATAAAAGATTTTTAAAATATTCTCTACATTCACTATAAATATATATAGCTTCTCTATGTATCATCCGAGTACAAGAAGAAGACGAACGGTCGGGTGTCAATGGCGGAACCTGCAACTGAACAAAATTTATTCCACTATATTTTTGTTTATTTGAAAAACTAATTTTTTATATTTTATTTTATTTACTGAGGATTTGTTTATATTTTTCAAAACCCACAATCATATTTTTCGAAGTAGGGGAATAAGATAATATTATGAGGTCTTGAAGTCAATAGTCAGATAAATTTTCAAGTGGTACTGAGTGAATTTGAACTATACCAATTGAGTTGCCGGTTACAAAAGATAGAAATCATTTATTTTCTTTGTCATATTTGATGTGGGTTGAATGTTGTTAATTAATCTACAGATTTATACGTTCAAAGTGATTGTCAAGTGTTGTCGAGGAGGTTTCAGAAAAATTGCAAAATCTGTAAAAACGTATGTTCATATTTATAATTATTTCAATAATAGTGATATGTTGGGAGACATGTCTTTTGAGTTTTAAATAATATAATACAAAACTATTACCAATATTATTGCACAAACTCATAACAACAAACGATTAAGAATATATGCAAGTTAACCACTTATGAAAATACATTCGTTTTTCACAGAGAAATTACGTTTCATTTTAACTCGGTTCAATATTCCAACAAAAAATTTATCCTCCCGTGCAATGCACGGGCCCAACACTAGTTATATTATAAAGCACGGATAAAAAACTCTTAAATACAAATTATTAGGCACAATGTACCATCATTTTATGCAAGATTTTAAACATCTCTTAATTTACAAGTATCAAAGCACAAGATACATATTACTACTGCAGGCTTCTAACACCCACTAATTTGGTATGTGCAGAGCATTCCTTTTATACAGACCTTTCCATGTATCACTATTAATTAATATATTATATTACTATAATTTTGTTTTAATTATATTATTAAATATGTAATTAGTTATTTTTTATAGATGTCATTAAAATATATAAGATAATCATTGAATTCTAACAAAATACTTAATTTTTTATATAAAAAACATTATATTATTAAGTCTAAATTAAACAAATTTATAAAAAACATTATCATTTTCTCAAAACCATCCAAAATCGTACTGTAAATCGACAAAAAAATAAAATGAAATATTAAAATCGTGATGTATCTCGCTGCATTGTGCGAGTACGCTTCTAGTATTATAAAATATTTATAAAAAATCTTAAAAATAATTGCTAAAACTTAATGTACCGCTATTTAATTTTAATTATTTAAAATTTCTTAAAAACAACCATTAAAGTTTATGTACTACATTTAATGCTATTTATTAATCCTTATCTTTAACCACTTTAACTCCCTTAAAATCACTTCTCACTTCAACTCACCTAAAATCACTCCCCAGATAACTAAATAAATGTTAAAAATCAAATTTTAAATATAAAAAATTTAAAATATAATTAAAAAAATCTAACTGAATATTTAATGTTTATTTTATAAAAAACATTATCTATATCTATACTATATTATATTATAAAGCATTTGTAAAAAAAACTTTTAAAATAATTGCTAAAGCTTAATGTACCCCTATTTATTTAAAATTCTTAAAAACAACCATTAAAGTTATGTACTACTTTTAATGATATTTACTTAACTTTCAATATACTTATCTCTAACACTTTCGATTAGGGGTGCTCACGGGCTGGGTTGATCGGGTTGAAGGATTTTTAACAACTCAACCCAAATAGGCGGTTTGAAAATTTACAACCCAACCCAACCCAATCAAAAGTACAACCCAACCCAACCCGTTCGGGTTGGTCGGGTTGTGTTTAAAAAGATGAAATCAAATTTAGAAATATAAACATAAAGGAAACATTTATTTGAAATACAACCGAATGATCGATAATTCATGAGATTATGTAAGTTCATCAAAAATATTATGATATTACATATAAAAATGTCTAAACCAAATGATAATATGTCAATCAACAACAATCGTTTTAGACGTCTCCAACCCCGATGCTTTCGCTTTCTTGGCCATGAGGTTGGTCGTGTCATCATCAACCATTTGGTACAACTTATCCATACTTCTTAAATCTTAAATATATCACATTTAGTTAATTTTTTAGTTTGCACACACACACACACACACACACATATATATATATATATATGTGTGTGTGTGTGTGTGTTTACATTTATTAAACATATATACCAAGGAGTTATATAGAGATGAATAATAGATTGAAAATATATGTATATGAAGAGGGTACGCAATAGTGTAATTGTCTAATTTACATATTAATAGAGACTTAATAATCATATTAAATCCACAAAATAAAAGGATCGGGTTCATCGGGTTGGGTTGGGTTCAAATAAAAGTAACTCAATATCAATCCAATATCTACGGTTTGAAGATTTTACAAGTCGATTAGACATCGGGTTGCTTCGGTTTGAGTTATTTCGCGTTGGGTTGGGTTGGGTTGATCGGGTTGGTCAGGTTGGTCGGGTTTTTGAGCACCCCTACCTTCGATCCTCCTAAAATCTGTAACACCTTCAAATTTGGAAAGAGCAACTAATTTAAAATTTACAAATATACGTCAAAGAATGGACAAAACTTCATGTGACAAGTCCTTACTTAAAATACGATTCTAGAATTCTCTATCAACAAAACAAATAAAATCTTACATAGAGATTAACTCAAGGTCGGGTGTTACTAAACCCAAATACAAGTTGTTCTTCTCAACACTAAAGCGGAAGACTTCACCAAGCCACTCACTCTTGCACAGACATCTAGCACTCATCACTTCGCAGAAACGCTAGAACCAATTCCCCCACCGGAACCTGATGCACATGTCGACAAATAAAAAGGTTAGACGAGTGAGTTCAAGAGTTTTCAACATGAAACAAATACATTTGTTAAATGAAAGAGTAAAGTTAAATCGTAACTTTTCAAAAGGATTTACTTTAATTAACAAACGACTCATTTTCCAATAATTCACACATTTAAAGACACGTAACCCAACACAGACATTCCTTCGTAAAACAACTCCATTCCCAAACTCACCCAAAACGTGAATAGTAATTAAGCTCCCAACTTATAAAATTGTGAATAAGACTTTATTTCTCGAAACACCCAAACACGGGAGGGCATAATGCTCGACCCATAAATCATAAATAAAATCCGTATATACAAAACGCCACCGAAAACATGGATAATAAAATACTACTATTTAATACCCAACTAACACCTTCCGGTGACGGGGGAGACCCGTTTCCGTTGTATGTGGCGAAATACAAAGTTAAGCCACCTAACCACGTTGTCGAATTACACCTCAGATCGTAACTGTAGTGCCTGCTGTAACACCCCGAATTTTGAGTTTGGCCATATTTGGAGAAGGTTTGAAGTCAGTGGGTCGGCGCAAGTTACCGCGTGGCTTGGCCCGCGCCATAACCCGCGGGGTGTTCTGTCTGTCGCGGATTCTAGTGAGTGGCGCGAGTTTGCCCGCGCCATAACCCGTATTGTCTTAAATGAGAAATAAGCCCCCAAATTCATTATTCTCATTACTTCCTCCATAGTTTTCTCTCTCAAACTTCTCCCTCTTCATTACTCCAACCTAGGGTTTCTTCAAAACTCTATCTACCTCACTTTTGCTTAGAGTTAAGAGTAACCATCAAGGAGTCAAGTTAGAAGCTCTCATCCACCATCTCCATCTTCATCTTCTCCAAGGGATCAAATCTAGGGTTTTGGGTTTTCTTCAAAAACCCACTTGCTGAGTTCCTACTATCCTATAAATATGTTTAACTATAGTTGGTCACAAAGAAATTGTGATAACTCTAGACTATAACTAGTGGATCCATAGGTATTGAATCGACTTATATTTTGGGACGTTTTCCCCTTTGTGGATAGTGGATACATTTGATCCTCGGAGTCCATTTGGTACGGTTATGTGGGACCGATTACTAGCCATGGGTCATAATGTAGTCCTAGTGAACGAGTATGACTTGGTTTCCTCGGGTGCCCTCCCCCACATCTTAGTACAGATCGGCGTTGTTCGTGGCCATGGATTCCAAGTATTTAGCTCATAACTCGGATTGTGGCCTACTTTTGTGTTTCGTTACAATCCTTGGTAAATGTGGTCTCCCCCGTCATCGCAAGATGTAATTTTGGACCGAAAGATCATCACGTGGCAATTATTTCAATTGTAAACTCAACTTTCTTGAAAAGATTTCCTTTCGTTACAATTGCCTATATTTCTTCAAATTATAAAATGTATGTTCTCACTAGGCTTTAAGCCTAACACTTTTTCTCAAATGATGTGTATAACAAGTTCCTTTAGCGGTGGGTTGCCAAGGGTTTGAGTGACGAGCATGGGCTTGAGGCATTTTTGAGATGATTAGTATTTGACGATGGACATTTAATTAAGTCCCTTATTTTGGTGATTTTGGGTTGACAACCGATGTAATCTATATAGTAAATGTTTATATTAGTTTGTTGTTGAATTCCATATCCGTTCGCAGTTTTTTTGTAAATGCTTTATACATTTACCCTTTTGGGTGGTTTATTCCAAATACAAACGTCATTTTGCCAAATTTTCGAATTTTATATTACCCTGAATTTTAGGGTGTTACAAGTTGGTATCAGAGCTCTAGTTTAATTGAACTAGGCATGAATGTAAGATGTCTAGACTTAGACTGAGTATGTTAAGTATTGATTGTGAGTTTGGGTAGAACTTCTAAGATGGGTTAGTCTTAGAGTTGACGAAAATTATGTTTATCAAGCATTGTGGCGATGGTAACGAGAACCTTTATGTAATATATGTTCATAATCTCACTTAGCTAATGTTATTATGAGGATGTTTTACGTGGGTGTGCTTGAAGTGTCGTTACTATGAAAATTGGTAATGTAGTAGTACGTTCTTTTTGTGCTTATTTTGTTGACCCCTCTCTTACTCTTTCTGGTGCTTGTGTGGCAGCCATTACTCCATTATGGTGAACACTCGTAGTCGGCCGTTAGGCGACGGAGACCTTCGTGATGTTAGTTCTCCCGAACGAAACCCGGTGGTTAGGGCGCCGACTGTCGTTCCTCCTGGTATGCCGCCGATATTCACTAGGGAGGTGGAGCAAGTGCCTAGAGTGGAGTTGGCATCCACGAACCCGATTATTCAAGAGGCAAACCCTCAAGCTGACATGATGGCCAGCGTCATGCAAATGGTGACGTAGGCTATGGAGAAGCAGCATGAGGCGTTTCTGAAGATGATGGAGGAACGTGATGCGAGCCTCAGAAGGCACGAGGCAGTGGAAGAGAATGTGTTAGTTGGTTCTGGAGGCACCGAGAACAGAATCAGAACTGAAGAGTACAGGGTTGTTGGTGCTTCGAGAAGTGGGAAAAGTTGCTCCTATAAATCTTTTATGGGTTGTGGACCACCAGAGTTCTCTGGATCCGAAAACCCGGTTGCGTGCGTAAAATGGATCCAAGCGGTCGAACAAGCCTTTGGCTCATCTGAGTGTGGGGACGATCAGAAATTGAGGTTCGGTTCTCAGTTACTCAGAGATACGACACTCTCATGGTGGAATGTCACTCAGTCCACCCTCTCTTCTACTGTTTTGGCTCAACTAACTTGGGCAGAGTTCAAGAAGAAGCTCTTGGAAGAGTACTGCAGTGATAGATCCATGGATCGGATTGAAGTTGTGTTTCGGTCGCTTGAGAAAGGAAACTTGACGGTGAGGGAGTACACCCGTCAATTTATGGAGAAATTGGGTTTGGTGGGGCACGTGGCCCCAACGGAGAAGGAGAAGATAAAGGCTTATCTAAAGTAGACCTGGCAAAAAATGATACGACACGCTAACCCAACACGAACTCGACACGAAATAAACGGGTTTGGGTAATACATTTCAACCCGTTTAAGTAAACGGGTTGACACGACACGACACGACACGAAAATTAAACGGGTAAGATCAGGGTCAAAATTTTCAACTCGAAAATGACCCGAATAACCCGTTTATATATATATATATATTATAAGTTTTCTTTTTAATGCTTTGAATTTTTAATGTTTTAGATTTGGTTAGAACTTTTAAGTTTGAACTATAAATTTTAGATTTCTAATGCTTTCATTTGAATTTTGGGTATGTACTTTTTTGTGAATTTTCGATATTTTATTTTTAGTTTTATAAATGTTAAACGGGTTAGGCGGGTCGGGTTAGGGTTGAGATTTTCTGACCCGTTTATTAAATGGGTCGGGTTAGGGTTAGACATTCTCAACCCGTTTAACTTTGAACCCGACACGACATGACACGTTTGTCAGGTCTAATCTACAGGGTCTGCCGGGGGACATGATGTCCATGGTCCGCAACTCGAAGGCTTCTAATCTTCGCGAGACGATAGAGGAAGCCCAGTTTATGGAAGAGGTTTACACGAGGGGTAAACCAGAGAAAGCGGTCGTGGTCGGATACAAGAGAAACTGGGAAAACAGTTTCATACCTCCTAAGAGGACACGACCTTTTGTCGGAAACCGAAGCTTCAACAGTTATCAAGAAGCTAGATGGTGCCAGAGGTGCCATAGCAAGCACCATGGCAACTGTAACCCCACTCCTCAACCTTGTAACAAGTGTGAGAAGTCTGATCATGCCACCAAAGATTGCCCGATCAGAGGGCTTATCTTATTCGAGTGAAGGCACCGGGGCATATGAAGAGAGATTGCCCGAAGCTCAAGTCGGGTAGCGCGCCGGAGAAGAGAGGGAACCCATCTAGGGTCCCGGGTCGCGCTTTTCAGATGACGACCAATGAGGTCAAGGAATCCTCCGATGTGGTATCGGGTACGTTTCTTCTAAACCCCGTACCTGCTCGTGTACTGTTCGATTCGGGTGTCAGTTTCTCTTTTATATCTGAGTTGTTTCGTCAAAAGCTTGCTATGCCTACTAATAGTCTAGAGAATGCGTTCGTGGTAGAAATAGCGAATGGTAGTCAAGTTCTAATCCGCGATGTTCTGAGGAAGTGTGCTCTCAGAATCGAAGGGAGAGAATTCTCGATCGATTTGATGCCAATGATTATTGGAGGTTTTGATGTGGTGGTCGGCATGGATTGGTTAGCGAACAATCATGCCGAGATCGTATGTTCCAAGAAATTGATCCGACTTCCCAATCCTAGTGGTGAAGTTGTCATGATCTATGGTGAGAAAAGGAAAGGTGATGTAGCAATTATCACCATGGCTAAAGCACGCAAATGCTTGGTGAAAGGATGCTCGTCCTACCTAGCCTACGTAGTTGACGCCAAGTTAGATAAGTCAAAGATTGAAGATGTGAAGATAGTGCGGGAGTTTCCCGATGTCTTTCTGGACGACTTGTCCGGGTTACCACCCGATCGTCAAGTGGAGTTTCAAATTGATCTCGTGTCGGGAGCGACTCCTATTGCTAGAGCCCGTTACCGGTTGGCGCCATTGGAGATGCAAGAGATGATGACTTAACTCCAAGAGATTTTGGAGAAGGGTTTCATAAGACCGAGCTCATTGCCTTGGGGAGCTCTAGTCTTGTTTGTCAAGAAGAAGGATGGCACGATGAGAATGTGCATCGATTACCGTGAGTTGAACAAGGCAACGGTGAAGAACAAGTACCCGCTTCCGAGGATAAACGACTTGTTTGATCAACTCCAAGGAGCGAGATGTTTTTCCAAGATCGACCTATGTTCAGGATACCACCAAGTGAAGGTGAAGGGAAAATACGTCTCGAAGACGGCCTTTAGAACGCGTTACGGTCATTACGAATTCCTTGTAATGTTGTTTGGCCTAACGAACGCACCGGCGGTGTTTATGGATTTGATGAATAGGGTGTGCCGACCGTTCCTCGACAAGTCGGTCATCGTGTTCATTGATGACATACTCGTATATTCCAAGAGCGAGTTGGAACATGAGCAACACCTTCGTGAGGTTCTAGAAGTGTTGAGAAAGGAGAGATTGTATGCCAAATTCTCCAAGTGCGACTTCTGGCTGGAAGAGGTTCAATTCTTGAGTCACGTTGTCACCCGAGACGGGGTGAAAGTGGACCCCTCCAAAATTGAGGCCATGATGAATTGGGAGCCTCCCAATAGTCCGTCCGAAATTCGAAGTTTCTTGGGTTTGGCGGGATATTACCGGAGATTTATTTAAGACTTTTCGAAAATCGCTTCTTCCTTGACGGCGTTGACGCGGAAGAATGTGAAGTTCGTTTGGACCGATGCGCAATAGAAGGCATTCCAGACTTTACAAAAGAAGTTATGTGAAGCTCCAATCTTGTCGCTACCCGAAGGGTCGGAAGACTTCGTGGTCTATAGCGATGCTTCGAAAATGGGATTAGGATGCGTGTTGATGCAAAGAGGCAAGGTGATCGCCTACGCCTCTAGGCAGCTCAGAATTCACGATAAGAATTACCCTACCCACGATTTGGAGTTAGCGGCGATGGTGTTCGCCTTGAAGCTATGGCGGCATTACCTCTATGGCACGAAATGTACACTCTACACGGATCATAAGAGCCTAAAATATGTCTTTGATCAAAAGGAGTTAAACATGAGACAAAGGCAGTGGCTTGAGTTGCTCAAGGATTACAATTGTGAGTTGCTTTACCATCCCGGTAAGGCGAACGTAGTGGCCGATGCGTTAAGTCGGAAGGACTATAGCGGAAGTTTTCGGGCTACCCTTTCGAGAATCGAGTTAGTGTCAAGTCTTGTTGAGAAGATCAAGACATCTCAAGTAGAAGCCTTGTTGGAAGGAAATCTCAAGGATGAAGTCATGACAAAGCAACGTTTACTCTTAACGGAAGATAGTCGTGGGGTAAAACTATTCAACGGTCGTGTGTGGGTGCCCAAGGTTGGGGGTAACCGTGAACTACTTCTTGAGGATGCCCACAAGTCCAAGTATTCCATTCATCTGGGGAGTACAAAGATGAACCGGGACTTGAAGTTACATTATTGGTGTCCGGTAATGAAACTTGATGTGGCGCATTACGTGGAGTGTTGTGTGACGTGCTTACAAGTGAAGGCCGAACATCAACGACCGTATGGGAGTCTTCAGTCCTTAGAGATTCCCGAGTGGAAGTGGGAACATATTACCATGGATTCGTGACGAAGTTGCCTAAAACTCTTCGAGGTCACGATACCATTTGGGTAATAGTCGATCGGTTGACTAAGAGCGCTCACCTTTTAGCTATGCGCGAGACCTTACCAATGGACAAGTTAGCAAAACTCTATATTGATGAGGTGGTCTCGGGGCATGGAGTACCCTTGTCGATCGTGTCAGATCGCGATAGTCGGTTCACTTGGAATTTTTGGGATGGTTTTCAGAAGGAGCTTGGTACACGAGTAAAGTTGAGTCCGGCCAGTGGCGGTGTCTTGAGTCTAGGTCCAATCTATTAATAATTAATGAGTCCAGTGTCAGTGTCTTGAGTTTAGTCCAAAGTGAAAGTCCAAAGTCAAAACCCTCAAAAATTATTGGAAAGGAAACTCAAATTGAATCGCTCACGGCTCATCGCAAATAATATCCAATCACTTATCGCCTACTGTCTGCTCTCGGCTCTCGCAGTCTCGATTATCATCGCTCATCTCCAGACTCCGGTGATTGGTTCTCCATTTCTCAGGTAGTCCGTAGTTGGTCCACTGGTCGAGTTTCACTGGATTTTGGTTGTAGATTGGGTTTTCCGGTGACTGGTTCTCCGTTCAGCCTGCCCTTCGGTTGAGTCCAGGTCCAACTAACCTGGTTTTCCGGTGACTGGTTGAGGTTGAGTCCAGCTGTCCAGGTCTAGCCTTCAGGTTCAAGTAATTTTTTTTTCACCCCCATTCCCCCAAATTCATTGGAATTGTTTGATTACTTGGTTAGTTAGGTTTGAAATTGTTTGACTAATTGATTAGTTTAACTTTATTTGAAATTGTTTGATTACTTGGTTAGTTAGGTTTGAAATTGTTTGAATTAGCTAGGTACTTAGGTTTGAAATTGTTTAATTAGTTAGGTTTGAAATTGTTTGATTACTTCCCATTGTTCACTTGTTTGAATTTTTGATAGAACATAGACGTTAGACATTTAACTTCATCTTTTATCATATAATCCTCCAACAGTCCCTAAACATGGATGGACCTAATGCAACCCTATTATTTTAGAAGTGCAACCGTAATCAACCAAAAAAATAAAAAAACAACTATTGAAATCAACCAAAAAAAAACAAAAAGAACTCTAACCAAAAAGACCGAAAAAGTCTCTCGAAATTGATGAAAAAAACCCCTTAAAAATCATTGAAATCAAGCAAAAAAAACTTTAAAAATCTCTCAAAACGGTGGAGTTGGGCTAAAAGCACATTGGGTGATATTAAACGCTGGTAAAAGATGACACATCGATAAAAATCGTATGGATTCCGGCCCCTGCGGTTGGAAGGCTTGTGTTCCGCCCCTGAGTACGACTTACCATCCACAAACCGACGTTCAGAGCGAGAGAACAATCCAAACGCTTAAAGACATGCTAAGGTCTTATGTTATCGACTTTGGGGGTAGTTGGGACTCTCACCTACCTTTGGTGGAGTTTGCTTACAACAATAGGTACCACTCGAGTATCGGAATGACACCGTTTGAGGCCTTATACGGGAGGAAGTGCAGAAGTTCCGTGTGTTGGCTAGAGGAGGGAGAGAAACAATTCGTCGGACCCGAAATTGTGCAAGAGACGGCCGATAAAGTTAAAGGCATTCGAGAACGGTTGAAGGCAGCTCAGGATCGGCAAAAGAGTTACGCCGATAAGAAAAGACGGCCGATGGAGTTTCAAGTGGGCGACCGTGTGATGCTTAAAGTGTCATCATGGAAGGGCATTATCCGGTTCGGAAAACGTGGGAAGTTGAGTCCTTGTTTCCTTGGCCCATTTAGGGTGCTAAAGCGTGTGGGTTTGCAGGCCTACCAATTGGAACTTCCACCGGAAATGAACGGGATCCACAACACGTTCCATATTTGTTATCTCCGGAATAGTTTGGCAGAAGAGGAAAGCTTCATTCCCCTTTCCGAGATAAGAGTAGACGAAGGTAATTGTTGTGTCGAAGAACCCGAAGCTATTTTGGATCGGAAGTCAAAGAATCTTCGTCACAAGGATGTCACGATAGTCAAAGTGCAATGGAAGCATCATCAGGGAGCCAATGTGACGTGGGAAGTCGAGGAGGATATGAAGCGTAGATATCATAATCTTTTCGAGTAGTTGGGATTTCGGGGACGAAATCATCTCCAAGTTGGGGAGGATTGTAACACCCCGACTTTTGAGTTTGGCCAGATTTAGAGAAGGTTTAAAGTCAGTGGGTCGGCGCGAGTTACTGCGCGGCTTGGCCTGTGCCATAACCCATGCGGTGTTCTGTCTGTCGCGGATTCCAGTGAGTGATGCGAGTTTGCCCACGCCATAACCCGCGCGGTGGCCCTGATTGTCTTAAATGAGAAATAAGCCCCCAAATTCATTATTCTCGTTACTTCCTCCATAGTTTTCTCTCTCAAACTTCTCCCTCTTCATTTACTCCAACCTAGGGCTTCTTCAAAACTCTATCTTCCTCACTTTTGCTTAGAGTTAAGAGTAACCATCAAGGAGTCAAGTTAGAAGCTCTCATCCACCATCTCCATCTTCATCTTCTCCAAGGGATCAAATCTAGGGTTTTGGGTTTTCTTCAAAAACCCACTTGGTGAGTTCCTACTATCATTTTCCAAACTTTATACATGTCAAAACTTTCATTTTAAGCTCCTATATATCTCCTTTATTTTGGATTAATGTTTATTACATTTTGACCTAACATGAGTTTTGGGAGATTTTAGGGTTTCCACACATTTTCAACTAAGATGAAGGGTTCCATTTTATATGTAGTAAAACATAGTAGCACTTGCACATTTTTGGTGAGGTACTTGAAAGAATGCATAAAATCTCATTTTATGATTTTCATTTTTATCAAAAGTTAAACTTGGAAATGCATTTTTGGAAATAAATGTTATTGGGAACTATATGTTTAACTATAGTTGGTCACAAATGAAATTGTGACAAGTCTAGACTATTACTAGTGGATCCATAGGTATTGAGTCGGCTTATATTTTGGGACGTTTTTTCCCTTTGTAGCTAGTGGATACATTTGATCCTCGGAGGCCTTTTGGTACGGTTATGTAGGACCGGTTACTAACCATGGGTCATAATGTAGTCCTAGTGAATGAGTATGACTTGGTTTCCTCGGGTGCCCTCCCCCACATCTTAGTACAGATCGGCGTTGTTCGTGACCATGGATTCCAAGTATTTAGCTTATAACTCGGATTGTGGCCTACTTTTGTGTTTCGTTACAATCCTTGGTAAATGTGGTCTCCCCCGTCATCGCAAGATGTAATTTTGGACCGAAAGATCATCACGTGGCAATTATTTCAATTGTAAACTCAACTTTCTTGAAAATATTTCCTTTCGTTGCAATTGCCTATATTTCTTCAAATTATAAAATGTATGTTCTCACTAGGCTTTAAGCCTAACATTTTTTCTCAAATGATGTGTATAACAGGTTCCTTTAGCGGTGGGTTGCCAAGGGTTTGAGTGACGAGCATGGGCTTGAGGCATTTTTGAGATGATTAGTATTTAACGATGGGCATTTAATTAAGTCCCTTATTTTGGTGATTTTGGGTTGACAACCGATGTAATCTAGATAGTAAATGTTTAGATTAGTTTGTTGTTGAATTCCATATCCGTTCGCAGTTTTTTTGTAAATGCTTTATACATTTACCCTTTTGGGTGGTTTATTCCAAATACAAACGTCATTTTGCCAAATTTTCGAATTTTATATTACCCTGAATTTTAGGGTGTTACACCTGCTCCGCCGAGCTACACCTCCAGTCAGACTTTATCTCAAGTCCTAAACCACCGTATCCCCCATTGCCTGCTCCGCCAAGCTACACCTCAAGGATACACGATCTTATTGTCTATTCGGTTTCTAGTGGAGTTTCATCCTCAGGGTACTCATTCGACCCTAGTGCCTACTCCCTAGCATTCAAGACAAGAGCCACAACTCCTTACTTGATAACTCATGATGTCTAACCCTCGTGCACAAGAATTAGAACATCTCAACACAAAACACATGGTCCCGGAGTACAACCCATAATGGTTCATCTCCGCCGAACAACCGGGACAACAACAATGCCAACCCGGCATATCACCCAAGATGAGAATGCCAAGAGTCCTCACCATTAACTACGACTGACTTACATGCCTATGGATCCAATGCATTACAGTCTAAAATATATGACTCCAAAAGAATGACACACGCACTCAAACATGTATTCTCCAAAATAAAGCGCAATGAATGTGACTCCTACCTAAATCTTCACTTTAAGTTATTAAAGCCGGGTAAAAGTCCTCAAGACCCGACACCGACGACAACCGAGCTTTAAGCCCACAAAATGCAATAAAATGCAACGACCGGCATTTATGCAAACACATGCTTCAACTACATGAATAAACTCCAACATACTTTAGATTGAGATAGGTCATCTTCCTAAACAAGTTTATAATCTCATTTACCCTTCCCAAAACGTCCCATGACACACATTAAAAAGGCAATTACTCAAGAGATTTACGCTCGAACGATAAATCATTTAACTACCAATATCACCGGTTTACTCAATAAAATATTTGAGTTACATCTTTTTCCAAAACCAAAAGGTTTACAACTTCAGAAACGTTTGCAAGATTGGGATGGGCCAAGCGCCCATGACTCACACATTGGTATTTTAAAACATTCCACGATACAAAAATACGCGTTATACCAACAATCATAAAAATGCATTTTCACCAAATATTCCCTACTAAGGTAAATAAGTCATCGAAGCATTTTCATTTTGATGCATTTATCAAAATACCCAAAAATCCCAAAGATGGGTGTTTTATAAGTTTATAAAGTTAAACACTTCAAAATAACCAAAACTTATCAGGTGATCAGCAGTTAACAATTTATGTAAATCACAAAACACTTTAAAATGAACATTTTTCCATGTACATCGTTTTCACAAATCAGCTTGAACTCACCTCGCTAGGTTAAGTTAAACCTAGGTTCCAAATCCAACCATTAGCCTCCAAAAGTGTAGATCCTTCCACCATTTCCAAGTCATCTTCAACAAAGAGCTAGGGTTTCCAAATAACCCATTTTATCAACTCTAGAAATGAACCAATAACAAGTAAAACTTTTAGATCTACAAAGATCCTTATACTAAAGCTTGGAATATTCAAGGGATTTACCTTAATCGAAACTTAAAGTCTTCCAATTCACCATTCCAACGAAATCTTCCATCCTTAACGTAGCCAAGCCTCATGCCACCATAACCTTGATATCTCTATGGTAGATTCACATCAAGGTGCCCCAGATCAGTTCTTAGGCTCCCAAATTCGTCCCAAAGAAGAGAGAAATGGAGTGTGGGAGTAGAATGAGAAAAAAAACCTAGAAAGTTGGGTTCTAATCGATCAGATACCTCCCGCAGCCTTGGCCGCGACCTCAAGCCGCAGGCCAAGCCGCGCGTGTCACTAAGCCATGGATCACAGTGACTTGTGCGGGCTTATCCATGGCTTGAAGCCGCGGGCCAAGCCGCTCGTGTCCTTGTTGTGCCTCCTCACGACTTGTGTTAAACTGTTCCCCGACCGTCTCCTTGGCCGATCATTAACCGCTTATTTAGGAAATTACGGGTGTTACAAAATCACTCCCAGATAATTAAATATAGAATAAACATTAGATTTTAAATATAAAATCTAAAATATAATTAAGATAATCATTGTCATCTAACAGAATATTTAATGTTTATTTTATAAAAAAACATTATATTATTAAAACCTAAAATAAATTACATTATTATTAAACTCAAATCAAATTATAATTAAAAATTAAATGATTTTTTTTTTATAAAAAAACATTATCGCTTTTTCAAAACTACACAAAAACATATTATAAAATCGCTAAAGACAAAAAATAAAACGAAACATTAAGGTCGATACGTGTCACGCTGCATTACGCGAGTACGCTTCTAGTATTATTAAACCTGAAATAAATTACAGGATAAAAAACAAAAAATAAAATAAAACATTAAAATCGTGATGTAACTCGCTGCATTGCACGAGTACACTTCTAATTTATTATAAAGATAGAAACTAAAAGAAATTAAGAAAATTATATAATAGTTTAGTTGGTTAGTTACTTGTATTTTAAAAAAAGGGAAAAGTCTGAAAAAACCCAACAAACTATCTGATTTTGAATGGTTAAGTTCTTAAACTATTTTTTTGAATGATTAAACCCTTAAACTTTCTAAAACCGGTTAAATACATCATTGTAACCTGTAAAAACAAGTTAATATGATAAAAATTTAGGAAAAGTCTATAAAAACCCAACAAACTATCTGATTTTGAATGATTAAGTCCCTGAATTTTTTTTTTAGCAAATAAATCTCTAAATTTTTTCCTAAATCTTATTACCAAATAAATTCTTGGACATTTTTTGAGGAAATAAATTCCAAACTTTTTTTAAGAAAAAAATCATGAACTTAATTTTAACCCAATAAATCCAATTTTTTTTCCTGCATGAACAGAGAAATATATACAAATCCACTCATCGACAATAAAGCCATGAACAATTAAAGAGAGAACGTATATCATTTTTATTACTAATTCCGAATAATTCAATTATGCCTAAAATATAAATAGATACATACAAAAATTATATTCATCTTTTCACTAAATATACCAAAAAACCGTCAATCATTTCATAAAATGTACCAAAAAAACACATTTTTTTCATGAAATATACCAAAAAACGCTCATCCCTTCACAAATATATAAAAAAAAATGTTCTATATGTTTATCCTTCTAACAGGAATATATTAAAAGTTATCTCATTTGTAATAACAAAGTAATGTTTAATTTAAAGTAAGAGTCTAATCAACCGTTTGACTTTAATGTATATCATTAACTAAGGGGTCGTTTACCCAAACATTTACCCGGTAAGTGCTTACCGGTAAAAATCGACACCCTAACTTATTTTACCGGGTAAGATTGTAGTCTATCAAAAAGATATCGCGTGCAACAATTTACCCGGTAAGCGCTTACCGAGTAAGAGTTGTCACCTCCACTTACTGGGTAAGACTCTCCATCCTTATATCGTTCTTACCGGATATGATTCTCGGCCCTTGCGATGTTCATCCGATAAGGTAAACGAGCCAGTAAGCACCTACTGGAGTTTTTTTTTTTTGGTATATTTGTGAATTGATTGACGTTTTTTTGGTATATTTTGTGAAAGGTTTGACGTTTTTTTTGTTATATATTTTGTGAAAGGATGAGAATAATTTTTGTACAATTATACGTATCTATTTATGTTTTAGACTTTTAGGCATAAATTTTGAATGATTCGGAATTAGTAATAAAAATGTATATTTTTTTTCTCTCTTTAATTGGTTCATTTTGCTATATTGTCGGTGAGAGGAATTATATATATTATTTTTGTTCATGCAAAAAAAAATAGATTTATTTGTTCAAATTTAAGTTCATGATTTTGTTTTTTCAAGAATAGTTTGGGATTTATTTGTTTAAAAAAGTTCAATAATTTATTTGGTAAAAAATTGAGGAAAAAGTTTAGAGATTTATTTGTTAAAAAAAATTCAGGGACTTAAATATTCAAAATCAGATAGTTTGTTGGGTTTCTTTAAACTTTTCCCAAATTTTTATTACATTGTTTTTACATGTTACAATGATGTATTTAACCGGTTTTAGAAAGTTTAAGGGTTTTATCATTCAAAAAAATAGTTTAGGGACTTAATCATTCAAAATCAGATAGTTTGTTGGGTTTTTTCAGACTTTTCCCTTAAAAAAAATTATGTGTTTGATTCCATTTATGGCTTATTTGGTCCAAATTTTTATTCAACCCGCATTATTTTAAAGGAAAAACTTAATTCAAATTTCAAACATATTAAACCAACTCAACTAGCTGAAATTTCTATCATAAATGATCTTAATAAAGACACGTAATGAAACATTAAGGTGACATCTTATACAAACGTAATATTTTTACATCATAAAACATGAAATGGTGATACATGCCACCGTATGCTACTATATTGGCCATTGCCAAATTTATTTTACATAGGCCTTCTTTATCCTTTTAGTTTATGACATTTTTATATTTATACTTCCGATTACTGTATTCTTGGATTTATGTTTTTATTCATTACATATTACATTAACAATCTTTATCACCGTATGTGTAAAAATATTAAGTTTTTTAATCTTTATTTGAAAGTTCTTTTATATATTTTCCTTTAGGTTTTTTCAATTTTTATGTGTGTTGTGTCACGCGTAAAAGAGTAATACTATATGTACCCTTGTCAGAATAAGGTATGCTTTGAAAATGTAAAAAAAAATAAGTTTTGTTGTTGACGTGTGTGAGGATGAAATCGATAAGTAAGGGTGTATTTAGCCCACCCCTTTAAATTCCTATCAATTCAATAATGGGTTTTGAAATTGTGTGTTTTTCATCAATTGAAAGTCTAAGTCGAAAAATAATTACTATTTTTAAAATATCTTATATTTTACGATTTTTACCACCAACGTGACATATAAAACATTTTGTTCAAAACATAAAAATTTTGGGCTTAATAGGTGGAGGCCGAACAAAGTTGGTAGGATTCGTCATTAAGACTTGGTAACAACCCAAAACCGAATTAACAACAATTAACATAATGGCCAAACTGGCGTCGAAGGTTAACAAGCAAAAGATTTTCACCCTTACACCTCATGAACTTGCAGGGGAAAACAATGTCCACGACTAAAATTTATCGCTAAAAATAGAGGCTAAGCTTGAACAACTAAGCCTTAAGCGATAAAAGAATCTCAGCTTGCTCTTTCTTCTTAAAAGAACTCTCCAAAAGAAACTTTTCTGAAAATTGTTTAGTTTTAGAAACTGATGGTTAGACCAAAAGGTCTAGTAAATTCCCTTGTTTTCACCTTTAACAGATAAAACAAATAAAAATAGAATTTTAATGTGAAAACACCATAATCAAGTAGATATGCACACTTTCCACACACGGACTTTGCACAATGTCCGTAACCACACCATCACACCCTTGTGACATTCACACTCAATGCCCCCAATAGATGTCTATCCAATGTGCACAAAAAACAAATTCAAGGCGCACGGATTATCACTCCCAAGAGATATCTCTATCTCAAGGTACCTGTTAAGTCTGATTTTATAGTAATCATTGTATTTATAGGCTTGGTTTTATACTGTGCTTAGAGAGTTTATCAGTGTTGTATTAGCCAAGGGTATTTAAGTCCCTTGTGGCTTTGGTTGTTGTAAGACATTCACGCACATCAATATCAAGAACTCACTTTTGCGCTTCAACTCTCTCTCTCTCTCTCTCTCTACTTTCTCTCTCTATGATTTAGTGATTCTTGGATTATCAATTGGTATCAGAGTCAATCTAAATCTGAGAGATTTGAGAGAATCGATTTGTAAAACTGAATTTGTACACAAATTAGAAAACGTGATTGATTTTCTTGATTTTAATCAAGAAAATCTCGTTTTCTGATTTTTCACAAATTTGTGCTTGTTTTTGATCAAATTTCTTTGTAAATTGATTTGTTGGATCCGTTTTTGATTGTAGAACATTTTTTATTCACATCTTTTTGCAAGAAAATCATGTTTTAAACATCAATTTTGTGAATTTTCAAGTTTCTGGAAAACTCGTTTTTCGTACTGTACATTTTTCAAATTCAAGATTTTATGGTTTTTGATCGATCTTATTGGTTGAAAGTTGTTATAAAACTGTTTTCGATCACTTCTGGTTGAGAAAGTTTTATCAATTTCGTATTTGTAAATCAAAATTTGGAAGTTTTTATTGTTTTTCAGAGTTTGCGCCAGATCTGAACTTTGCGCCAGTTCATCTCAGGTTTGCGCCAGTTCATCAGGCTTCATCTGTAACTTTGCGCCAGTTCATAGAGCTTTGCGCCAGTTCATCTTCTGTTTTGCGTTCGTTTCTTCAGGAAAGCAAGTTTACGATTAGTACAAGTTCTCGCCACCTTCATTTCACGCAAAGTAAACTTTGTGTCATCCCCAGTTCACGAAAAGTTAAGTTCAGTGTGCAAAGTTACATTTGTGTGTCCAGCATTTCACGCAAAGTTTGATTTACGCCATCAACAGCTCACGCAAATCATAGTTTGCGTCTCCAACTGCTCGCGAAAATCTCTTCTGCGTCATCTGTTCATCACACAAACTCTAGTTTGCGCCATCAAAGAGTCACGCAAATCTCTTTTGACACCAGTTACTTGCGCAAATCAAGTTTGCGCCACTTTCTTGTCACGCAAAGACTTCTTTGCGCCATCTGCTTCTCGCGAAAAACAAACATTGCGTCACTGCTTATTCGCGCAAACCTAACTTTATGCCAGCTTACTCTCACGCAAACCTCTAGTTTGCGCCAGCTCAGTCCAGACTTGGAAATTTTTCTGTCTCCATGGATTCTGCAAAGTTTGCTTTTCAAGCCCAGTTCTACAAAAACGATGTAATGATGTCATTGGGCACAAAAACTCGTCCTCCAGTACTGATCAATGAAAACGAATTCACTCAATGGCAAGATCGATTCCTGAACTTCATCGAGCGTCAACTTAATGGAGATAACATGATGAAGTCTCTCACTGAAGGAACTTTCGTAAAGCCTAACAAAGAGACTCCCATAACAACTGAAGAGGCTTCGCGTATGAAAGTTGATCGAGAATTAAAAGCTAACCTGATGCTAGCTTTACCAAACTCTGTCTACAACCGGGTTGATCATTGCAAGGATTATCCAAATCTGTTGTGGGCACAGTTGGAAAAGATTATGCTTGGTTCATCGGTCGTAACCCAACTCCGACATACACGTTATATGAACAATTTTGAGGAGTTTAAAGCCAAAGAAACCGAGTCTCTAAAGAGTGTTTTCGACAGATTTTGCACAATACTGAATGATCTACGCAAGATAAATGTGAACAAGACAGAGCTCGAGACAAACCTGAAATTCCTCAACGCTCTTCAGCCAGAATGGAACAAGTCTTGTCACAGATTGAGAAACGATGTTCGGGTTTCTTCAATGCAAATCCAAGAGATGTACGAGATCTTGAAGACTGATGAGAGCATAGTGCTTGAGAAGAGAGCAAAACTGGACAAGAAGAACAAGAAAACAGTGGACCCGGTTTCTCTCCTCACGAACCAACTGACAGAACAAGCATTGTCTGATAATGCTTATAATGGGGCCACTGATGATGATGGCGAGGCGCTCGAGAAAGCTATGATTCTTCTCTCTCAGCACTATCAGAAAAAGTTCCAACCTCGGTCGGGTTCCAACAATCTTCGTTTCACTTCTGGGTCAAAGAATGTCAAAGTGCCCGAGGCTAAGAAAGATACCGCATGCTTTAACTGTGGAAAGCCGGCTCATTTTTCAAAGGAGTGTCGAGTGAAGAAAGTTCGGGATTCGGCTTACTATCGGAAGAAATTGGAACTAGCTGAGAAAAGAGAGAATGGAACTGCTTTATTAGCTGAAGAAGAATTTTGGCTGGATCACTCCGATGATGAAGCTGGTAATGTGGAGATTACTCAAATGTGCTTAATCGGAGATGATCAGAGTGATGATGATGATTCTGACACTGATGAAGATGAGGTAATTTCTGAGTTTGATTACACTTTCATTTCTTCTCAGATGAACATTGTGATAAATGTTTTACATGATTTACGCTCGAAGTTATTATCTGAAAAGAATTCAAATTCAGAAAAAGTCAAATTTAATTGATAAATTACAAATTTCTTTGAAAGATGAAAAGTCTATTTTGGATCATAGAAAAGACATCTTTCAAAAGAAATTAGATGATTTAGAAAAATCAAATATGACTTATCTTGAATCTTTGACTGAAATGACCAAATTAAAAGATAATTTTTCTGATAAAATAAATGAGTTGGAAGAAAAATTATATCGAAGGAATCAGTCTGAGCAAACTATTTACTTGAACAAACCGCGGAGTTATGAGTCTATAAAAGAAAAATGGGGACTTGGTTTTGAAAATTCACATTGTTTAAACAATGCGATAGACAAATCCCCTAATTTATATAAATACGATTATCTAACACTTGCTAAATATGCTCCTCAATTTAAAATTGATTGGATGAATGAAAAACAAGTGTTAGAAATCGAAAATGAGAAAAATGATGAATAATAAGAAAAATGAAATTTCTTTTGTTTATACAAGCGAAAATACCAAATATTTTCCTAACAAATCAAAGAAAGGCAGAAGAAGTTTAAATGACATATCTTCCATTAAGTCTTCAATATCTGATGATTTTGTTGATATATATGCCACTAAATCTGATAAGGAAAATATCTCTCCAATCTTTTATGATTCTAAGAGATATACTCCTCCATTAGTATTAGAAGGCAAAATCAATGACCTTGAAGATAAAATGGAAGATCAAAATATTCTAAAAGAAATTGAATCAGATGTATTTATTTCTTTCATGACAGCAAGTCTTGAAAAAAAATTATTTTCTCAAAAACAACATTCTATATCTAGCTTTTCTTCTGATTGTCACGTAAACAAAAAGGAATTTCTAAAAACTGAAATTTTTTCTCAAAAATTTTCTTGACTCCGAGGCAAGTTCAGATTTATTGGTTGATCAGTTGGGTTTATTAGGTAAAATTGTTTCTTCCAATTCAAATATTAAATCGAATATTCTTGATGATTCTTTTACGCTCAATGATGATTATTATAAACCAAAACGTAAAAGAAGACGGTCAAAGAAGTCAAAGAAACAAGATCAAGTCATTTCTGACAGTTCTAATTCTTCTGATTCAATGATTTCAGATAGGACTCTGAGCAATCCTTCAAAGCAGCTTGTTAAGTCTGATTTTATAGTAATCATTGTATTTATAGGCTTGGTCTTATTTTGTGCTTAGATAGGTTTTATCTGTTGTTTAAGCCAAGGGTATTTAAGTCCCTTGTGGCTTTGTCTTTGTAAGGTTTTCACGCACATTTAATACAAAAACATATTCAGCGCTCCATCTCTCACTCTCTCTACTTTCCCTCTCTATATGATTTAGTGATTCTTGGATTATCAATTGGTATCAGAGCCAATCTAATCTGAGAGAACTGAGAGATTCATATTTTGATCTCTAAATTTGTGAATTAATCTGAAAATTTGATCGATTTTCTTGAATTTTTCAAGAAAATCTCGTTTTGGATTTTTTTATCAAATTCGATCTGTTTTCTGAAAGTTTTTGCTTGTAAATTGGTTTGTTGGATTAGTATTCATTGCCAAATCATCTTTGTTTCACATCAATTTGCAAGAAAAACAGTTTTTGATCATCAATTTTAAGAGTTTTCGAATTTTTGAAAATACGTTTTTCACGTACTGTTCTTATTGTGATTTTTCGTTTTTGTGTTTTTGTGATCGAATTGTTTAAAAGTATTAGAAAGTTGTTTTCGATCAAATTTGTGTGAGAAAATTTCTTTAAATTCAGGTTGTAATCGATTTTTGGAGAAATCTGAGTTTTATCATCGTTTTGCGCCAGATCTATATTTTGCGCGAGTTCATCCTGATTTGCGCTAGTTTATCTTGTCAAGTTCAAAGTACATCAAGCAATTTCAGAGTTTTCGCTAACAGTTCATCATGCAAAGTTTATACTTTGCGCCACCTCTTACTCAGGCAAAGTCAGTTTTGCGTCATCTTCTGCTCAAGTAAAAGTGAAAGTTCTCGCCATCTTCTCATCACGCAAAATCAAGTTTGCGCCAAGAACGTATCACGCAAATCTAAGTTTGCGCCACATACTGCTCACGCAAATCTCCTTTGCGCCATCTGCTTCTCGCGAAAAACAAACTTTGCGTCACTGCTTATTCACGCAAACCTAAGTTTGCGCCAGCTCAGTCCAGACTTGGAAATTTTTCTGTCTCCATGGATTCTGCAAAGTTTGTTTTTCAAGCCCAGTTCTACAAAAACGATGTAATGATGTCATTGGGCACAGAAACTCGTCCTCCAGTATTGATCAACGAAAACGAATTCACTCAATGGCAAGATCGGTTCCTGAACTTCATCGAGCGTCAAGTTAATGGAGATAACATGATGAAGTCTCTCACTGAAGGACCTTTCGTAAAGCCTAACAAAGAGACTCCCGTAACAACTGAAGAGGCTTCGCGTATGAAAGTTGATCGAGAATTAAAAGCTAACCTGATGCTATCTTTACCAAACTCTGTCTACAACCGGGTTGATCATTGCAAGGATTATCCAAATCTGTTGTGGGCACAATTGGAAAAGATTATGCTTGGTTCATCGGTCGCAACCCAACTCCGACATACACGTTATATGAACAATTTTGAGGAGTTTAAAGCCAAAGAAACTGAGTTTCTAAAGAGTGTTTTCGACAGATTTTGCACAATACTGAATGATCTACGAAAGATAAATATGAACAAGATAGAGCTCGAGACAAACCTGAAATTCCTCAACGCTCTTCAACCAGAATGGAACAAGTCTTGTCACAGATTGAGAAATGATGTTCGGGTTTCTTCAATGCAAATCCAAGAGATGTACGAGATATTGATGACTGATGAGATCATAGTGCTTGAGAAGAAAGCAAAACTGGACAAGAAGAACAAGAAAACAGTGGACTCGGTTGCTCTCCTCACGAACCAACTGGAAGAACAAGCATTGTCTGATAATGCTTATAACGTGGCCACTGATGATAATGGCGAGGCTCTTCAGAAAACAATGATTCTTCTCTCTCAGCAATATCAGAAAAAGTTCCAACCTCGGTCGGGTTCCAACAATCTTCGCTTCACTTCTGGGTCGAAGAATGTTCAAGTGTCAGAGGCTAAGAAACCTGCTTCATGTTACAACTGTGGAAAGCCCGGTCACATCTCTAAGGAGTGTAGAGTGAAGAAAGTTAAGGATTCGGCATATTATCGAAAGAAAGTGGAACTGGCCGAAAAGAGAGAGAATGGAATTGCTTTGTTAGCCGAAAAAGAGTTTTGGCTAGATCATTCTGATGACGAAGCTGATACTATCGAGACTGCTCATATGTGCTTCATCGGAGATGATCAACATGATGATGATTCTGACACTGATGAAGATGAGGTAATTTCTGAGTTTGATTACACTTTCATTTCTTCTCAGATGAACATTATGATAAATGTTTTACATGATTTACGCTCGAAGTTATTATCTGAAAAGAATTCAAATTCAGAAAAGTCAAATTTGATTGATAAATTACAAATTTCTTTGAAAGATGAAAAGTCTATTTTGGATCATAGAAAAGACATATTTCAAAAGAAATTAGATGATTTAGAAAAATCAAATATGACTTATCTTGAATCTTTGACTGAAATGACCAAATTAAAAGATAATTTTTCTGATAAAATAAATGAGTTGGAAGAAAAATTATATCGAAGGAATCAGTCTGAGAAAACTATTTATTTGAACAAACCGCGGAATTATGAGTCTATAAAAGAAAAATTGGGACTTGGTTTGAAAATCCACATTGTTTAAACAATGCGATAGAAAAATCCCCTACTTTATATAAATACGATTATCTAACTCTTGCTAAATATGCTCCTCAATTTAAAATTGATTGGTTGAATGAAAAGCACGTGTTAGAAATCAAAAATGAGAAAATGATGAATAATAAGAAAAATGAAATTTCTTTTGTTTATACAAGCAAAAATGCCAAATATTTTCCTGACAAATCAAAAAAAGGCAGAAGAAGTTTAAATGACATATCTTCCATTAAGTCTTCAGTGTCAGATGATTAGGTTGATATATATGCCACTAAATCTGATAAGGAAAATATCTCTCTAATTTTTTACGATTCTAAAAGATATACTCCTCCATTAGTATTAGAAGGCAAAATCATTGATCTTGAAGATAAAATGGAAGATCAAAATATTCAAAAAGAAATTGAATCAGATGCATTTCTTTCTTTCATGACCTCAAGTCTTGAAGAAAAATTATTTTCTCAAAAACAAGATTTTATTTCTAGCTTTTCTTCTGATTGTCAAGTAAACAAAAAGGAATTTCTAAAAACTGAAACTTTTTCTCAATATTTTTCTGACTCCGAGGTAAGTTCAGATTTATTAGTTGATCAGTTGGGTATCTTAGGTAAAATTGCTTCTTCTGATTCAAATATTAAATCGAAAATTCTTGATGAATCTTTTACGCTAAATGATGATTATTATAAACCAAAGCGTAAAAGAAAAGGTCAAAGAAGTCAAAGAAGTCAAAGAAGAAAGATACTGTTATTTCTGAAAATTCTAATTCTTCTGATTCAATTCTTTCAGATAGGACTTTGAGCACTTCTTCAAAGCACATATGGAGGGTGAAGCGGACATTAGATGACTCTACGACTGATGAGGATAGATATGTAGACAAACAATATAAAAGTGATTCATTTGCTTCTTGTAATCAAATTTCAAAATATTCAATAAAGCAAATGATTCAAATTTCCAAAAATGTCTCATATTCTTCTTCTGATTCTAGTTCAGATGATTATGCTTTCTCTTCCGCTAATTCTTATGTTCATTTGTCTGATCATATTTCTTGTGCTTCTCGTGTCAAATCTAACAAGTTTTTTCCCCACAAGAACTGCAACTAACTTTCATGGAACCAAATTCAAGTGGGTACCAAAATCAAAAATTGTTTCTAAGTTGCAGGCATCAAATGTCAAGGGGGAGTAAGAGAATTATGGCTTCTAAGTACTTCAGCTTAGAATCCGTACTTTAATGGACTACGACTTCCAAACATGTCAGTTTAGGACTCGTTCTTCAACGCATTAATCTTCTGACTAATGAGAAACTGTGAGTGCATCTACTTTAATTCCGCTGCATTTATCTCTGATCATGATGTTGTTCCAGTTTTCTCATGTTTTTAAGTATCTGAGCAAATTCATTCAAAATCTGAATTTGTACAAACCAAAATTTTCTTTTGAGACACAAATTCATAATACATTATGTGGAAGATAATATTATTGAATTTTATTTTGTTTTGACTAAATATCAATTTGCCGAATTCTTTACATTTGTCTTAAATTTTTTAAACTCGGCATTTGAATTTAAAAGTTTAAACCTTTACAAATTTTTTTTTATAAAGTAAAAGTTTTACAGGTTTTCTTTCTTTTGAATAAAATGTGTCTAGGATAAATTTTCAAGTTGCTTTGTTTATATTGAAGTTTTATATGTTCAATTTTCAAGTCTTTTAAAAGCCGAAAAGTCAGCAACATGTTTGAAACTTTTGTATTATGCTTTAAAGATATGTGATTCGGAATATTTATAGTTTACAATGCTTGGAAATCCTAAAAAGTCTGAATTGTGGATTGTAATGAAAATATGGGCTAGGCACTTAGATGTAAAACTGAGTGATTGAGATGAAAAATATATATATAAAAAATACAAAAATCTCTAAGTTTAAAAGTTTGTACCTGTGACCTTTCTGATTTGGGAAAGTAAGTTCCATGGGATGCTTGTCATCTGGTCCCCTAAGGTCAATTGGTCTGGGAGTGATCGAACCCAAATCCTTCTATAGAATCCGATCGAAAGTCATGTTCTACTGGTATGAATGGGTTTAGGATATGTCGATGTAGCCTTTCTGATCTGGGAGAGTAAGTTCCAAGGGGTGCTTGACACCTAGTCCCCTAAGGCCAACTGGTCTGGGAGCGGCTGACCCAAATCCTGCAATAGGGTCAGATAGAAAGTTACGTTTACGACATGTTCTTTACTTACCAAACTTTTTGATTAAAAAGATGCCAAAGTGCACGAGCTTAAAAGATGCCAAAGAGCACAATCATGTGAAGATGCCAATGTGCACAATGCTAAAAGATGTCAATGAGCACACATCTCATGATAATTGGTGATATGTTTTAGTTGCGATAAACCTATAAATTTGTGAAAGTATTAATTCTTGATGACTTAGTGTGAGTACATGCAAAGTTTTCTATTATATTTTTTAGAATCGCATTTTCTTGAAGCTAATCGAAGTTTGCATGCTAGCACACTGAATAGATTGATGAAAGTTTTTGAAACTTAACATGTTTTAACTTGATATGCAACGAAACTTGTATTTGTATCCAACAACATATATTTGATTTCTTTTGATAGATAAATCTATGATATTTTACTAAGTAGAATTTAATTTTTTTAGTGTTTAAATTTTTATATATTTAGTTGTTTCAAAATCAGTATTCAGTATAGTTTTTCTTTCTACGTTGATGTTTCAATTCTTGTGTTCTCATATCTTTGTTCATGGGTCTGTGCATTATTCAAGGGGGAGTGAATAAGGAGAATATTCTGAATAGATAATATCTGTTTTCGAGGAGAAGTATCTGATTCTCTATATGAATGCTAACTTGAATTGTCATATTTAGTGCATTTGTGTAGGGGGAGTCAAAGAGCTTATCAGGTGAAAATTTTTCAGATTCAAAGTCATATTTGCGCCAACAGTTGGTAGAGCAAATCTCAATTTTGCGCTTCCTTCATATAGCGCAAACTTAACTTTGCGCTTCTTTCTTTTAGCGCAAAACTAAGTTTGCGCCTCCTTCATCTCGCGCAAAACAATATTTGTGCCACCAACGTGTAGCACAAATCTTCCTTCTTTCTCCTTTACTCTGATTTTGCAGATCTTAAGCTGTCTCGTCTCCATCATTTGCATGACCAAGTTGATCCAGATCATCAAGGTCATGAGGGGGAGAAGTTAAGGAGATAATAAAGAGACAAAAAGCTCAAACGTTTATCTGCTGATCAAGATTCGCTCAAGATTCTATATTTTCTCAGTTATACCAGTTCTTTTGTTGTTCCAGCTCCGATCACCACAATTCATTCAAGTACATTTAAAAGAGGTGTGTCGTCTAGAGCACATGCTGATGAACCAATTGTTCTTTCAAGATTATTATATACTGGTCCAGTCTTGTCAAAACAGCAAAGGCAACACAAACTGAAAGATGCTGAGAAGAAATTTTTTTTTAGTCAAGAAAGCTTCTTTACAAAGTCGCTTAGATGGTCTGTGCTGATTTAGAAGATGTTTTTGAAGACCACAGCGCCAATGATTACTAAGGGGGAGATTGTTAAGTCTGATTTTATAGTAATCATTGTATTTATAGGCTTGGTCTTATTCTATGCTTAGATAGATTTTATCTGTTGTTTAAGCCAAGGGTATTTAAGTCCCTTGTGGCTTTGTCTTTGTAAGGTTTTCACGCACATTCAATACAAAAACACATTCAACGCTTCATCTCTCTCTCTCTACTTTCTCTCTCTATATGATTTAGTGATTCTTGGATTATCACAGTTATGGAGGGTGAAGCGAACATCAGATGAATCTTAGACTGATGAGGATAGATATGTAGACAAACAATATAAAAGTGATTCATTTGCTTCTTGTAATCAAATTTCAAAATATTCAATAAAGCAAATGATTCAAATTTCCAAAAATGTCTCATATTCTTCTTCTGATTCTAGTTCAGATGATTATGCTTTCTCTTCTGCTAATTCTTATGTTCATTTGCCTGATCATATTTCTTGTGCTTCTCGTGTCAAATCTTACAAGTTTATCCCCACAAGAACTGCAACTAACTTTCATGGACCCAAATTCAAGTGGGTACCAAAATCAAAAATTGATTCTAAGTTGCAGGCATCAAATGTCAAGGAGGAGTAAGATAAAGTTGGCCTCTAAGTACATCAGCTTAGAACCCATACTTCAATGGTTTACGACTTCTAAACATGTCAGTTTAGAACTCATTCTTCAAAGATTCTAGCTTCTGACTAGTGAGATACTGTGAGTACATCTACTTTATTCCGCTGCATTTATATCTGATAATGATGTTGTTCCAGTTTTCTCATGTTTTTCAAGAATCTGAGCAAATTCATCTAACTTTTGAATTTATACAACCCAAAATTTTTCTTATGAGACACAAATTCATTATTCATTGTGTGAAAGATAATATTATTGACTTTTATTTTGTTTCAACTAAATATCAATTTGCCGAATTCTTTACATTTGTCTTAAATTTTTAAACTCGGCATTTGAATTTAAAAGTTTAAATCTTTACAAATTTTATTCTATAAAGTAATAGTTTTACAATTTCTTTCTTTTGAATAAAATGTGTGTCTAAGATAAATTTTCAAGTTGTTTTGTTAGTATTAAAGTTTTATATGTTCAATTTCCAAGTCTTTTAAAAGTCGAAAGGTCAGCAATATGTTTGAAGCTTTTGCATTCTGCTTTAAAGATATGTGATTCAGAATATTTATAGTTTACAATGCTTGGAAATCCTAAAAAGTCTGAATTATGGATCGTGATGAAAATATGGGTTAAGCACTTAGATGTAGAACTGAGTGATTAAGATGCATTATATATATATATAATTCAGAAATCTCTAAGTTTAAAAGTTTGTACCTGTGATCTTTCTGGTTTGGGAAAGTAAGTTCCGTGGGATGCTTGTCATCTGGTCCCCTAAGGTCAATTGGTCTGAGAGTGATCGAACCTAAATCCTTCTATAGAATCAGATCGAAAGTCATGTTCTAATGGTATGAATGGGTTTAGGATATGTCGATATAGCCTTTCTGATCTGGGAGAGTAAGTTCCAAGGGGTCTCGTCTAGGAGCGATTGACCCAAATCCTGCAATAGGGTCAGATAGAAAGTTATGTTTACGGCATGTTCTTTACTTATGAAACTTTTTGATTAAAAAGATGCCAAAGTGCACAAGCTTAAAAGATGCCAAAGAGCACACTCATGTGAAGATGCCAATGTGCACAATGCTAAAAGATGCCAATGAGCACACATCTCATGATACTTGGTGATATGTTTGAGTTGCGATAAACCTATAAATTTGTGAAAATCTTAATTTTTGATGGCTTAGTGTGAGTACATGCAAAGTTCTCTATTATATTTTTAGAATTGCATTTTCTTGAAGTTAATCGAAGTTCGCATGCGAGCACACTGAATAGATTGATGAAAGTTTTTGAAACTAAAGATGTTTGATATGCAATAAAATTTGTATTTGTATTTGTATCCAACAACATATATTTGATTTCATTTGATAGATAAATATGTGATATTTTACTAAGTAGAACTCAATTTGTTTAGTGTTTAAATTTTTATATGTTTAGTTGTTTCAAAATACATATTCAGTATATTTTTCTTTCTACTTTAATATTTCAATTCTTATGTTCTCATATATATATTTAAAATGGGTTTGTGCATTATTTAAGGGGGATTGAATAAGGAGAATTTTCTGAAAAGATAATATCTGTTTTCGAGGGGGAGTATATGATTTTCTATATGAATGCTAACTTGAATTGTCAAATTTAGTGCATTTGTGTAGGGGGAGTCAAAGAGCTTCACAGGTAAAAAACTTCAGATTCCACGTCATATTTGCGCATCCTTCAGCTAGCGCAAACCTAACTTTGCGCTTCCTTCTGCTAGCGCAAAACTAAGTTTGTGCCACCAATAGTTAGCGCAAACCTTCCCTTTTCTTCCTTTACTCTGATTTTGCAGATCTTAAGTTGTCTCGTCTCTAACATTTGCATGACCAAGTTGATCCAGATCATCAAGGTCATGAGGGGGAGAAGTTAAGGAGAAGTTAAAGAGACAAAGAGTTCAAACGTTTATCTGCTGATCAAGATTCGCTCAAGATTCTATTTCTTTCAGCTATACCAGTTCTTTTGTTGTTCCAGCTCCGACCACTATAGTTCATTCAAGTTCATTTAAAAGAGGTGTGTCGTCTAGAGCACAAGCTGATGAACCGATTGTTCTTTCAAGATAATTACAAATAGGTCCAGTCTTGTCAAGGTAGCAAAGACAACTCAATCTGAAAGATGCTGAGAAGAAATTTTTTTAAAAATCAAGAAGCTTTGCTAAAGTCGCTTAGATGGTCTGTGCTGATTTAGAAGATGATTTTGAAGACCACAGCGCCAATGATTACTAAGGGGGAGATTGTTAAGTCTGATTTTATAGTAATCATTGTATTTATAGGCTTGGTCTTATACTGTGCTTAGAGAGTTTATCAGTGTTGTATTAGCCAAGGGTATTTAAGTCCCTTGTGGCTTTGGTTGTTGTAAGACATTCACGCACATCAATATCAAGAACTCACTTTTGTGCTTCAACTCTCTCTCTCTACTTTCTCTCTCTATGATTTAGTGATTCTTGGATTATCAGTACCCTACTCCCGCTGTGAAATCCACACATCCCACAGCCACATATTGTCCAATAAAGAACAAATGTACAAAATGGTAATTTGCATAATAAAAGCATCAACGCATAAAAGCCATATAAGTACTTTAGAAACATCCATAAACGATCACATGTTTATAAAATCACGGTAATAGAACTCACCTGGTACTCTGCGCCTACCTCAAGTCTAACGGCTAAAAGTCCAAACCGAACACATGAATTAATCGGATAAGGAAAGGTGTTAAACCTTCCTAATTATCTCAATAATTACCTTTTATAAACCTCTAAATATTCCCTTTAAACAATGCCCAAACTGCCCCTGATACATGGACCATGTAGGTGTGAAGTTATGCGCCAATATCAAACATGTATGGTCCTAATTTGAGGTCCCACGTGGACCATGAGACTTACAAAATGAGGCTATATTTATACATGACATGACGTTTCAGTAAGGATCCATATTAGTTCTATAACGTTTAGTAAGCATCAGTATGTTACATGTTTGTAATCGATGATACATGTGTATAGTATTTGAAACGTTGTTATGCATGCTACATGTTCTATACATTTTAAGTCACATTAGTATGTAACACCCCAAATTAAGGTTTTGTGATAACTATTATAATTAATATCAGATGAGTCATGTATTGAAAATAGACATTTTGAGGGTTTGAGTTGTCAATAAACAAAAGTTATGAGAATTTAATTATTTAAATGATTGTTATAAAACCTTTTTTTAATTATATTTGAGATTCAAATATGGGTGGAATCCTGGTAATTAGAAAAGATGTAATTTTGGGATGGAAATGTTGAAATCATTCGCAATAGTTATGTATGGGAGATGAAGATCTTTTCAATTGTTATCCATCACCATCATGGAGTACTTACAAACATATTTTCACCTTGCCTTTGTATAACACCTACCCAACTTTAGGAGTTGTTTGTAAAGTTTGTAGAATCAAGGGACAAGATTAGCAAGTGGGGGAACACTAAGGGCGCGTTTGGTTTGCGGGATTAGAATGGAATGGATTGGATTTCAAGGAGGGATTTGGATTTGGAGGGATTTGAAATTCCTTCATGTGTTTGGTTTGTAGGATTTGGAATGGATTTCAAATCCATTCCTTTACAAGTCTTGCTTGGTTTGTAGGATTTGGATTTGGATTGAGTTTTATTATTATTATTATTATTTGTTTGTTTTATAAAGAATTTATTTTTATTAGTAAACTTCGAATTTGGATCGATACAATTTGAAGTATGGATCACGCTTTAGAATCCATCGGATTTGGATTTCAAATCCAGGCCCAATGCCAAGGATTTCCAAATCCATCATATGAGGGATTTTAAAATGGTCAACGGATTTGTGATGCATGCTACGAAATCCTTTCCTGCAAACCAAACGCGGGATTGGAATGGATTTGAAATCCAAATCCCTCCAAATCCATTCCAATCCCGCAAACCAAACGCGCCCTAAGGGATTAAGTGATGATCAAAGTAATCAAGATTTCGGCATGGGTTCAAGATTGGGAGTACTTTTATCTCTAAAATCAATTTCACCATCAAAGCAAGCCGATTGAAGTCGTTGTTGCTGGCAGCAAACCCAACGACGGCCAAAGCCACTTGTGGGTGGTGTTGTGTTTGGGTCAGAGAGGCGGTGTGAGGCGAGGAAAGGAACATGTATGTCCTCAGGTGTCGACGATGGTTGTGACAAAAAGTGGATATAAAATTAAAGCAAGGTCAGCGACGACATGAATGATCAAGAGATCCAATTCATTAAGAAATGAAACCAGAGGCCCTTGTTTCTTTAAAATTTCTTTGTAAAAACCTTAATGGTTAATTTTAAAAAACCATAAGCACAAATTTTACATTTAACTCTACATTTCAATAATATTATATATAATTTAATTCAAAACATTTAAATAGCAACACCGTTGTTAAAGGAAATTGACCCAAATAGCTATTTCTCTTTTCATAATTGGTTTCATAGTCATTACTCTTCTCAATTTACCAATGTCATTATCTCCGCAAGTGGCAACTCTGCAATTTACGGAAGAGTGAAAAAGTTTTAAAAAGAAAAAGTTGTTGAACATGGTCCGCAAGTACAGGACGTAATTGTTTTCTACATCCGCAAAAATGTTTAAAAAAATTACAGATATGGCCCCTACATTTTCCGGAACTTTTTCAGAAACATGTTTTTTTTTACTTTTTCACCCCTCTGTAAATTGCGGAATTACCACTTGCGAATGTTGTGACATTTTGATAAAACTGAGAGATAAGTGGTTAAAAGACAAATTTATGAGAGATAAATGACTATTTGAGTTAATATCCTCGTTGTTAACTATGCAAGGATGTAGAGATAAGATGGTGATACGATAGCCTGACACAATTGTCAAAGTTCAACCCACAACCAATGTCACCACAATTTTTTTTTTTAAATTTCAATATGTGCAAAAGTAAAATTATATGATCGTTTTAATAGATATGTATTTATAGAAATGGTAAATAATTTGAAATAAGAATATTTTGTACTTGTACAAATAATATTTGGTATAGAAAAATGGTATATCGATAAATAACTAAAACCCAAATATTATAGAAAAATTATTGCACCATATATATTATATATAGACCTTTTATTCGACCACTATATATCATGTAAAATATAATCATTTTGTTTAAAAAGTTAAGATGTAAGAAGATGAAACATGTGAAAATGAAATGACTATATTCCAAAATGTATTATTAGAATTGGATTACGCATCCTTGCAAGTTGTAAATATAATAACAACATTACAATTATCAAGTAGATATACTATTTTAATATACCATTTTGGAGATGCATGTTTCGTTCATGTGGTTCATATTTTTTTTTTTTATCTGTTTTGGTCCTAAAACCAAAGTAAATACGAATTTGGGACTCATAATTTGTGTTTTTGCACTTTCTGATTCCTGCTTATAAATCTGATTAAATATTCAGTTAGGGGTTGTTTGGCAGTTGTTGAATGGTTTGGTGCAGAATGATTAAGTGGTCAGAATGATTAAGAGACTCTTATGATGTAGTGTGAAATGAAATATGGTTGTTTACTAATTGTTCAGAATGAAATCAGTGCTCTTAATGGTTAAGGCAAGGTCAAAATACAAAATCATTCAGAGAGTTTTGAAACCATTAAGAGGCAAACCTTTTTTTGCCAAACAAGATTTTACCTCTTAACGATTTAGAGGTTGTCTCTTAATGAAACCATACAAACAACCCCTTAGCCTGAGAGCATTTTAGTCTTGTTAGTTCTTTTGTTTTTTTTTTCTATTAAAGTTAAAAATTATTAAATTATATCATATTATATATTATCATGTATTATCGTTTATTATATTTCCTTCGATTCAAAATATATCTCCATAATTGATTTGACACATAGTTTTAGACATTCATAATTATTACACATTTTTGTTATCAAATGACATCTTTATTCCTATTTAATTTCTCTCTCCCTTCACAACTCTTATATATTTGTGAATTAATTAAGGGTAAATGTGAGAATTTAGTTACCTACTTTTTAAAAGTAGACACTTATTTTAGGACAAACATAAATGAAAATATGGACACTTTATTTTGGGACAGAGAGAGTATATATAGAGAGAAAAATGCTCAAACGAGAGCGTTAACTATTTAAAAAAACACGAATACAGCAAATCATGTGCAAAACGGCCAAAAAAATGGACCCGGACGACTTTGGCCACGACTTAAGTCGCCTGCATAATCATATATGATTTTGTATGTGATTCGTTGTTCTCATGTTTTTTTAAATAAATAATATTCTCGTATTAACCCACTTCTCTCTCCCTTGGCAAAACCCCGATCTATAGACGAAGTTGGCTCCTCTTTCACAGTCCATATCACGATTTCTGGTGTCTAGTTCCTATGGTTCTGGTCCCTCTCTCTTTCTCCCTCGCCAAATTATGGTTCCTAGGTTTATTTAGTTCTTGATTTAGATTTTTTTATTGGGTTTGATTTAGGGTTCTAATTCAGGATTTGAAGGTTTTTGGTTTGTACCAAAAATATTTTTTGCATGAATCTATACAAATATGTTGTTGATGTTCTTGGAAATTTTTCGTCTATACCAAAATGACGTTAATGTTCTTGGAAATTTCTGGTTTCTTGTTTAGATTTTTTATAGTATTGTATTGCGTGACCGAAGAACTTCTTGTATTGGGGTGGCCGGAAGGAAGTTGCAAGTGGTGGTGGAGTGGCCGATGGTAGGCAGGGTCGGAGCCAGAAATTAGTACGAGGGGGAGCACCAAATAAAAAAAATAGAAGAAAATACTCCCTCTGTCCCAAATTAAGTGTCCACAATTGAAATGACGCTCAGTTTTAGACATGCATAATAATTACATTTTTTTGTTAACCAAAAGACATATTTACCCTTATTTAATGTCTCTCTCTTCACAACTTTTTAATATTTCTGCATTAATTAGGGTAAATTTGAGAATTTAGTTTTCTACTTTTAAAAGTGGGCACTTATTTTGGGAAACACATAAATAGAAAAGTGGACACTTATTTTGGGACGGAGGGAGTATTACTTTTTCTAAAAATAGAAAAAACAACATTATATTGATGAAATACCGACATTTACATATTCAACATTGAATTAATTTTCATACGACTAGTGTTAACAACTATTAGAATTATTCATATCTAACAAAGATGACGAATAACCGGTTGTTTTCCTCTTTATTAGACATTTATCAATGTTTGTTAAATGTTAAACTAGTTAATATAAAAAAAACTAAAATCTAACAGATAAGCTTGATGAAAATCAAAATTCTAGCATGAAGCTAAAGTCTGAAATAGAGATTCGAAGGTTGCGAATACTGAGCAAACATGCTTCAATTGCCATGAATTCAAAAACGGCGAGACTTGTGAGTGTTAGGTGAGCATGAATGACTTATATATCCGTTAAGCCTTAAGGCCCGAAGAGGGAGTCTCTATTAGGTTATTAAAATAATTATCTCATTTTTTATTGAAAGATTTTTTTTTATATAAAGTGAACATTTGCATATATATAAATTGGTTAAATTGTAATATCTGGTTTTAGATACTTGAGGGTTATTTTTAAAGTAGGACCAAAATACAAGGACTTAGGTTGCACATTTCACTTGTATAATTGTTTTTTTGTCTTCCTGTAATAAACCCACTTGCACACTGCCCCTCACTGCAATATATAATATAATATATATATATAGATATATATATATATATATAGATATATATATATATATAGATATATATATATATATAGATAGATGGATATGGCCAGGTTAAGGGGAAAACCTCAAAAAAATGAAAAACTGAGGAACACCCTGGTAGCCCTTCATCTGGATAGTATACACTTGTGCATACAAATAATTTGTAACATGCACACGTGCATAATGCACAAGTGAATAAAAAACAAAAAACAACTTAATTTATTTGTATGCACAAATGCATACCGTCCAGATCAAAGGCTACCAGAGTGTTTCTTAGTTTTCCATTTTTTTGAGGTTTTCCCTTGAACCTCCCTCTCCCTCTCCCTCTCTCTCTCTCTCTCTCTCTCTCTCTCTCTCTCTCTCTCTCTCTCTATATATATATATATATATATATATATATATATATATATATATATATGCAACTCACTACTATATCAAAGATTTTTCTGAGAAACCCAGGGGGAGCAGTTGCTCCCCCTCGTTACAACGTGGCTCCGTCATTGATGGTAGGTGAGGCCGGCATTTGGGTTGATTAGGGGTGCATGTTCCATCTTTTGTGTGTATGTGTGTGTCTATATAAGGTTGGGGTTGATTCAACAACATCGCTATTTTTCACCTCTCCATTGTCGTCCTTTCTCTATCACTGCACATATATTACCGTTGTTGACTTCTACTATCGATTTCCCTCTTTTTGATATGTTGTTTTTGTCTTTTGCAACAACTTAGTATAGTACATATATACAGATCAAAAAAGAAGGATAATTAATAAACAAACAAGAAAAAAAATGTTGGGAGATCGATGATAGAGGCAAAAGACAGTAATGGGTGGTGGAGCAGACAACGATGAAGTGACAAGGGAAGGTGAGGGGGAGCGATGGCATCGGGTGCAATTGGTTTTAATAATATAGGGTTTGAGATCAGTAAAACTGATTTAATATTTTTTTTTAACTTTAAAATCTTCGTAGTCGATTAGAGATAACGAAATTTAAAAAGTTCGAAAATTTATTTATTAAAAAAAATATTCAGAAAATCAAATCATTCCAAATAAGAAACTTCCAATGATGAAAATTGGTTGGGTTTATCTCTACTTTTCTCTTAATTTTATATAATGTAACGGATGAAGAAATTTTTTTGTGGCAACATTTGAATATTAAAAACAAATTGTGGGATATTTTCTACAAAGTTATCATTGGTTTATTGATTAGTTCATTGTTTTTTATATGTGAGGTCATGTGTTCAAGTCCTTTATTCCAACTTTTTTCCAGAAACATAATAAATCTGAAATGAAAATCAAAAAAACTAAGAAAAAGACACTAATAGGATTTGAACTTGGGTCTAGGGCAGAAGATGATGTTCCAGGTCTTCAGGTTTTGCGAAATGGTCGATGGGTTGCTCTTGATCCAGTTCCAAACACCTTCATCGTCAACATTGGTGATCGAATTCAGGTACACATACAAACAAAATCATAATTATTCTACCTATTTTCGGGTCGGATATATTTGAGTTAGTTTGTTTTACGTTGTAATTTTATCGACTTTATAAGATGTCAAATATGTCCTAATAGATTGTTTTATTTATAAGACCAACTGTGTGCTTCATGTAAAAGTGTTAGAATATGTTCATAAAACGCTTTTAGGCGTTCTAACAAGTGTTTTAGAAGTAAATTAATCATTATAGACCGTTGATTTTCTACTCAATTGACCGAAATATCCAAGATTTTGCAAAATCTACTTTATATGAAATTTAGTAGCGTTGTTTGCAAAATGTTGACGTGGAAGCACCACTTATGCAACTTGCTAAAGTGCTTCTTGTCCAACTTTCTAAAGTGTTACTTGTCATGTCGCATTTCGTTAATAGCATTTTTTAGCAACTTGCCATGGTGTTACTTAATGAATATTAAATTCATAAAAAGTGAATCTCGTAAGTTGCTAAGTGCTACTTGTGAAATCTTAAATATTTCGGTCAATTGAGGAGGAAAAATAACAACTATAAAATGAATTAGGGGTCACAAAATGACTATTTGGTCAACTTCTCCTTTTTAGGACAAATTTGATATAAAACGTCTTATTAATCTTTTCATATGATATTATTTGGAAAAATGTTATATAAAAACAATAGTCCTATAAAAAGACTATTCATAGAACATTATAAAAAAAATGTCATGTAAATAACACTAATGTAACACTTTATTTTAAAACATTCTTAAAAACTTGTTATGATGCATAAATAGGTAACACATTTATATTAATGACATACAATTGTTATGATGTATAGTTGTTTACTCATATAAATCTCTATATTAAGGGGCTGTTTGGCAGTTGTAGAATGGTTTGGTGCAAAATGATTAAGTGATCAGAATGATTAGGAGGCTCTTATGATATAGTGCAAAATGAAATATGGTTGTTTAGTAATTGTTTAGAATGAAATCAAGATGTTGAATGGTTAAGTGAGGTCCAGAATACAAAATCATTCTGAGGGTTTTTGAACCATTAAGAGACATATATTTTTTTTTGTCAAACAAGATTCACCTCTTAGTAATTCAGATGTTGTCTCTTAATTGAACTATTATTAAGAGGTAAACAAATAGCCCCATAAGACATTTAGGGGCTATTTGTTTTTTTAAAATTACCTCTTAATGGCTTTTAAGTCTGAATCGTTTAGATTTTTTAACATTCAGACTGTTTGTTTTTTTTTTTTCCAATTTTCAGAACCTCTTAATGGCTCTTAAATACATCTTAAATAAGTAGTGACCTAAATTCTTTAAAATCTCTTATACCGCCTTATTTCATATGTTTCCTTTCTTTCAAGACACCTTGCTCCAAAATTGGTAACCGACGATCACCCTGCTGTTTACCGGCAAAATTCACATATGAAGAATACTACTATAAGTTCTGGAACAGAGGGCTCGCAACCGAAAGCCGCTTGGATATGTTCATGAATTAAGCTCAAAGCTTAATTCGTTTTCTAGAATCGGTTTACAACTCTTCAGTTTTAGTTTCTGATTTAATCTACCAATAAAATTAAGCTCATGTTCAAACGTGTATCAAAACCCTAAGTCCAGGTTTAGATAAAGCAGACAATATCTGATACAGTTGATCAGGGATGTTACATATAGTAACAGAGTCAGAAACCAGACTGGTGTGCAAGCGAGATCGTAGATTATAGATAAATTAATTCCTAACAACATAAACTTGGCAAAAAAAACTAGAAACACTACAAGAATCATGCAATCAAAAAAATCTGATAACTCCAAAAGTTGCATAATCAACCTGATGGTTTTATTCTCTCTCAATCTGGATTGTAACATGACTGATGTTGTATTCCCTCCGAATGTAACCGACCACCTTATCGAGCACGATATCCGCATTCGCTTCACGACTGATCTTCACATGGCACGCCAACAACACTTTCCCAACGGTGATCGCCCAAATATGCAACTCGTGGATCGCAACCACTTCATCTATCTCGCAAAGACCTCTTTCTAGACTCGTTGCATCTATCTCTCTCGGCGTGCTTTCCATCAAAACCTCCAAGATATCGCGTAACATATTGATGGTCGTATACAAAACGATAACGGAGAACAAGAGCGTGCAAATTGGATCGACAATTTTATATTTGGGATCGTACCAAATGGCTGCAGCCCCAATCATTACGCCGATACTCTGAATTGAATCGCCGAGAACATGAAGATAAGCGCCTTGAACGTTTATATTACTCCGTTTCGATTTCAGCAATGGTTGTCGCTGATCTTCGTGATCATCGTGATGACTTTCGGTATGATGGTGGTGGTGGTGGTGGGGTTGTTTCTTGGTGATGCTAAGTCCATGAATATGGACGTTTTCAGCGTCTTCTTCTTTATGATCGTGGTCACCTCGGTCATGATGATGGCCATGGCCATGGCCATGATCATGGCCGAGGATGAGGATCATGAATATATTGACAACTAAGCCGACCGAAGCAATTCCAAACATGAGACTACCTTCGACTTCAACTGAACCATGAACAAGTCTATCGATGGCTTCATAAACGAGAATCCCGGTAAGCAGCCATATCATCTGAATCGAAACCAACGTTCCAAGAATCTCGATCCTGAAAAACCCGTACGATTGGCGAGGTGTGGCTTCCCATCCCGAAGCCCAAACGGAAAACAAGGAGATTGCAAAGGCTGCAACATCCGACAGCAAATGAGCCGCGTCTGTCAAGATTGCGAGACTGTTTGCTTTGATTCCGCCCACTACTTCTACCGCCATGAAAATGAAACAGACGACGACCCCGCCACCGAGCTTCCACATGGAAGATGAACGCTCTTCGGCATCCATAGAACTGGTTTTGTTATCCGAGAATCCGCATGATGCTCCTGCACAAACTTTACTCCGGACGTAGCTTTTCTCTGCTGATGGCGAGCTTATGTCGATAGCAAGACGACCATGTTTAGGATCCATCTGCAATCATGTTACATTGTATTAGGAAAACGATAGAGACGTGTTTGTGTACGAATATGTAGAACTCCATTGGGTTACCTTCCAAAAGAGTGCGCTCTTGAGGAAAGAACGGGATTCCAACGTAATCTAGCAGAAGTGGGACTCTACCACACCCCTAAAACAAAGGCTAGACGGACCCTGATGGTCCTGAGTGTCGAGTCCCTAGACTGATAGACCATGGCTCTTATACCATGTCATAATATTTGAAACCCTATTAAGGGGAGTTGCTGAATGGTTTGGTGCAGGATGGATAATAAGTGGTCTGTATTGCAAAATAAAATATGAATGGTTAAGGGAGACCCAAGATACAAAATCATTCAGAGGGTTTTTGAACCAAGGCAGATTTTTTTTTCCTTTTGCCAAACAAAATTCACCTTTTAACGATTCAAATGTTGCCTCTTTTTTTTTGAATGGTGTCCAGGCCATGACCAGACTAATCCCGGCAAATTATGATTGCAAGAAATCAACCCTGATTAACTCAGTGGCTACAACTGTTGTGTACGCCTGTAATTGAACCATGGACATATGGGATATTTCACCACATGCCCAGGGCCTCAACCACTACGCCACAACCCTTGTGGTTCACATGTTGCCTCTTAATGGAACTATTACGAGGTAAACAAAGAGCCCTTACGTTACTCTTTAAAAAAGCTAGCCTTCAGTAGGGAATGGATGTTCCAACATATATAAAAGAGAAATTGTCCAAGTCTAAGCCTATGCGGGACTATAACGACTTGAATAAGAAAGACTATGGCCCAAAAGGCCATAAACAACCCTTCGATACTTAACAACCTTAACTTCGGTCCGTTCATACTGTTAGAGTCTCAAATCAGCTAGACACCAACCATCAAACCTCAAACGTGTATATATATGTACAAACCTACACTTCTCTACAAGGGTTCTTTTAGAAGATTCAAACAATTCAAAGGGATTTCATTTCATATATCCAAACACATGTATTGCCATTCAAATGTAGGCCACTAGAATCTAAAGTTTAAAACTTTCCTATGAATATGATCAAACCCAAAACCACAAAACAGAAATAATGACAACTGAAATGCGAACACAGCATATTACCTTTGGAAACAAAGCCAACAAGCGGACGATTATTCAAGGTCTTTAGTGCACATATATATATGAACAAAAGAAAGAAGAACAAATTCAAGAAAATGTGAAAGATTACGAGTTCATGGTTATTTAATGTGGAAACAAAAGGGGTTCTAAAGAATGTGGGTAAAAATGCAAAATCATAATTGGGAATGATTAAAACGTAATGTAAGAGATAGATAGATATGTAATTAAATAATAATCTTGAATGTAGAAATGAAGGGTTTAATTTACCTTTGAAAATTATGGATCTTGGAGGGATGAATTCTCAGGATGCATAACAAAATGATGGGTGTTTTATGTTTAGGTCATCCAAAGGTTTTTCGAGTTCTTTCGTTTGACATCATCGTTTGAGATTCTTGAAAAAGAGGTGGGCAATTGTTCTAAAGAGAACACAAGAAAGAAAACAAAAAATAAATAAATGAACTTTCTTGGTTGTTGGAAAAAATAAATAGATGATTTGAATTTGAATTTGAATGTAACCATTTTTATAAATATAGATTTATTTCTGATAAAGGTTATATTTGATAAACTAAGGGCTTGTTTAGTGCACCAGAGAGGATATGATAGAATAGAACAGAACAAGGATTATTGTTTCAAGTTTGGTAATACTGGTGTGTTTGATACGCAAATAGGACAGGACAAAACGGAAAAGAACAGGACAATTGTCCAGCGTTTAACAAGACATGACAGAACTGGACAGAACAGGACTAGATTGGTTAAATAACGAATTTACCCCTGATGAAAATCATAGATTACATCACATAAAACTAATTTACATCACTAATATATAGTGCAATGGATTATCAAAAACATAAAACTAATCTATCACTATTGGATTTTGGATATGGAAATCAAAACCCAAATTTTAAGTTTCGGATTTTAAGTTGTTTCGGGTTTGGGTTGGTCGAGTTTTGGATTGATGTCGGTCGGGTTTGGGTATTATATAATGCAAAAGTTATATAAAAATTCAATCGTTTTTTAGGATGAATACAATCGATTGAAAGATTGATGAAATCGATAGCAAGTTTAAAATTTAGAAAATATTTCAATAGAGTATAATTTATAATTTTTCAAAAAATAATTAGATAAATATATATATAGTATTTAAAATATAGATTTATGTTATTTCGGGTTTTCGGACGGGTTGGTGGCTGTAACACCCTAAAATTTCAAAGTAAAATAAAACTTAAAATTTCTGCAATATAACGCCTAAAATAAGGCGAATCCAAAACCTGTAAACGTGTCGACTAAAACCCAAAAGAGACGGGGTAGTTCTATAATGAAGTAGCGGAATAAATAAGACATATACATGACAACCTATTCAATCTAGAACAATTAACAACTAGATTAAAATGGGTATCACTATGACTTCAAAAGCGCTCTTTCTCAAATCCCAAAAATGCCCGGTCCAAGGAGGAATCCTAGGTGCGATCCCGACTGATCAAGACATCCTACTCGCACCGCTAACGAAACCTGTGAACCATTTAAACATGAACACAAGTGTTAGAACGAAGTCTATTGGTTGTTATACCGATACCAATTATAATGCAAACAAGTACAATAATTAAATGTTATCGGCTCCCAATGCATGGAGGTCAAAGCCAAACCTCCCAATAGGGACTTTGTAATTTCCTGTACCAATAATACACAAATATCTTCCATATAAAGCGGGTAACCCGCGATCTAGATTGGATTTCACCGTCCAGCCCGGTTCTAGTTCCCATGCCACGCCGGACATCACAATCCTCAAACCCTCTCTGCCTCTAGTGCTTACCCTGTCGGGTTACACCTCAAGGTCTTACAAGCAAGGGTGCCTATCCAATCTAGCCGAGTGTACAACTAAGGGACTTACGCCCCCTATTGTCTACTCAAAATGCCCAACGGCAATAACCATGCAATAACCATGCATACCATCTAAATCCTCGTGCACAAGGAAATAGATATAAGACTCACAACAAGAGTTATAAACAATTATAGATGACAATCTTCATGCAAACATATTATTGGCCCAAATAGTGTGATCATGCTTGATACATATTCACCATAAGAAATTACAACTCATTTAACCACATACAAATCCCCAACTAGTATAGTGACCCTAACTGCTGATAAGAATTTAGTCATTTGACATTTCATTATGTAGAGATGTAGACCTACACCATGATTTGCCCCTTTTCTATAAGACTTGTAAATAACACTCTTCCACATGTATAAACACTTCCACCAACCCCCAAAACCTTATTTATTGAAGATAAGCAAAACCCTAGTTTTTAGGTCAACATCATGCATTTCATATATTTCATATAAGCAAGTAATGGTGCAAGTATGCATGTTCATAAGTTAAGAAAACTTACTTAGATTGCTCCAATACCCCAACCCCTAGATGGTTCAAGGAGATGAGAAGTAGGTGAGGAGAAACCTTGGTTCACCAAATGGCTAGAACTTGACTACCAAAGGAGAGAAACCCTAGGTTAGCATTTAATACACCCAACAAGATTCTAGAGAGGATTAAATGTTGAAGAGATTGAGTTTTGAGGTGAAGAAATCTTACCTAGGAGAGAAAAATTGGTTGCCTTCACAAACCCCAAATGAAATAAATGAGCTCCCCTCTTGAAATCAGACATTTAAAGCTAACACCCCCGTCAGCGATTGTGACTTCGCGATAGTGACAGGGCACTATCGCCAGTCACTATCGCCGAGAATGTACCGCGGCTCCCACTTCTCTCGCGATTGTGACACGCGAGAGTGACCCTGGCACTATCGCCGGGCACTTTCGCCGAATATGTATCGTGACCCATCGAGTCCCCGCGATTGTGCCTTCCGCGAGAGTGACCCTGGCACTCTCGCCGGGCACTCTCGCTAACCTGCTCTTCCCAGAAGAAATTTGACGTTTTTCCACAATGCAAACACCACTCAACTTCGACGGAAATAGCTGAACGAAACCAGGCATAACACATTACAATTTAACCAATAATCCAAAATTTGGGGTGTTACACACTATCTCCAAGCTGTGGAAGACTTCACAAACTTACACTGGCACAAAACTACGGCTCAACCCTTCATAGCTGCGAGGACCAAACCCACCATCTGGAACCTGATGCACACACCGACAAATAAAAAGGTTAGACTTAACGCCTAGTGAGCTCAAAAGTTTTCAACATAAGTAAATCAATTGTTTAAAAAGAAAGAATGCAGTTAAAATCGTAATCTCTCAAAATGACGTGCTTCACTTATGAAAACGACTCGTTTAACAATAATTATGCATTTTAAACGAAAGAGACACCAAGATAATCGTCAACCAAACCAAACTGTTTTAAAGACTGATATCCCAATATAATTCGTTCCTTCACAAATTTAGATTTGACCCAAAACTCGCTCAATGTGAGATTATAAATCGCCTCCCAATTTATGATAATGTAAATAACGCTTCATATTCCAAAACACCCCAAAACACGGGCGGGGATTAATACTCAAACCATAAAACATGGAATAAATTCATGTATGCAAAATGTCACCGAAAACAAATATATAGAAGACTCAGCCTAAAAACAACACCTTTCGGTGACGGGGGAAACCCGATTCCGCATATTATGACGTGCACAGAGTAAGCCATACATTACGTTAAATTGGTATAAGTATCGGTCTCAACATCTTTCAGAATACACCCATAGATACTAGCACGGAGGACTTACACCATACCACGAGGCCTAGCCGCGCCTCAATGGGGAAAACTAATCATTCCACCATTGGACAAAGTAATAAAAGTATCGAGTTCAGCATCTTTCAGCATACACCCATTGATACGAGCACGAAGGACTTACACTCCCTATCTGATGCCGAACGTGCCTCGATGTGGAAAACTAGTCGTCCCAACACCGGATAAAATACAAAAGCGCTCATGGATCCATAGCAGACAGGGTTGAAACATTACATGACTCAAAACGAATGAACTAACGCATTCAAAACATGTAATTCCCAAATAAGATGCAATAAATGCAAATCATAACCAAACTCTCTACAATGAGCTATCAAAACCGGACAAGTGTCCTCATATCCCAACAAAACCCAAACGAGCCATAAGCTCAACAAACCCAAAGACCCAACGCTGAAACTCATAAAATGAAATCAAACGTAAACGACATGAAATAATGCAACCCATGATTCAACACACACGAATAACTCCAACATGATTTAGATCGGGACAAAACATTTTCCAAGTTAGTCTATACCTTTTATCCTTTCAAATCATCCCGTGACACCAATAAAAATGCATTTATACTCAAAAATATACTCCACGAAATAAATCATTTAAATACCCCAAAATATATGAGTTATTTATCAAAATGCCCAAAATCCCAAATGTGGGTGTTTTATAAGTTTATAAAGTTGAATAACTCTAAATAACCAAAACTTATCAGGTGATTAGCAGTTAACGATTTCATATAAAACATGTAAACACTTTAAAATAGACATTTTGGCATGTACACCGTTTTCACAAATCAACTTGAACTCACCTTACTAGATTTAGGCTAAAATCTAGATTTTCCCCCAACTAGAGCTCCTTTGACGGGCACTTGAATCCTCAAGCCGAAAACTTCCAAAACCTAGATCCATACGTTCCAAACCATAAATACTCATGTTTAACCATTTAGAAACATTCCCCAAACATTATTTACTAAAAAAAATCCCCAACGAGATCAAAACCCTAGTTTCTCCAAAACTATCAAATCCGAGATTTGATAAACCAAACACTAGGGAAACATCAATGGAGCATTCACAACATTAAATCAAGGAAGCTTACCATTTTAGATGATGAGACTTTCCAAGGACACCCAATCCAACTCTTCAACCCGAGCTCCCACACGTTAAACTTGATGAGGAAGATGAAGATGGAGGTTTTGTGGTTCAGGATCCCACTAGCTAGCTGATGAGGAATCATGTGGTTCAAGGGGGCAAAACCCTCAAAATGGGTTAGGGTTCGACTTTGAGGTTTGGGAGAGAAAAGGGAAGGGATTAGAAAATGAAAAATGAGGGAAATGGGTGAAAATTCGGGCATTTAGGAGACCAGGGCCGCGGGCGACCTTGCCACGCAATAGTGACATTGTCACTATCGCGAGGGCACTATCGCAGAGATTGTACCGCGGGTGGTACACCCCCGGCGATTGTGCCACGCGATAGTGACACATGTCACTATCGCGAGTCACAATCGCGCCACTCGTACCGAAGCCAGAAAAAGGTCAAAACTCGAGATTCTCGCATGGGTCGACTCAAAGTTCGAAAGCACGACATTTTCCACCCGAAAAATAGGCGGAAAGCGGAGAGGTTACCAACGGAGGACGGAAACTTGCTTACGAAAAACCGGGTGTTACACATAAATTACTCTAAGTATATATGTAACATCTGAAATTCCATTCTTCACAAATAATCTAAGCTGCAATTCGATCTATAGCTTATATTTCAGATTAGATAGATAGGATTTTTCTTTGTAAAAATCATGTAACTATCTATATTGATCCAAGAACAAAAATCCTTCAACAAAATCGAAGACTAGCTGAAGTGAGGTCAGAGCGTCACCAAAGTGGATTGGATTGTCATCTAACAGAAAGAATATCAATACAAGATAAAGTCAAATAGTAGTATGACAAATACTGCTAATGGCAAGTCGAAATTGGAGTGCAAAAGTATCCAACAAGGTTGGATGACCAACTCTACTAACTCTCATCCTGGTATGGGAACATGTCCTGCATATCATTCAAAGATATGCAAAGTAAGTTCCAAAGTACTATTTTATTAATATCATGTTTTATTTACTATTCTCTATGCATACAAAAGGATAGGTTGGGTTAACAAATGTCTACATCAACTTCAAAGGCTGAAAAGAATAGTACAAATATGCATGGATCAACAAATCAGATAATGGCACGTGTTAAAGTTGGATAACAACATTTAATGCAATGGTGGGGCTTTAAAAGGTCACCCTTGTCATTTGTTGCTACTCACTCGTTTTGAAAGAACTTTTGAGTGAGAGTTTCTTAGGCAAAATCGTCGTCACAATTTGAAGTACTATCTTACTACTTCATATCTGAAAGAGTACTTTCTTTTCTCACTCTTCCAGTTGTTAGCGAATCTATTACCAATTAGATTGTTTAGGACCAAGTCTTACCTTTCTAGCTTCTGCAACAAATCTGTCATTCTTGTTTTAATACAAAATTAAAAAAATGAAAATGTGTTGTGTGTTTGTATTCAAATCCCCTCCCCCTCTACAAACACACTCTGTGTTAATCATTACATGCCAGAACCAACACTATTCATAGTTGTTAGATTGAAATAGATAGATAAATTATATGTGTTTCCTTGTTCTTATATTAAATGTTCTCTTTTGAATTCATTCATATCTAATGATAGCATATGAATGTAAAAATCATAATAGAAAATGAAACAAATTGAATTGTATCACCTCCCATGGGACTGGGATGGATACAAAACCGTGTGATTTTCTTTTGAAACTTCAATTCAAAACCTTGACAATAAGTTGTTGAATTTTCGAAAAATCTTTTATTTAAAGAGGTCGTTTCAATCCTTTCCCATCAGTTGGAAACAATTGGAATAGTCTATCAATAGTTGATGAATTATGGACCTGTACCTTGTGTCTAACCCTTAGAGTCGATCCTTTTCATAAAGTTACAAATCCAATTTCAACTTCCCTCGCTTATTATGGTTTCATTAGCAACAAATGGGATTTAATTAAAAAAATTAAGAAAAAAGTTTAGAAAATGTATAAATGATATTTTGAACAAGCGGTAATAATATTTGTAAAATAATATAGTAAGATTAATGTGTCTTAAAATTTTATAAATAAGACTAACATATTTTTAAACTTCAAGATTTATAAATACGTTTTATAACTTTCATAAGGAAAATATAATTAAAACTTCATGGTTTTTAAGTTTGTATGTTTAGTTTTAGAAGTATACAATACAAAATCACTACAAAAAGTAACAAAATAAAAATGAAATGGTTTAATAAATATGTTTTATTTAGGAAATTTAAATAGGGGAACTTTGTAAAAATAACATTTTAAATAACCGTTAGTAATTGTACTTTTTTTGTTTTTTAAAAGACCGGCAACAAAATTTTATATAAACACGAAAGCTATAGAAAAGGAACACTTCACTTCCGTCAAGGTACGAAAAGTTGAAAACTAGACACAAATAACTCCTTCCAACAACTAAAAACGAAAAGGACAAACCATCATAAACAACAATTACATTTTGGTCATATGTTATCAAGTCTCGTCCTTAAATTGAAATAATTATATCTTAGTCATCGTGGTTGTCACTTTGTTACACTTTTGGTCCCTCTGACTAACTTATGTTAAAAGAATCTGTTAATTCAGAGGTATTTTAGTCTTTTTATCATTTCCATTTCGATGAACTCCATCATCCGACGATCTCCTTTCGCCTTCATTCACCTGCCGATGACCTCCCCATTCCCATATCCCATTCCTCGTTCTCTTCTCACATCTCTCTCTCCCCCTCCTTTTTTTATGACGTCCACCGATGACCCCTCTCTCCCTCTCTCTCTTATTGGGTTTTGATTTTGATTTTTCTATTTTGTTTATTTTCGGATTTTGATTTTCTGTTTTGATTTGGTTGAGTTCGATTGTGGGTTTGACCTTGATTTTTTTGGGTTTTATTTTTCTATTTTGATTTGATTGGGTTTGAATTTTTTTGTTTTTATTTAGGTTTTGATTTGTTGGGTATGATTTGTTAGCCGAAGAAGATTGCTCGGAGAATATGATTTTGGCTAGAGTAGATGATTGGGGTTGGGGTCATAAAAAATCAAATTTTAACAAAATGAAATAGAAAAGAGACAAAAGAAGACCAAAACTCCCCTAAGTTAACAGACATTTTTTAACATAAGTTGGTCAAAGGGATAAAAGGTGTAACAAAGTGCGCAACCATAGTGATCAAATTCGCGTTCAGATGGTAATTGGGCGGGGAGACTTGCCCAATAACTAATAGGTAGCCACAATCGCTGAGTGAGCCTCAAAATGCCCCATCATACGGATACACGAGTAGGCAGGGTCAGGTATGGGGCCGGTCAGGGTTGCCGGTATCAACCTTTTTGCCTAATAGTGATCAAATTTGAAACAAAGTGGCAACAACAATGACCAAAAGTGTAATTAATTTAAAATAAAGACGATACTTGATAGTAAGAGCATCTACATCAATCTTGCAAATGACCTTGCAAAATGACATGACATGTCCATTAAGATTGCAAAATGCATTTGCTAATTTAGCAAGAACATTTGCAATGGCAACTAGATAAAGCGATTACATTTTTGTTTAAATTAATTCATCTTTTAGGTTGTTTAAACATTATTTATTAATATTTTAATAATTTGTTTGAATATTAATTTTCATTAAATTGCTTGAACAATAATTAATTATTAAAAATTAATTCATTAATTAATTTGTTTGAACATTAATTTTTATTAAAATTTCTATCTACAATTTATTTTACACAAAATATAGTAGAAGAAAACAAAAAATAAAATTTTAGTCGTGTTTTATATTTTATAACTAATTTATCATTTATATTATAATTTAATATATTATTTATATAATAATTAATTTATTGTTTATATTACAAATAAATCATATTTAGTATTTTTTGTGATATTATAAATTATTAAAATATGTAAATATAAGTTATATGGTAGTCGATGATGTGGTAGTGATGACTACTTTTGAAAGAAGTTTGGTCTTTTATTGATGTAAGAGATGTTATTGTAAAACTGATGTAGCAATTTAGAAAGGAGTTTGGACTTTGATTGATATGGATGCTCTAACAACCATATGGACCAAAAGTGTACTTTATTCTTAAACTTTTGTTTAATATTTATAGACTAAGGGGCTATTTGTTTTAAAAAAAAACCCTCTTAATACCTCTGAAGTCTGACGTTTGTTTTTTTAGACTTCTGTTAAGTTTGAAATATATCTGAAATTAGAAGAGGTAATTTAATGTTTTATAACATTTTAAATCACCATCTGTTATTAATCAGAAGTGAAATAAGACTTTAGACTTCAAATATCTTAAAAAACAAACGCCACCTAAAACTTGTTTGTTACTAGTGAAACCAACACATTTTTGTTTGTTAATTAAAAATATGGTGCACGAAAACTCCCAATTAACAACTAAGGTTTCGTTTAATAAATCTATTATATATATTAAAGTAAGAACCAAAAAGTCATTCAATCTAGAATTTCAACTTCATTTATTATATGAAATTTAATTAAAATACCCTTTTTTTAAAAATCAGTGCCTAGTATGCCCCAAATCTTGTCATTTTTGCCAAAATACCTTATATGTCCGCGTTTTTTGCTGCGTTTTTTCAAAAAACGCGGGGTGACACTTTTTGGGTAGAAACGGGGGTTGGGGCCGCGTTTCCACTGTTGAACGCGGACATGGGGCTAAAACGCGGACATGTGGTGATAAAACGCGGCTCGAATTTGTTAATTGAATTGTGATATGTAATATATATATCACATTTTATACCCCTATAGTTATTTAGTTAGTTTATTTTATATCTTTCACTTTTCTATTTTTCATTTTTCATTTTTATCATATTAACACATAAAATCGTATATTAACTAAAATACGTTAAAATAATACGTTTTAATTTTAATAAGTTACACCATTATAATCGTCTCTTCGAAACCTTCGAAATGAGCCCAATATTGAATATTTTTAGATTTAATTATTTAATTATATATCATATGTACTACATAAAACGTATGAAACGTATGCATATGCTATTTTTCTTTTTACCACAAAACATAAAACGTATTATATATCATATATACTACATATTTTTGGACAAGTTATTCATAATTTATGTTATTCTTCTTTTTACCATTTTATTAATAACAATATTTTTAGTAAAAATAACGATATTCTACCATTGGACTAAAAATATCGTTATTCTACTAAAAATATCGCTATTCTACCATTTTAGTAAAAATAACGATATTATACCATTGGACTAAAAATAACGATATTCTACCATTTTACTAATAACGATATTTTACTAAAAATAACGATATTCTACCATTGGACTAAAAATATCGTTATTCTACTAAAAATATCGCTATTCTACCATTTTAGTAAAAATAACGATATTATACCATTGGACTAAAAATAACGATATTCTACCATTTTACTAATAACGATATTTTAGTAAAAATAACGATATTCTACCATTGGACTAAAAATATCGTTATTAGTAAAATGGTAAAAAGAAGAATAACATAAATTATGAATAATTTGTCCAAAAATATGTAGTATATATGATATATAATACGTTTTATGTTTTATGGTAAAAAGAAAAATAGCATATGCATACGTTTCATACGTTTTATGTAGTACATATGATATATAATTAAATAATTAAATCCAAAAATATTCAATATTTGACTCATTTCGAAGGTTTCGAAGAGACGATTATAATAGTGTAACTTGTTAAAATTAAAACGTATTATTTTAACGTATTTTAGTTAATATACGATTTTATGTGTTAATATGATGAAAATGAAAAATAGAAAAGTGAAAGGTATAAAGTAAACTAACTAAATAACTATAGGGGTATAAAATGTAAATATATATTACATATCACAATTCAATTAACAAATTCGAGCCATGTCCGCGTTTTATCACCACATGTCCGCGTTCAACAGTGGAAACGCGGCCCCAACCCCCGTTTCTACCCATACGCGGACCCAAACAGTGCCATCCCGCGTTTTTTGAAAAAACGCGGACATAGAGAGTATTTTGGCAAAAATGACATGATTTAGGGCATATTGAGCACTGATTTTTCAAAAAAGGGTATTTTAATTAAATTCCCTTTATTATATATATATATATATATATATATATATATATATTCATGTATGAATCCAACTCTATATATAATATTGTAAATTTTGGATTTGTGTAATTAAATGGAATATTTATTAGAAATTTATCAAAAGATATTAATATAACAATTAAATTAAATATGTTATTAAAATATTTATGAAAGTTTTTTATTTGTGCTTTAACTTTTATGTAATCTATAAAAAAACATCTTTAAAATTATTATATTGTTTTTTATGACTAAATATATTAAACAATAATAAAAGTAATAATAATAATATCAAAATAATTGATAAGATCAATAATAATTCTAAGTAATTAATAATTTGAGTTTAATAACTAATAATTAATATTTTTTATAATTAATAATTGTTAATTATTAATAATTAAGAATAATAATAAAAATTATTTGGGGATATAATTGAAAGAAAGTGATTTAAAAAAAGCCTATTAGAGCTTATTGAAACGTTACTCCAAGTAATGATTCAATAAGTCATTTTATAAGTTACTTTTTATCAATTCAAACAAGATTTCTACAATAAACTCAATAAATATGTTACCTTATGTTTACCAACATCAACATGGTCTATATAAAATCAACATCTGATTTATTTAATTTTGATTTGAATTATTAAAGTTGTTTAGATCAATTTTATTCATACGTCCTATGAATGGTAAGTGAGTGTCTGAGTGAAGAGAAGTATGAAATGTGAATGGTGTAAGTGACGAGGGGGTATGAAACGTGATTAAGGGGAATATCAATAGCAACCACTTATTTAAAGAAAGCTTACATACACCCTTTTAATAAAATCACTTAATTTTTTTATTAAAAGATATACATTCAAATTTTTTGTCCTATCAATTTTGATCATCAGATATTTGATGACCATGATGCTGACATGTGACGTATAATTAGAGTTCAATTCTGAAAAAAGATATCTAGAAAACGACTATTACATTCAAAAAATTCAACAAAAACAGATAACTCAATTCTAAAACATGCTCGTGGTTTGAATGCCATGAAAGTTACCAAATTGTTGTTTGATTCCAATAAATAAATGAATTATGTCACAATTATACATGACATGAAATCAAATTGACGTTTTTGTAAAAAGTTGTTCACGTGGCAAACTTATTCTACTTAAAAAAACCTAAAGTTAAGTTCTTAATGAAACTATCATACACGTTTTAAAATGTGATTGTTTTTTACGACGACAAAAAATTTCAATTATGAGATCATAAATTTAAAACATGTTTGGTTTTAAAATGTAAAAATTTAAAAGCTAATCACGTGTTAAAACTAATTACATTTTAAAAAAGTTGTATATCACAAAATCCAACCGTCTGACTGATTTTTTAGAAATATCTTTTATTCGATCCTCTTGAACATGATAATAATATTTTAAAAAAGTGGTTTTTCTTTCCTTTCTATAACTTGTTATTTAAACAAACTATTCATATTTGAAAATTTTGATATCAAAATCTTTTTATCGGGGCCAAACTTTTAAATATGGCCGTCGAATTTGTGTTTTAAGATAAATATTTAAAAATTAAAAATAATCATTTTTACTTAACTATTAATGATAAAAGATGATTAGGTAAAGTTTAATATAATTTTCAAAAAATATTATCCCTAAAATAACTTTTAGTGTAACAAACGATTTAGTAAAAACATTTAACCAACAATCAAATACTTAAATTTAACAAATTAAAAGGTTCACTCTATATATGTTGATATTTGCTCAAGTCATAATAGAACAAAAAAGTTACTTTTTGTATGACCTTTTAATTACCTTTTTGTATGAAAATTAACATCAGTTAATGAACATAACGTCTTATAACAGTTTTATTTACCTCTTATTTATAAATCTTAGGAGTTGTTTGGTTCATGGAATTGGAAGTAATTTGAAGGAATTGGAATGATCAATTCCATTGACCAAATTCCAATCTTATGTTTGGTTCATGAAATGAAAGCAATGAAATCCATTGAATTCCACAAATTTAAGGAATCCATCATTCATTGGCTCAAGTGAATAAATTGAATTCCTACTAACCAAATGCATGGTCAAATTCCATCAAATTACATTTCAATTCCTTCAAATTCAAATTCCTTCGATGAATTCTAATTTCATCAAATTTCATTAATGTGATTATAATTTTTTTGAGACTTTCAAGTACCCTTTTTAACTTTTTAAAGACTCATTATGGGCTACAGAGTTGCTAACATTTTGTTGGGTTAATTGTTGATCTATTTTGAGCTTATTGTTGCCTCTCCTTTTGGGTTTCTTGTCCCTATATATTCCCTTGGGCTTTTTATCCCAACTATTTTAGCCCTTTGGGTTAAATTAGAAATGATCATTCTTTGACCCATTAAGGAATTTGATCCGAATCGAGACCGGAAAAGGTTAAGGAAGGACCAAGACCAGTGAGGACCGATTGGAGGTTTTCTGGACAACAAGTTAAAAATAACCGGTTAAAGAAGACCAAACATAATTACATTTAAAAAAAAATCTAGCCGTTCTTTTACCGTTAGGGAAATTTTGGGGAACGGCTAGATGGCTTGTGTTTTTTTGCCAATATGGCTATATGACCAAAATGTTGATCGCTTAACCACTTTTTTTAACAGAGTTAAATTAAGGGATTTCATTCATAATAAAATGCAAACCAAAATGATGTTCCTTGTGAATGATTCATTTGAGAAACCTAATTCATATTTATTTTTATCAAACAACATGGATAGAATTTGTAATCTATCCTCGTTAAAATGAAAAGGGTGTCGGACTTTATCTCTCTCGCAACACAACAAATAAATAAATAGCGGCCGAAAACCAACCTTAGACACTTACGTGCCCGAGCCATACTTGGGTTCAACTCGCCAATGTACCCAACAACCTTTCCCGACAGTTTGGGATCAAATTGGTTGTTTTTCGTGTTTTTTTGTCCAATAATTCTTACATATTAATTAATCCTATCATTAAGAATAAAAGTAGTGGTTGATTTGAAGCATTTAACTCTAATTTTGAGTTTTCATCGGGTCTCGTTGAATTGTTTTTGGCCAAATCAGTGGTGTTCAAGTAACCGTTATGGTATAATCTCGTCACCATACTAATTCAAAACATCATATGCTAGCCAAGGAACGATTATCTACAAACTAGCATAGGAATTTACCTCCACCTTGTAGTGAACCGAACCACACTTCGGTGGCGTTTGTTTTTAAGAGGTCTGAAGTCTAAAATCTTATTTCACTTCTGATTAATAAGAGATGGTGCTGAAGTCCGAAATTTGAAGCAATAAGACTGTTTGTTTTTATAACGTCTGGAGGCGTATTTAGAGAAAATAGAGCATATGAACTGAGGCGCCGATAAGAGGTTTAAGAAATTAGGTCATCATTTTTTATTTCAGATGTATTTAAAAGTTAAGAGGTTATGAAAAATGAAAAAAACAAACAGCCTGAATGTAAAAAGGTCTGATCGATTCAAACTTAAGAGCTATTAAGAAGTTTTTTTGAAAAAACAAATAACCCCTTTGTTGCTAAAATTATATCTTGATAACGTTCTATTATTGTAATATTCTATGAGTTTTGATTGATATTGAACAAAGACCATACCCTGACACTGAGCCATGACTTCAAAAAAAAAAAAAAATCTTTCTCAATTTGATCAGATTTGAGGACTATGTCATCTCCAATTCAAATTTAAAATTTTGTCAATCTTCCAAAATATGTCCTTTTTGTTTTGCAATGACATTCGACACCCCAGAACCCAAGTTTCATATATTTATCCATTTACCACTCTAATTCAATTCTATTTTGTATATTGTTCATTTTATTTTGAGGTGTTATATGTATACATATTATCATATTTATATGTGCATACATAGTTTCAACAACCTGTATGTTCTGATATATATATATATATATATATATATATATATATATATATATATATATATATATATATATATATATATATATATATATATATATATATATATATATATATATATATATATATATATATATATATATATATATATATATATATATAAAGGTTTAATGGCAGGGACCCAAGGCCCTGTGGTCCACTTTTGTGGACCCTACATACCCTAGCCCCTTAGGTATGCACCGGAAAAGTTCTCCTGTCCCCCCCATGATTCGAACACTAGGCCTCTTCACATGTAGGAGGCATTTACGGAGTAGAGCTGGCCACCAGGCCAAAGATATATATATATATATATATATAGAGAGAGAGAGAGGGGTGTTCAAATGCAAACTTTTTAATGGTGCAAACCCATGCAACCCACTTATCTACCACATATTTTATTTTCCCATTTTTTTATTAAAAAGGTAAAAACAAAATATGTGGTAGATAAGTGGGTTGCATGGTTTGCACCATTAAAAAGTTTGTATTTGAAGGTGTCTCTCTCTCTCTCTCTCTATATATATATATATATATATATATATATATATATATAGGACGATAATCAAATGAGAACCAAAAATAGGTTAAGAACCGTTAAAACCAATCTAAACCATTGATAAATTTTAATCAATGGTCATTAAAGGCAATGACAATTTTGAAATAAATTGGAAGTGAAACAACTTTTAATTAAAACAATAGAATCAAAACCAAATTACGACTTAGATCGGTTCTCACAGTTTTCAATATTTTTTTGGTTCTCACATGATTTAACCCCTATATATATATATAGGGTGTGGTTCAAATACAACCCATTTACATCGTGCAACCCCTCTATCCACCACATATTTTATATAATTAAAAAAAAGATAAAAGTAAAATGTGTGGTGGATAAAGGTGTTGCATGGGTTGCACCATGTAGAGGAGTTGCATAATAATCTACCTCTCTCTCTCTATATAAGAGAGAGAGAGAGAGGTGGATTCATACAAGAACAACATCTATTTAAGAAAACACGAGAACAACTAAGTACATATAAAATCATATATGATTCACGCGACTTTAGATTGCGGTCAAAGTCGTCCGCGACCGTTTTTTTGGGTTAACGTAAAATCACATATGATTTTGTACATGATTTACTTTTTTTTTCTTTTTCTTAAAGAGTTATACATCGTTCTCGTTTGAACATTTCTTATGCCATGTAACTAAAAAAGAATATCGAATTGTTGCCTCCATAAAAATACTAAACATAATAATTTGTGAGATTTATATGATAATAACAAAAGTAAACTATTTTTAATTCACTTATTACTGTCTATATTTTAACAGATCTATCGATCTTTAAGAGACGTGAAATAAAATATAATAAATAAATAGACAAATAATTATAAAATAAAAAATATTTAAAAGAGTAAACTTCATTTTTGTTCCCTAACGTTCGTCAATATAAAAAAATCATCCCTAAACTTGGAAAAGTTGGATTTGGTCCCTTACATTTGTCATTTCCCAACGGTTTTGATCCATCTTCCTAACATCCGTTAACTTTTTCCATTAGCTCCAATTAAATGAAGAGTATTACTATCATGATGATTTTATATTTTCTTGAATTTTCTATTAAAACTAAAAAAAGGATTTATTACAAAATTAATATACCAATACATATATATATATATATATATATATATATATATATATTATTCATTTATAATAAAAATAAAATAAATAAATAAAAAACTAAAACCTACCCACACGACTAAGCATGGGAATGGGGTGGGGACCTCAATCCCTATTCCCGTCCCTGATCAACAATCTCTCATCTTCGTCCTCGTTCCTTCCGGGGAATATGATCACCTCCTCATCTTTGTCCCCAACAGAGAATGAGAATCCCTAACGGCGGAATCGGGGATTTTTTCCACCGTTTATGTGAGATATTTTAAATGAAACGCGTTAAACACCCCATTCGATCCATGGTCCATGTTTAAATATCACGTATTTCCACAATTTTGATTTTATGAAGTATTAAATATTCACATGTTAACAAAATGACAACATCATACGTAATTGTTTGATCAAATCTTTTCTGCTCTCCATGTTTTTTTATGTAAAAAACGTAAAACAAGTTAGAAAAAAATGTATATAAGAAGAAAGGTCAAAATAGTATTTCTAAATCTCAAAGATATTAAATCAAATTTTTATGAATAATACATTTAATATTAAATATACAATGTATTTAATAATAAATATATAATATATTTAATATACAGGGACGGGGCGGATCAGGGATCACGTTACCTGGTAAGAAAATACGTAAAACGACTAAAATACCCCTCATTTAATTGAACTTAACGGAAAAGGTTAACGTACATTAAAAGAATGGATCAAAACCGTAGGAAAATAACAAACTTGATGGTTCAAATCCAAGTTTTCAAAGTTCAGAAACAATATCCATCAAAAATATTAAACATTAAGGACCAAAAATAAACTTTACTCCATCTAAAAACTAAAATACAAACATATCAAACTCAATCTTTAATACTTAATAATTACATCAAACATTTTGTTCAAAAAAAAAAAAATAATTACATCAAACATAAAAAAATTGAAATTTCCCTTTCAATTAAACATTGGATTACAAATAAAGTAAAAGAAAAAAATAGATAGCTATCTGTCTTTCTCTCTATCCATCCTCCTTGCCCAAATCCTCCTACAAAAATCCATAATCTGTACCTTCAATTGCACATATCCAAATGGGGTTTTTCTATCTAGCAATCAAGATTCCACAAACAATCACCATCACAATCTTCACAAACATAGCTTCCCACCTCATATCACTCATACTTTCAGCACTCTCTCATCTTGGTCTCTTCAAATCGCCGCCGGATCCCGACGATTACACCTCCACCTCCACCGCTGGCAACTACCTCCTAATCTTGGACGGTTCCTCGCCGTCCCTCCTCCCCGTCCCCGTCCACGTCGTCACCGCGTCCATCAAGAACAAGGTCCCCATTGTTACGTACTCCGATTTCGCAGTTCAATTCGGAGGACCCGAGAAGCCGATGTGCTCCGTGTGCCTCAACGACGTTGGTGGCGGCGATCCAATTAGAGAGCTTGTGAATTGCAGGCATGTTTTTCATAGAGAGTGTCTGGATAGATGGGTTGATGAAGGTCAAGTGACTTGCCCTTTGTGTAGATCTATGTTGCTTCCGCCTAAGAAGCTGTTATCGGCCGCAGCCGTCACTGCTGTGGATACGGTGACGTAAATTTGGAGAAATTACGATGGGAATGGAAATGTAGTGTTAAGGTGAGAAGCGTCAGAAGCAATTTGGACCTTTGATCATTTTTAACCTCAAATCTTGATACGAGAAATTGATCTGGTACATTGTGATGCATCTTAATGAATCTTTACCCTTGAATACACATCAGAAACCCAACTCATTCGTGTGAGTCGATATATATGTACAATTTTATTTGTTATAGATTTTTTTTAATCATATCATATTATATATAATCAAGATGTGATTTTGTGTGATTATTTGAATGTTGAATTCATAGACACCATTGGTGGAAAAATGGTGTCTTGATGATTGAAATGGATAAGATAGAAGAATTACACAATTGGATTGGTTGGTATGAATTTATGATCACATGTTCTCAAAAACAATTTCACATGAATTATTTGTACCCCACACCCATTAACCAGAATTTATCTGGGTTTTTTTCTTTAATTTTTTTTTTCTTTTTGCAAATTGTAGAAAACCATAATCGGATCGAGACTTAAATTCATAATTACGACGTGGATGTTCTTGTAAAAAATCAAGAATTCAAGATTTCGATTTGGAGGTTCAGAAACAAAAAGGAAACCAATTATTATAAAACCACATGCGCCATTATTGAAAAACGGAAAACAACCTCATCATGGATTACGATGGTTTTTTGAATTCGAAATATAAGAAATTATGGTTCAAATAACTGTTTTTCCAGTTGTTTAAAGAAAAAAAGAAATATTCCAGATGAATATCGGCAACCCTGATCGGCTCTACATGAAACGTGAGGAAACATTTAAGAGCCGACTTAACACAACTACATCTGTAAGCTGAATGTCCTTTTACAGTGTATTTGTAATGGTGAATTGATTTCAAATTTGGAGGTTGAATGTTATTTTAGTGTATTTGTAATGATCCATTGATTTCTACTTTGGTGGTTTTGCAATAAACATACCAAAAACAACTTTCGTTAATTGTCTACCTAATTGGCGAATTTTAAACCCTAATTCAGTTAGTATCATATATAGGTTAGTATTAACCTTATTCAAAATCCGAATAAGTAAAGAGTGTACTTACAAAACTCATATCCAATCAATTTAGATGTAGTCTTAATAAACATAAAGTAAACATGTCTTTTGTGTTGTACTAATCATATTTTTTTTGTCTTTATAGTTAACTGAAGGATTATTGTTTAACATTATGAATATTATAAAATGATTGATTAAAAATAAAACTAATTATGAGAAGTTATCATAGATTACACCACTTTTCGAATTATAAACATGATTTCAATAATCATAGGGACACATTTTTTTAAACTTTATTTTAAAATCCTATTAATTACTATTTGACGGAAAATTTATATATTTATAAAAATTAACATCATTTACTTTATATTTCAAATGAGAAATTTCACCTTTTATGCTTATTATAGCATCAAAAGTTAAAAAGAGAAGTTTAAAAGTTACATAGTTTATAATATCTGGGTTGGTCCAAATAAGAATCCTAAGGGGGCGTTTGGTTCGCAGAATGTGATGAAATCTGGTGGAATTGGAATGTTGAATTCATTTGATCAGATTTCATTCCCTTGTTTGGTTCAAACTTTTCAATGGAATGGAATCTTACAATTCCAATGAATTCCATACCTAAAGGATTTTAACATTCCATCATAAAACCTAAATATTTCAATGGAATGGAATTTGATATTTCCATAATTCCATAATTACCCTTTACATCAAATAAACCCTACCTTTTTTTTATCAGATTGAAGTGTAAAACTAGAGAAATGGAACTTATAATTCACTCCAAACCCCAAATCATATAATTTCAATTAGAACAAAAAATGCATATAACGACATGAACAAAAAGGTAATTTAATCCTCTAACCACAAATTCGATCAAAGATCAAACATTAGGTCAAAATATCACCATATAATTCATAATCATATTGAACCATTTGGGGGCACCGGTAGGGAATTCGTAAATCGAAAACAACATCCATGAATTCACGGTCCCAAAACAACGCAATATTGGAAACAGAAGACGCAATTGAATGAATGAATGAAGAATGTGAGATGGAAGATGTGACATACTTACGAGGATCTGAGCAAGCGGAGCAGGTTGGCCAAAGAGTTTGAGGAAGATCTGAAAAACATGAGATAGAACCAAAATGGTGGAGACCTGTGTGGTCATCGTCAAGGCTGGGTTGTCGGTATTGTTATCAGGACACATGAGCTCCTTTGAATCATCCATGGCTGCTTGATTTTGATTTTGTTAAAGAGATATTTGGAGGAGGATGAAGGGGAGAAGAACCTTCCCTTCTACAAATTTGGCATATTTGGGTGATGGAATCAATAGATTGTGGGAGAAATAATAATCCCAGAACAAGTTCTTGAAGAAACATTGGGTTGATGATGGCTTCCCCTGTTAAAGCAATTTTTGTTTAAAAAAATTAAAATAATGAAAAAGGGTATTTCGGTTATTTATCAAAATTCCATTCTAATTCCGAAGCTACAATCTGTGAACCAGACAGACAGATTACAATTTCTTTAACAGATTCTATTCCAATTCTGTCAACGAAACATGTGGTCAAACCTGACAACATTCCATTCCAATTCCTTTAGGGGGCGTTTGGTTTGCTGGAATCCGCCGGAATCTGATGGAATTGGAATGGTCAATTCCATTGACCAAATTCCATCCTGCTGTTTGGTTTCCAAAGGAATGGAATTGAATTCCATGAAATCCTTCAATCAAAGATTTGGTCATTCCTTCTCATTTTGGATGGAATTGAATTCCATTCCATTGCATTTTCTCAAAATGACAAAAAGACCCTCCAAACCCTCTTAACAAAATTAAAACCCATCAGATGTGAATTTGGTTTCCTCTCTCTCTCTCCTCTCTCTCTACCCTCTCTCTCCTCTCTCTACTCTCTCTACTCTCTCTCCTCTATCTACTCTCTCTCCTCTCTCTACTCTCTCTCCTCTCTCTACCCTCTCTCTACTCTCTCTCCTCTCTCTCTACCCTCTCCCTCTCTCTCCTCTCTCTACTCTCTCTCTCCTCTCTCTACTCTCTCTCCTCTCTCTCTCCCCTCTCTCTCCCCTCTTTCTCCTCTCTCTCTCCTCCCCCTCTCTACCCTCTCTCTCTCCTCTCTACCCTCTCTCTCTTCTCTTTCTCCTCTCTCTCCTCTCTCTCCTCTATCTCTCTAGGCATTTAAAAAAATATAAATAAATAAATAAAAATAAAAGAAAGGGTATTTTTGTCATTTTCAGAATTCCATTCCAATTCCTTTGCAAACCAAACAGACATATTCCAATTCATTTGACTGATTACATTCCATTCCTACCAACCAAACAGTTGGTCAAACTTGAAAACATTTCATTCCAATTCCTTCCAGATTCCAATTCCATTGACATATTCCATTCCATCAGAAATCATTCTGCGAACCAAACGCTCCCTTAAAGTCAAATGCTTTTGACATATTCCATTTCATCCAAAAACATTCTGCGAACCAAACGCCCCCTAAGACCTTGTTTTTTTTTTTTTTTTAAAAATCAGCTCTTAATATCCTCTTAAGTTTAAAGCGGTAAGAAGTTTCGTATTTCAGATTGTCTTTTTATATTTTCTGAAAGGCACAAACTATTTTTTTTCCTGAAGATAAGAGCTAGGAAGCTTTGAGCGTCCTGATATGATAAGAGGTAAACCATCCTCTTATTTTACATCTTATCTCTTAATCGATTCATGCTCCCTCAAAGAAATCTATCTAGATCACGCTCACCTCTCTCTCTCTTAATCGCTCAAACAGGAAACCTAAATCGATCTAGTCTATGTCAATGGGGAAACAAAATCGATCCATGTTGTTGTTCGAAATCGATCCCTGATGCTATTAAATCGATTTGGTCTCTTCAATCGGGAAACAAAATCGATTCGTGTTGTTGTTCGAAATCGATCACAGGTGGTGTTGTCAATCTCATACTCTCTTAATCTCCCATTTCGATCTCAAACTCTCTCAACCAGATTAGTTTGTTCCATATTGCTTGTTTGTTTGCTACATGCATGCCCGACTCTGGCCACGTGCATCAAAGCCAAAGGGGCATCAAGTTTTCATCTATTACTAGTTTTAGGTTTAGTAATTTGGGAATTGGGCTATTGGGCTATAACTATAAACAACATGCCAAAGGCGTTATAGTTACGGATATTGAATGCCTATCGTGAACCGATGAACGCCCAACATTCCAACAACTCAATCCGATTCAACTGCTTTTCAAAGTTCGACTCTTCCGATTTCTAAGGCATGGCGTTCCACTTCTAGCCGATTAACGATCATGAAACTAGATTCAAGTAATCGAACCTTCTAGCCGTTAGAGGCAGGTTTTTTAAGTTAAAATGATGTAGATGATCAATTTCTAAAAGTTTAATAATTTATTTATTTAAAGAAATATAAGAATTTAACTATTTAAAATGAGAAAAATTCAATAAGTTATTACTTTATTTATTGAGAAAAAAGGTTTAGAAACTTAATGATGATCAAAATAAGAATGTGATCTTTTTCCTAAAGGCGACACAAGCAAAAGCTAAAATGTAAGAGAAATAATAACAATAATAATAATAATAAATAATTTTGGTCCCTATTTTTGCATTAGGTCCATGTGGCATCTATTTCTGCTCGGTTTTAGTCCCTTCTACTAACTTCTGTTAACTTTAAGCCGTTAAATGAAGGTTTTTGGTCTTTTCTTATTTTACTTTAATTTTCTTTACAAAATAAAAAACCATATATATATATATATATATATATATATATATATATATATAGGGGAGTAATCAGAACTCTATAGTTTGTGATAACTCTGAGATCCATTATGGACCACTCATTTAATATAATTAATTTTATTTTTTAATTAACATGAAAATTTAGTAATATCTTCTTTTTTACAATTCACCTAATTTTTACATGGATGTTTTAAAATTTTCTCTTAAAAATAAGTTAATCTAGTTTATTCTAAATATATTATTACTTAAAATGAACTTGCAAACTGTTAGATCTGTTTTTTATAGTAATCATTGTGTTTATTTCCTAGTCTAAACTGTTCTTTTTCATGTAATCTGTTTTGTTAAGGCTAGGGGTATTTAAGTCCCCTTAGAGCCTTTGTTTTGTATCTTTTGAACTCATTTGAATATCATATTACATTTTGGAGCATATTGACTTTCTCTCTCTACTTTCTCTCTCTAAATATTTAGAGATTCTTGGACTAACAAGTGGTATCAGAGCACACTAGATCTTGAGAGATCAGAGAGAATTCGTAATTGATACTGAATTTGTGGATCAAAGCAAGAAATTCGATCGATTTTCTTGAATTTTTTCAAGAAAATCTCATTTTTTGCTTTTTCATCAAATTCGGTTTGGTTTGTGGTTCAATTTGTTTGTATTATGATTGTCTGAATTCGTTTTTGATAAGAGATTATTTGTTATTCACATCATTTTTCAAAATAATCATGTTTTGAAGTATGATTTTGTGAAATTGTATTTTTCTGAAAAAACGTATGTACACGTTCTGTTGATTTTTTGAAAATCTCAATTTGTGGTGTTTAATCGTTTCTGTTAATTGAAATGTGTTAGAATTGTGTTTTCGTTTAATATTGTGCATATTTGTTGATTTGATTACATGAATATAATCGTTGTTATGGAAATTTTCTTGATTTTTTGAACTTTGCGCGAGATCTAAACTTTGCGCTAGTTCTTCACAGGTTTGCGCTAGACTCATCTACTTTGTGTCATTATCATCCAAGGAATTCTACAAAGTTCACAACAAATTCTGTTCTGATCACTTTGCGTCTCCAATTTATAGCGAAAACGTGTAGCGTAAAGTCAGTTTGCGTCTTTAGCGAGTAACTCAAAGTCAGTTTGCGTCTTCAGCGTGTAACGCAAAGTTCATCTTGCGTTTCCTTCAGCTCGCGCAAAGTCCACTTTGCGCCACCATCGTTTCACGCAAACTTCTAGTTTGCGCGTCTCCCATACTTAGAAAAATTTCTGAATTTTCTGATTTTTTCACAAGATGTCTTTGCAAGCACAAATCTACAAAAATGACCTCATGATGTCTTTGGGGTCTGATACTCGTCCACCAGTTCTCATCAATGAGAACGAATTTGAACAATGGCAGGACCGGTTTATTAACTTCATTGAAAGACAACCGAATGGGGAGAACATGATGAAATCACTGACTCAGGGTCCAATGGAGACACCAAGGAAAGTTGTTCCAGCTACTGCAACCACTGCTGCTACCACTGTTGAGAAAGCTTTAAGGGAATATGATGCTGATGAGATGTTACGACATCAAGCTGATAGACAGGCTAAGTCAAATCTGATCCTTGCTCTTCCCAACTCCATCTATAACAGAATCGATTGCTTCAAACGTAACCCAATGCTGATGTGGACACAACTTGAGAAGATTATGCTTGGTACTGCAATGTCTACTCAGTTACGACAGACCAGGTACATGAACAACTTTGAAAAGTTCAATGCCAAGGATGGGGAAAGTTTGAAAAATGTTTTTGATCTATTCTGGGCTGTTATCAATGTTCTCTACAAGATTAAAGTTACCAAGACTGAGTTGGAGGCTAACTTGAAGTTTCTGAACGCTTTACAACCTGAGTGGAACAAGTCATGCCACAGAATGAGAAACAATGTCAGAATCTCAACCATGCCAATTCAGGAGTTATACGAAATCTTGATGACAGATGAATCTTTGGTAATGGAAAAGAAGGCGAAAATGGATAAGAAGAACAAGCCTCTGTCAGTAGATCCCATTGTTCTTTTAGCTAGCCAACTGGCTGAGCAAGCTTTGACTGAATCAACTTATGATGGATCAACAGATGATGATGGCGAAGCACTCGAAAATGCCATGATACTTTTGACTCAGCACTATCAGAAGAGATTCAAGCACAAATCTGGTTCAAACAACCTGCGGTTTGCTTCTGGTTCTGAAAAGATAGAACCTGGTGCTCCTTCAAAGACATACACTCCAAAGTATGAACCAACTAAGGTGGTTGAACAGAAGAAGGATGACAAAAAGGTGATGAATTGTTTTAACTGTGGGAATCCTGGACATATGGTTAAGGATTGTAGAGTCAAAGTGGTAAAGGATGCTGCTTTTTACCGAAAGAAGTTGGCTTTAGCTGAAAAGAAGGAAAGTGGAACTATCCTGTTGGCCGAAGAAGAATACTGGTTGGATCTTTCGGACAACGAGGCTGAAAATGAAGAAACTGCGGCCATGTGCTTTATAGGTGATGACAAATCTGATGATGAGAAAGAGGATACCTCATCTGATGGTTCTAAGGTAATATCTGAGTTTAACTATAATTTCTTTTTATCTCAAATGAATGTTTTTATCACTGCTTTGCATGATTTGCGCTCAAAGTTCGTTTCTGAAATATTTAAAAATCAAGAAAAGTCTGATTTAATTGATAAACTGCAAATTTTTTTAAAAGATGAAAAATCAATTTTAATTGATACAAAAGAGAAATTTCAAAATCAGTTAGTTGATCTAGAAAATTCAAATCAGACTTATCGTGATTCGTTGACTGAACTGACTTCTTCAAATCAAAATCTTTCTGAGAAAATAATTGTTTTAGAAAGGAAATTATATAAAAGAGAACAATCTGAGCAAACCATTTATATGAACAAACCAAGGAGTGAAGAAGCTATAAAGGAAAAGTGGGGACTTGGATTCGAAAACTCGCATTTTTTAAATCATGCTAAAAATGAAGTTCCTACTTTATATGAATATGATCATTTTACTCTTGCAAGATATGCTCCTCAGTTTAAATTCTTTTGGACAACTGAGAAACAAATTTTGGAAGATGAAAATGTGAAAAGAATGAAAAACAAGAGGATGTAAATGCCATTTGTTTACACCTCTGAAAATGCAAAGTATTTTCCTGATAAATCTAAGAAATCCAGAAATTTTCAAAATATTTTAGATGTCAAATCTTTCAATAAATCTTCATTTTCAACATATTTTGTTGATATTTTTACCAATTCTGAAAAGGAAAATGTATCTCCGGTGTCTTATGATACTAAGAAATACATTCCCCCATTAGTGTTAGAAGGTAAGATTGTTGATCTTGAAGATAGATTGGAAGAACAAAATCTTCAAACTTGTTTAGAAAACGATTTATTTCTTTTTATAATGAAAACAAGTTTTGAAGATAAAATTTCTTCTGGATTGTCAAAAGATTCCAAGGAAAATGCTAAAGTTTTGAAAAACAATGTGCATTTGCGTCACCCGTTGGTAACGCAAACCGACACTTTGCGCCACTCGTTGGTCGCGCAAAGCTCAGTTTGCGCCACTAAAGGGTCGCGCAAACCTCTTTTTGACTTATATTTTTCTGAAAGTTTTCATTCCGAGGCTAGTTCTTCAATGTCAAAAGCTAAGACTGATTTCTTTGATAAAGTTTCTTCTTCTGATTCAATTATTGATAATTCTTTAATGATAAATGCTCAATTTTATAAAAAGAAACGTAAAAGAAGAAGATCAAAGAAGTCAAAGAAACATGATACTGTCTTATCTGAAAATTCTAATGTTTCTGATTTTTCTTCTTCAGATCGGACTGTGAGGAAGTTACCAAGGCAGATTTGGAGGATGAAACAGCAAATTTTAGAATCTGAACTGTTAGGAGTTAACTGTGTAGACAATCTTTGTGATACTGATACATTTGCTACATGTAATAAAAATCCAAAGTATTCTTTTCAACAAATGTTTGATATATCAAAGAATATCTCATATGCTTCTTCTAGTTCTGATTCTAATAATTGTGTTTTATCTTCTATTGATAATTGCTTTCATTCTTGCATGAAAAATAAATCTGTGAAAAATAAAAGACATAAATCTAACAAGGGACCCATAAGCATATGGGTACCTAAAAAGGTGTAGTTTCTGTGTGTGCAACTTAGTCAATTATGGTATCTGGACTCGGGATGTTCAAAACATATGACTGGCAACAAATCTCTTCTGTCTAATTTTAAAGATAAATGTTGCGGTCGTGTGAAATTTGGTAACTGTGAGACAACTCCGATTCTTGGTTATGGTGATCTAGTTCAGGGTAACATAACTGTAAAAAGAGTAAGCTACGTCGAGGGTCTAAGTCACAACCTTTTCAGCATAGGATAGTTCTGCGATAAAGACCTTGAAGTCAGTTTCAAATCCAAAAGAATTGCAGTAAAGAATGATAATGGCAAGGATCTTCTGGTGGGAAAAAGACACTCAAATTTGTATACCATTGATCTTTCCAAGATCAAAATTCCTTCAGATATCTGCTTTCTTTCCAAAGTTTCAGTTCAAGAAAGTTGGATTTGGCACAGACGTTTAGCTCACCTTAACTTTAAGTATATGGATCGCCTGGTCAAGAATGATTCAGTGAGAGGTCTTCCAGTTCTCCGTTTCCAAAAAGACCATCTATGCCAGGATTGTGAGAAAGGAAAAATGAAGAAAGCTCCTCACAAACCTAAACCTGAACACTGCACGTCGGCTATTCTTGATCTTTTGCATGTTGACTTGTGTGGTCCGATGAAGATGAAGAGTTTAGGACATAAGAAATATGTTTTCGTGATTATTGATGATTACTCCAGATATACATGGGTAAAATTTCTGAAGTCAAAAGACGAGACTCCTGAAGTACTCATCAACCTTATCAAGACAACTTAGACAAATAAGCAAAAGCAAGTGAAAGTGGTAAGATCTGATAATGGCACTGAATTCAAAAACAATACTCTTTAGGCATTCTATGAAACTCAAGGAATACAACAACAATTTTCTGCTCCACGTACTCCGCAACAGAACGGTGTTGTTGAAAGAAGAAACAGAACGCTCGTTGAGTCCTCCAGATCAATGCTCGCTTATTCAGGTCTACCTTTGTCTTACTGGGCTGAAGCAGTATCAACTGCCTGTCATACACAGAACAGATCAATTCTGCATCGTCGTTTCAACAAAACACCGTATGAACTGATGAACGGGATCAAACCGAACATCAAGTATTTCAAGTCATTCGGGTGTAAATGCTACGTTCTGAATGACATGGAGAATCTCAACAAGTTTAGTCCAAAGGCAGGCGAGGGTGTATTCGTGGGTTATTCTTCAAACTCTGCTGCTTATAGAGTTTTTCTGATCTCTGCAAGAAAGGTCATAGAGAGTGTCAATGTAAAATTTGACGAAGCTGCTGATTTGGTTTCTAGTCACTCAGGCTCAGAACCCGCTTTTACTGGCAATTCAGTTTCTGAACAAATCAGTTCAGAACCTGCTCTTTCACCGAATAACCAGGATTCTTCTACTCCCTCTCCTAATCTTTCTAATCTTTCTGATCTTGATTTTCTATTTGAAATTTTTTATGATGATATGCCTAGATCTAACTCTGAAAATGTTTCTAATGTTTTGAATCAGGAAACTGAGAGCTCATCTATTCTAAATTCCGCTGCATCTATCTCTGACAATGATGCTGCTCCAGTATCTCCTGTTCAACAACAAACTGGCACAAGAAGATTTTGTTCAATCAGACAATATTCAATCAGAAACTGAGCCTATTCATGAAGAACATACTCAAGAAGAGTCTATTCAAGATCAACCTGTTCAAGAGGAATCACTTCAGGAAGAAGTACAGAATGATGTTATTCAACAAACTGTTCCCGAATCTGATTCAGAGATTGTTGAGATACCTCCTCCTCAAGTTGAAACTATTTCTATCTCTTCATCTGATGTAGAAGTTTCTGAACCTCCCTCTCTTCATTTAGAAGTGATTCAAGATGTAATTGATCCTCTCCCTCATACAACAAAATGGACAAGATCTCATCCAATTCATCAAATTATTGGAGATCCTCAAGCCAGTGTTTCTACACGCTCCAAGTCGGCTACTTCTAACGAATGTCTCTTCACTTGCTTCCTAAGCAAGATTGAACCTACAAAAGTTTCAGAAGCGTTGGAGGACCCGGATTGGATTATTGCTATGCAAGAGGAGCTCAATCAATGTGATATGCTCAAAGTGTGGAAACTTGTACCAAGGCCGAAAGGAAAAGGCATAATTGGTACAAAGTGGATATTCAAGAACAAAAAGGATAAAGATGGTATCGTCGTGCGGAACAAAGCAAGGTTGGTAGCCAAAGAATATCGACAAGAAGAAGGTATTGACTACGATGAAACATTTGCACCCGTTGCCAGATTGGAAGCTATCTGAATGTTTCTTGCCTTCGCTGCTTATCGCAATTTCACAGTATATAAAATGGATGTCAATACTGCATTTCTCAATGGAAAGCTGAAAGAAGAAGTATATGTATCTCAGCCAGAGGGATTTGTTGACAAAGATCGTCCAGATTATGTATATTTTCTCGATAAAGCACTGTATGGTTTGAAACAAGCTCCACGGGCGTGGTATGACGAGTTGTCAGCTTTCTTGGTCAAATCCGGCTTCACCAAAGGATCTATCGATACTACTCTTTTCATTTATAGAAATAATCTTGATATCTGTTTAGTACAAATATACGTAGATGATATTATTTTCGGTGCGACTAACAAATCTTTGTGTACTTGGTTTTCTGATTTAATGACCTCTAGATTTCAGATGAGCATGATGGGAGAAATCAACTTCTTCCTCGGCTTACAAGTGAAGCAGCTTCCTGATGGTATCTTCATCAACCAGTCAAAGTATGTATTTGACATCTTGAAGAAATTCAAGATGGACAAATCTACTTCAATCGGAACACCGATGGCTCATGGTGTCAAACTCGGACTTGATCCAGATGGAAAAGCTGTGGATCAAAAGACATATAGAGGAATGATCGGATCGTTGATGTATCTTACTGCCAGTCGCCCGGACATAATGTTCTCCACGTGCTTGTGTGCCCGTTTTCAAGCTAAACCAAAAGAATCTCATCTTTTAGCAGTCAAACGCATTTTTAGATATATTAAAGGAACTCCTTATTTAGGATTATGGTATCCTAAAAGTTCTGACTATAATTTGATTGCTTATTCAGATGCAGATTTTGGTGGTAATCAATTGGACAGGAAGAGTACTTCTGGCCATCTTCAGTTTTTAGGTGACAGACTGATAAGCTGGGCATCGAAAAAGCAAAACTGCATTTCAATATCAACAGCCGAAGCTGAATACGTCGCTGCAGCTAGTTGCTGTGCTCAAGTGCTCTGGATGAAAACGCAACTTCGGGATTACGGGATGCTGTACAAAACAGTGCCAATATATTGTGACACAAATCCGCAAATGCCATATCAGTTAATCCGGTCCAGCACACCAAAACCAAGCACATAGATATGCGGTATCATTTCATAAAGCATCATGTGGAAGAAGGTACTATTGAATTATATTTTGTACCAACTGAATATCAACTTGCTGATATCTTTACAAAAGCCTTAGATGAAAAACGTTTCAATTTTTTGCTTTCAAAATTAGGCATGTTGAATTTAAAAGTTTAAATCTTTACAAATTTTATTCTATAAAATAAAATTTTACAGATTTTCTTTCTTTTGAATAAAACGTATGTCTAGGATTTTTTACAAGTTATTTGTTTATATTAAAGTTTTATATGTTCAAATTTCAAGTCTTACAAAAGTCGAAAAGTCAGCAACATGTTTGTAGCTTTTGATACTGCTTTAAGGTTATGTGAGTCGGAATTTTTATAGTTTACTTTGCTTAGACTATCTAAATGATCAGAATTATAGATCGGAATGAAAATATGGGCTAAGTATTTAGACATTGATCTAAGTGATTGAGATGAATTATAAATTCTTAAAATTCAGAAATCTCTGAGTTAAAAAGTTTGTACCTGTGACCTTTCTGGTTTGGGAAAGTAAGTTCCGTGGGATGCTCGACATCTGGTCCCCTAAGGTCATTTGGTCTGGGAGTGATCGAACAGAAATCCTTCTATAGAATCAGATCGAAAGTCATGTTTTACTGGTATGAATGGGTTTAGAATATGTCGATGTAGCCTTTCTGATCCGGGAAAGTAAGTTCCAAGGGGTGCTTGACACCTAGTCCCCTAAGGCCAACTGGTCTGGGAGTGGCTGATCCAAATCCTTCAATAGGGTCAGATAGAAAGTTACGTTTACGGCATGATCTTTACTTAATTAACTCTCTGATTAAAAGATGCCAAAGTGCACATCACTTTAAAGATGCCAAAGAGCACACTCATGTGAAGATGCCATTGTGCACAATGCTAAAATATGCCAATGAGCACACATCTCATGATACTTGGTGATATGTTTGAGTTGCGATAAACCTGTAAATTTGTGAAAGTCTTAATTTTTGATGGCTTAGTGTTAGTACATGCAAAGTTCTCTATAATATTTTTAGAATTGCATTTTTCTTGAAGCTAATCGAAGTTCGCATGCGAGCACACTGAATAAATAGCTGGAAATTTTTGAAACTGAACATGTCTTAACTTGATATGCAATGAAACTTGTTTTTGTATCCAACAACATATGCTTGATTTCAACTGATTGATAAATCTGTGATATTTTACTGAGTAGACTTTAATTTGTTTAGTGTTTAAAATTTTATATGTTCAGTTGTTTCAAAATTTATATTCAGTATGATTTTCTTTTTACACTGATGTCTTAATGTTTGTGTATCCATATTTTTGTATAATGGTTGTGCATTTTTCGAGGGGGGGAGAAATTCTGACTGCAAATTTGGCAATATTCTGTTTTTGAGGGGGAGTGAATCTACCTGCTAATATACTTCACGTGCTGATCAAAATTTAATCAGGTAAGTATTTTTGATAATTTTATGCAAATGCTGATCTGATTTGTTAAATCCTGTGCATTTGTGTAGGGGGAGTAAAAGGGATATTCAGGTAAAATTTCAATTTTATATTTTTTTTAGAGTGTTATTTTTTTTAGATTAGTATAAATAGTATTTGGTTTGTTCCATTTCATTTTTTTTCTTCTCTCGCTCCATTTCACATTTGAACATACATTTACTGTTTATCTTCCCTCTCACTTCTCAATCTGCGCCGATTTCTTTTCCTTGTTTCAGTTCCTTGTTCATCGTTCAGGTATATGTTTTTTCTTTTGTATTTGATTTGTGTAATGTTGTTCTTACTTTGATTTTGATTTCTTGTTCGAATCCTTATTGTGCGTATTTTTGATTTTGTTACTGTTCATCGTTTTCAACATCAGTTCGAGCTTATTTGCTTAAATAGAGTATTGGGTTTGATTTAGTTCTCATTTTCGAACCTCAGGTAAGTGTTCTTACTCTATAATTTGTTGTTTTGTTGTTTTAATTTTTGGGTTTTGAGATTTTCGTGACTGTTCATCTGGGTTTTTCAAGTTTTCAAATATTTTGGGTTGAAAAATGATTTTAATCAGTATATCTTTGCTCGAAATTGGTTTATAATTGTTTCTATATATTTTTCGAATCACCAATTTCAATTTCAAACCAATTTATTTGCATTTTTGAAATATTAAAGATGAACTCGCGAAAACCTGTGTTCTAGGGTTTCTTTGCGTATTTTGAACATAACTCAGCTTTGCGTATCACGTTGGTCACGCAAACCTAAGTTTGCGTTACCCGTTGGTCACGCAAACCTGATTTGCGTTATGTTCTTGACACGCAAACCGTGTTTGTGTTGTGTGTTTTTTGTTTGAAGTTTAGTTTGCGTAACAAGTAAGTTACGCAAAGCTTACTTTGCGTTTCCAACGAAACACGCAAAGTTTACTTTGCGTGATCAACTTGAAACGCAAACCCTTTTTTCTTGTGTTGATCTGTCAAGTGTAGTTTGCGTATCACGTTGGTCACGCAAAGTTTACTTTGCGTCACCTATGTGTCACGCAAACCTTGTTTTGTTTTGTTTGTTGTTGAAAATTTTTCTAAGTATAGTTTTCATCACAAGGTTCTTACGCAAAGTCTACTTTGCGTTATACACTGGTTACGCAAACCTTAGTTTGCGTTTAAAGCTTGTCACACAAACTTCTCTTTACGTTTCTAGTTCATCACGCAAACCTTCTTTGCGTTTCCTTCTTGTCACGCAAACCTTCTTTGCGTTTCCTTCTTGTCACGCAAACCATACTAGAAATTTTTTCATCTTTGTGTTTTTCTTCTTTTGCCTTATTTTTCTTCATTTCTGGTTTCCAGGTTATTCAATGGCTTCTCAAACCAACACTGATCCAATAATTCAGGATGAGAATGTTATTCTCGATGATCCTTCTGATCGGGCTTCTCATGAGACGCCTATGCCGTCTGTTCCTTCTATTGGAGCAAATCTGTCTGCTTCTAGACGTTCACCAAAGGATGTTTTTCCAACGATCATGTACATGTCGTACAAGCCGAACAACTACCACGTAGATTTTGATCGAATCAAGATTCATCCGGTGATACGCTCAATTCTCAAAGGTCATCCACTTGCTATCGCTCTCTCTTACTGTGTAGATGTTCCTGAAGTTTATCTACAGCAGGCGTGACATACCATTACAAAGAATGAGCTTGCTCGACCTCACCGATTCGATTTACAGATTGATCAATTTGATTCGTTCTTATCATACAAGCGTTTGCGGCTTATATTAGAACTTCCAGAACCGAACTCTAGACAAGGGCGCACTTCTTACGATCAGTTTCCTTCTGAAGAGGATGTTCTTGAAAGAATCAGAAATCTGGGTTATCTGGGCAATTTGTCTCGGGTCAGTGACTTTGATAAGTCAAATCTTCCTCCCGTCTGGTATGCATTGTTCTCAGTTCTCAACAGATGCTTGACTTCTAAGCATTCTGGCACTGACAATGCCAGTCTACACTATTTGAGGTTATTCCATGCAGTTGTCTATGACTTGCATGTCGACTATACCTACATCTTCTGGACTGAGTTATCAGAGAGAGTTCAAGACAAGATGACGAACAAGAAGAGAAAATTCATTCCTTTTGCCAGATACATGAAGCTAATTGTTCGTAGCATGCTAAGAAGTAATTCAGCCATTCCTCGTCGCTTGAATTGGCCTCAGATCCCTGATTCTGAAATGACATATATTCAGAAACAGAAGCAATCGTTCAACTTTTCAATGCCTATTACGTATGTGCTTATCGCACAGTATGCTGACATGACAGATGACGATGTTATTCAGTACTGTATGGAGAACGAATTTTTGGAAGCAGACCAGGAAGAGCCGATTCGTGATGACCAAGCAGAACCGTCACATGTTGAACATGAAGTTGAAGTATCTATTTCCAATCAAGAGGTTCAAGCAGTTGCTACTCATCAAATTGGTGATGTTCTTGCTTCTATTGCTACTGAACCTGATGTTCATGATACTTCTTCTGCTGCTGATGATGAATTTACTGGTGATAGAGATAGAAATGTTAATGATGGTGCTGTTCTTGCTAGTGATAAAGATGAGGATGAAAGTGATTCTGATGATGATGATAGTGATCATGCTGATCAACCGCGTATTCAAGTTTATGAAAGGAAGACCAGGACATCGGAAGTGATTGTTCAAGAGGATATTCTTTCTGAAGCCGAATCTGTTCCCATCAATCCGAGAGTTGCTGATATACAAGTCGATGAACTTGATTTAGCATTTGCTAATGTTTCAACTCATCATCGGATCCTAGATACTGCTGTTTCTCCGTCTTCTCTCGAGCCTTCTTCCAGTGTCGAAACTTCTTCAGTCGAGGTACGGGATTCAACAGCGAAATTTTCTACTCTGAATGATGTGATTCGTCAGATGAATGAGCAGTTTGAAGAACACAAGAATTCGGAAATTCAGAAGTTACGTGCTTTCTTAAAGGGTAAGATGCCAGAGATTGATACATCCTCAATACCTGAAGTAATTCCTTTCAGACGCCCATCTGGGGTGGATATTAGAGACTCGTCTACTACTGTTCAATCATCTGCTCCTGCAATCATGACTATTCCTCAACCTCCACCGTTTGTTCAGTCTGTTGGTGTATCTACTTCTACACGTCCTCCTGTATCGACTTCAAGAACTCCAGTCTCCGATCTTCCAATTTCAGAGTTGACAGATTTGCTCTATGCTCGACTTCTCTCTATGTCGGCGCCTGAACATCAAGATCAAGATCTTATCTCTCTTTTACGGAACTTCCAACCTAATCCGCCTCCAGTTTCCACTTCTGATTCTGACAGGATTTCTGTACTATCTGACGAGTTCCATGCTTTTAGATATGAAGTTAGAACAAGTTTTTCTGATCTCAAATCTTTTATCTCTCAAGCCTTCTCTGATTTATCTACCAGGCTTGATCTTCATGAACAAAGTTGCAGATCTGAAGCTGGTCCGTCTCTGAAACGAAGACATGACCAAGATGATCCAGATCATCAAGGTCATGAGGGGGAGATGAGTAAGAGACAAAGAGTGGAAGGGTTGTCAGCAAGAGAAGATCAGACACAAGAAGAGGCTTCTGACAAAGGAAAGAGCACTGATAATGTCCAGGATTGCAGTGTTCAAGATCTAATGGATGTTATGCTTGATAATATTGATTTATCATCAATGTCAAATGTTATGAACTTTTCTGAACAAAATATTGAAAATAACATGCAAATTGTTGTGTATGTTGATCCTTATTTTTCTCAACAACCAATTGATATAGAGGATTCAGAAGCTGCAAATGACATGAGGTCATATTTTGCAAACTTCATTGAGATAAATTCTGATGATGATGATGATGTCAGATTTGAGAAGATCTTCCAAATTAAAGAAGAGGATTGTGATGACATAGTCATTATTTCGGATACTGAAGATGACTCTATGTTTATGGATGCTAAGGATAAAGAAGAAGTAGACATGTTGTATAAAGATCTTCCATCTCAATATGAGGTTCCTGAAACTATTCCTGTAGCTTCTCAAGTTCCTGAATCTGCTCCAGTTATTTCTATTCCTGTTGGTAGTTCTGCTCCGACTACCTCTGCTCCTTCAGATACATTTGAAGTAGGTCAGTCGTCTAGAGCACAAGTTGATGATCTTTCTTCTGAACTTGTGGCTACTCAGAATATTCAAGAAGAAGGACCAGACTTGTCCAGACAACAGAGGCAAAAAAATCTTCAACATCAATATATGGCATCAAGACTGAGAACTGCTTTTCTAGAAGACACTCAGAGAAATATCTTCGTTTCTAGAAGAAGAGCAATCAACATTTATGCTATTCTTGGTGTTGAAAAGGAGGAAGAAGCTTATCAGTATGAATATTTGATGCTAATCAAGTGCCAACGCCGTAGAAACGATAGTGTTTCTTCTCCACATCTGATTGTCCGAGTTATCAGCGTCACAATAAACAAGCTAGTTAATATCTGGTATCCGGAATTTGTTGTGGAAAGAAGAGATTGCAATCGATACACCTTCTTTGAGGCAGATTTTTCTGATCTTTCTATGGATGATATTGAGTTTCTATATGACCATTTCAGGAATCTTTATCACAGAACTCAAGATATTTCTCAAGCTCTGTTTGCTATCAAAAGGTTTATTCGACGACAAATCCGTTTCTTCAGAGTGTTTGATTTCCAGATGGCCGTTGAAAGCTTTCAACCAGTTGTAAATCTTCTGAGGCCCAATCAAAGCTTGCCAGACTTAGACTCTTATCTTTTATTCACTGTAGTTCAAGATCCATATGGAGTGGTCTACAAAAATGGCTCAAATCAGAAATGTTTTCTCAGATTTGAAGAAATTGCTCATTACTCAGATGGAACTTTAAAGATGATCAAGCTTCAGTTGGAAAAACGTCTGAAAGATGCTCAAAGAAGATTTTTGGAGTCAAGAAGCAAAGCTTTTCTGGTTGATAATGACGAGATTCATCTTCTTAAAAGGACTCTGAATACAATTCATGAGAGATTGAATCTCCGCTCAACTCTAAGACGACTGGAAGTTTTAGTTGGTTTGAATAGACTTCGTCAAAGAGAAGAGCGTCAATGATTTTTCCAAAGCCGTCTGGTTGGTCAATGCATTTTTAGAAGATTTTTTAAGACCACGACGCCAATGATTACTAAGGGAGAGATTGTTAGATCTGTTTTTTATAGTAATCATTGTGTTTATTTCCTAGTCTAAACTGTTCTTTTTCATGTAATCTGTTTTGTTAAGGCTAGGGGTATTTAAGTCCCCTTAGAGCCTTTGTTTTGTATCTTTTGAACTCATTTGAATATCATATTACATTTTGGAGCATATTGACTTTCTCTCTCTACTTTCTCTCTCTACTTTCTCTCTCTAAAGATTTAGAGATTCTTGGACTAACACAAACATTTGTTTAAAACCCTAAAATTAATGGTAGGGGAGAGTGGTCGATGAAAATCGCCTCCAAACCTTCTTCCTCGTATCTTTATCAAATCGGAGAAACCACCATCACCACTAACGACATATTCACCACGAATACTCCGGTGCACAGGTGCTTCTGACCAATATCATCAACGACCTTTATATGACCTAGAGACCCGTTTTCATCAGTGAATCTGTGGAATCCATTAGCCGTAATTGAAGACCGGTGAACAAAGAGCTCTTCGTAGCCATCATTAGGAGTGATGAAACCAAATTTGTTGAAGAACCAAAGCATGTTCTCGAACTAAAGAGCTCTTCGTCAACATACAATACATCCATAAGCGTTTTATCGATTTCGGTGGCTACCCCTCCCTCGAAGGCTCACTTGGTTTTCGATTTGAAACTTTTCCCAGCAGCATTGTTACTCAAAGTTCTAAAGATGAGGAAGACTCAGATCAACTCCTGCATTCCATTAAAACAAAATTCTTGGCTTCTTTTCTATAACTTGTATCCGGACTTCATACTCCTCCCACTTGTATCACTTGTAAGTTTGATTTTGATTTTAGGGTTTAGGTGTAACACAATGGGTATCACAGTGGTATTATTGTGGGTTTGATTTTGATTTTAGGGTTTGGATGTAACAGTGGGTATCACAATAGGTACCACAGTGGTATAATTGTTGGGTTAATTTTGATTTTAGGGTTTGGGTGTAACACAGTGGGTATCACAAATGCATCTTGTATGTATTTTTAGGTATCATATTGTGTATTTTAGGTATCACATTATACTTTGTATCACAGTGGGTCTTTTATATATTTGGGGTATCACGTTGAATTTTGTATCACATTGAGTCTTTTTATGTATTTTGGGTATCTCGTTGTATTTTGTATCACAGTGGGTATCACAGTATATTTTGTATCACAATAGCTATCACAGTGGGTCTTGTATGTATTTTGGGCATCACGTTGTATTTTGTATCACAGTGGGTATCATAGTGTATTTTGTATCACAATGAGTATCACAATGTATTTTGTATTCTCCAGAATAAGGTTCACCGGAGCCTGGAGAGAGGAGATAGAAGATTTTTAAAATACCTAAAATGCCATTAAATTCAAATGTTAAGTCAAAATTACCGAACTTGTTAATTTTCTACTTTATCATTTGATTTGTGGTTGAGATTGGATCTCACAGTTATCACAAACAACTGAGTTCTCCCTTAATCGCTCCCCTATATATATATATATATATATATATATATATATATATATATATATATATATATATACTCTCACACATAAACCTCGAGAGCAAATCACATGACCAATCCCCATGCTATCATCGACCCAACCCTTATATCGTATTCGAAACTGGCTCTGACCATCTTCTTATGCAAGCAAAACAATCAACGAACCCATATCCACGTTCCCGAAAACCCTTAATTTCTCAAAATCAAAACAAGAATGGGAGCATTTTCTGTTTTGCACATAATTTCTCGAAGGGAGGTCGACAAAGGGGGGGGGGTAGAAGGTGTTAACTAGAGATGGTTGTGGGGGAGGGGGTTTACCTGAGGGGAGGCACTAGAGAAAGGGATTGGTAAAGGGGACTCTCGATTTCCTCTCTAACTCACATCCCTTCGCGACTGCAAAATAGACCGAACCCAACATCCTCTCACTCTTGATTTCCTCCTAAATCTCTCCTAACATATATGGCATCATAGTTTCAACCATAAAACCCCGTTCCTCGAACCCAACAACCCCCTCGCTCTTGATTTCCTCTGGTTTTGTGAACGATTATCAGATACAAAGAAGTTGTGAACGATTGTTAGAAACATGAGAAATAAGGGGTGAGAATGGTCAAAGGTGGAGAAAGTGGGGTTGGTGTCTTAGGGGGAGGGGTTGTGGCATTGGGATGGCAGGGATGGGTGTATTTAATAAAAAAATATATGTAAAAAAATGAGAGGAAAAAGACCAAAATACCCCTTATTTAACAAATTGAAGTTAACGATCGTTAGTGGAAGGATCAAACCGAGCAAAAATGTATAGCATAGGGGTTTTCTTGCAATAAAATTTTTCTAGGGACCCAATCCAAGAAAAACAACAAACCATGGGGACGAAAATTGCAATTTCTCTAATAAAAATAACAAAAAAGAAAAAAAAACACTTCTTATATATTTTATGGAAACTGGAGAAGTCATTTTTGGAAGAGAAGCTATGCGATTTATGTAGTGTCTTTTTTCTTCCAAGAATTAGTCACTTCAACAACCTTCGATGGTTATACGAGTATCCAAAACTCCTCGACTCCTTTTTAATTGCTAGTACCCTTTATCTTCTCATAAAGTGTGTCGCACCCCTTTCAACTTTATATCAAGAAACCAATCTTTAATTGACAAGCTTCATCGCTCGTATTCCAAATACATTACAAATTAATCCTACATAATTTATAACACATTTAGGGGATGTTTGGCTAGAAGCATTAAACAGTCATTAATAGACTTAGATATAAAAGAAACAATTTAATTTTATATAATATAGTAGATTCATTCCTCCTACATACCCAAATTTTCTTTCCAACTTGGGGGGATCATTCCACTATCTGAACCAAAGGACCCCTTAAATAAAGACAAGAATATAAAATACTATTTGTCAGGCCCGTCCCTTGGGCCGTTAAATAAGGGTTTCAGAACATGGCCCCCAAAATCTTTGGGGCCCAGATTTCACATTTCTTTGGGTTGAGTTATAATAGGTTAGTCCAAAATCAGAATCAATCGGCGCTTCATTCTTCTTGACTCCTTCCCTCTAATCGATTAATCAGATATACTCTTCCCATATCTATTCCCGACTCAATCGGTTGTCGATTGAAATCCCCAATACAGAGATGCCTAATGATTTGGTTTTAGCTACTCAATGGCGACGAAAACTACTTAAAGTTTACTGATTTTGTCGATTTCATTCAACAATAACATCCACAATTTGTCGATTTCATTGTGCAACTGTGCAAGAGCCACGATTTGTCGATTTCAATTTCATTGTACAAGTAGCAAGAAAGTAAAGCAGGAGCCACAATTTCATAGTGTTCAACTGTTCACTGGTTCTAAAGCAGGACATGAGCAGTAGCCACCATTTCATCATTCAATCTTTGTGCAACATGAAAAGTAGTAGCAGACTAGCAGGTAAGGTAAATGCTTCTGCCTTCTTGTTCTTTAGGTTTCTTTTTTTCTTTTTTCAATTTTCATGTTGGGACTTTGGACTTGGGAGGAATGTTAACAGATTTCAGACTAACAGTAGCACCTTTGATTGGTTTTAATTTGTGAATTGTGATAAGATTAAGAACATTGTTTTTATTCTCTCAAAAACTCAACTTCTTAGTGGTTTTTTTGGGCAAGTAATCAAGTTTAGGTTCATATTCTTAATTGCTTAAGTAGTTAAGCTTAATTCAAACAATTAAACTCTTAATATATATGTATATGTGTTATCTCTTATAAAGTTGGAATGCAAACAATAGCCTTTTGGGACTTGGGAAGACTGAGCATCAATAGCCTTCTTTTGCAATAGTAGTATTGTCATCCCCACTCAGGTTGTTTTGCTCCTTATCTTTTATTTATTTATTTCAGTTTCAATATGTCTTCTAGGGTTAGAAAATATGATTCTGAATGCCAAAAACATAAAAAGAAAAAAAGAAAAGAATTGAAGAGGTAATTCAATCTCAAAAAGGATCTCTTGATAAGTTTGTCATAAAAGAATCACACATTTCTCTTGACAATGAGCATATTGATGTTAATTTGGATGATAATGTTGATGCTCATAATGAAAATCCTAACCTGGTGAATTTAGTTGGCACTCTAAATGATTCCCATGAGGATTTGGCTACAAATGTTGATACTAGCGTTGGTTTAGATGATACTAATGTCAATGTTAACAATGCTTCTAATGATGCTCTTGATGCTAGTGATGGTGATTATGCTACTAATGTTCATGATGCTTTTAATCATTTTGATATATTTGATTCAACAAATTGGGATGCTTTAGATTTTAAAATGATTGATGTGCTAGTTGCTAAAGGTCCTAAAAGAGATTTGTCTATTCAAAAAGGTCCTAAAGATAAATTTTCTAAGCGATTTTCTGCCACATGGTATACTAGAATTTTATCAAATGGGGAGAAATGTGATAGAGATTGGCTTGTATACTCGGTGGAGCTTGATAAGGTATTTTGTGTTTGTTGTAAATTTAAAAAAAAATACATGTAAAAGGTCAGTTAACAAATGATGGATATGGGGATTGGTCACATCTCACTAGACTTAAGGAGCATGAAACAAGGATAGATCATGTAATAATTATGAAAAATTGGTACGATTTGCGGTTAAGACTTCAAAAAAATCAAACTATTGACAAAGTTGTTCAAACCTAAATAGAGAAAGAAAAAAACCATTGGAAAAAAGTCTTAGTAAGAGTTGTTTCTATTGTAAAGTTTCTTCCAAAACATAATCTTGCATTTCGTGGAAGTAATGGAAGATTGTATGAAAATAGCTAATATGTATTGAGAATTCAATACATATTGCGTCGTTTTCTTATCTTTTAGGATTTTAAATTATCTTTATCCCAAACAATTGAGTCATTTTCTTATCTTATTTTCCAAATTTTCTTATTCATGGACCTAAGTTTATGATTTACCTATTTGGTGTTATTTTTTTTTGTGTAAACCAACTTAAAATCTTTTATTTATTGTGATGCCAGATTGATGCTGCAGCATTGGAGGCTGTTTTGGATGAAACTATGAAGATATTTTTCTTGAAGAAGATTGAAATCCCTGATTTTTGGCTCTCCAAATCTTTTGATAAATTAAAATCAGATAAATGGCTGGAGTAGGAAGTGTGTATAATATTTTGGGCAAATATTTGGTTATAACTTTAGTGGTTGTACTTTTAGTTTATTTTAAGTTTCCTATTTTACTAGTTTGCCATCCATGGTTTGGTATAAATAGGTGTAGTGTTATCTTGTTTTGGAGATATCTTTTTTGGTATTCCATCAGTTGGAAGAACTGATATAGTGACTCTCTCTAGAAAGTTTTAATATTAAGTCTTAAATATTTTATAATTCTTGTTCTTCATTTTTTAGTTGCTCCAGCATTGCTTCAGCATTACTTGTCTTTATATTTCGTTATTACTTATTGTCTTTACTTTATGCACTTTACATTTCCGTCATTTAATTTCTGTCATTTACATACCGTCATTTACATTATGTCTTTAATTTATGTCATTTACTTTTCTTGCAATTTATATTACGTAGTGAGTAGCTAATTTTATAGTTTGGTGTGAGACGAAAAGGGAGGTTGTAAGCCAAAAACTAGTGGACTTTGTTCTTCAATAACATTGTTCCACTATGTCATTTTAAGTTTTATAAATCCAAAAACACTTCTTGACGAATTGATCACTTCTTAAGGTGTGAAAGTGTCATAGACTTAGGAATAAGTCATGAAAAAGCACGTCAGTTTGAATGATACGGGAGGTATACTTGGAAGAGTTACTAGCAAGGGAACTTGCTATCTTTGTTTTTCAAATCGATTTATTCTTGACGAGTTGATCACTAGTCAAAGTGTTAAAGTGTAGTGGACTCAGGAATGAGCCACTAAGAACACGTCAACTTGAATGATATGGGAATCGACTCGGAAGGGTGATTTTTAAACAAAGGCATTTGTTTTTCCATATACTTTAAAGAAACCATTTGACACTCACACTGGTCCGGACATTTGCATAGGCATATGTTGATTGAAGGCTAAACAAAAGTGCAATGGTAGATATCCGGAAGGATACTCTTTAAAGTACATGGTGGAACTTGTTGTTGCTGAACTAATGCTATAGCATCCCTATAGCATTGGCCTCCAAAATTTGTGTTTACTCCTCACTTTAAGTCTTGCACCCATTCTATCTTTATATATCCTGTTAATCATATCACTGTTAACCAACTCAAACAAAGTCTTCAAAATCGCCATCTGAAATCTCTTCTTTTATTACTTGAAAAGACGATATTGGATCCCGTTGTATACTTGCTTTGAGATTCAATTATCACATGTCTTAGAGGTGTGCAAACATCCGTATCAATAGCAATGGTAATTTTTTGGGCTTAATTGAGATGTTGGCTGAATTTGACCTAATTATTCAGGATCATGTTCAACGCATTACAAATGATGATTTACATGTTCATTATCTTGGTCATAAAATTCAGAATGAGTTGATAACTTTACTTGCTAGGAGAATTAAATCTGAAATTATTAATAAAGTAAAAGAGGAAAAGTATTTTTCTGTTATTCTTGATTGCACTCCTGATATAAGTCATCAAGAACAATGTCCTTAATATTAAGGTATGTAGATGTCTCTTCTAATACTGCTAGCATTGAGGAATCTTTTCTAGGATTTTTGGAGGTAAATGATACCACGGGCCAGGGTTTGTTTGATGTTCTAGTAGCTGAATTAAAGTGTCTTGGTTTGGATATAGATGATGTACGAGGACAAGGTTATGATAATGGTTCAAACATGAAAGGAAAACATCAAGGAGTACAAAAGAAATTACTAGATATAAATCCTAGAGCATTTTATACTTCTTATGCTTCTCATAGTCTTAATTTAACTTTGTGTGATATAGCCAATACTTGTGGTAAAGTTAGAGATTTTTTTGGAATAATTCAGCGTATTTATACAATATTTGCCAATTCTACTAAAAGATGGCAAGTGTTTAAAGATAATGTAAAAGGATGGACTGTAAAGTCATTGTCAACAACTCGGTGGGAGAGTCGTATTGATAGTATTAAAGCTATAAGATTTCAAGTGTTAGATATAAGAGAAGCTTTACTTCAAGTAGCCAAAATAGATAACGATTCAAAAATTAGAAGTGAAGCAAAATCTTTATCACAAAATGAGCTTGGTGATTTTGAGTTTCTAGTGTCAATGGTGGTTTGGTATGAAATACTATATGCTGTAAATTTGGTTAGTAAGCATTTACAGTCAGAAAATATGTTAATTGATGTTGCTAAATGTAACACCCGTTAAAATCCAAGTAAGCGGTGTTACGAAAACGACCCTCCTCTACCGTGGCGTGGCCTTGGGGAGGTTGAGGTTGCTTAGACTAAACCTAAACTCATGACCTGATCATTCAAGATTGCGAAACGAATGGAAAACGAGCCTCGGGGAGCTCTGGGCGAGAGTGACCCGCAAATGTGACAAGGGCACAATCGCCTGTCACAGTCGCTAGGACTGTACCGAATGGGAGTTGGGGTCAGCGACATTGCCCTACGACAATGCCACAGGGCATAGTCGCCCCCAGCGTGCAATGTGTATAAAATTCGGATTTGACCTATTCTAACCCCATTTCTTCTACCACTCATTTTGGAGGCGATTTTAGGAGGCTTGGGGCGATTTTCTCTCTTCCAAACCTTCTCCTTGGTCAAATCTTCATCTAAGGTAAGTGAAATCATCTTCTAATCTCAAATGTTGTGTTTGGGTTAATTATTGCAAGGTTTTCCTTGTGTGAGTTCAAGAATTGAGTTTCCTTTCTCGTCTCCCTAAATTTCTAGGGTTTCATCAATCTATCTCCTATCTTTTAAAGAACTTGAGTTTGATGTCATAGTAGTAACCCTAAAGGTTTATTGTTGGTGGATACGAGTGGTGGATAAGGTAATCTTCTCTTTTCCTTCTACTAAGGAATTAGGGTTTTGTAGTTCTCTTCTCCTTTCCATTTATGGGAACTTGGTTTAACTTAGAAATTGTTGTAGCTAAGGTTGTGGTGGAAAAGCTTGGAGCTAGAGGAAGAATCAAATTTTGTCTAAAGAACTCAAGTTGTGGTAAAACCTATATTTAGTCTAAATATTAGGGGTGTAAATAGGTCAGGTTGGGTTGGGTTGGGTTCGGGTTCAACCCATTTATTAATTGGGTTGAAAATCTCAACCCAACCCAACCCAACCTGTTGGGTTGGTGGGTTGGTAGCGGGTTGACCTGTTTATGACTATCTCAACCCAACCTGTTAAATAAATGGGTTGAACCTGGGTTGACCCATTTAAATTTAAAATTCTAAATGAAATAAAAATGCTTAAACTACTTCATTCCACGACAAAGTCAAACAAATTGTTCGAAATTTAATAAAACACAACCAAAAAGTAAAATAAATTGTTCAAAGTTTCCCACAACCACAAAGTTAAATAAATCATAGTTCCAAAAAAGTTTCTAAGTAACTCGACTTGCACTTTCATCGGCTCCAACTTCATTCTCGGTATTACTTTCCTCTCGATCTTCCATCTTCTCCGTCATGATTGCTCCACATAACGCCTCAAGTTGCGATTCCATTTGTGCTATAGAAATAAATAAATTAACCAACAACTTAGTTATACCAAATAAATAGTTTTATATGATAATACGAAATATACAAATTATAAGTTAGAACAAACCTTCTCCATAAACCCAATCTCTTAGACAAATAATAGCCTCAACCGTAGAAGATTTCAACGAACTTCTATAAGCATCAAGAACCCTACCGCCAATGCTAAAAGCAGATTCAGATGCCACGGTTGATATTGGGATAGCTAAGATGTCCCTAGCCATCCGAGCAAGAGTTGGATACCGAATCTCATGAGTTCTCCAATAGTCCAAAATGTTTATATTCTTCACGCGAGGCGTGAGCTTCTCCTCTAAATAACATTCAAGCTCAGATTTAACGGCTTGAGAAGTCACCTTGGTTAAAAAGTCATCAAAGTCCTGATAGACAACAAACAATTAGAAGATAAATAGAATATGTATAAAAAAACAGTAAATATATAACATACCATCAAAAGTGAAGCAGAAGTTGGATCTAGCACATCTTGATATTCTTCTTGAGAGTCCAACGAGCCATTCTTAGGTTGACCAACTTTGGATTTATTCAAGTTTGACTCATCCACATACTCTTTAAACAATGAAAACAATTTCTCCTTCATTATTGCCAACTCGGATTTATACCCCTCCCCATAAGCTTTCTCATAACCCCACTCAACAAGTTGAAATTTATATCGTGGATCCAAAACAGCCGCAAACGCCATAACTGTGCTAAAATCAGCCCAATATTTCTCAAATTTCACATACATCCGAGTAGCCATTTTTTGCATAAACATGTCATGGCTGTCTTTTTCTTTGTGTAACAACACTCTAACCGTCAAAACATTAGCAAAATACAGATTGGTAGTAGTATACTTAGACCCAGAAAAAGCACAAGTTACCTCGTAGAAGACCTTCAAGAACTTGAAAGTTCTTTCGAATAAAAATAGTAAAATTATAAGCAGAAACATAAATGGACAGATTAGAAACTTACTCATTGATCAAATTGTTCAATGTTCACTGTTATAGTCTTATAGATTGTAGACCTGTATATAAAATTATAAATGGACATTATAAACTAAGATTTAATCAATAAATGGACATATTGTATTACAGAATGGACATATTATAAATTAAGATTTAATCAATAAATGGACATATTATAAATTAAGATTGTAGACCAGAATCCAGAAGACGAGTTCCAGAAATACAAGTTATAAACTTCAGTTCCAGTTCCAGAAATACAAGTTATAAACAAGTTATAAATACAAGTTATAATGTTTCAGTTCCAGAAAACGAGTGGACTGAAGTGGAACTGAAGTCGTGAACTCGTCTGGAACAGTGGAAGTCTGGAATCTAGATTCTGGAACTCTGGAACTGAAGTTTTCTGGAATTGAACTCGTGAACTCGTCGTGGAACAATGGAAGTATGGAATATGGATTCTGGAACTCGTCGACTCGTCGTGGACTCATGGTCCTCGTGGATGCGTTATGCGTATGAGGAGTCGCCGTTAAGGGTGAGGAGAGGGAGGAGACGTAGAGTTCAGACGAGAGGAAATGAGGAAGAAAGAAAGTGGCGCCTATGTATTTCCTATTAGGGTTACAGGTTAGTTTCAAATTTTCAATTTGTTTTTTAACTTTCAAATTTTAAAATTGAAATTATATTATATATATTTATATTATATTTATTAATAACTAAAAAAATTTATTAGGTAATATTATAAATGGGTTATAAAAAGGTTATAAATGGGTTAGTAACAAGTTGTAAATGGGTTAGTAACAGGTTGTAAATGGGTCGAAATCAGGTTGAAAACAGGTTGAAAATTTCAACCCAACCCAGACCCAATTAATAAATGGGTTAGGCGGGTTGACCGATTTAACTTAAATGGGTTGAAATTCTCAACCCAACCTGCTACTATTGGGTTGGGTCACTTTTTGCCACCCCTACTAAATATAGCAAGGTGAGTTCTAGTTGCTTTACAAAACTATATACATGTCAAAATATAAATGTTTTGGGTCTTGAACATACAAACATGTGCTCACTTCATATTTAATGAGTTTTGATGATTTTGGGTATTTTGAGCATATTGAGTTGCTAAATGATTACGAAAGTATTATAATATGTTAATGGGTGTTTTGATCACCAAATAGGATGTTGGTTCACTAGTAAATATTTTGTTGGGTTTGAAGGATTGGGTACTCATTTCATTGGTTATCTAATTTGTGTAATTTGGGTCACAAATGGTTTTGGATGGAAAGATTTTTAAGAGTCAAAATCTTATGGACAAGTATTTTGGTTATGGTGCATTTTTGGGGTTATGCTCAACTTATGAGTTTTGGATATCAGAACTCTAAATTCATTTTATCATAAAAGTGCTAGTTATTGGAAACGGTCACCCTTTGACCATATATATATTTTGGGAAAAATGTGGACTTTACGAATTAGGCCTTGGGCCATTTGTAATTAAAGTAATTGTCCGCTTTGGAAAAGCTGTACATCGGCATCTATAGCCATATTGGCTTTATCTAATTTCCAAGCGTTTTATGATGTCCTTGTGACTTGGCTCATACGCTAAGGGGTTTTGGGACGTTGTCCTGTTTAAATGGCTTATTGGAGCATTTCATGGAAGGTAACTATTATACAAATGTTGGTCATTACATGTTTGGATGCACTAGTTCATTCAATTGGAGTCATGTAATGTTTAGACTGTAATGCATTGGATCCATAGGCATAAGAGTCGTTTGTTCATCATGGAGTCTTGTATTCCATGTTTGAGTCTAGTGAGTGGTCCCCAAGTCATGTTTTTATGTAAGCTTGCGGTGGTGCTCTTGAAGAGCCGTATACGGAGCTAAGTCTTGCGGTAGTGCCCATGGTGAGCCGGATACGGAGACTTGTGACTTTTGTGGTGACATTCATCTGGAGATCGAGTAGACTAGTGTCATTTGGATATCTTGCGGTGGTTGCTCAATGGAGCCATATACGAGGATCCATGACATAGTAAATCTCGTGAACGTTGATAAGTGACTTAACTTTGTGTTCCGCCACATTCGACAACCGGGTCTCCCCCGTCACCAGAAGGTATTATCTTGGGTATTCCTTTACCCATACCTTCGGTGCTAAAATGTACCATTTTATTTATAAATGAATAGTATTTTGACGAAATACCTTGTGGGTGCGTTTTGGTGAAAATCAGTTAGTGAACATATTTGAAAAGGAATGTTCGGTATTGCAAATATTATGGTTTATGATCAACGCCTTTTTATGACTAATATTTCAGGGATGGACGTTTTTAGAATAAATTATTCTTTTTAAACGTTTTATGATTTATGTGATAAAATTGCTTTAACTCACTAGGCGTTAAGCCTAACACTTTTTCTTTTCGAAATGTATATTAGGTCTTAGGTGGATCTGAGTGACGAGTGCAGGGGCGGATGCATTGTGCAATTAGTGGGGGGATAGGCCCCCATTAAATGGGAAAAAAGAGTTTTTTTCTTATGTAAAAATATGTTTTTTTAAACTTTATACCTTCTTCAGTCCCTCCAATAATTTTTTGTCTGGGACCCATCAACCAAAAAAAATGCATCAAAACCAACCAAAAAACTAAAAGCCATTCTCGAAATCAACTAAAAAAAACTGAAAAAGTCCCTCAAAATCGACAAAAAAGCTTAAAAATCCCTTGAAATTAACCAAGAAAACTTTAAAAATCCCTCGAAACGGTGGATTTAGGCTAAAATGAACCGAACAACTTTACGGACATCTAATCTACCTTAAAAGATTCCCCCACTAGGAAAAAATATTGGATCCGCCACTAGACAAGTGGAGCTTGGTAGAAGTTCCAGTAGGATTAGGGGTGTTCATCTAAACCGCCAAACCGCACAAACTGCCCACACCACACCGCACCGCACCGCAAAGTGCGGTTTAGAACTTCCGCGGTGCAGTTTGTGGTTTGCATTTTTACCAAACCGCATTATGCGGTGCGGTTTGCGGTTTTGAGTTATCAAACCGCGGTTCAAACCGCACCGCACATTATATATATGTATATATTTTTAATTTTATATATTACACACATATATATGTATATATAGAATAATTGCAATATTTATATAATATGTATTTATGAATCGGACGTATTGAATATTTTTTATTTTTTGGACCACGATCACGTTATCATTGATTTTAAAATGAATTTTTGATCTTATAATTATTGAATTGTAGGTGTAAAGTGCGTAAGATACAAACTCCATAAACCGCACCGCACTGCACCGCATTTTGCGGTGCGGTTTGAGGTATATGCGGTGCGGTTTGAGGTTTGGAAAAATGCTCAAACCGCATATGCTGTGCGGTTTGTTGTTTTGTCCTAAACCGCACCGTGAACACCCCTAGGTAGGATGGCTCTAGAGACGTCATCCGATTTTGGGAAGATAGCAGATTTGGTGGTTTTAGTAACACCCGACTGATTTCGTCCCTGTTCGTGGGACTAGATAGTTCCGTTAGAACTCTGATACATGTTGTAGTGTTGCTTCCCTTGTAAATGTTAGATATTTGTTATTTCAAGTTACATATTTAAGGGAGTTTTGGAAATTTTATTTTGTCTGCTATTTTCCAATTTTAGGGGTGTTACACTATCAAACAAGTTAAAGGCTTGATTTCTTTTTTTGAGGGATATAGAGAGACAGGATTTTTAGATGCTATAGAATCAACAAAGAAAATTGCCATTAAATTGAATATTGATCCGTTGTTTCCTCAAAGGCGTGAAATTCGAAGGAAAAGACATTTTGATGAAAATCCGCGTGATGCATCTGAAATTAATTCACAATCAACGGAGGAGTCAATTAGAGTTAATTATTTCTTATGTGTCGTTGATCATGCAATTGCTTCACTACGTAGGAGATTTGAACAATACCAAGAATATGAAAGTGTGTTTGGGTTTTTGTTTACATCTGATAAGTTGCGTTCTTTGGATGATACATGTTTAAAGTCTTCTTGTTTTAATTTTGAAAATGCACTAAAGAACCAAAACCAATCTGATATAGACGGGAATGACTTATATGTTGAACTGAAGATACTTCAAGATTATTTACCCAAACAAAAGATGGGGCCGATTGATATTTTAAAGTATTTGAAACATGTGGAATGCTTCCCCAATGCTATTATTGCTTATAGAGTTTTGTTGACTATTCATGTAACCGTTGCATCTGCAGAAAGAAGTTTCTCAAAGCTGAAGTTGTTGAAGTCTTATATGCGCCCCACGATGACACAAGAAAGGCTTAACGGACTTGCCTTGATAACACTTGAAAATGACTTATTGGAGAAAATTGATTATGAAGAACTCATTGAAGATTTTGTTTCAAAGAATGTTAAGAGAATGATTCTATTTAAGTGAGCTTGACATGTTACTTTGTCTTTTTAAACTTTTTGGTTATTTTCATTTGTAAGACTTTCAATATAATATGAACTTTTCTATTTAACTTTTATATGTTATTTGTTTTGTGTTCCAATCGACTCGTATTCTTGATACAAGGGTAACAGAGCCTCCAAAAAGCTTGGAACGACCCTGCTATTTGCCAAGGCAAGATTGAAAAAGGCTATATATTTTAACAATATACGAGATTTTACCCCTTATTTTTTATCTTCATCAGTTTAAAACTTTAATAATCTCTTTCTCATTTTTGTACGCCTCTTGAGAAAATTTATACCATTTTTAGAGTTCATAGAAGATGTTGGCATTACCTTCTATGGATGTGTATTTACCACCGGTGCATATATGAATATTTAACACAAGATGATAATACATGTCATTACCCTCATCTACAATTTCAGTGTAAAGGACATGTCAACGAACGATAATTGTCAACAATTTGACTGCAAAAACAATCAATGAACTACTAAAAAAGGTAAGTACATCCATGCTTTTAGCAAAGTTTTTGTTAGTTTACGAGATGCTTACGAAAACAATTACGTCTAAATTACAAAAAGTTAAAAACACTACGAAACTTGATTCGTATAATTTACGAAATTATATACTATTGGGTACGTATATGTTAAGCAATGTGTTATTAAATGTTTCTGAAGTACGAAATTGTTTGGTGTATTACATGTTCGCAGTGGCGGACCCATGATTTTTGTCAAGCGGGTGCGCACATTTAAGGTGAATTAAAGGTCCGTAAAGTCATGATTTTAAAAATGTTTATGGTTTAATCTCCTTGATTACCATTGAATACAAGAACCCTTTAAATAGGGAGAATATACAACAAGAGTATCCTCAATAGAAGGGATAATATAACTACCTAAAATACAGATAGATATATATAGAATATTTACGTCTAATAGTCCCCCGCAGTTAGAGCGGGGGCAGAGCAGACGCTCAAACTGGAACGAAATGCCTCAAAGAGATGCCATGGAGACCCTTGGTAAAGATGTCGGCGTACTGGTAAGCTGCAGGAACATGAAGCACACGAATATGACCAATACGAACTTTTTCCCGGACAAAATGTATGTCAATTTCAACATGTTTTATTCGTTGGTGATGAACGGGGTTCTCCGAAAGGTATACGGCTGAGACATTGTCAGAATAGACAATTGTGGCATTACGAACGGGAACATGCAACTCGAGTAATAAATTGCGTAACCAACTTGTTTCGGCAACAACGTTCACAACACCTCTGTATTCAGCCTCAGCGCTGGAACGAGAAATGGTATGTTGATGTTTGGAAGACCATGAGACTAAATTATCCCCAAGATACACACAGTAGCCTGATGTAGAACGTCTCGAATCTGGGCATCCTCCCCAGTCAGCATCTGAATATGCAGTAAGATGGAGACCTGTAGATGACTTGATGTGCAGGCCAAAGTGAATCGTTCCCTGAATATATCGGAGGATTCGCTTGAGAAATTGGAAAAGCGGCTCACGGGGGGCGTGCATAAACAAGCTTACATGTTGTACCTCATAAGAAAGATCAGGCAGCGTGAAAGTTAAATATTGGAGAGCTCCAACCAGGTTGCGGTAGAGGGTGGCATCAGGAATAAGATCGTTAGCGGAGGCACTAAGTTTAGCCGATGTGTCGACCGGTGTAGTACATGGCTTACAATTACTCATGTTGGCACGTTGAATAATGTCGTGGGCATACTGAGACTGTGATAAGAATAACCCGGTCTTGCTGCGAGTAACTGAGATTCCTATAAAAATGATGCAAGGACCCAAGATCTGTCATAGCAAATTCCCTGGAGAGGGTATCGATCGTTGCTTTCAAGAACCTTGAGTCCGACGCTGTGAGGATAATATCATCGACGCAGAGTAATAAATATGTCGTATGTGCACCCCTTCGATAAATGAACAGGGAATTATCACATGCACTACTGCGAAACCCATTAGCGATAATAAATGTAGCAAAACGAGTATAGCACGCCCGTGGGGCTTGTTTTAGTCTATATAAGGATTTACGAATGCTACATACATAGTTAGGTGCTTTAGGGTCAACGAACCCCGGTGGTTGGTGCATGTAAATAGTCTCATAGAGATCACCATGCAAAAAAGCGTTTTTAACGTCAAGTTGATGTATCAACCAAGACTTATAAGCCGCAAGAGTAAGAATAGTCCGGATGGTTGTTGGTTTTACAACCGGACTAAAGATATCATCACAGTCGACACCAACGGTTTATGATTTTCCATTAACCACTAGGCGAGCTTTGTACCTGTGAAAAGTATCATCCTCATGAAACTTGTGACGAAAGATCCACATACATCTAATAACAGGTCGATCGGTGGGACGAGATATAAGCTCCCAAGTGTCATTCGCCTGCAACACACCAAATTCCTGTTTCATGGCAGCGAACCAATTTGGATCCGATAAAGCTTTGGTGTAGGATGATGGAATTGGGGAGATGGGCAGGTTGTTAGTGGTGTGAAGGTTTAGTTTGTGTTGAGGTTTAAGAATTCCATGTTTGGACCTGGTGGCCATAGGATGGCGATTAGACGAGTAAGGTAGGGTGGAGGTGGTGGGGGCGTTGGTGGTGGAGAAGGATTGGGTGGCGGAGAAGGATTGGGAGGTGGCGTCGGGATCAGTGGGTTCGGTTAAGAGGCGTCGAATAAGGAGGTGGGTAAGGAGTCATCGTCAAGAAAAGAATAGGAAGTCGGTGGTTGAGGATCAAGGAACGGGAATGAGTGTTCGTCAAAGATAACATGACGAGAAAGGATGACTTTATCGGTTGAAAGGTCGAGGCACCGATATCCCATAAAGTTGGTGGGGTAGCCAAGGAAAACACAACGAGTTGAACGAGGATGGAGTTTGTGTGGTTGGGTGGTGGACGTATTGGGGTAACATGCACAGCCGAATACCCGAAGATGGGTATATGTCGGGTGGCCGAGGTAAAGGGAAAAAGTAGGGGTGTGGTGGTTCAAGAGTTTGGTAGGGAGAATGTTGTGTAGGTATACCGCCATATGGAGGGCCTCAACCCAAAATGAGGGTGGTAGGTGGGCATGGGCCAACAAAGCACGAATAATATCATTTAAGCGGCGGATCATGCGCTCGGCTTTGCCGTTTTGAGGGGACGTTTACGGGCAAGTGAAACGGAAGGTTAACCCGTGGGTAGATGCAAACGTTTTAAATTCATTGTTATCAAACTCCCCTCCCAAATCACATTGAAAGGATTTAATCTTGCGATTGAATTGTGTGAGAATAAGTTGGTGAAATTTTGTGAAATTGGTAAATGTTTCGGACTTGAATTTAAGTGGGTAAATCCATACAAATTGTGTAAAATTATCTATGAGGACCATATAGTATTTATACCCAGATTTACTCAACACAGGTGAGGTCCACAAATCACAATGAATAATGTCGAAAGGAGAAAAAGTAAATGACTGCGAATCATAAAAAGGCAATCTCTTGTTCTTAGATAATTGACACGCATGACAGATAGAAGACTGATGATGTTTAGTACTAGAAATAAAAGAACGACTATGTAAATAATCTAAAACTGGGGAGCCGAGATGGCCTAGTCGGTTGTGCCATAGATCGGGTGGGGGCAGAGCAACCGAGAATGAAGGATGATCTGGTGGTGTGAGTGGGTAGAGATCACCCGTACTATTGTGGCATGAAAGAATCTTCCCAGTCTTGAGATCCTTCACAGAAAAACTACACGGATCAAATTCAAGAGAAACATTGTTATCCCGAGTAAATTGGCGAACATAAAAAAGATTTTTAATAATGGTGGGCAAGTAAAGAATATTTCGCAATAAGAATGTTTTATTTGAAAGAGTATGGGTGGCATTACCGGATCCTTTAATTGGTATGCGATTACCATTACCGACGAAAATAATGTGTATAGACGGTGACGACAAGGGAGTTTGAATCTTACCTGAGTCGGCCGTCAGATGTGATGAGGCGCCGGTGTCCATATACCAGGAAGGATCAGGGTAGTTGAGTTGCTTAGTCTGGAATGCCTAATGGAGGTCGGTCGGTTTTAGAGCATCATGGCCGGTTCCACCAACATTTTGTTGGACCGGATCCGAGGAGTGGTCAACTGTGGGCTGCGTGTAACACCCCGAATTCTGAGAGCCTATGTATTATCGTTCTCGTTTTGGAAACCTCTTAATTTTAAGGATTTATCAGTTTTATATTGAACCTATTAGATTTAAGCATCGTGGGCTAAAAAGTGTCAAAATTGTGAAGTTCGGGATGGCTCGCGACAGTGCCCGCGAGAGTGACAGGATGTCACAATCGCAAAGGCACAATCTTCGGGGGTCAAGAACTCTCGGTACGTCTCTCGCGATAGTGCCATGCGAGAGTGACAGGGTCACAATCGCCGGGCACTATCGCCCAGATTGTACCGCGGGTGGGGGTGTTGGCGCGATTATGCCCGCGAGAGTGACAAATGTCACTCTCTCCGTGTCACTATCGTCGGCGAGTGTTTGGGTATAAAAAGCCTAGGTCGCGATTTTCAGTCATTATATCTGATTCTAGGGTTTGGTGTGCGATCTTCTCTGCCGAAAATCAGTAGGTAAGTCTTCCTTACAACCTCTTTCATCATTTATGGTGATTCTAGGTCATTAATGGTGGTCCTTAACTTTTAGGAGGTGTGTTTGGTGAGCTCTCAAGTGGTTCCTCATCTCCTCCATTTCCAAGTACTTAGTTTTCTTATAAGAAAACTACTAAGGTGAGTTCTTACAGTTTTTACTAAACCTTATACATGTCAAAAGATCGATTTTGGATACCTAATATCTCCTTTTTCATATACTTGATTTGTATAAATTCGTGCTAAACCTAACTTTTGGGGATATTAGTGTTTATGATGATTTTGGGGAAATGACGAATTATGAACTGTAATAATGTTCTTGTTAGGGCTAATTGTATGTTAAATAGAAGTTCAGGGTATAAACTGTCAATTATTCAAAGTTGTAAGCTTGTTGGGCCTAGAAGCCCATAAGCCCGTCAGGCCTGTGTGCCTAAGTATTTAAAGTTATTTTTCTATTTCATTTGTAAGGTTAGAAGTTCATAATTTCATTATTCAGTTTTCTAGTCATTAGGTTTACAAACCCTAATCAGAAATTCTCTCTGTAAACCTAAACCTTTGAAGTATTATCAATCATATGACTAGTTGTTGTGGCCTATAAACTGTTCATCTTTGATCATATTTACTTGTGATTGCACTGCACTGGGATCTACAATTGGTATCAGAGCAGAAAGGCAAAAAGGTTTGATCCTCAAAAAGGTTTGTCTGAAACCCTATAATCGATTATTGATATTAATTATGCTTATTGTTATTATCTGATTATTTGTTTAATCTACTTCTGCAAAGTTAAAGTTTTTTTCTGTGTTCGATCGATTATTTTTTTCTGGAAAATTAAAGTTCTTATCGATCGAATCTGGGAATTTTTTTTTATTTTCTTTGTTTGCTATCGGTTTAAGGGTTCGCTTACTGTGTTTATCGATCTGTATGATCTTATCGCTTTCGGTCTATTTTTTTTTCTGAAAAAGGTGTTTCCGGTCGAATAGTGGTTGATTATATGTGTTACCTTCGATCGAAGGATCGAAGTCTATGTGTGGTTTTTGATCGCATCGATCGAATTGCTTTCTGTTGAATTTATCGTGTTCTTCGGTCGATTGAAGTTTCTGGGTTTGATCTTGGTCGAATCCCAGAAATTCATCGTGTTCTTCGGTCAATTCTTAGTGTTTATCGGCCCTATTAGTTATTCGATCTTATCAGTTTATCGTATTTGATAGTCATTCGACCTGAGCCTTCGACCGGATACTTGTATTCCCCGGTCTTGCACCTTCGACCGGGTACTTGCTCAATCCAGTCTTACCATTCGACCGAGTACTTGTTACTCCGGTCTTACCATTCGACCGGGTACTTGCTTACTCCGGTCTTTCCTTCGACCGGTATCTTGCATATTCCGGTCTTTGCTTCGACCGGTACGGTTCATTCTCCGGTCTTACGTTTGACCGATATCCTGTTAGACTGTGCCCGTGTGTTTATGTGTTTCTTCAATTTATTAGTATATTTGGATCATCCTGCTTGCCTAACGATCATTACAGTGCTCTTAAGTTAAGAAGTAAAGATGAACTCAAGGGAAGCTTTAGCCATCGGTTCTGACCAAAAGCCCCCGGTGCTCTTTCGGGGAGAGTACCCTCAGTGGCATGACCGATTTATGAACTTCAAAGAAGCAAAATCCACCTATGAAGCAATATACAAATGCCTGACTGAGGGTCCACCAGATTGTCCAATGAAAGTGGTACCAAGAAACCCAGCTGAAGGAAGGCAAGAGCGACAGATTCGGAAATCTCTTGGTGATTTTACTAAGGAAGAAAAGGATATGTACGATGCAGAAAAGCTAGCAAAATCGTACCTTCTTCAAAGTCTACCAAATGACATCTATGCTTGTATAGATAGCTTCAAGGATTCATCGAAAAAGATGTGGGACCAAATAGAGAAGATGATGATGGGAAGCCACATCAACAACCAGCTAAAGGTGACCAACTGTATCACCAGATATGATGGGTTTAAAGCAAGAAAAGGTGAAACGCTGACGGAAACCTACGAGAGGTTTAATATGCTTCTGAATGATCTTCAGAAGAATAAGATCACAAAGACGAACACGGAAAACAATATAAAGTTTATGAACAACTTACAGCCTGAGTGGAAACCGTTCGTCTCCCATATACGCCACACTCAGACCCTGGAGAAGTTGTACCTTCACGAACTCTATGAAATGCTGCTCCAGGACGAAGAGGAAGTGATGGAACTTATTGGGAATCAGAAAGCAGAGGAAAAGCCAGCAGCTGATCCATTAGCACTCGTATCTGAGAGAAGAGGCAAGTCCATCAGCCGATCATCTGGAAAAGAGCCCGTGCTGTGTGATTCTGAACCTGAAGATCCCGATAGTGACTCGGATCCAGAACTTACCAAGATGAAAGAAGCGATGTTGTTTCTCACTCAAGCATTTCAGAAGAGGAAGTTTTTTAACAAGTCCTCAAACAAACAAAGATTCTCTACTCACCGTGATCATCGAGAAAAGTCTGAAGGTAAGAGACGCTTTGAAGATGGTAAGAAGTCTGACAAGAGAAATGAAGAAAAGCCGAAAGACGAGCCGATCAAATGCTACAACTGTGGTCGGTTAGGTCATTTCGCCAAGGATTGTCTCAAACCAGTTGTGCGCAACGCTGACTACTACCGAGCCAAGCTGCTTCTTGCCAAAGAAAAGGAAGCCGGTAAAGCTCTAATGGCTGAAGACGATTACTGGTTGCAAGTGTCAGATGAAGAACCTGAAGATGCTGAAGCTCATTTTTGTTTCATGGGCAAACATTCATCACCGTCTGACACTGATGATGAAGATCGCAATGCTCCATGCCAGGTATGTGCCCCTTATCAAGAAGCTTTACTTGATCAGATGCAACTTTCAATGCACAAACTTGACTCTTACAAGCTACTCTTAAAAGAAAAAGAACAACTTCTCTCATCTCTAGAAAACCGTGTCACTAAACAGTCTGAATTTATGGAAAAACAAAGCTTAGAAATTTCTAGCTATCTGTGCACGATTTCTAATTTAAGAGAAGAGAATGAGAATTGTTCAACAGAGTCACAAAAGCTAAAGACCAAAGTAGATGACCTGACCGATGAGCTACGTACGTCTGAGACCGAGAAAATTGATTTGATAACTCAAAACGTGGCTTACAAAAATGAGAACATAAGGTTATCTAATCAGTTAGAAGAGCTTGAAAAGAAACTCTATAAATTTGGTCAATCTGATCAAACGCTAAAGCTAATCGCACCGAAAGAACCCAAGTATGGAAATGCGGGTATCGGTTACGATAACCCTAATTATTTGAACAAGGCTTTAACCAAAGTTCCTACTTTATATGCATCTGAATTCTTTGGATTAGACAAAATCTTTCTAGAATATAAAATACAATGGGCCATACCCACTGAGGAGGAAGACTTGGAAGATAAGTTGAGAAGGGAAAACTCCGTTCTTACTAAAAGGACAATTCCTTTTGTCTATGATTCTTTGAATGCTACTTATTATGATGACAAACCCCGTTCTCTGTCATCCGATTATTTTCATAGTTACTCTCAAGTTGAACTAGATGCTAAAACTGTTAAAACTGAGGAGGAACCTCTAGCTCACAAAGTTTATGTTCCAACTCTGATTTTAGAAAAGAAACTTGTTCAGCTAGAAGAATCATTTGCACTAGAGGGGGAAAATTTTCAAAAGGAAAAACAAGTTCTTTTATCCCAAATTGAGTGTCTCAGTTCCAACAAAAAGGAAACTATGTCTGATAAGGAAAAAGAATATTTCCAGACAGAAATAAAGAAGTTAAACTCACAACTGGATGCTATGGCAGCAGATCATCTGAAAGAGCAACTTCACAAGGCTGACCCTCAAGCTCAGCCTTCCATTCTCCAAAGTGAGAAATCTCATCTGTCTGAAAACTCTTATCCTTCCTCTGACACATCTTCCTGCAAAGCTTTTATGGGTGACTCGTCACCAATCATTTCAAATAAAGGAAAAGAGCCTCAAGTTTTTGAATCGGATCAGTGTTCTGATTGTAAAAATGCTTCCGCATATGATCTGCTCTCAACAAACTCTTCCGCTGTCCTGAAATCCTCAAGTGATGAGGTCCTTTCAGATGAGGAACTAGAATTTTCCGCATTCTTGAATTCTGAGGTGTGTTTAGATAATGATTTGAGCCAATTTGATTTTAATCCTTCTCTACCGAGCCATGTTGATTTTATAAATGAGTCCTGTGAGCCTCCGGTTAAATATTATAAGGGTGAATGTTCCACATCTGCCCCACAAAAACCTTCTGTGAACAATTCTTCAAAATCTTCAAAGTCTAAATCTAAAAAGCGTTCACAGAAGAAGAAAAAGACCGGTCGCTCTCAAAGGTCACAATCTTCAATTTTCAAATCCTCTGACTATGGGTTTAACGAAATTTCAGATACGTGTGGTCGGCGGAAAGAAGTGAAATATTCTTGGGTAGCTAAGAATTCAAAAGAGAGCACGTCAACATCAGAATTAGTTGATCCTGTCTTAAAGTCTAGAAAGAACAATAACAATCATGATGTTTTTATTTCTAAACCTTTAGTTGAATGTAATGGAACTCTTCCTTTAAAAGTTTATTCAATTCCGCAATTACTTCAACTGTCTCATGATTGCCTGTGTTGCTCTTATTGTGGATCAAATGATTTTGTTGATAGTCGTTATGCATCTGATTGGTTTGGCTCATATTATATTGCTCATAATCATTCTCATTGTGATGTTTCCCGTGATAGACAAAGACCCATATCTAAACGGGTCTCTAAGTCGGGTGTTAAATCTAACCCCAAAGGACCCATTTACGAATGGGTACCTAAAAAGAAATAACTTGTTTTGCAGGACGGTCATGTGTGGTATCTAGATTTAGGCTGCTCCAAGCACATGACCGGAAGAAGGGAGCTTCTCACAAACTTCACCGAGAGGTTTTGTGGGAATGTACGGTTCGGGAATGATCACTACTCTCCCATCAGGGGTTACGGGGATATTGTCAAAGATAACATCACGATCAAGAAAGTCTCCTATGTCGAAGGTCTTGGTCACAATCTCTTCAGTATCGGTCAATTCTGCGACAAGGATCTAGAGGTTACTTTCAAGGCTAAAAGGTACAGCGTTCGGACTGAAGATGGAAAAGAAATCCTTGCTGGAATGCGAAGCACTAACCTCTATACAATTGACCTCTCGTCCTTGAAACCCGACAAAGATGTCTGTTTGTTGTCCAAAGCATCTGATGAACAAAGCTGGCTATGGCATCGTCGTCTCTCGCACTTGAACTTCAAGAATATCAACAAGTTGGTGCTCGGTGGACATGTCAAGGGTATGCCAGATCTAAAGTTTGCAAAAGATCATCTGTGCGCTTCCTGCGAAAAGGGCAAGATGAAGAAGGCGTCCCATAAGCCTAAAGCCGTTCCTATTACTCCTCGGTCCCTTGAGCTAATCCACATGGACTTATGTGGACCCATGCGCGTTCAAAGCATTAATCACAAGAAGTATGTCCTGGTGATGGTTGACGATTTTTCTCGTTACACTTGGGTCCGATTTCTCCATTCAAAGGATGAAACTCCCGAGTTGATAATCTCACTTCTGAAAAGCATTCAAGTCAGTCTCAACTAAGTAGTTCAGACCATCAGGACGGACAACGGCACTGAGTTCAAGAATCAAATGCTCACCGGTTATCTCACTTCAGTGGGTATCTCCCATACTTTCTCAGCTGCTCGTACTCCTCAGCAGAACGGGGTGGTAGAGCGTCGGAACAGAACTCTTGTTGAAGCAGCGCGCACGATGTTATCTCACTCCAAGCTACCACTATTTCTTTGGGCAGAAGCCGTTGCTACCGATTGCTACACTCAAAATCGGTCTATCATCAACAAGTGGTTCAACAAGACACCGTACGAGATCATCAACAAACGCGTCCCGAACATCAACTACTTTCATGCTTTTGGATGCACCTGCTTTGTCTTAAATGATAAGGATGATCTTGGAAAATTCAGCCCCAAAGCAGATGAAGGAGTGTTTATCGGCTACTCCCAGCAAGCCAAAGCCTACCGTGTCTACAACAAACGGACGAAGACCGTCGTTGAGAGCGTAAATGTGACTTTTGACGAGGCCGCTGATATGGCTTCTGAACATCTCAGTTCAGAACCCGCGCTTACTGGTGTGTTAGCTTATGGACAATTACGTTCATAAGCTACACAATCTCCAGTCGATCCAAATCAAGCGTCCACGTCAAGAGCACATCTTTCTGATTTGGATTTGCTGTTTGAATTCTTTTATGATGATTTGTTCAAATCTAAGCCTAATGCTTCACTTTGCAACAGGGATGTTGTTCAAGCACCAGAAGTGACACAGGTCACTGGTCCTTCCGTCGATGGTGGACCATCTTCTTCTGAAGTTCCCCCCTCAACTGCAAATGAACCAGAATTACAAAGTTCGAGTGATCCTTCTCCGATCGAGAATGTACCTGCTTCCTCATCGAAAGAAGTAGGATCTTCTGAAGTGACCCCTGCTGACGGTGCCCCTGAAGTTCCCGATCCGGCAATCCCGGATCCTTCTACGTCTGCTTCATCTACTAAGTCGACCTCTGTTTCAATCTCGACTCCAACGAAGGAACTCACACCTCACAGGCCGTCATCACTCGAAGCAGTTCAAGACCTACCCCCCGGTGGTTATGAGGATTCTGACATTTCTCACCAGACATATCAACCTCATCCACACACCACCAAGTGGACTCGAGCTCACCCCCTTCATCAGATCATCGGTGATACCTCCACACCAGTTCAAACTCTATCCGCCACGGCGAACGACTGCTTATTTTCCTCGTTCCTCAGCCGTATCGAACCTTCCACCGTCTCTGAAGCGCTGAATGATCCGGACTGGGTAATTGCTATGTAAGAGGAACTCAACCAATTTGAGAGCCTCAAAGTATGGCGCCTAGTTCCCCGACCTAAGAACAAGACGATGATAGGGACAAAATGGATTTTTAAGAACAAGAAGGACGAAAACGGCATCATTGTTAGGAACAAAGCGCGTCTAGTGGCTAAAGGATATCTCCAGCAAGAAGGAATTGATTACGATGAGACGTTCGCACCGGTTGCCGCATTGAAGCGATCCGCATGTTCCTTGCCTACGCCGCTCACAAGAATTTCATCATCTTCCAAATGGACGTGAAATCCGCGTTCCTCAACGGCGTTCTCAAGGAGGAAGTGTATGTCTCGCAACCCGAAGGTTTCGTGAGTTCTGAAAATCCGAATTACGTCTGTTTTCTTGACAAGGCCCTATACGGTCTTAAGCAAGCGCCACGAGCCTGGTATGATGCACTCTCATCCTTCTTAGTTAAGTCTGGATTCTCTAAAGGTAAAATTGACACTACTTTATTCATTAAAAGAGAGAAGAAATATATCATTCTTGTACAAATTTATGTTGATGATATAATCTTTGGCTCCACAAACCCCAAGTATTGTCAGAACTTTTCTGCCTTAATGAGTAAACATTTTCAAATGAGCATGATGGGGCAAATGAATTTTTTCCTGGGTCTTCAAGTAAAACAATTACAAACAGGAATTTTCATTAATCAATCTAAGTACATATCGGATATTCTTCGGAAATACCAGATGGAAAAATCTTCACCTATGAAAACCCCCATGTCCACTACTCTCAAGCTTCACTCCGATCCTGACGGTAAGGAAGTGAATGCTACTATTTATAGAGGCATGATTGGCTCTCTGATGTACTTGACGGCTAGTCGGCCTGACATTATGTTCTCAACATTCTTGTGTGCAAGATTTCAGTCAAAGCCTAAAGAGTCTCACTTAGCTGCGGTTAAGCGAATTTTTCGATATTTAAAAAGTACAGCTGATCTTGGTTTGTGGTACCCAAAAGAGACAGGTTTTGAATTGACAGCCTACTCGGATGCTGACCATGCTGGAAACATGCTGGACCGGAAAAGCACATCCGGCCATGTCCAGTTCATGGGAGATCGTCTCGTCAGCTGGACTTCGAAGAAGCAAAATTGCGTGTCCACCTCCACCGCCGAGGCGGAGTATGTAGCAGCCGCCAGTTACTGCTCGCAAGTCATCTGGATGCGCACCCAACTGAAAGACTATGGTTTCAACTACTCGAGGATCCCCATCTACTATGACTCCAAGAGCGCCATTGCCATATCTAGCAATCCAGTTCAGCACACGAAGACGAAGCACATCGATGTGAGATATCACTTCATAAAAGACCACGTGGAAAGAGGTACCATCGAACTCTATTTTGTTAATACAGAGCATCAGTTAGCAGACCTATTCACCAAAGCATTGGACGAAAACGCTTTAAGTATCTTGTGTCCAAGATAGGTATGCTAAATCTGAAAGTTTGATCCTATCACAGTCCTCACCGAGTTTCATTCAATAACGAATGACTGTGTCTAATGCCCCAGTGACTTGTCTCTGGTTGCTCCAATCCACACTCCTTAGTTATTGCATTTTACTCGCTAAGTTCTGTGTCTTTGTCAAACTACTGTATCAATAAAGTAGATTTCGTTTATTTCATTTTTTTCTCTCGTGTGTTCCTTTCTTTTCTTCGTGGTACTTTTGTGTTTACTTATGCAGTTTCTCCGGTTGATATCTGAAATCGTAAGTCGCGTGTAGTGGTCGTTAGAAGATGTTCATGTGTTCAGGGGGAGCACGACCGTACGATGTTCGGTAAGGCTCTTTAGTCCTCCGTTCCAGGGGGAGCAGGTAAGTTTCTCGTCGAGGGGGAGCAGTTTCTCGTACTCCACTCAATGTCCGAGGGGGAGCAGTTTGTTATCTTTTTTCCTTAGGTTATTTTTTTATTTATTTTTTATTTTTTTTATATATATAAGAAAATTAAAAAAATATTTTCAGTTATGTATTTATTTTTTTGAAAACGCCAAAAAAAATTTAGTTTTCGTTCTTAGAGTTTTCTCTAAAACGTTTTGGTTGGACCGACTCATATCAGGAACCGGCCCATTTTGTTTCTCTCTTCTTTCTTTCTCGGCCCGGCCCAAACGAACTATGTCATTCGACCGGGGTATTTAAATCCCCGGTCTTCACCATTCTTCTCCATCACTCTTCCTTTATCTCTCTCTCAAACACATACGACCTGCACTCATCTTCTATCTCGTTTTCTCGAATCTATCTCTCGATCTCGATCGCCGGTCCATCTCTCTCTGTCGCTATCGATTCCTAAGCTCGATTCGACTTCAGGTATTATATCTCACTGACCCTCATCATGTTAATCTGCCTTGTCTCTGGGTTTGTGTCGATTCGAGCTCTCCGGTCTTTCTGTTCGACCTAGATTTTACCGGTCGAATTAGTTCACCGGTCGAATGATTCAACCGGTCGAATGCTTAATCCGGTCGAATGACTTCCGGTCATATGGCTTATCCAATCGAACTTTATCCGGTCTTAGGGGACCTCCGATCGAAGACCATAACCGGTCGAACTCTTATCCGGTGGTTTAACCACCGGTCGAATACTTCATCCGGTCGAATGTGTATCGGTCAAATGTCTTTCTCCGGACGAATGGTCTTACCGGTCGAATGGTAACCCCGGTCGAAGACCACATCCGATCTTAGGAGACCCCCGGTGGAAACCATTTCCGGTCTAAAATCTTATCCAGTCGAATCCTGGTTTATGGTTCTAATGAGCTTATAGTTATACATATTCATATGTGTGTCTATCTTAAATGGGTGTAGTTCTATGCGCCTTGGTGACTGACCCTAATTCACGAATGAGGGTTTGTTCTTCCACTATTCTGGAGTTAGTATCCGTTGTGGTTTAAATCATAACTGTATAACTCCAACGGCTATCATATTTTCCCAAACCTGCGTACTAATCGACTATTTCTTCACAGGTACAATGGCACAAAACCAACCACCATCGATTGATCCAATCGCCGATGCGGAACTGATTCCCGAGGATCAGTTCCTCCCTCTTACAGCCAATAACTACCATATCGATGTAACCCAACCTGCTATTCAATATCAGGTCATCATCGAGATACTTATGGGGCATCCAATCTCTTATGCTCTTACGGAGACTGCGACCGTTCCAATCCTATACTTACAGCAGTTTTGGCACTCTCTCCGTGCTTTAGAGGCCGATGGCGAATTCCACCTTGAAGTTCGGATAGATCATACACCAGTGCTTCTCACGTGTGATCTCTTCCGACAATTCCTTCGTTTACCGACCGCCAGATCTGTTCCAGGCAGGAATAGCTTCGACCCGATGGTTTCTGATGCTACACTGTGCACCGACCTCATCTCCTTAGGATACGGCACAGATCTTCGCATTCCATCGACCTTCAACCGCAAGTACCTCTCGACTATATGGTACACGATGTTCATTTACATAAATCGGTGCCTTTCGGCAATAACGAAAGGTATTGATCAGACGAGTGCCCCTATTCTTCGCATATTTCACGCGGTGGCCTTCAATCGCCACATGGATTTTGCCGATTTCCTTTGGTTTGATCTCGTTCAGAGAGTTCGGTCTACAACATCTCGACGACAGAATTTCATTCCATTCCTGAGGTTCTTACAGATTGTCATCCGGAACTTCATGAACCTGTATCCCGAGATACAGCGCCGTTCTACGCACCCGACATGCCCACATCATCCGACACGCAAGATACCTTCCCGCGCTGATCCAGAAGGTGTTGTCGCCCGACAAATCCCAGTCGGGTTACTAGACTATGCTCGTCCTACGGCACTGAGTGTGATAGCTTATAGGCACACTCACAACATTCTAGCTCCTATGGTCGGTCCAGGACCGGCAGGACCTGCCCAGGGAGCACGACCTGAGCGACGTGAGGGTCCGCGTCCACGATCGTGGGGCGGGAACGTCCGAATAGCTGGGGCTTCCGGACAGGGTGTGTCGAGAGAAATAATCGTGAGGGGAACAGGCGTGGGCAGTGCCGTTGGAATGAGCCAGGCTAGTTCTTCTAGACAACCATCTTCGCCGACGCAAATAGAGCCTCAAACGGCAGAAGATACAACCGATTCTGAAGACCTTCATGTTCAGTCCTCTTCTGTCGCTGCTACTGAGGACACAACAGAGCATTCCGCCTCGGAGAAAACTTTGGGCCAATCCGAATCTGAGGCTACCGCCTCTGACGCCTTGGCATCAGAAGGGTCATCTGACTCTGATGGTGACGGTGATCAACCCCCCAATGAGCCACCTATTGGAGAGACAAGGAGAGTAGAGGGAGAAACAGTCGAAAAAGTTGTAGTGAGCAGAGTGTGGGAAGGACGAATGAAGACTCGTCATGAGCGTACACGAGTGACGGGACAATCATCAACGGTTGTATCCCCCCTAGCCACATCTAGCCAGGTAGCCACATCTACTATCCAGTCTCATGTGTTGGGACAGGGTATTGAAGGATCCGTCGTGGACCTAGCGGCGCATTTGCACACCCCACCAAGCCACTCCACCATCTCTCAACAGATGGTGGTTTCACATTCTCATAGGGATTTAGCACATCCGCTATCGGGCTCTCACTTGGAGGGTGCCGATATTGAAACAAGAGAACAGTTGCCCCCGTTCTCGACATCTTCGCATGCACGGAGTCTAGAGCCTTTTGCTATACCTGCCATTCCTAGGACACATATTCCATTTTCGGCTATCGTCGGTCGCCTAAGTGGCCCGGCCGGAACATCTATAGTAATACCGTCTTCAGAAGGTTTACGAGGATTGGGTGGAAGTCCTACCACAGCTATCATCACGCCAGCTGTGAACGTAGGCGGCTCGACTTCTACAGTCGTAGCTACAACGGGAAGTCTGAGTGACCCCAGAGTTACCCCAACTGAGTTCGTCTCAAGGGAATATATGGACGGCGCCCTAAAGGCTGTCCAAACCATGTTGAGAGAGGAGGTAGACTCGCTGAAGCGAATGATCAAAGGCAAAGGTCCAGCGACTGAGCCTGAACCTTTACCTCCTACACCACCACCTATCACTCCTGCTACCGAAATGTCTATCGAAGACTTAAAATCCATTTTCCTTGCAAAGATTCTTGCCCAATCTCAAACAGAACCCTCCCGGGATGCCGATCTTCTGTCACTACTTCGTACTCAAGCATCCACCACTACCCCACCACCCCCCAACCCATTATATCTCCAGAGTCCTTCCAGGTTCAACAAGCCATGCTTCAGTCTCTGCAGCAAACCGTAGCTGTTTTGACTGAACGTCTATCAGCAGTGGAGGATACCTGCCGAAGCCAGGCAGAACGGCTCAAGCGCCGACATGATGATCAGGATGATCCTGATCACCATGAGGGGGAGAAGCGCCAACGCCTAACTGATCCGGAGACACATATGGTGGAATCAGGTCAGGTTGAACAGGGTTCGGGTTCCGGTACAAGAACAGAGGGACGGAGACAGGAACAGGAACGGGAACAGGTGACAGACTTGGTACTATACGACTATCCGACGGTTGAAAAGCCTGAGGAAATTGAAGATGGTTCTCCGATAGTTCCTGAAGAGTGGGCAATAATCTTAGATTCGTATGAAGTGGCGGACACGACAGAAGAATGTGCTAATACTGAAAGAGCTCTGGTGGTTATGCAAGAAGAAATTGATGAAATCCTGCATCCAGATGATCAGTCTTCTGCCGTAGTTCCATTGTTGACTTATCCGGCTAATCACCCTGACTTCTCTTCTACAGTTTTTCCCGAGAGATCTCCTCCAACTTCACCAGTTAGAGAACCAGTACATACTCCTCCAGTTCGTCCATCCAAGTGGGAAAGAGTCAGAATAAAAGTTCCTTTCCTCGAAGAAATCCAGAAGAAGATCTTTGCCCACTGGATCAGAAAGTATGATGAAGTTGTTCTCCATGGTCTACAGTCAGTGAAAAACATAGAAAAACAGTGTGAGCTTGTGTTCGTGTACAGAAAGTTCCAGCGCAAGTACTCCAAGACGAAGCTCAGGATTGTATCAGTTGATAGGATTATACCTTCCTACTTCATGAAGGTTAAGTATACGGACTTCATGGTTACAAGAGAAGATGGTCAACAGTACTGTTTTTCTGATGCTGATTTTCCATGTCTGGAGCCACAAGATCTGTTGTTCATACTACGTGACATAAAGACCAGAATCGTCAGACCCGGGGAAGTCATTGATGCACTTGAAACCATGAAGAGATACATGAAGTGCGTAATGAAACTTGCTTCGGTGGAAGATTTTCATATTGGGTTAGAAAGCGATCAGCCGAAGATTAATCTGCTCAAGCCTGATCTGAGTGTTCCGTCCGATGCTCTAAGCGTACCTGCATTCACAGTTATAAAGATTCCAGAGTTTGGTATGTCATACGTGAACAACAAAGGTATTCTACGATTTATCCGATTCGATCAGATTGCCAGATTCTGTGATGGTACATTGATGCTGCTGAAAGACAAGTTGAAACGTGTGCTGAGTCAAGATGAAAAAGGAGTTCAGGTACTGGATTCTTCATACAAATCGCTTGTTCTTAAAGCAATGAGAGTTATCGAAGAACGACTGGAGTACAAAACGCAAATCAGATATTTCGAGATCAGTTTTGGGTTTCAGAAGATATATGTTCCTAACTGGCGCGAGTTTCAACTTCTATTTAAAGGGGGAGATTGTTAGGGCTAATTGTATGTTAAATAGAAGTTCAGGGTATAAACTGTCAATTATTCAAAGTTGTAAGCTTGTTGGGCCTAAAAGCCCATAAGCCTGTCAGGCCTGCATGCCTAAGTATTTAAAGTTATTTTTCTATTTCATTTGTAAGGTTAGAAGTTCATAATTTCATTATTCAGTTTTCTAGTCATTAGGTTTACAAACCCTGATCAGAAATTCTCTCTGTAAACCTAAACCTTTGAAATATTATCAATCATATGACTAGTTGTTGTGGCCTATAAACTGTTCATCTTTGATCATATTTACTTGTGATTGCACTGCACTGGGATCTACAGTTCTTTATCTTGTTTTTACTTGGGTTATACTTTTAAGGTAATGGTAATTACTATGTGGAATCTACGATTTTAAGAATATGGAAATTGTGGTTAACTGCTGATAAGTTTGTAAATCAACTAGCACCATGTTTTGGGATTTGGAAATGAAAGATAGATCAAATATATTTTGATTATAGATCTGTTGGTAAACGATGGAAATGGTTTTGGGGGAAATCACCCTTCATATTACTTATGCATATTAACCATTGTTGGAATCATTTGTTGAGCCTTATGTGCATTATTTGGTTTAATTGATGCATTGGGAGTCATGACCCCGTATTTGGTTATTATTGTTCCGGCGTTGGGACGACTAGTTTTCCACGTCGAGGCACGTTAGGTACCGCGTGCGGTATAAGTCCTTCATGCTGCACGTTAGGTACCGGGTGCGGTATAAGTCCTTCGTGCTCAAGTATTACGATATTGGATGAGGAGCTCGACATAGGAACCCGACGTGGTTGAACTCGAGTTTCCGTGGGTGTATGTTTAAAGCCACTGAGCCTGACATCCCTTGCGTGTACTTTATGTGTTTATTGGCTTTACTGACCCATCGAATGACTTACTTTTGTGTTCCGTCATTCGGGTTAGTAGGCGGGTCTCCCCCGTTAACCCAAGAGGTATTGGTTATATTTCAAAGAGCATTATTGTTATCATTATCATTATTGTTGTTGTATAAAAGGAAACCTTTTACTTATTTTTATATTAAATCTCTTAAATTGCAAATGTTTGATCTCACTAGGCTTTAGCCTAACACTTTTTCTCAAAATGACATGTATAACAGGTCAGGTCTCCGGTGGGGTTCGTCGGGACTGAGCGGATAGCTTTGGGCCAAGAGCGGTCTTTTTGGGAGATGTATAGACCGGCATTTTGAAATAGTGATCATACCTTTTGGAAGAATAGCAACACCCGATATTAATCTTTCTTACTTAAGTTAGATTATTAGGTTGTTAGTCTATCCTTCATTTGATTCATTGTAATGATTATAGTACTGTTTCCCCGTCCTATCGGGATGATACTTTGGGATTGATTTTAGCAGGTTTTATATCCAGGTTTTTATCTAATTATAGTAGTCATATTGCAGAAATTTCAAATTTTTATTCCGCTAATTTTTAGGGTGTTACAAGTTGGTATCAGATCTTTAGTTTAAGTGAACTAGGTATGGATGTAGGGTACCTAGACTTAAGCTGTGAAATTAGGCAATGATTTTGTGAGATGGGGTAGAACTATTAAGATAAGATAGTTCTAGAGTCGACGAAAGCTACACAAGTTAAGAGTTATGGTAATGGGAATGAAAATTTTTACGTATTGCATGTTCATAATTTCGCCTAGCTAACGTTATTATGAAGATGTTTTACGTGATTATGCTTGTTTTCCGTTGTTATGATAATCGATGAATGTAGTGGTACGTTTTCTTGCTTATAAAAGTGTAGTCTTATCTTATCTATATTCTCGCGTGTGTGGCAGACTATGGTTAATACGAGTAATCGGCCGGAGGGGCAAGATACGGCAGCGTCTACGGCCGATCAACCGAGGGTGACGAATAACAATTTGCCCCACCGCTTATAAATGCGTTGGGAGGAGGACCGGAGCATGTACCTCGACGTAACATAGCTGCAACTCATCCCATCATGAAAGAGGTAACTCCGGAAACCAGAATGATGGAACGGATGATGCAAGCAATGAATGCAGCTATGGCTCAGCAGCAAGAGGCCTTCCTGAAACTATTGGATGACAGAGATGCTAACCACCGTAGGCCAGAGACAGTGGAGGAGAATGTGATTGTGGCGGGATCCGGAGGTTCGGGGCCCCGTATCCCTACCAATGAGACGGCAATCCCGACTGCAAGACCTGAGGCAAAGTCTTGTACATTCAAGGCATTTCTCGGATGTCGACCGCCGAAGTTCAAAGGCACAGACGACCCGGTAGAATGCATGAATTGGATTAGGGAATTGGATCAAGCCTTCCGATCGAGCGGGTGCGGGGAGAACCAAAAAGCCGTATTTGGATCTCAAATGCTTAGAGGGGCGACCCTCACATGGTGGAATGTATATTCCGCTTCTATTAAAGCCACTGTATTGGTTTAACTAAGCTGGGAGACCTTCAAGAAGAAGGTTATGGAAGAATTTTGCAACGAACGAGCTATGGACTGGATCATCGATGAGTTCCGAAGTTTGAAAAAGGGGAATTTATTGGTGAAGGATTACAACAAGCTGTTTATGGACAACCTAGGTTTGGTGGGACATCTGTTCCCCACCGAAAGAGAGAAAATCAAGGCGTACATCAAGGGTTTGCCTACGAAAATGATGAATATGGTTCGAGTGTCCAAGGCCTCTACCCTTCGAGAGGCTATAGAGGAGGCACAACTTGTGGAGGATTCCTACGGTTTGGGTAAGGTGGAGAGAAGTGGAGCAATTGAGAAGATGAAATAGGAAGGAGGCCCCACGTTTTCGAAAAGGCCGAGCCACTTCAACAATAATCAACGGGGAGGTGGTCCGAGACGGGATTCCCCGTGGTGTTCAAGATGCCGAACTAAGCACACCGACCCTTGCAACTCGAAGTCCGAACCGTGCTACAAATGTGGTAAGTCCGTCCACCGTTACAATGACTGTCCAATTAAAGAGCGTATCTGTTTTGGGTGTAAAGAGTTGGGCCATGTTAGAAGTAAATGTCCGAAGGCAATGGTGAACTATAGTGGAGGCAAGAAAGTGGACACTCCCAAGGCAATAGGGAGAGCTTTTCAGATGACCACTGAAGAGGCGAAGGCGTCAACAGATGTAGTGTCGGGTACGTTTCTCCTAAACTCCGTGCCTACGCGTGTACTATTTGATTCGGGAGCTAGTTACTCTTTTGTGTCAAGTTTGTTTTGCCAAAACTATCCATGCCCACTACTAGCTTAGAAGATGCGTTAGTGGTAGAGCTAGATGATGGTGATCAAGTAGTGGTTCGGGATATTCTAAGGAAGTGCAAGCTCGAAATCGAAGGAAGAGAATTTCCGATCGATCTTATGCCTATGGTCATTGGGGGATTCGATGTTGTAGTCGGTATGGATTGGTTGTCAACTAATCATGATGAAATTCTTTGTGCAAAGAAGCTAATCCGAATCCCGGATTCAGATGGTCAAGCGGTGACCGTGTATGGTGAAAGACGAAAGGGTGAAGTCGCAATCATCAGTTTGGTGAAGGCACGAAAATGTTTGGCGAAAGGATGCTCATCCTTTTTGGCATATGTGTTAGATGCCAAACTTGAGAAGAAGATGCTAGAAGATGTCGAAGTGGTAAGGGAGTTTTCCGACGTATTTCTGGACGACTTGCCTGGTTTACCTCCCGATCGTCAAGTGGAGTTTAAGATTGATCTGACATCGGGAGCGGCTCCGATAGCCCGAGCCCCATACCGTTTGGCTCTGTCAGAGATGAAGGAAATGATGAGCCAATTGCAAGATCTTTTGGAAAGGGGATTTGTAAGACCAAGTTCCTCGCCTTGGGGAGCCCCGGTCTTATTCGTGAAGAAGAAGGATGGTACTATGCGAATGTGCATCGACTATAGGGAGTTGAATAAGGTGACCGTGAAGAACAAATACCCACTCCCTAGAATCGATGATTTATTCGACCAACTGCAAGGAGCGGGTTGCTTTTCGAAGATTGATCTCCGTTCGGGTTACCATCAAATGAAGGTCAAAGAGGAAGATATTCCTAAAACTGCTTTTAGGACACGTTATGGCCACTATGAGTTTCTAGTGATGCCATTCGGTTTGACGAACGCTCCAGCGGTGTTTATGGATTTAATGAATCGCGTGTGCCGACCCTTCTTAGATAAGTCGGTTGTCGTGTTCATTGATGACATCCTTATCTACTCAAAGGATGAGGTCGATCATGATCGACACCTTCGGGACGTTTTAGAGATCTTGAGGAGAGAGAAACTTTATGCAAAGTTTTCCAAGTGTGAGTTTTGGTTGAAGGAAGTGCAGTTTTTGGGGCACATAGTTTCGAAGGACGGAGTAAAGGTGGACCCGGCCAAGATTGAAGCTATGATGAGTTGGGAACCTCCCAAAAGTCCATCCGAGATTCGAAGTTTTCTAGGCTTGGCGGGATATTATCGAAGGTTCATACAAGACTTCTCCAAGATTGCTTCTTCGTTGACAATGTTGACCAAGAAGAATGTAAAGTTTGTATGGACTGAAGAACAAGAGAAGGCATTTAGGACTTTGCAAAAGAAGTTATGCGAAGCTCCGATCTTATCCTTGTTGGAGGGATCGGAGGATTTTGTGGTCTTTAGCGATGCATCCAAAATGGGGCTTGGATGTGTACTAATGCAAAGAGGGAAGGTGATCGCGTACGCGTCTAGACAATTGAAAGTGCACGAGAAGAACTACCCCACTCATGATTTGGAATTGGCGGCGGTAGTGTTCGCGCTAAAATTATGGCGACATTACCTTTACGGCACAAAGTGTACCTTATACACGGATCATAAGAGTCTGAAGTATGTTTTTGATCAGAAAGAACTCAACATGAGGCAACGAAGGTGGTTAGAGCTACTTAAGGATTACGACTGTGAATTACTCTACCACCCGGGTAAAGCAAACGTGGTAGCTGACGCCTTGAGTCGGAAAGAGTATAGCGGGAGACTTCAAGCTAAACTTACAAGAATTGAGTTGGTGTCAAGTCTCATGGAAAAGATTAAAGAGGCGCAAACCGAAGCATTAAAAGAAGAAAACCTCAAGGATGAAGTGATGATCAAGCAACAGTTATTGTTGACCGAAGATAGCCGAGGGATCAAGTGCTTCAACGGGCGAGTTTGGGTACCAAAGTTTGGTGGTTGCCGAGAGCTACTGTTGGAGGACGCACACAAATCTAAGTATTCTATCCACCCGGGAAGCACCAAGATGTATCGGGATTTGAAGCTACACTTTTGGTGGCCGGTTATGAAGTTGGATGTAGCACACTATGTGGAGCGATGCGTAACTTGTTCACAAGTGAAGGCCGAGCATCAACGACCCTATGGAAGTCTTCAATAGCTTGAGATACCCGAATGGAAATGGGACAAGATTACCATGGACTTCGTGACCAAACTACCGAAGACCTTGAGAGGGAACGACACTATTTGGATTATTGTTGACCGTTTGACTAAGAGTGCTCACTTTCTAGCAATGCGGGAAACCTTGTCGATGGATAAGTTGGCAAAACTCTACATAGACGAGGTAGTCTCTAGACACGGCATACCTTTGTCGATAGTGTCCGATCGTGATAGTCGGTTCACGTCGAGATTTTGGGGAGCCTTGCATCAAGAGTTGGGCACACGGGTAAATTTGAGCACGGCTTACCACCCACAAACAGACGGACAAAGTGAAAGAACGATTCAAACGCTTGAAGACATGCTTAGATCACGTGTGATTGATTTTGGCGGTAGTTGGGACACCCATCTACCTTTGGTGGAATTTGCGTACAACAATAGTTATCATTCTAGTATCGGAATGGCGCCATTTGAAGCTTTGTACGGGCGGAAGTGTAGAACCCCCGTGTGTTGGCTAGAGGCGGGAGAGAAGCAGTTTGTCGGCCCGGAAATTGTGCAAGAGATGACCAACAAAGTTAAATCTATTCGGGAACGGTTGAAAGCGGCGCAAGATCGTCAGAAAAGTTACGCCGACAAAAAGAGGAGATCGGTAGAGTTTCAAGTGGGAGATCGCATGATGCTAAAGGTGTCCCCTTGGAAGGAATTGATTCGGTTTGGGAAGCGTGGGAAGCTAAGTCCCCGTTTCCTTGGGCCGTTTACTATTCTAGAACGTATCAGACTCCAAGCTTACAAGTTAGACTTGCCGCCGGAGATGGACGGGATTCATCCCACATTCCACGTGTGCTATTTACGGAAGTGCTTAGCGAAAGAAGAAAGCGTCATACCTTTGTCCGAAATTCGAGTGGATGATAATCGTTGTATCGAAGAGCCCGAGGCAATTTTGGAAAGGGTAATTAAGAAGCTCCGACATAAAGAGGTGACGATGGTAAAGGTTCAATGGAAGCACCACCGCGGCACCAATGTGACTTGGGAAGCGGAAGAAGACATGAAGCGTAGATACCCTCTCTTGTTTAGTTAGTAGGATTTCGGGGACGAAATCATTTCCAAGTTGGGGAGGATTGTAACACCCCGAATTCTGAGAGCCTATGTATTATCGTTCTCGTTTTGGAAATCTCTTAATTTTAAGGATTTATCAATTTTATATTGAACCTATTAGATTTAAGCATCGTGGGCTAAAAAGTGTCAAAATTGTGAAGTTCGGGATGGCTCGCGACAGTGCCCGCGAGAGTGACAGGATGTCATAATCGCAAAGGCACAATCGTCGGGGGTCAAGAACTCTCGGTACGTCTCTCGCGATAGTGCCATGCGAGAGTGACAGGGTCACAATCGCCGGGCACTATCGCCCAGATTGTACTGCGGGTGGGTGTGTTGGCGCGATTATGCCCGCGAGAGTGACAAATGTCACTCTCGTCGTGTCACTATCGCCGGCGAGTGTTTGGGTATAAAAATTCTAGGTCGCGATTTTCAGTCATTATATCTGATTCTAGGGTTTGGTGTGCGATCTTCTCTGCCGAAAATCAGTAGGTAAGTCTTCCTTACAACCTCTTTCATCATTTATGGTGATTCTAGGTCATTAATGGTGGTCCTTAACTTTTAGGAGGTGTGTTTGGTGAGCTCTCAAGTGGTTCCTCATCTCCTCCATTTCCAAGTACTTAGTTTTCTTGTAAGAAAACTACTAAGGTGAGTTCTTACACTTTTTACTAAACCTTATACATGTCAAAAGATCGATTTTGGATACCTAATATCTCCTTTTTCATATACTTGATTTGTATAAATTTGTGCTAAACCTAACTTTTGGGGATATTAGTGTTTATGATGATTTTGGGGAAATGACGAATTATGAACTGTAATAATGTTCTTTATCTTGTTTTTACTTGGGTTATACTTTTAAGGGAATGGTAATTACTATGTGGAATCTACGATTTTAAGAATATGGAAATTGTGGTTAACTGCTGATAAGTTTGTAAATCAACTAGCACCATGTTTTGGGATTTAGAAATGAAAGATAGATCAAATATATTTTGATTATAGATCTGTTGGTAAACGATGGAAATGGTTTTGGGGGAAATCACCCTTCATATTACTTATGCATATTAACCATTGTTGGAATCATTTGTTGAGCCTTATGTGCATTATTTGGTTTAATTGATGCATTGGGAGTCATGACCCCGTATTTGGTTATTATTGTTCCGGCGTTGGGACGACTAGTTTTCCACGTCGAGGCACGTTAGGTACCGGGTGCGGTATAAGTCCTTCATGTTGCACGTTAGGTACCGGGTGCGGTATAAGTCCTTCGTGCTCAAGTATTACGATATTGGATGAGGAGCTCGACATAGGAACCCGACGTGGTTGAACTCGAGTTTCCGTGGGTGTATGTTTAAAGCCACTGAGCCTGACATCCCTTGCGTGTACTTTATGTGTTTATTGGCTTTACTGACCCATCGAATGACTTACTTTTGTGTTCCGTCATTCGGGTTAGTAGGCGGGTCTCCCCCGTTAACCCAAGAGGTATTGGTTATATTTCAAAGAGCATTATTGTTATCATTATCATTATTGTTGTTGTATAAAAGGAAACCTTTTACTTATTTTTATATTAAATCTCTTAAATTGCAAATGTTTGATCTCACTAGGCTTTAGCCTAACACTTTTTCTCAAAATGACATGTATAACAGGTCAGGTCTCCGGTGGGGTTCGTCGGGACTGAGCGGATAGCTTTGGGCCAAGAGCGGTCTTTTTGGGAGATGTATAGACCGACATTTTGAAATAGTGATCATACCTTTTGGAAGAATAGCAACACCCGATATTAATCTTTCTTACTTAAGTTAGATTATTAGGTTGTTATTCTATCCTTCATTTGATTCATTGTAATGACTATAGTACTGTTTCCCCGTCCTATCGGGATGATACTTTGGGATTGATTTTAGCAGGTTTTATATCTAGGTTTTTATCTAATTATAGCAGTCATATTGCAGAAATTTCAAATTTTTATTCTGCTAATTTTTAGGGTGTTACACTGCGACTGTTGGTAAACGACATGGGCCACAGGTTGTTGGGCTTCTGCAGGTGGGCTTTGAGCATTGGGCCAGGAGCTAGGCCACTCGGGATCCTGGGCTGGATAAGGGCAGGGTGGAGGAGCCCACCAGGCCCATGGCGGATAAGCTGGTGGGTAACCGTACAGAGCAGATCGGCCATGTCGAGGGTTGGGGTAGCGTCCCCCATGACCGCGACTCGGTTGGGTGTTACGACCCCGACCTCGACCGATTTGGCGATTTCCACCATTACGAGGCGGTTAAGATGAGCGTTCGGTCGTCGACGGTTGAGGCGGTTGCAGGGTGACCATGGCGGCTTGGTTTTGATTCAGACGGGCCGATTGCCGATGTTGTTCTAATTGCAACATACTCCTTTCGGTATCCCAGGTTGGCGAGCTTTGATTGATAAAGGAAGCGACCGTATCATATTCAGGCGGTAGTCCACGGACTAGTTGAAGGACGAGACGTTGTTCACTAATTGGGTTGTCTATGTCAGTAAGTTGATCAGCAATGTCTTTTAACTTTTGACAGTATTCATCCATAGATGTACATGCAGACAAGGTGAGGTTTGTGAATTCATGTTCAAGGGCAGCAGCACGTGACCCTTTGTTGTTGAGGAAGATGTCCCGGATGTGAATCCAGACGTCTCGAGCATTGGAGTCAGTATCGAGAACACGAACTAAAAGGTCGTCGGATAGGGTGTCATAGATCCATTGAAGGATTATGGCATCGATTTCACACCATGATTCATACGAAGCATCGGCTTGGTTCGGTGAAGGAGTCCCGTCAATGTGATCGAGAACTTTGTATCCTTGAGCATGTAGGCGGAAAAGCTTGACCCAGGACGAATACGTGACTTTCGTACCGTTAAGAATACGAACCTTGTTTTGTATGTTTATGACGGTGTTAACGGGATGGATGGCAGTTGCCTCCTTTAGGCCGGTCTCGGTAGTCGGAGCCATGAGGATGTGAGAAAAATCGGAAGTATTCTGCCGTAGCAGGAGAGAGAGGCGACGACGAGATTAGGGTTTGATAAGAGACTAGGCTCTGATACCATAAAAGTGTTTATGGTTTAATCTCCTTGATTACCATTGAATACAAGAACCCTTTAAATAGGAAGTGTAATATCCGGGTTTAAATATTAAATTTAGGAAGTGTGTGGAGTAGTTTGTCTAAAGCCTATTGTGGGAGGGGCCTATTGTTTATAGATGGAAGGGGGGGTGTTAAACCCTATTCTATCCTGTCACTCTCTTTTGATGGCGGTTGTACAAATTTAAGAGAAAAGAGAGAGAGTTGTGTGTGTGTGAGCATTTCAGATTTGAGGAATATTGAAGAAAGAAGAAAACACCCAAGGTTTCTTGTTGCTATTTTGAAGATAAATCTTATTTCCTTTCTCATATAACTCTCGGTATATTTTGTTGGACGGTCAAGCTCTCGATTGATTCATTAGAAATCAATCCTTCTATTTGGGTGATTCTTAATTAAGTTGTTGGCGTGGTTGAGGTTGATTTAAAAAAAAAGAGTAATTAGTGGTTATTATTTGTTTTGGGTTAAGTTTCTTGGAATCGCCTCCCATCGAGACTAAGCTTCGGCTTAGCGATTCCAAACGCCGCCGATGTTTGTGAGGTTTGGAACAGAAGCAGTCGGGAAGCAATCAGGTGTCGCCGTAATCGGCCCCAACTGAGAGTTCCTCCACTTGGGATCTTCTCAATCGAAAGGGGTGAGATCTTAGGCCCGGTTTCAATCGGGGGTGTTCACTTGGGGCTGTTAATTGGGCCAAGGCCCAACCCAGGTCTCCACTCGGAAGCAATAATGAGACCGAAGCCCAACCCCAGGTCACTCATGAGGCGGGCCTAGATAGCAAGTCGGGAGGGTAGTCTTTGGTTCTATTCCCGAAATCGCTTTAACTGTAATTAGGAGTGTGAGTTTAACGCGCTTCGCGCGTTTAATTCTTTTTGGTAGGTAATCGTTCCGGTCGGAAAGAGTTCCTTAAGGAAATAAGTGTGGGGTGTTAAGCGAAAGTCGACAGGTGAGTTTTACTAAAAACTAAATGCTTTTATTATCAAAAGCTTATAAAGGTTTAATTAAAGCTTGATTTAATTATGTCGGCATATTCATGCTATGTTTGTTTAAGCGTGTTTTATAAATTGTTGATAATTAAATGTATGCATACATTACTTATGGAAGTTGCGACCTAAGTCAGGGAGTGTGGCCCGCCTGCTCGTACCGGGGAGTGTGGCCCGTTTTATGCCAATGGGGGTGCGTCCCAAATTAAGGCAGTGCGAGTCAGACACGACGTCTTCGACGGTAGTGTTGGTCGGTAGTGTGAATTACTCATGAGATGTTTATAAATTTGTTTTGATTTAAAGTTGATGTTTGTATTGTTGCATAATCGTTAGAGGGGACTCACTAGACCATCGGTCTAACCCTCACTCTTTCAAAACTAAAAATATTTTCAGGTAGCCGTGAGATAGGTGGTTCGAGCAAGGGTAATGAGAAGGTGTAAGCCGGTGCTGGGTAGAAGACCTTCATCTAGTTTTATTTTCTCATTACTCTCAGTTGTGTATTAGGTTGCCTTATTGCAAACCTTGAATTAAAATTGTAGACTTGGGGCCGTTTTGGCGTTGTTTATTTTTAAACAAAAAAATGTTTTTGTTTGACTTGTTGAGTTTGGGTTGTTACAGTTGATATCAGAGCCATAGTTTAAGGGATTTAGGTGACCGAATGGACCTAAACTTAAACTGTGGAGTAGGGGGACACAACTGAGACTTAAGAAACCTTTAAGAAAGACCTTGATCATCGAGAGTCGTGACAACGATATTGAGGACTCTCATGTAAGGTAAATTCAGAATTACATCTGGCCAAAGCCATTATGAATTTACAGGTGCATGGGCATACTCGATTACTATTGTTGAGATAATCGATGGGTGAACTTTTGGGTAGTGAGTTCTCTCATCGAAGTGATAGCGTTGGTTTGGCGTGCTGTGTGAGCTCATTGTGGTTTTAAGGTTAATACCGTTTGGGAGGAGTATGGTATGGAATGTATATATTTCGTCGAGGAAGAACTTCTTGGGTCCAAAAGGAGAAGAATAACGATTGGAAGAGAGCTCTTTGCTTCAAGGGAGTCTCCGATTTGGTAGTTTGTTATGTCGATCAGTGGGAATCAGGAGAGTATCATCCCAAGGATTGAGAGATATAAATGAGGCCTTTGAATCTATAGTTAATTGAAGGGTGGTTGAGAGACGATATCAGTGTTGACTGATAAAAGGAAATGAGGACCGGATGGAAATGACCTATTGCTGGTAAGTTATTTGGGCCAAAGTGGGGATGCATGATTTGCGAATCAATAGTCGTGGTAGTAACTGGTAGTTGGACTTATAAGGATATTGGGAAGCGTCATTGCCAAAGGTTGTGGCAAATGTGAGGGTCCCGACTGGTTGGGTGGAAGTAGGGAGTCTGGGATCAATCATAGTGAGTGAAAACAGTTGACCTCGTTAGAGTGAATAGTCTTCAATGTAAAGTGAGTCTCATGCATTTGTGTTTCAAACAAATTACTGGAGTCCTTCATATCAGATATCTTGGCATGTGTGTGTCTTTCGAGGTATACGTTTTGAAAATGTGGCGATGCATGTGAATGTGTATTTGAATTGAAAAGACAAGTTTATTGCGTCGGGTGATAAATTTTAATTTTGGTTGTGGGAGAATTATTTCATATTTTCTTATAAATGAGTTAACATTTGTTGTGAAAATCATAACAACGTTTGACCACATAATTTTATAAATGAATTTGGTACGGACATGTATTGTCATATCGATGAGGGTGAGAATCGTCTGACTCGCTCAATGTAAGAAATTTTATAGTATATTTTTCTTACAAATCACGTGAGTAAAGTTCATCGAAAATAAACTTCAATTGTGCCAACATCGATTTTGGGTGGGGTGAGGCGTAATTTATCGTGGAGTTGAGGATGAACGATCCTCGAGATCATTGTGCATGGCTAATCAATGATGCTGGTGTAGTGTCGTGTATACTCAAGTTTGTTTCATAATGTGGTACCTACTAAATTTTCAAATGTGTCAAAAGTTTAAATTTAGTGTGTGTCATGCATGAAGGCTATGAACTCTTTAGGTCGTGGGGAAGGGTTGCAACTAAGGATGAGGAAGGTTTTGAGAGTGGAAGTCGGGCGCTCGAACAATGGGTGGTCGATTCATGACTTTGGTATTCCTGTTAAGGAAGGGTGGTGCATATCGGAGGTGATTAATGGAAGCCTTGATCTTTGACATTAAGGATGTTTTGTATTATAATGGCTTACCCTCTTGTTCAGTGACTTGAGAGGTGGATGTTAGTAGATGGTTGTGCCCGGGGTGGACTTCGAAGTCGTTAAGATACTTTTTATATCATTAGGTCGTTGTTTTGGAAGAAGTAGGTTCCATTGGGAATCCTTGTTGGTCGGAGACATGGTTGAAGTATCACAATGTCGACTGATGATGTTGAAGTCAACGACCATTGTGAGGTAAATGATGGGACGCTGAAAATGAAGATGAATAGTTTCGTTGAGTTTTTGTGAGGAAGCAAAAATTTATTCGGAGAAGGTGTGTACCTGGCGTGATGTTGGACCACCTTGTGTGGGTATTACGAAAAAGGAAGACCGCTAGTTCGGTCAGGTGATTTTTTTGATGAGGTTTTGATGGTTTGTGTAGGAGTACGGTTTATATATAGCACAACTGGAGGGGTTACGCTTCGAGCATTTAGGTCTGCGGGGTAATATGCTTAGTCTTTCAGGCTGTCGGAATTTGTTTCTGGCAGGTTGTGATAAGCCGACAAGGAGCGATATCTTTTTGAGTGGTTTAAAGGATCATGATTTTGCGATTTATCCAGATTCGAGGAAGACAAGGTCGGGAAATGCCTTGAATTCAGATATTGGTATTATGATCAGTATGAAGAGGACGGTATCTATATGGGTCGGGAAATGCCTTGAATTCAGATATTGGAAATGCCAAGATTTTGACTGTACTGTGGTGAGGTGGTAGGGTGATGGTTGAATTGATAAGTTGGTGATTTTATGCCATAAGTGGACTTGCAAATCATTGAGGGGGTAAGAAGCTTCTTTGAGGTTAGGTAGTAGGCTTGTGTCATTGATATAAAATGAGCGTCCTTGTCCGGAGATTTCCGAGGATCGATTTATGAACGACAAGTATGTTGATGGGATGTGTGGGTGTTTGGTTGGTATCGGGGTATTACTAAGTTGAGGATAATTTTCGAATGATAGTTGGTGGCTATCTAAGGGAGGAACCAGGTGTTCTCGGTTGCGGCAAGTTATGGTCGTTTTATCTTATACCCCTAGAATGTTGATGGAAATGTTGAATTGTTAAGTTCAGGATGTTGTGAAGTAGATAGGAAATCTGTGAGCATATCGAAGTAGTCTTTGGGGTGTGAAGGGATACTTACGGATTGGGCAATCCTGTTTGGAGAGCAAGAATCGTGCGGTGTTACCGAGTAGTGGGTAATGCTTTGGGGGAGCTTGGTTGATTATCTCGCGTAAGAATTGTGGGTAATCGGTTGACTAAGTATAGTAATGCAAATGTGTTTTCGACACTTTTAGGGATCATCGAGGAATGAAGTAAGTAATGAGGTGAGCAGTGTTTCATGCATCGAGGAGAGAGTGAAGATATTATGCTGGAAAGGTGAGTAATATGAGAGTAATAAGTTTGACATGTGATACAGAAATTTGGAATTATGTTTTCAGTTAGTAAGCTTATGAACCCTAGCGTGGGTGTGAGAAAGAGATTATGGCGTGCGTTGCGACTTGGGTGTTGAGTAATCTAAATCGTGCGGTTGGTCTAAAGCTGGCACTGTTAATCAGTGAGCCGGTCTTTAGGTATAGGTTTGAAGTATTCGAGAAGAAAGGGGAATAGGTGGTTGGATGTAGTGCTCAGAGTGAAAGACCATAGTGTCAGACTTGGTAATGCGTGGAAAAGATTCCAAGTGAGTCGGTCGTTCAGTGTTAAACTATTGGAAATAGTTTGGTTGAGCATGGTCACTCCGTGTTGAGCGAGTGTAGCTTGGTTTTATTGCACATATGGTCGGTCGATTGTGGATGCAATAAGAAATTAAAGTATGTGTCACTTTATTCGGTTAGTTGGAGTTGGTGGATTACGAAGGTTTTGAATTGTGGAAATTTCCTTCCATTATGTAAGAAGTTGGAGTGATGAAGTTGGTGGTGATGTATGCATCACGTGTATGAGTTAGGTAACACCGATGAGTTGTGGTCAATGTGGCTCGGGAAAGAAAGTGCTTTTATGTAGACGTATGCCGTATTAAGAGAGGTTACTCTGCAATGGCAAATTGCCGGAGGAAGAAACTCATAACTGTGAGTTGTTGGTGATGTCTAAGGTTGACTATATGTTATGTCGGTAAACTGGGTGGTTATTTTTTTTGTCGGTGAGTCATGTTGTCGTGGTGTTGACTCCGGTAAAATCTTTTCTTTAAAGAAGTTGTGGTTAACTGAGAGGTAAATCCGATGGTTACGTTTGACTATGTATTTGATTAGAATGGCTTGGGAAATTAAGTGGAACTAAGTTGAAAAGTAAAGTTACTAGTCTCGCCTTGGATGGGTGTGACCCGATTCGAAAAAAAAGGGGTAAACTGAGACCGAGGTTCGTCGGGCCGTTTGCTATCGTTGATCGTGTCGGAGAAATAGCATACAAGTTCGATTTACCCGAGAATCTACGAGGGATTCACCCATGTTTCACGTGTCAAATCTGAAGAAGTGTTTGGCGGAAGTGGACGTCGTGGTACCATTGGATGACATTCGGGTGGATGAGAAGTTAACCTACGTAGAGGAACCGGTGGCCATTTTGGACCACAAGGTGAAGAAGTTGAGGACAAAAGAAATCTGTCTCATGAAAGTGCAATGGCGATCTCATAAAGGTTAAGAAGCAACATGGGAGGTGGAATCGAATATGAGAGCACAATACCCCAATCTTTTCAACGATGGAATTCCGAGGACATAATTCTTTTGAGGGGGGATATTGTAATATCCGGGTTTAAATATTAAATTTAGGAAGTGTGTGGAGTAGTTTGTCTAAAGCCTATTGTGGGAGGGGCCTATTGTTTATAGATGGAAGGGGGGGGGTGTTAAACCCTACTCTATCCTCTCACTCTCTTTTGATGGCGGTTGCACAAATTTAAGAGAAGAGAGAGAGAGAGAGAGAGAGAGAGAGAGAGAGAGAGAGAGAGAGTTGTGTGTGTGTGAGCATTTCAGATTTGGGGAATAGTGAAGAAAGAAGAAAACACCCAAGGTTTCTTGTTGCTATTTTGAAGGTAAATCTTATTTCCTTTCTCATTTAACCCTCGGTATTAGGGATGTTAGCCTGTGATTGAAGTAGAAATATTTTGTTGGACAATCAAGCTCTCGATTGATTCATTAGAAATCAATCCTTCTATTTTGGGTGATTTTTAATTAAGTTGTTGGTGTGGTTGAGTTTGATTTAAAAAAAAAGAGTAATTAGTGGTTATTATTTGTTTTGGGTTAAGTTTCTTGGAATCGCCTCCCATCGAGACTAAGCTTCAACTTAGCGATTCCAGACGCCGCCGATGTTTGTGAGGTTTGGATCAGAAGCAGTCGGGAAGCAATCAAGTGTCGCCGTAATCGGCCCCAACCGAGAGTTCCTCCACTTGGGAGCCTCTCAATCGGAAGGGGCGAGATCTTAGACCCATTTTCAATCGGGGGTGTTCACTTGGGGCTGTTAAATGGGCCAAGGCCCAACCCAAGTCTCCACTCGGAAGCAATAATGAGACCGAGGCCCAACCCCGGGTCACTCATGAGGCGGGCCTAGCTAGCAAGTCGGGAGGGTAGTCTTTGGGCCTATTCCCGAAATCGCTTTAGCCGTAATTAGGAGTGTGAGTTTAACGCGCTTCGCCGTTTAATTCTTTTTGGTAGGTAACCGTTCCAGTCGGGAAGAGTTCCTTAAGGAAATAAGTGTGGGGTGTTAACTGTTAAGCGAAAGTCGACAGGTGAGTTTTTCTAAAAACTAAATGCTTTTATTATCAAAAGCTTATAAAGGTTTAATTAAAGCTTGATTTAATTATGTTGGCATATTCATGCTATGTTTGTTTAAGCGTGTTTTATAAATTGTTGATAATTAAATGTATGCATACATTACTTTTGGAAGTTGCGACCTAAGTTGGGGAGTGTGACCCGTTTTATGCCATTGGGGGTGCGTCCCAAAGTAAGGCAGTACGAGTCAGACATGCCTTCTTCGACGGTAGTGTTGGTCGGTAGTGTGAATTACTCATGAGATGTTTATAAATATGTTTTGATTTAAAGTTGATGTTTGTATTGTTGCATAATCGTTAGAGGGGACTTACTAGACCATCGGTCTAACCCTCGCTCTTTCAAAACTAAAAATATTTTCAGGTAGCCGTGAGATAGGTGGTTCGAGCAAGGGTAATGAGAAGGTGTGAGTATGTGTTGGGTAGAAGACCTCCATCTAGTTTTATTTTCTCGTTACTCTCAGTTGTGTATTAGGTTGCCTTATTGCAAACCTTGAATTAAAATTGTAGACTTGGGGCCGTTTTGGCGTTGTTTATTTTTAAACAAAAAAATGTTTTTGCTTGACTCGTTGAGTTTGGGTTGTTACAGGAAGAATATACAAAAAGAGTATCCTCAATAGAAGTGATAATATAACTACCTAAAATACAGATAGATAACTACCTAAAATACAGATAGATATATATAGAATATATACGGTTAATAGATTTGACCCCAGAAAAGTCAATTGTTTCAATTTGGGGAATAACTACATTTTTTCAAATGGAATCGACTTTTTAAGCAAGCTGTAAGACTATTAGATGTAAGTCTGATGTGTGTTTAGCTAAATTCCACCGTTTCGAGGGATTTTTCCCCAATTGTTTGGTTGATTTCAAGGGATTTGTTTAAAGTTTTTTTTGGTTGATTTCAAGGGACTTTTTCGGTTTTTAGTTGATGTCCCCTATATATTTTCTAATATCCTGAAGCACCCCTCAAAATTTAGCGTGTGAACTTTTCATACCCAAAAAATTGTACTTCTGAAAATCGGTTGAGTTCCCCTTGGGTCCTTCGTAAATCCTTCCCTGCATGTACAAAGGTTGTCGTATTTCTTATAATGGTGTTTGGATGAAGGAAAACAAGGAATTTCTGGGTTTTTAAGAATGTCGAGAGTTCTTTGTTTTATCCAGCTAGTTAACGATCTAACCTATTTACAACTGAATGACTTATTGCTTAAGCTTAAGAATTGACAAGGCCAAGTATGATCTTGAATTGAAGGTTTCTTACAATGTGTATTGTTAATCATTTTAACATGTACTACTTAAAATGTGTACCAATCGACCCGTCTATTAAATTTGTATCAAAAAATCAAATAAAAGATTTTACTTTAAAAACAAAGACTTATTGATGATGACGACAACCCCAATTGGACATTTGGATAAGGACTATCCATATGTTGCACACTTAGATGACCATGATATGAAAATACGTTACAATGATGCAACATATGAGTGTTTGCTAAGTTAGAAGTTAAGAGTCAAATGGAATATCGACTTGGTTGTTTGTTTTAGAATGATGTTATAAAGTCTTCCATCCAATTGTATTCATTTTCATAAGCGTATCATCAACGTAATTAAATATCAACACTTTTTGACAACAAATAACTATTTTCCACCTACAGAAAAGATTTCCAAGGCAATGGTCTGATGGTCCTGGTCTAATTATACAAGTCCCAAAGGACTAGAAAACTATTATTACTCACATACCATTATGGTGATAGATTATTCTCACATTTCAAATAACTCAAATCAAATTAATCTCAGTTGCTTGTTTTGAAATGAAAAGATTTAATGTCATTATTGTAATAGAAGTGGACACTACAATCCCTTTCGGTTTGTGATAGCATGTCGAAACTGAGATGATCTACGATCATCAAGTATGGTTGTATGGGGAACTGCTCGTTAAGCTCAATTGATAACATGTAATGACAATTGAGAAAACTTGGAATTATTGCCTAAAACGCACATCCTAACATGACCATACTATAAGTTGATTTTGCAATGTGCTGTAATGGTTAATTGATTTTAATTCAGAGGTACATAATAAAACAAGAATTTGAAAAAAAAAGGATCAAAATATGAACTTATTTTTTTACTAAAAAACAACTCTTGCTAATCGACTCCCTTAATGACGAGTTTTAGACCCTAATTCAAAATTGAAATGTTATGAGATACCAAAAACCAAGTTACGACGACTTTTTAACCTGTTTTAAATTCAAAACAAGTACATGGTGTACAAACCTCGTATCCAACCATAATAGATATATTCATTAAAAAATTAAATATACGTCAAATATTGTGTCAAATATTGTTTTCGGTTATAGTTAATATCAAATTTGAATCTATACCTTTTATAATTTGTATTTAAAATGAAAATAGATGTTAGAATTTTTTAGCGACGAGTATAACATTAAGTAATCAATGGCAAGTTAATATACAAGGTAAGTAAGAAGAAAAGACAAGATAATTTTCCACTATAGATGTGAAACAATACCTAGTTTCATGTCATCAATAAATTAATATTAAACTTCAATTCACTTTTCATCTATATATAAAAGGGGAGGCTAATTGCACCCATAACTTTACTAAGTGCACCATCATAATTAATTTTCTCCTCACACACATCGACATCAACATCTGTTTTTTACATTCCCAATGCATTAATTACATTCCCAACGTATGAATTGACCTGATTTTAACATAATTTTGATGTAAATAACACTCCTCATATAAAAGATATTTTAGTCATCATACAAATCATGTAGACAACAATAACCTCTTTTTTGAGAAAAATAATTGAAGATAGAATACGTGGTGTTGTACTCAATCATATATTTTTGTCTTTATAGTTAAATTATATTATTAAATGAAAGAATGATTATTGTTAGCATCATATACATACATATTTATATAAAACAAAAACTTATAAATTAATAACTTATTATTGGAAGACTATCACCACCTTAATAATTTTGATAATAATAAATAACAGGTCTATACATCTATAAAAGTTAAGATCATTTACTTTGTTTTTTACTAAATGACAAATTGCATAAAACAAAAATAACCTAATTTATTTCAATTCTTATTTTAATTAATATATCTTCAAATTTGATACTTAAGGCGTGACATTTCAAACATGTACATTCATATTTTATCTAAAAATGCTGACTAGTATCCCATCTCATTGACGTGACGCAATTATTTTTATATTTTAAATACCAATCCATCAAAAAAAAATGTTCGTTATTTTTTTTTCAAATATTTTAAAATTTATAATATCTTTTTAATGAGTTACATAAGTTATTAAATTCTTACAAATAGTTGATATTCAAAAAATTGATTTCAAATTACCGAAATCACAATATGGCATTTACAAGTCATTCATTAAAAGATATGCATAAATGTTAAAGAAATCATATATTAAATACGAAAATACTACCTTCATCCTAAAATAAGTCTTTATAATAAGATTTAGAAACTTAGTAACACTTATTTTGTAAGGGAATACTTGTTTTAAAACTACATTACTTTAAATAAAAACTTGAATAAAGTAGTTTTCATTTCAATACAATCAACGATCCGTTTGTTAACAATTTAGTAAGCTTAATGAGATTCATATCGGTCAGCTATACATGACTATTTAATAGTGGCTTAATGATATATAAAATAGCTTATTCAGTATGCTTTTAAGAGAGTTTATGCAGAAAACCAAGTTTTTTTAGACTTGTCCATCCCAATTAAAAAACTCTTTATATCTATACAAACAAATAATTCCAAACAATCATCTTTATTCATAGATAAATTAATGGAAAACCAATCGAACAACCCCTTAGTATATAATAAAATGACGTGTTTAAAAAGTACTAGAAGTGTACCCATGTTGTAATGGAGCACAATACATCTTTATTTCATCTTACTCAACATTATTTTATGTAATTGTCTAGCTTTAAGCGAGTAAAAAAGGTCTCTATTGGCTATCTATTTTATGAAACATTTTACCGTATTAATAACAACTCAATGCTTATCTTGTAACATTGTAAAATTAGCTCAACCGACAATAAGACACTAGCCTTTGAAGACCCTTCTCAAAGGTCATCACTTCGAGTCCTGTAAGGCCACCGAAGATTTTCTTGACTATTCTCCAAGACCCTGAAATTAATCGAGATACATGCAAGCTGACCCTCGTAATTAACAAAAAAAATGCTTTTCTATTTAAAAGTTAAAATAAATGATCAAAAAATCTTAATACAAAATTTGTACACAAAAATGAAACCTTGTGCCATACGTTTTATATGGCCCTTGTGGGTGCATCATGAGGGTTCAAATTTCAAAAATATACCCAGTTTTCATATTAAAGATCTTGAGACAAACATGTCACCCACTACAATTTATTTAAATATTAATTAAATCCACCCCATAATTCTTCCCTTTAAGATCTGAAGTGTTCAAGTTCAAACCATAAATCTCACTACCACTAACCTTACTTTTAAATTTAATCACATTTGTCCGTTGATCACTCTCGTCTGTCTTACCCTTTTCAAACTCCTTTCCTCTTTCTTCAATCTCAAACCTTTTTCTTCATCTCTCCCATTGCAATCGTTTATTTATCCCCTTCTTGCTTTTCTTTAACATATAACACAAAACTGATTCAAAAGCACCCAACTTTTTCAATTTTCTTTTTCGCCATTAACGCACAGAAGAATAAAGAAAGCTTCTTTCTTCATTTTCCGAGATGGGTTTGATGTATGGGACCAAACAAAGCTACAAACTTAGCTCCGGCGCCGGCGTATCCACCAGATGGGTTACTTTCTTCTGCATTGTTAGTTTTTGTTTTGGTGTCATCTTCATTAATAGGTACATGCTAATCTTGATTACAGATTTGGGGGTTCTTGTTTTCTTAGAATCTTGAATTTTGCTGTGATTTTCTTGATTTGTGTAGTTTGGATTTTGAATGATTTGTTGGGTGTTTGTTATACATTTTTTTTTGGATATTAGTGAATGGGTATGGGTTTGTTGTTGATAGAATGTTTTATCTAAATTGTTGGGTTGAGGTATTTTTCTGGGTGGAATTATGTGATTTGGTGTTGGCTGAACCATTTTATGATTTGGGTCTTTTTCCCAAACCTTAGATTAGATGACTTTGTGTCTGGACCAGTTGTCTTATTCAGATTATCAATGCAGTTTGTGAAAGTGTTTGTTGGTGATTTTTAGTGAAACCATTGGTCTATTTTGTGTAGTTGGATTAACAACGAATATAGGTTAGTTAAGCTATAATGTGGGCTAGGAAGCGTGGAGTGCACACTCGTGTAAGCCGACTAGAACATGTGATAGTTGGGTGGTGTTGTATGGAGGGGGTCGAGGGGGCGAGTTAATTTCGTGATACGTTGACGGATTTGGGTCGAAATATAACTTAAGGAAAACGAACTCTCTCACGAGTTTCCTTCAAAACAAGTGTTAGATAGTTGCTTTTATGGTCCAGAATGTTGATGTAACTTGGCGCCGTATACGATCGGATGATACTGAAAATAGGGGATGTCATGAAAATGTCAAATAATCCGCGCTGCCATTGATCAGGCTACTAAAGCGACCACTATGTAGAAATATGTAGAACCTCATCAGATTAATCTGCAAAAGAGCTCTTGAGTAGAAACAGGAGATTCCAACGTATATTGAGGAGAAATGGTCCAAGTCTAGCTGATGTGGTACTTAAACAAGGTCCTTGGGTTGAATGATATTCTGACAAATTCTTTTTGAATCCTTAACCTTCTAACAATTTTGAGAACGCCTCTGCTTAATAGTGAATGCCTAAAAACCTGTCAGATGGTCCTGGGTTTAAAGAATACTTGTTTAGCTAAATAACCCGACTCCAACACGCCTCCTACATTGGAGGCTAGATGGGTGCATCCCAAAGTTTTGAGAAGGGGCTAGACGGGCACATATTGTTCCCGAATGTTGAGTCCCTAGGGTGGTAGATATTGGCTTTGATACCATCGTGAAAATATGTGGAACCCCATTAGATTACTTTCAAAAGATCCCTTAAGAATGTAGTCGATGTGGGATTCAAACATAAGAATGTAGCGGTGGGTATTTAGCAACACCACTACCCACCACATGACAGTCCAACGCTTAAAATTTCCGTAAAGGACGGAAGCAAATGAATCGTGAACACCTTTGCCATATGTGTAAACCTAGGTGCCGTTTGTTTTTTAACAGGTCTGAAGTCTTATTTTATTTCTTATTAATAAGAGGTGGTGCTGAAGTCTAAAATCTGAATCAACAAGATTGTATGTTTCTGTAACGTCTGGAGGCGTCTTGAGAGAAAGAAGAGCATAAGAGGTTTTAAGAAGTTAGGTCACCACTTGTTATTTCAGACGTATTTAAGAGTTAAGAGGTTCTAAAAACTAGAAAAAAAAAACAGTCTAAATGTAAAAAGGTCCGAACGATTCAGACTTAAAAGAGTCATTAAGGTGCCGTTTGTTTTTTAAGAGGTCTAAAATCTGAAGTCTTATTTTAGTTACGATTAATAAGAGGTGGTGTGTAAAAATGTCTGAACGATTCAGACTTAAGAGCCATTAAGAGGTTTTTTTAAAAAAACAAACAACCCCTAAGAGTTTTTTTTTTTCAAAAAAAACAAACAACCCCCTAGTATCAAATTACGATAGAAGGACGATTCTTATAGATTCAAAGAATGGCGCCTATTTAACTTTAGCTGCATTCAGATGCAAAACGTTCTCGCAAAAGGATGTCCAAGGATATATGGAATCAGACCATTGCCACAGGGGTTTGAGAGTACTTTACACAAACATCTTCTATCTCTATTGAGGGGTCTTTTTTTTTATAACTGTGGGTGTCTGGGCCCGCTTACGTGCACCTCGACTAATCCCATGGGGCCCTAAAGATAACAACTAGGAAAATCCCCAGTGGCCTTATTAACAAAAAGTGATCACAGGAAACACACACAGAGAAAATAGAAACAATACTTTCTCTCATATAAAATAATTTTGGATTTCATTGATTAAAATATGTGTATTTCCGTTGTATTTATGCGACATTTTGTTGGTTGTTTTCTTGTTATAGGTTCGGCAGTCCAATTCATATCAAAACGGATGACGTGTCTTCACCCTTGGAGAAACAAAGAGAGCTACTTCAGCCCGTTATTGATTGCGAGAAAAAGGCAAGTAGCCGATATGATTTCTTACATTATCTTTGGTTTCATCAAGACCCTCAAAGTCTCATATTTTGGCTGTTGCAGGATGCATCTGTTGAGGCTGGTGATATTTTTTCTCAAGTTTCACATACACATGATGTGATCATGTAACTTCCTACTTCCACCTGAACTTGAAACATTCAAAATTCCTACTCCCTCCGTCCCAAAATAGATGTCCACGATGAAAATGGCCCACAATTTTAGAAATGTGTAATTATTACACTTATAACTAACTAAAATGACAATTTTACCCTTGATAATAGAGAGAGTAATGAATTTCTCAATCTCATAATTAAGGGTAGAATTGGAAAATATTATTTTGGGACGAACTAGAACAGAAACGTGGACACTTATTTTGGGACGGAGAGAGTATTTTCTAAAGTCATATTCTTTCACTCGTTTTTTTTTAATCAAGAAACTACAACGATCAAGTGTCCGAATCAACACTTTTTGGCAAAAGAACTTACGGTATAAAATTTTCAGGACCCTAGACAAAACAATCTCTTCGCTGGAAACGCAGCTTGCTTCAGCTAGATCTGCTAAAAGACCTGTATCCGAAGCATTAAATGAGCGCCAAAAGTTTTTCTTTGTCATGGGGATCATGACCGCCTTTAGCAGCCGAAAACGAAGAGAATCCATCAGAGAAACATGGATGCCTCAAGGTTCTAATTTTTTTTCTTGATTCTGGTGCCATTTTCACTTTTAACGAAACGATCTCAATATATCCCACCTAGAGGTGGGGTGTGGGGGTGATAAGATGTACGCACACGTGACCTCTACCCGAAAGAGTAATACAGATATGCTAGAATTTCAAAAGCTATATACAACTTTCTTGTTTTTGCTCATTCAGGAAACGATTTATTGAGGTTGGAGAAAGAGAAGGGAATCATCATACGTTTTGTCATAGGACATAGGTGGGTTAATCTCAAATAAGACATGCATCGACTTTTTTCTCCTATACGTTCTTACTAACAAACGACATTAATGGGGATGGTTGGTGCTTCAGTGCAACACCAGGTGGGCTTTTGGATCATGCCATTGATGTTGAAGATCGAGAGCATGAGGATTTTCTACGGCTGGTATTGATATGTTTATACGTGCCATATTTTATGGTATTTGTATAACTTTATAACTACTGTATATTTTGTGGCGTTGACATTTTGTTGAACTCAGGACCACGTAGAGGGATATCACGAGTTATCTTCTAAAACTCAAATCTACTTCTCAACGGCTGCTGCAAGGTGGGATGCTGATTTCTACATCAAAGTAGACGATGATGTTCATATCAATCTTGGTTAGCAGAACTTATAATCTATTTAATAAATAAGAGCTCATATTACACATCGGATGTAGAGCTTAAAGTTTCGCCATTTTGCTTAGGCATGATCGGGTCTACCTTGCTTCGTCATCGCTCAAAACCTCGTGTCTATATTGGTTGTATGAAGTCGGGTCCTGTTCTTGCACAAAAGTAAGATTTTATGATCTTTATGTTCTCTCTTTTTTCTAAGATTTTGTATACAATGCTAAGGGGTTGTTCGGTTGTATTTCCATTAAGATTAAGTTGTCTAAATGAATTAAGCTAAATTGATGTTTTTATGTTGTGCTGAATAAACAATATGAACGGCATAAATGGCTATTTTACCCCCTCAGCCTAATGTTGTTTTTTCATTAAGCCCTGCATGGATTAAGCTGTCTCTATGAATAAAGCTAAATTGATAGTTTGTTTGTTGTGTTGAGTAAACAGTCTGAATGACATAGATGACTATTTTACCCCCTCAGCCTAATGTTGTTTTTCCATTAAGTCCTGTATGGATTAAGCCGTCTCTATGAATTAAGCTAAAATGATGGTTTGTTTGTTGTGTTTGACTATTTTACCCCTTCAGCCTATTCAACACAACGAACACTAGCCTTGTATGAATTAAACTATCTAAATGAATTAAGCTAAATTGAGTTTGTTTGTTGTGTTGAATAAACAATCTATACCAAAAGGGTGTTAGCCTAGTGGTAAGGCATGTGGACTAGCTAGTAGCGGTCTCATGTTCGAACCCTGGGGGACGCATCCTGGAGGTACGGGGGCTTCGACCCCGGGCTGCATGCTTTAGCAGTCGGGCTTCGGCCCATATTGCCAGGGATTAGTCTGGGCCCAATGTGGTCTGGGATACCCTCTCCAAAAAAAAAACAATCTAATTGACATAAATGACTATTTTACCCTCTCAGCCTAGTGTTCGTTTTTCCATTAAGCCCTCTATGGAATAAGCATTATCTATGAATTAAGCTAAATTGATTGTTTGTTGTGTTGAATAAACAGAATTGACTACTTTACCCCCTCAGCCTAATGTTTTTTTTTCATCAAACCATATATGGATTAAGCTGTCTCTATGAATTAAGCTATATTTATGTTTGTTGTGCCAAATAAACGATCTAAATGACAGAAATGACTATTTTACCAATCTAAACTATCAATTTAGCTTTGTGGTATACTATTTTAGGAGTGCCTGTTCTATACCTTATAAAACAAGTTAAATGTAGAGGGGTCAAGTACCATGAACCTGAATACTGGAAATTTGGAGAAGATGGAAACAAATATTTCAGGCATGCAACTGGACAAATATACGCAATCTCCAAAGATTTGGCCACTTACATTTCAGTTAATCGGTTAGCATTTCTCGTCAACTTCGTGATACTTTCTTTCTACATTTAGTTCTGAAACTGATGTAGTGTTTGCTTTTAGTCACATGCTTCACAAGTATGCAAATGAAGATGTTTCATTAGGTTCTTGGTTTATTGGTCTCGATGTTGAACATATTGATGATCGAAGCCTCTGCTGCCAAACGCCCCCCGGTAAGGATTGTGCACCGCTTTTTTTTTTTTTAAACTTTCATAAAGATTCTAATTTCTTGAAAGGTCAAATAGTTAATTATGATGTTGGATATAGTGGGAGATTCAAATAAGAAGGCTAAAAATCTATATGATGCATATGTGAATCGACATTACAGATTATTCATATGGGTTCACATATGCATCTTCAAATGAATTTTTTCAATGATTAACATATGAATCTTCCCTTTTTACTTTCTCACGATATATAGCCTTCTTATCTGAACCGGCCCCTATTGACATAATATTTGCAAATCAGTTTAGAAGCATCGATAGGTAGTGCAGCGCTGAATTACAAAGTGGTGGTTCTTGATATAATGCGTCATTTGTAGGATAAGTGGCTGGTGAGCTAGTGGAACCAGAAACAATTAGTTTATAATGTGATTTGATCTAGGAAAAGGAAAATAAATATTAACGGTTGTTTCTGTGAAGACCCCCGACTTGTGCAAAGTGTGGGAAAAAAGCGGAAAAAGAACATAAAACAACAATTGAAAAAGAATAACTTGAAAACAAGAAAACCAACACTGCAAAATTAAATACGAGTTAGAGGTAAGCCACTAAAAAACTAATAGACAAGCAAAGAAAATATACAAAACGGAAACAAGTGCACTAAAACATAACCAAGGTACGAGGGACTACACACTCCTAGTCTAACCTAGGATTCAGAGGATCCTAGTGTCGGCTCACTAATTCTACGTCCATCCTTCCTACAGTCTAGGGTAGCTAAATAGATCCCCACCCCTAGTCTGCTACCCTAATCTTGCGTTTCCAAGAACTTCTATCAGAGGTCATGTACTCGGAAATACCTAAAACCGCCATGTCTAACCTTAAGCATAACCCTGAGAAATATATGTCATTGAAAAGTTGAGATCAAAGTGGAGCATCATGAGTTCATGACCATGAGAGTGAGATAAGTCGAATAATCTTTATATGCTTGTTTTACTAACAAAACTATGATTGTGTTGGTCTTGGAGGGAATTGGTGTTGCTGATATGGGGCTTTGAGTGGTTTTTAGTGTCCATTGCCATGAGTACTTCCTCTTTCTAGCATTTTAATATAGTTTTAGTGAAATTAATGATTAGTTAATCTTTGTATGTTTGTTTCACTAACAAAAACTATGATTATGAGTCCATTTTGTTTCTCTTGTACCCACGTCACATATTTTAGAGTCCCGCATCTGCTAGACTTGGACCATTTCTCCTATATATATATATATATATATATATATAGGGTTGGGTTCCGGTGAGAAGTTAAGTTAACGGTGAGAAGCGAGAAGTGGTTATCAACCGTTAGATGAGAAATGGGCGCATATTAGGATGAGATGCACCGGATCAATTGCCTTCTAAGCCACAATTCATGTGAGGGCTTGAGATTAAAAGGGATCAACGGTTCAGATCCATTTCTCACGTTTCTCACCGTTAACTCAACTTCTCACTTGATCCTTCGCCTATATGTATATATGTTAGTATCCCTTCTCTCCTTAACGGCTATTTAATGGGGTTCCACATATTCTCATATGGTATCAGAGTCGAGGTCTTCCACTCTAGGGAGACTCGACACTTTGTGGCAATCTATACTAGTCTTGCCCCCTCACCTATCCAATGGAGGGTGCGTGTTAGAGTCCCATATCAGCTAAACCTGGACCATTTATCATCGATATATGTTGAAACTCGTTTCTCTCCTTAACGGCTCTTTTGAAGAGAAATCTAATGGGGTTCAACATATTCTCGTATGGTATCACAGTCAAGGTCTACCACTCTAAGGAGACTCGATAGTCTGAGCAATCTGTACTCGTTTTGCCCCCTCACCCATCTAGCCTCCGTTGGAGGGGGCGTGTTAGAGTCTCACGTTATCAAGACGTGGACTAGAGTCTCACGTTATCAAGACATGGACAATTTCTTCTCGGTATATGTTGAAACCCCATTTCACCCAAGGGCTCTTTTGAAAGACTAATCTAACGGGGTTCCACATATTCTCACTACGCACAAAAAACACAGGTTTATAGCGGCTTATGTGAGCTAATGATTTGTTCATTTTGACCATTCTAGATTGCGAATGGAAAACACAAGCAGGGAACTCGTGTGCAGCTTCGTTCGATTGGAGTTGCAGTGGCATATGCAAATCTGTGGAGAGAATGAAAGAGGTACACCAGCTGTGTGGGGAGGGTGATGAAGCCATTTGGCACACTAGTTTCTAACTAAATTACTGTTCGTTTGATCGATCCAATGATTTCCACGATCCCCACCGGCCCCATTTTTGGCCATGATTCTTCGCGGGCTGCTTCTAAATCATCAAACTATTGATCTTGCACATATGAAGTCTGATTCGAAAAAGGGTAGGGTAGCTCATCATCATCATCGTCATCATTTACTAATCTTCTAATATATATCATGAGCTTGTAAATCTGAAACCTTTCTCAAAGAGGCTGTTTGTTTACCTCTTAATAGTTCCATTAAGAGACAACCTCTGAATCACCAAGAGGTGAATCTTGTTTGACAAAAAAAAGTCTTTCTCTTTAATGATTCCAAAACCCTCTTAATGATTTTGTATCTTGGGTCTCCCTTAACCATTCAGCGTCCTAATTTCATTTTGAACAATTATCAAACAATGATATTTCATTTTGCATTATATCATAAGAGTCTCTTAATCATTTTGACCATGTAATCATTCTGCACTAAGCTATTCAACAACTGCCAAATAGCCCATAAGTTCAACAAGATGATTATATTCTCAGGTTAATTAATTATCGGGTTGAAAAGGCATTTCTTTATCTACTTTTATTCATTATGAATACAATCTTGAAATGATTTCTAGAGCATATAAAAAGCTCCACAATTTAACAATCTTTTCCTTTATGTGAAAGTGGGTTCACTTTCTTGATTTAAAAAAATTGTGGTTCTTGAAAATGATGATGATATGGCTTGAAAGTTATAGATACCCATTTGTGGGGTCCTGCAAGAAATGATTCTTGGGTTCTGAACACGATCTCTGAATCCTGTGAATTTGAAGTTTAAACGTCAAAAACGTGCCTAACAAAAGGGTTGGCCGGTGGACGGTGGTTGATGGTGTCGCGTTGCTAACTGGTCCATGTGATTGTGGTTGAACCCTAGGGGCCAGTGCACGCCAACCTCTGGCTAATGCAGCTTTCAAGAATTTGTTTCGTTCGTATTGGTCAGAAACAAACGTGTTTCATGAGATGCATCAAAGTGTTGTGTTTCGAATTGTGGTTTAAGGTTGTGTTCACATCAAAATCAGGTCAAATCGTAGAGTGAAAATGTAAAAAAAAACTACTTTGTGTAAAGTGAAACTATAAATTTGGTTCATGTGGGTTTGTCAAAAATAACATTTTTTGTCCCTACAGTTTTGAAATTAGAAGATGACCATCGTAATTTGTAAAAATGTGTGAATTGGGTCCCTATCTTTGACGGTCGTTAAAAAATTTCATTAAATGTGGAGTATTTTCGTTTTTTTATTGATTTTTTGTTATTTAACAATCAAAAACCACAAGGACTAAAATCATGAAATCGTTTTTGATTGGGTAAATTGTTTTTTGTGGTTTCTGATGGTTAAATAACAAAAAATCAATAAAAGAATGGAAATACTGCACATTTAATGATTGTTAGAGAGAGAGAGAGAGAGAGAGAGAGAGAGAGAGAGAGAAAATCTGGACGTTTTTACAAACAAGATGACCATCTTGTAATTTCAAAACTTCAAGAACGAAAAGTGTTATTTTCGACAAACCAAAGGGACCAAATTTGTAGTTTACTCCAAAACTTTTGATATTGATGTCTTTTAAGAAGGATATAAATATGTAGGTGTGTATTTAGCCTACCCTTTATAATAACCGAAAATTAATTATAGTTACCAAAAATAATACAAAATGCCAATAAATTAGTCCTAAACTTCAAGTTTTAACGATTTACTATTAGCTTTTTGTGTTCATCGATTTTTAATCATCAAAACTCAAATTTAATGTTTGATAGGCTACTGTAAGTTTATTGCCTCTCATTATTCTGACAACGATGCCTAACGGTACCACAAATTGAATCACAATGGTAATATCGTTACGGACTTACAGGTGGCAAATTATTTTTACACAACATATTCAATGGTGGCACCGTTCTTTAATAAACCCGCCCTTGCTAGAAGCTGAAAATCGAAGTAGTTGGTGACATTGTCCTTAAAAAACTCAATTGGAAGGAAGGTTTTTAATCTAAATGTTGGTTATAAAGTTTTTGAGGGGAAATCACAAGACCCTAATTTCCATAAATGCATATATCATACTTATCTTACAAATAATCGTTAACAACATGAATATCATAAAAAATGTAAATGATATAAACAAAATGTCTTACAACCAACTGAAATTGAATAATATTCCAATACTTGGACAACCTCAGTCTAACAGAACATAGTCATCAACGGAAGTAAAACATCAAATATTGAAAACTAGCATGTAATATAATTTGCAGTCAACTAAGGGGTTGTTTGTTTTTAAGAAAAAACCTCTTAATGGTTCTTAAGTTTGAATCGTTCAGATATTTTTACACACCACCTCTTATTAATCATAACTAAAATAAGACTTCAGACTTTAGACCTCTTAAAAAACAAACGGCACCTAAGTCTACAAGATCTAGACTTTCTTATAGTCTTTGTCTACTAATGGTTTCTTGTCTCTAATATGTATGCAATTATAACTCTATAAACTATATATGACATGCGTCACTTGTGATTCTTATAATGCGGCTTAGATGGTATTACCCACATATGTCGATCTCATCCTCACATGCATACTTGTTTGCCCCATTTATCCTTATAACTAAAATCGGCGTCCAAGCAGGTGAATCATAATATACATAAAAATCATTTTCATGCATAACGTTGAAATATACTTAAGCAGGTTATAGCATGCTAAAGGAGTTAAAAAGTGGCTAACTCAAATATAATGCATATCTCCTTTAAAGTACTGAAACATAAATAATATATATATATATGATCCTTATTGAACATATTGTTTCATATATATAGGTATACATCATCCCATTTAGAATCTCATAAAACTCACCAGAATGTGTATTCTCATCACTCGTTCTCGAATCACAACCTACATAAGGCATAACATAACTACTAGGTCAATGGTCAACATTTACAACAAACCATACCACGAACTCATATGACCATGTCAAAGACCAGCACGGTCATGCCAAATCCATCACAACACTCACATGGTCATGCCACTCATCAACACTACCCTACCGAATAATAAAGGGCGTTTGCACAACGATACAAATTGCACATATCATTTTCTGGGTTTATAAACTCCACCGGAAGATTAATAGGTTGCAGAATGCTCAAGTGAAGTGGCCACGTTTTATATAACAATGGCCATTCTTGTTAAAGAGTAATCATGGGAGAAATCTATCAACTTTTCCTCAAAAAGTTTGATCACACTAATGTAATTCCAGCTTGTCAGCATCAACTATTTTTTACCAAGTTCTTAAGAACATTCAATATTGTGAACACACCATATTAATAGCAATGTTACCATTCTACTTATATACTACATTTAGTCGCGTAGTTGTGCAAAACTTCATATTCCTATGAGATTATGGAAAACCTTGCTAAGTTTCTCTTCCTTCATTCAAGTTGACGTTGTTTTTATTAAATCCATTCTCAGACTTTAACTCGATTTTAACACCTTCAATCAACCACTTTGTCTACATTTACAATGTTTAAATTGTGAAAACTCGATTTAATAATATTTGCATTTAAACCTTCAATCGCCCCAACTTTTCTTTTCACTCTTTATCAATTCAATTGGTTTAAGAGTAAACTCCAGTTTTGGTCCTTGTAATTTTCCCAAAATTCTGAAAATGTCCCTCTGTTTTAACAAGTATAGAAATAGGTATTATATTTTGCATTTTGCTTTTGAAAATGGTCCTTTGCTAACTTCATTAGTCGAAAGCTTGTTGTTTTGGTAAAGCACAAGGACGATTTTCGTGTTTTTGGTGGACGATCTTCAAGATGCAAAGAGTTTTGATTTAATTCCGTTGTCTCTATTATTTATAACAATTTTTTTTTGGGTTCAAGATCATTATAAGCGAATCATTTTATTTTTTATGATTTCAATTCAAAAAGTATATAAAAATAATATATTTTTTTTATGTTTTTTCATATGCAAACATTTTATAAACAAAAATGAGTATATCCAAAATCAAAATAAACTATATCTTAATTCATACAAAAAAAAATATTCTTATATTTTTTGGGAAAATTTATTAATATAAAAAATTATAGTGTTGAACTGTAACAACTGTTGATGATATTTTCATATTGTTTTTTTATGTGCAATCTTTTAATATAGACAAATGATCATATCAAAAATGAAAATAAACTAAATCCTGATTCATACTATTATACATAGTCCAAGTAAATACAAATCTAACATGTTAGAGCATCTCCAACAACTTCTCCATTTTGGAGAAATGAAGAAAATGAAAATTTTGGGTGTAAAATGAGCTCCAACAGCTTCCCAAAACTTTCTCCAAATTTGGAGATATTCCCAGAAATAATTACCAAGAGAGAAAATTTATTTTTTATTACATTCCACCAATGAGAAACTTTGAAATGAATTGTTTAGTTGAGAGAAATAATATTTTATTAAATATATAGAATATTTTAATAATATAATAAATGATTTATATCTAAATGGGAAAGCTGTTGGAGATGGTTGTAAATTGTTTTGGAGATTTTGACTTTTGGTTCTCCATTTTGGAGAAATTTTGGGAAAACTGTTGGAGATGCTCTTATAATATCGTATTCAACTTTTCAGATTTTCATGATGTTATTCTTTGGCCCTGGATTATCATAACCGTGTGTTACCATTGTCAAATTTGAAAATAAAATGACGATTAAAGAAGCAAAGGTAAATACATAGAAAGTAAAATGCAGAAAAACTAGATTAGCTCTTGGAATAAAACATTGTAACTTAAATAGGGATGTCAACCCAGATTTTGCACGCCCAAATTGATGATGAGAACCTTGTATTCATAGTGCATAAGATTGTGAAGCAAGTACGATAATTATTTACAGTTCAGATAGATGTTTAACTTGGCAACTCTTAGGGGGCGTTTGGTTTGCAGAATGAAATTTGATGGAATTGGAATCCATTGAAGGAATTTGACTTTGAAGGAATTGGAATGAAATTTGACCACACGTTTGGTTGGTAGGAATTGGATGTAATTCAATTCTTTCACTTTAGCTAAAAAATGATGAATTCCTTGATTTGTGGAATTCAAAGGATTCCATCATAATCAATGTGTGAACCAAACAAAGGAATTAGAATTTGGTCAAAGTAATTATCAATTCCAATTCCTTCCAATTTCTTCAAAATCCATGAACCAAACACCCACTTAAGGTCAGATTCATGGCTTTTGCGGTAGAGAGATGTCATTTGCAACACACTTCTAATACCAAGGAAATTATTTTGAGAAATGTACATTTTTCCTTTGAAATAGACACTCATTGGTTCCTTATACATTAAGGATCAATGTTACCATAGGATTAGGACTAAACATTCTGCTATGCTTGAGATTTTTTCTTCTTGTTCACGATTCTTCAATAGAAAGAAGTTCTAGTCACAACCTACTCTTTTGCTTCTTCTTTTTTTTATAAATACATGGTGAAAAGATTTTTGCCATTTTGTCTTTTAATTTAGCATCTGTGATTTTTACTTTAGCAAACACCATTCCTTCGACTTCTTTCACTCATCAAACTTTAGCAGACACCATTCTGTCGTTATTTATTGCTACTATTGTGTATGATTACTCTTTTGCCACTCTTCCAGTAGTTGAAAGAAAGAAATTACTCAAAAGTTGAGAATAAAATTACATGATTGATTGAATACGCTACTAAAAGATTTCTACCTCTTATTATAGTGTGTGCTTCCGAAGGTGAACACATACAAGAAGGAAAATTGAATGTTCAAGTATTCAAAATCCCATTGGTACTAAAATCCAAATATTTTGTCTTACAGACACTAAATAAATAAAAATAATAATAATATAAAAAGGGAAAAATATATGTTATAATAGGAAGAAAAATACACACAAACACCTTATAAATAATTCTCGAAATGAAAGTTCTCTCTCTCACACACAACATTATGCAATTAACCTCTTTTTGGGTTTTCGGTTCAACATTTTAACACCCCCTCCCCCCCTCTAAAGGAAGCTAAATTAAAGAGTGAGCATGAGAATGATAATGAATAAATTGGTTTGGTTTGATATAATATATTGGATTCGTTACCCCAAAGCCCAAACCTATTATTTGGCCTGGTGGCCAGCCTTACTCCGTAAACGCTCCAACGAGTGCTTGAAACGCAAGAGTTCGAGTCTCGGGGGGACAGGGGGCCTTTTCCGGTGCATATCTAAGAGGCTAGGATATGTAGGGCCCACAAAAGTGGGCCACGTGGCCATAGGTCCGCGCCAGTAAACCTATATCTGACCAAATTAGGAGGAATGAAAATTTTACTCCTCTTATTATTCTTCTGCTTTCTCATTAGTCCATTTTCATTCTCATGACCAAACACCTCCCAAATTACATTTTTAGTCCTTGAATTTAAGGATGAGCAACAACTTTGGTCGTTAGATTCTTTTTCGGTCTTCTTTAACTCATCAATCATGACTTCTGTATAATTAATTTGGTTAGTCAATCCATAGCTTCTATTAACTAAATTGCAAAGTTGGTAAGTCGCCTTTATGAAACGTAAATGTTTCAGAGGCAAATGTCTAAAAAACGATTGAATTATCAAAGAAAACAAATTAAACACTTTAAGTATAAAAACAGTATAGGAAAGTATCAAATTAGCCCTCTGGTATCGTCACATTTGCTTCATCCTTTTAGGCTTTGTCTCCCTTTGTGTTGTTCTTGTCATCATCATCTCCCATCGCTTTTTAATTCAACATGTTAGTTTGTAGATACTTAAAGCTTACAGTTGTACATTAAACAAATTAATATAAATAAAGTGTAATTTTGTTATTTTTATTGAATTTTATGCAATAAATAGAATTGCATAGTTCGATGACCCTATATGATGTTTTTGTAGTTGAGGTGCCTTGTTGAAAATACTATTTTTCATTGAAGTACCACAAAACCCGTTGACCTTCAGTCTCTATGTTCATCTCGTTGCCACCATCAGAAACCTAATCATAATCAAAATTAGGAATGAATGCAAATCATGTCTTGCCTGAGTGGTAACCTGAAACTCGGTAACACCCCGGGGGGGACTGTGGATGGTATCCCAGTCTACCCGGGTTCGAGCCTAGGGGGAAGCTTTGGGCGCATGAGGAGCATCCCAGACTCTGGGTCGACCTTCGGGTCGGCTCGGGTCCAGGTTTTCTGGCAACCAGTCTATGGGTTGCGGGTCCAGTCCAAAGGGCTGGGCCGGGTCGCCGCGGATTAGTTGGTGCTGCCCTCGGATGTCCGGATACCGCGGGAACGTGTGTGTTATCTGTCGTTCAAAAAAAATTAGGAATGAATGGTTAGGTTCTCATGAAAACACCCATTTTCTTGAAATTTGTGAGATCAATCTCTAATCTCCATATCAGATATGATAAAATAATCAATGTTCCAAAAAAAGTTGATGACAACAATTTTGTAGTTTCATGCCAACCGAAGGTAATTGGCTAACTTGAACTAAGATCAACAGTGGATAAGGGTAAATATGCTACCCATCATGTTTCAACCCCTCAAATAAGGGTATGGATAATTAATTTATCCATTATAGGTTTACCCCGACATTCTCGTGAGTAAGATATGAATAAACTATTTTTCGTTATCTATTACCTATTACCCGTTAGTATATATAGAGGTTAATAATTTGATAATACACAAAATTGTGAGATCTTTGAGAACAAGTGTATCATGTGTTATTTTATATGACACCTTCCCATCAAATGTTAGGATTTAGGGTATCAATTGAATATAATTGTTTTACAATGTGAAAATTTTTGGTGTGTTTGTGAAACAAAAAAATGCACGTAAAAAATCTCATTATGAATCGAATAAATATGAAACAAACACATTATGAAACAAGTATATATTAAACATACATTAAATACGAACCTTCGATGGAAAAAAAATTATATAAAACAATACCTCAAAGTAAAAGTTCTCACAAATCTCATAATAAATAATTAAATATGATTCTCATTTGATTACACATATAAATTATATTTATATATGCATACACTTTAATTTTAGAGTTAAATATAATTACTCTCTCCTATAATGTTATTATTATATTAATATGTAAATTAATTATCTTTTCATATTATCGAGTAAAAGAGTTCGTGATAGTTAAATAAAAAACAGACCAGAAAACAAATACATTAATTTTTTTGTCTTTGAGTTTTCACATTTTCACTGTCCAAAAAATTAATTACATTATAACTATATAAGATAATATTACAATGTTTATTTGGAACAAATTAAATATAAAATAATTATTATGTTTATAAGTTTATATTTTTATTTATATGTTTGATGTTTAATAATACTATTTGAATATTTGTTATTCAAAATAAATATTTTTTTTACCTTTCATCTATTACACATTTCATTACTCGTTATCTTAGTGGTTAGACTGTAGATATAGGTAATGATTTCATAATATGAATTGACCCATTTTGTTACCAGTTATTTTTAATTATTAGTATAATATAATAACCTTTACTAACCCTTTGCCAACACCTAACTTGAGCTCTTCATAAAATACAATTTAGTAGACCTTCATTTAAAAAAAAACTTTTGAATTAAAATATATATATATATAGGGGTGGTTTCAATTGGAAACCAAATTTCATTTGAAAACTTTGGAAACCAAATTTCAACCATTGATCTTTTTAATCAATGATCAAGATTCATTTGAATTATATATGGTAATAAATTAATTAATTTATTGATAAAAGATAATAATAATATGTGTAAATGTATTTTTTCTTTTGTGTTTCAAATTTGGCAACAAAGATGAAATATGGTAATAAATTAATTAATTTATTAATAAAAGATAATAATTATATATGGTAATAAATTAATTAATTTATTAATAAAAGATAACAATAATATATCAAGACTACTTTTTTATTACATGTTCATCAATATGCAGTATGTAAAAACCCAATTAAGTTTCATTACCTTTCCATTATGTTTCACTATATCAAATATGTTTCATCAGGTTTCACTATATTAATATTTTGTTTCACTATATCAGGTTTCACTATATTAATATTTTGTTTCATTACATTTCCATTATGTTTCACTATATCAAATTTGTTTCATCAGGTTTCACTATATTAACATTTTATGTTTCATTAGGTTTCACTATATTAATATTTTGTTTCACTATATCAAATCCATTATGTTTCACTATATTAATATTTTGTGCTTGAAGATAATATTGAAGATTTCATATGAATATAAACTTTCATTCATTGGATGAATCAATCACTGATTCATAAGAATCAGAAAAAATAATTTGATTTGTAGCTTACGTATGAATCAATTTGTGTTTACCTATATCAAATATGTTTCATCATATTGGCATTATGGTTTCATTGTGAATAAAGATTTGTGTTAATAAGATCAATGGTTGATATATGGTTTCTAATGTAATATGGTGGGAATCTCGATTTGTTTCAATTAAAATACAAATAAAAAATTTTCAATTAAAGATATGCAACTTTCGGTTGAAATCAAACAATTTTTTTTCACCTTAAATACTCCAAACCACAAACAAAATGAAACTGAATTCGGATTCTATGTGTCGTTTTTAAATTAATGTGAATAAAAAAGTAGTTAAAGTTTAAGTAAAAAAGATTAAAAGGAGTTGAAGTTTGAATAAAAAAGTAAATACTTTCAATTAATATATGATCAATAATACCATATATAAAATACATTAAAATTGAATAGGTTTAATATTATAATAATAATAATACTTACCATATATTACGAAATTAGGTAAAAGACTAGATTACCCTTATCAATTAAAAAAAAAGAAATTCATTGATTGGTCGAAATTGGTATCCAAAGTTTCCAATGTAATATTGGTTTCCAATTGATCCTCTCTCTCTCTCTCTCTCTCTCTATATATATATATATATATATATATATATATAGACTTAAGTTCGCGTGAGACCAAACAGTTTCCGTGAGACCGGTGAGACCAAACTTTAAAGTATGAAACTTCACACCAAAAAACTGTGAATGTAAAAAAAATCGAACTTTTCATAGGGAAAACACCGTAAATGTTACGTTCACAGTGTTTTTCGCTGTGAATGTTCGTTTTTTTTTACCTTCACAGCGTCTTCACTGTGAAGGTTCGGATATACCTTCACAGTCTTTTATCTGTGAAGGTTTGATTTTTTTTAACTTGGTTTAGGTTTTTTTACCTTCATAGTGTGATTACATTATGAAGGTTCGAATGTTTTTTACCTTCACAGTGTTTCGGTGTGAAGTTTCATGTTTTAAGGCTTGGTCTCACGCGGTGCTCACGGAAACAACTTGGTCTCACGTGAACCTGACCCTATATATATATATATATATATATATATATATATATATATATATATATATATATATATATAGGGGTTGTTTTATTTGCAACCTTTAAAAAGATTGCAAACCTTGCAACCCACATCTTAACCGTCGGATTCATGATCGGTGGTTACAATAGATATGGGGCCCAATATTTTTAATTAAAAAAAGCAGAAAAATAAAAATAAAATAACCGTCGATCATGAATCCAACGGTTAAGATGTGAGTTGCAAGAGTTACTTGCAAAATATCCTTCCACTATATATATATATATATATATATATATATATATATATATATATATATATAGGGTCTCCTTCATTTGCTAACCACGGCATTGGTGCTAACCGTGCTAACCAATTTTAGACCAATCAAAAGCTTCCTAGAGTTTATGTCATTCACTCAATTCTATTAAATCTCAAAGGGTATTATTGGAATTTTACAATTTTCGGCCATTTAATTTTTTTTCATATTTTAAGGAGGTTTTTAATTTGATAGTTATCTTAATATTAAATATAATATTTTTAAATTAAACTTGATAATTTCCTAATTCACGCCACATCTATCCTAATTCACGCCACAATTATCTTGTTTTCATAGTTCAAATATTTTTTTTAAATTGGTAGTTATCTTCATTTTGAAATATAATAATTTATCGTTTCTAGCGTATTCAAAATGCATATATGCACATCAAGGCTTAATAATTTGAACAATGCACGCATGCACATAAAACAAAAACATTTTAAACATTAAGTTTGAAACTTAACATATAACCATATGCACAAATGCATAAATGCATTTTCTACACTTAAAAGATGCACAAATGCATATATGCATTTTCTAGATTGCATACTCTTAGAACAAGGCACATATGCACAGACCAAACATTTTAAACATATTTTATTAGATACTTAGCTTATGTCCACATTAGCAACTCTTAAAAGATGAACAAATGCATATATGCATTTTCTAGATTCCGTACTCTTAGAACATGCACAAATGCATATCCACAATTCTTACACCATTTTCATATGCATATTCAAAATACATATATGCACATCAAGGCTTAATAACAGAAAACAAAAACATTTTAAACATTAAGTTTGAAACTTAACATATATATAAAGAAACATATCATTCTCTTTAGGCATTGTTTGGCAAAAAAAGCTAGCTAGCTTATAAGCTAGTTTTTTTTACATGTTTAGATGACCATAAACTAGCTTATTGAAAAGCTACTCATAGTAGCGTTATGAAAAACTAGTTTATCAACTACCAGCTAGCTTATAAGCTAGTTTGCCAAACATAGCCTTTAATTGATATCGATATTATTATATTTTATATTTCCAATTAGGGGTGTAAATGATGCGAGTCGAGCTCGAGTATCATTATACTCGACTCGACTCGTTAGTATATCGAGTCGAGCTCGAGTTCGAGTCGAGCCTATTCGAGTCGAGTGTTGACCGAGTTTTGACCGAGTCGATCTCGAGTGAGTCGATCTCGAGTGAGTCGATCTCGAGTAGCTCGCGAGTTATCTCGTCTCATTTATACCCCTACATAGGCTCAAGCCCTCAAGCCATTTAACAAAGACAAAAGATGTAAAACGAGGGAGAAGAAAGGTCTATATATAGTGGAGTTCAAAGTATTGGGTTCTATATCCCGCCAATGTGGGATGGATTAGACACTGTAAGGACCAATTTCGTAATATCCTAATTGAGGTAAACCTTGGGTTATTTTTGTTAAAAAGAAGTATCTAGAGGGGCTAGAGAGTAAGATGGTAATCAGATATCAAGTAGCGCAAAACCCTATTGTTCTTTCCATTTTGGTATTGGAGGCGACTTTGAGAGGACGCGTTTGAGAGATTGGTGAAGGGAGCAATTGGATTTTTTGAAGAAATCAATTATAAAGGTTAGTCTTCATCCCTAAAGTGTTAATTAATCGTTCCCTCCATCTTTTTATTTAGTTTTGGGGTGTGTTTTGTGTTCTCTGATGTTCAAACTCTTAAGGTTTGATTTGTTTGATGTTGGAATTGAATCAGACTAGTGCAAGTCGTTTTGGGTTGTGATTATTGATGATTAGCTTTAATCTCTTTATTATTTAGTCTTAAGAGAAGGTGTAGAGCTGTTAGCGAGCAATAGTGGAGGCTTAGTTAGTTCTTTTGACTTTTATTTTAGAAACTCTCGGTTGTAGTCAAGACTTCTGTTGTTTAAAATTCTTGTTGTGCGGATGTAAACCTTTGATATCGGATTCTTGATATGTTATGTTTTGGTTTGAAATCATGGTTGTTACATTTGGTATCAGAGCCATAGTTTAAGGGATTTAGGTGAACGGATGGGCCTAAACTTAAACTGAGAACTTAGGAAACGTAGCCGAGAGATAGGATTCCTGGGAAATTTCACTCTAGGAGCGATAATGATAAGGTAGTGAGGATTGTCATGTAAGGTAAATTTGGGGTTCCACCTGGCCAGCGTAATCGCAAATTTACATGTACATGTATGTGCTTAATAAACCTTATCACGCGGAGTCCTGATGGAGTGTCTGCTTTTGAGGTCTTATCGGTTTTCGTCATGTAGAGATGATTGTTGAATGTAGTAGTATGGATTAAACTCTAATCTTGCAAGTCATTGGCAAGGTTTGGTGTGTTGAGTAAGGATGTTTTGGGGTAATTGTTGATACCTCTATGAAGGAGTTGTGTCCGATATGTCAGTGAACCAACTAAAAGTAGAACTTTTAGGGTTCTATAGAGAAGCACCGTATGTAAATATATGCTTTAAATTTCGGATGGGACTTTATTTCTGGGGTTGGTTATATCAATTAATTAGTATAGAGGGGGAGGTGTGTGTGGATCTTAGATACCTCAATTCAAGATCAGGGATAAGCAATAAGTCCTTGACTCGTCAATTAAGCAGTGGAGTGGCTTGAATGTGTGAGAAAAGTATATGTGTGATTATGAAGTGTGGAGTAAGAGGATAATGGAGGGAAAGTGGTCATTGTTAATCCTTTCAGCTCAAGGTTCAGAACCGAGTACTTGGAAAATCCACGATCGGAATGGAAGTGATGTAGTGGGTTGATCGAGTATGCAGGGAAAAACTTGTATCATAAATTGTTACAAGAGGGAGAAACCCGACCTTCTGGTCAAACGATTGACTGTTAGAGTGAATAGCCTTCAATGATAAAAGGAGTTTCATACATGGTGTTCTAAATGGGTTGCATAAGTCACTGCATGTTAAAAATATTCATGTGTACGTTGAGTCTATTGTTTTGGAAGCTAATACAACGTATGCAAACGTGAAGTTTGTGTTTTGGAAAAATATTTATGTTGTAAAATGGAAATTTTGGATTTAATAATTGGTGAGTTGTTTCATTTTTTTTGTCGAGTTAATTTTTATTGTGACGGTCATGACAACTTTTGATCACATATGTAACAACCGGGTTAAAAAGTAGCGAAAATAAAAGTTCGGGTAAGAAAGTGGAAAAGCTTTAATAAAGGGGTCTAGAGTGAAAAGTGGGAAAGGAGGGTTTAACCCTAGATTCTCAGTTCATTTTGGGTTGGCGGCTGATTATTTTGGGAAGGAAGAGAGAGTGCAGTGGTGCGATCGGAAGGAAGCAAAAGAGGCAAGAATTTGGTGTTCTTCAATCTGATAAGGTAAAAATCTAATCCTATTTTCTCTAATAGGAAGAGTTAGGGAGTGATTTCATAATTATTTTGGTTGAGTTCTGTATCTTTTGATTGTTCCCTGAAGTTGAGTTTTCTGGGTTGAAATTTTATAAAATTATTATAGAATCTCTATGTGGGTAATGGATATTTTGTTGAAATTAAGTTTCTGCATCTGATTTTGGAGTTATTGGGTTAGATTGTCATTGTTTTCTGGGTTTCATCTGCGATTCATGGTATTTATAGTTGGGTCTTTGGAGTTCGTTCGAAAATCCGCCGAGTGACTCCGATCACCGGATTTCGTCGACCCCGGTCGAGAATTGAGGCACCGGGAGACCCTTTGGTCAGGCCCCGGTCGGTGAAGTTGGCACTGGTCAAGAGTTTGGCACCGGTCGTTGGTTGGAGAGTTAGACTCCGGTCGATTTAGTTCACACCGGTCGGCGATGGGGGAGCACACCCCGGTCGATTAAGCCACCCCGGTCGACCCTTGGGTCCGGTCATCGGGATCTGGTGTATGGGCCGAATCCCAGGGCTGCGATGTTGGGCCGAAGCCCAAGTTTTAACTAAGTTAAATTAATGTAAGCTAGTTTGAATTATTCTTAGTAATGGGCTTACGTAATGTGGTCTGGTCCAATTTCATTTTGGATTTAGGATTTTTGAATCGTGCATAGATTTGGATTTTACAGGTCGGGTTTCTCTTAATTATTAGGAGACCGTTGAAAATTTTTGGGTTTAGAGTTGGATTTGTTAAATAGAAGGTATTGGTAATTCACCGGGCGATGCTTTGTTTTATAGGTTTCGGTCGGATTATATAACTAGCCGTAAAGCGTTAAGCTAAGGACGCCAGGTGAGTTTTTCTGAACTTAACGTTTTTGGTAACGAAAGCATGTGAAGTTTAATTTTAAATTTGGATTTATTTGCGATGGCATGGTTATTATTAAATGATTTAAGTGTGTTATAAATTGTTGATGTGTGAATGTATGCATACATCTTATGTGGAGATTTTGACCTAAGTCGGGGAGTGTGGCCCGTTTATGCCATTGGGGGTGTGTCCCAAAATTAAGGCAACGCGAGTTAGACACATCGTCTTTGACGGTCGTGTGGTCAGTAGCATGTTTTATCTTTCTATGCTTATAAATCTGTTGAATTAAATTTTTCTGGAAAGTTGTATTATTGCTTATCTGTTAGAGGGGACTCACTAGACCTATGGTCTAACCCTCGCTCTTTCAAAACTAAAAACCTTTTCAGGCAAGCGTGATTTAGGAAGGACAGATAAAGGCAAGGAAAAGATGTAGCGGAAGAGATAGAAGACCGTCATCATAGACATTTATTATAAGTATCTCAGTTGTGAATAGGTTGCCTTTTTGCAAACCTTGAAATTTTTATACGCTTGGGGCCTCTTTGGCATGGAGTATTATTGTTAATATTAATATTTTGTTTGTTATCTTATTGTTTCTGGTTGGGTTGTTATAGTTGGTATCAGAGCCATAGTGTAAGGGATTTAGGTGACCGGATGGGCCTAAACTTAAACTGTGGAGTAGATGAACACAACTGAGATATAGGAAGCCTTTAAGAAAGACCTTGATCATCGTGAGGTGTGATAACAATAGTGAGTACTCTCATGTAAGGTAAATTCAGAATCGCATCTGGCCAATGCCATTATGAATTTACAGGTGCATGGGCATGCTCAATTGCTATTGTTGAGGGTGGTTCAGGGTAGAGAGTTCTATCCATATATTGATAGTGTTAGTCTAGCGTGTGGTGGAAGTTCGTTTTTGGTAGTAAGGTTAATACCGTTTAGGATGCATATCGTGCGGGATGTAGATATTTCGTTGATAAAGGACCTCCTGAGTCCATAAGGAAGAGAATGATGTTAGGAGGTGGGCTTTTGCTCCAAAGGAGTCTTCGGTCTGGTAGAGTGGTGTGTCGATTAGTGAGAAGCTGGAGAGTGTTAATCCAAGAATCGAAGGATAAAAATGAGGTTTCTAAAGCTGTAGTTTATTGAAGGGTGGTTGAGAGACGATATCAGTGTTGACTGATAATATGTAGTGAGGATCGGATGGAAATGAGCTATTGTTGGTGAGTTTGTTTGGGGTCATAGTGGGGACGCTTGATTTGTGAATCAATAGTCACGGTGGTGACTAGTTGTTGGGCTTCCAAGGTTGTTAGAAGACGATGGTACCGGAGGTTGTGGCACAGTAGAGGACTCCGACTGGTTGGTCGGAAGCAAGGAGTCTGTGATAAATTATAGTGAATGTAATCAGTTGACCTTGTTAGACTGAATAACCTTCAATGTCATTGAGACTCATGCATTGTGTGTCAAATAAATTGCTGGAGCTTTTCATATCTTTCACATCGGATATTTTGGCGTGTGTGTGCCTTACGAGGTAGTTGTTTTGAAAACGTGACGACGCGTGCAAATATGTGTTTGAATTGAAAAGACAAGTTTATGGCATTGGGTGATAAATTTTGATTTTTGGTGTGAGGGAAATATTATATATCTATTTATAAATGAGTGACTTTTGGTTATGAAAATCAAAACAACATATGATCGCATGATTTTATAAGTGAGTTTGGTACAGACATGTGTTGTCATAACAATGAGGGTGAGAGTCGTTTGACACGCTCAGTGTAAGCAATTTTGTAGTATTTTATAAATCATGTGTGTAAAGTTCATCGTAAATATTTTCAAATGTGCCAATACCGATATTGGGGTGTGATGAAGAGAAATTTGTCGTAAAGTTGAAGTTGAACGATTCTTGAAATTGTTGTGCATGGCTAAGTCAGAGTTGTGTCGTGTACACTCAAGTTTGTTTTATAATGTAGGTACCTTCCAAATTTTCAAACGTGTCAAGAGTTTAAATAATTGTGTGTCATGCATGAAGGCTATGAACTCTCTAGGTCGTGGGGAAGGTGATATGCGTTCATTTTATTACTTAAATGCTCTATTTTTAAACGCATATCTCAACTTTTTGCAAGCGAATATTTAATTAATCAAGACCCTTTGAGCAAAACTCATATCTTTATTACTTGGGCATTGAATCATTGGTTTTATGTTGTTTTTGTGGCTTGCAGATTGGCTTCTAGGCGTTTTTGTTGGGAGATTTCGTGTGCCGAAAAATAGAGGGATAACAGCTTGCTGCAACTTGATGCTGTCTCAAGATATATGGAATATTCCTAGAATATTCCTCCAACCTTGCATTAGTTGGTGGAAATCTTGGAAGATATTTGTCATGTGATCTATTTCTTTTATCCTTTGGGCAATAGCATTACCCTCTCTTTTGTTGGCTATAAAAAGCCTTGATCACTAGTTGTAAATCACACAATTCTCTCTCATCACCTCTAAAAATCCTCTCTAAGTGTTCTTTTGTTCTCCAATCATTGGGAGAAAATTTGGAAGGCTAAGTTAATTTTATATAAAGCATTTAACTTTCAGTATTTCGTATCTGCTTTATTACGTCTCTTTTAATTATTGCACTTTAATATTACGTTTCTTTTAATTATTGCACTTTAATTTTACGTCTTTATTTTATCGTATTTTAATTGTTCACCTTAGTACGTCATCGTTATTTATAATTTTTGTAACCTTTAATCTACCATCGTTCTTTTCATTTAATCTTCGTAATCTACAGTAGTTTTTATTTTTAGTCGTATTCTTTTCTTTTTAAAAATGCAAGTACCCCAAGCGATGATAGGCTAACAACCTTAGCTTGGGTGTGGGGTGAAGTTAAGATTAAAACCAATTTTTGATGGTGAAAATTAGTAGTTAATAATTATTTCCAATCATTCATTCAAGGTTATTTTTATAAAATTCATTTTCTAACAAATTGATCGTTGTTGAAAATAATTAAAGTGTGATGGACTTAGAGATAAGCCGTCGTGACATATCAACTTGAATGATATGGAGATATACTCGAAAGAGTTATTTAGAGACGAGGAGACTCGTTTTCATTCCATATAGCTTATACAAGGAATAGATTGTGCCATTGCCTAGACTTTTTCTATTTTGGAAACATTAGAATCAAGTCTATGGATGCGAGCCTTTCTCAATCTCGAAAGAGTGTCTTAGAAAAGCTAATGGTTGGATATATTAATTATGACGTTTCACTTGATCTAATTGTCAAAAATCTTAACGGATCCCTACACCCTTGCTCCTTTTTAAAATAATTAATTTCTGTCAAATTAGTTGTTAAAAACCACCCAACAATATTTCTTCAAATTCGCCATCTGAAATCATTTCTTTTATTAAACTTTTATTAAACTTTTATTAAGCTTTTACACCTTTCCTTGTGGATCGATACTCGGTATTTTACCGTTTTATTACTTGTAAAAGACGACAACGGATTGATAAGTGTATACTTGCACTATTCACCGTTATATAACAGTCCAAGAGATTAAGTTCATATAAATCTCGTAACAGAAGGGTTACAATTAAGGATGATGAAAGTTTTGAGAGAGGAAGTGTGTCGCTCGATCAGAGGGTAGTAAATACTTGATATTGGTATTCTTCTAAGTAAGGGTGGTGAATAGCGGAGGTGGTTAATGGAGGCATTGACCTATGACGTTAAGGATGATTGTACTCTAATGGATTACCGTTGGCTTCATGACTTGAGATGTGGATGTCGGCAAACGGTTGTGTCTGGAGTGGAATTTGAAGTTGTAAAGATATTTTTGTCAAGTAGTTGCTGCAGTGGAAGATGTAGGTTTCATTGGGGATCCTTGTTGGTTGGAGGCATAGTGGAAGTATCTCAATGTCGTATGTTGCTGTGGAAGTCAGAAACCGTCTTTGTGGTGAATGGCAGGATGCTGAAAATAAAGAAATAGTTATGGATAGTTTTGAGGAGCTTCATGAGGAAGCGAAAAGTTATTCGGAAAAAGGTGTATCTGACGTGGTGTTGGTCAACCTTGTGTAGATCTTACAAAAATGGAAGATCGCTAGTTCGAGCAGGTGGTTCTTTATCGATGAGGTTTTGTTGGTTAGGTGGGAGTGAAGTTTATATATAGCACGACTGGGAGGGGTTGCGATTTGAGCATTCAAGTCTTCGAGGTAGTACGCTTAATCTTTCGGGCTACTGGAGTTTGATTCCCGTAGGTTGCGATGTGCCGATAAGGAGTGATATCTTGTTGGATGGTTTTGAGGATCACAGTTTTGCGATATATTCAGGTTCGAGAAAGACAAGATCGTGAAATGCCTTGAAGTCCGATTTTAGTATTACGACTAGTGTGAGTAGGACGATGTATGTATGGTTATCAAGGGGTCGTGGAGATTTGTAGTTACTCTGGGATGAGGTAGTAGAGTGATGGTTGTAACCATGTGTTGGTGATGTCTTTATGACATATCGGGGAGTGCAAATCATTAAAGGGGTAAGAAGCTTCCTTGAAGACATGTATAAGGTTGGCATTATTGTTATAGGAGGAGCGTCCTCGTCCGAAAATCTATGGGGAATGAGTTGTAAGTGGTAAAAATGTGGTTGGGATGCTAAGTTGAGAATAATTTTGTCAGATGATGGTTGGCGGGTATCTAAGAGAGGAACCGTATGTTCTAGATTACGGCAAGTTTTGGGCAATATTATCTTATATCCCTAGAATGATTGTTGAAAGTGTCGAACTGTTTAATTCAGGGGGTTGTGTAGTAGATAGGAAATCCGTGGGCATGTTGGAGTATTCTTTGGGAGTGAAAGGATTCTAGCAGATTGGGCAATCCTGTTTGCCGAGCGAGAATTGTGCGACGCTTTCGAATAGTGGGTAATGTTTTGGAAGAGTTGGGTTGACTATCTCGCGTGAGAATTGGGGATAGTCAGTTGATCAAGAAAGTAATGTAAATGTGAGTCGATACGTTTGGGAATCATCAAGGAATAGAGGAAGCAATGATTGGTGAGCAGTGTATCTTGCAGCGAGGAGAGAGTGAAGATATCATGTCGGAAAGGTGGGAAATCTGAGAGTAAGAAGTTCGGCAAGTGACACAAAATGTGGATGTACGTTTTCAGATTCTGCTGTTAGCAAGTTTATAAATCCCTACCGTAGGTATGCGAGAGAGAAGATGGTGTTTCGGTGCGGTAGGAGTGTTGATAAATAAAAATCGTACGGCTGGCCAAAAAGTTCGCGCCTCTAATCAGTGAGTCGGCCGTTAGAAGTGGATTTGAAGTCTTCAAGGAGGAGGGTAGAGGTGGTAGATTATAGTGCTCGAAACGAAGGACCATAGTGTCAGTTTTGGTAAAGCATGAAAAGGGGATTCCAAGTGAGACAGTTGTCCAGTGTTAAACTATTTGGAATAGTTTGTATGAGCTTGGCTGCTCTGTGTTAAGCGGATGAAGCTGGGTTTTATTGCGCTTTTGGGTGAGTGATTGTGGATGCAACGAGAAAGGGAGGTATGCGTCGTATTATTTGGCCAGTTGGAACCGGTGGATTACGAAGGTTTTGAATCGTGGAAGTTTCTACGAATATGTGAAAAGTTGAAAAGATGACGTTGGGGCAATATATATATTCAGCGTGTAAGAATTGGATAATGCCGAGGAGTTGAGATCAATGTGGTTTGAAAAAGAAAGTGCTGCTACGTTTGACTTATGTCGTGCTAAGGGGGTTGCTTGCGAGGGCAAGTTGCATGATGAAGAAACTCGTGATTGTGAGTTGTTGGTGATGTCTACAGTTGTCGACGTGTTATGTTGGAGAGTTGGGTTATTACTTAGTCAGTGATGCATGTTGTCGTGGTGTGACTCCGGCAAAATTCTATCAGTTTAGGAAGTTGATGTAATCGAGGGATAAATTTGATGGTTGCGTACGGCTATGTATTGATCAGAATGGCTTGGATAATCGAATGATACTATTTTGGTTAGATTGAGAATTATGAGTCATTAGTCCCAAGCGGTGACAAATGTAACCTTACCAGTCTCGCATTGAAAGGGTGTGAACCGATTCAGAAAGAAATGGAAGTTAAGACCTAGACTTGTCGGACCGTTGCTATCATGGAGCGTGTTGGGGAGGTAGCTTATAAATTGGAATTACCCGTGGATCTGCGAGGAGTGCACCCCGTTTTCCATGTATCTAATCTGAAGAAATGTTTAGCAGAAAGCGATGTCGTTATACCTTTAGAGGATGTCCAAATAGATGAGAAGATAAGCTACGTAGAGGAACTAGTAGCTATTTTGGATCGTAGAGTGAAGAAGTTGAGAAACAAGAAAATACCCTTGGTGAAGGTTCAGTGGCAATTTCACAAGGGTCAAGAAGCGACTTGGGAGTTAGAGTCGGTTATGAGGAACCAATATCCCAATTTGTTCGACGAAGAAATTCCAGGGACGGAATTCTCTTGAGGAGGGGGGGGGATATTGTAACAACCGGGTTAAAAAGTAGCGGAAATAAAAGTTCGGGTAAGAAAGTGGAAAAGCTTTAATAAAGGGGTCTAGAGTGAAAAGTGGGAAAGGAGGGTTTAACCCTAGATTCTCAGTTCATTTTGGGTTGGCGGCTGATTATTTTGGGAAGGAAGAGAGAGTGCAGTGGTGCGATCGGAAGGAAGCAAAAGAGGCAAGAATTTAGTGTTCTTCAATCTGATAAAGTAAAAATCTAATCCTGTTTTCTCTAATAGGAAGAGTTAGCGAGTGATTTCATAATTATTTTGGTTGAGTTCTATATCTTTTGATTGTTCCCTGAAGTTGAGTTTTCTGGGTTGAAATTTTATAAAATTATTATAGAATCTCTATGTGGGTAATGGATATTTTGTTGAAATTAAGTTTTTGCATCTGATTTTGGAGTTATTGGGTTAGATTGTCATTGTTTTCTGGGTTTCATCTGTGATTCATGGTATCTGTAGTTGGGTCTTTGGAGTTCGTTCGAAAATCCGCCGAGTGACTCCGGTTACCGGATTTCGTTGACCCCGGTCGAGAATTGAGGCACCGGGCGACCCTTTGGTCAGGCCCCGGTTGGTGAAGTTGGCACCGGTCAAGAGTTTGGCACCGGTCGTTGGTTGGAGAGTTAGACTCCGGTCGATTTAGTTCACACCGGTCGGCGATGGGGGAGCAGACCCCAGTCGATTAAGACACCCCGGTCGACCCTTGGGTCCGGTCACCGGGATCTGGTGTATGGGTCGAAGCCCAGGGCTGCGATGGTTGGGCCGAAGCCCAAGTTTTAACTAAGTTAAATTAATGTAATCTAGTTTGAATTATTTTTAGTAATGGGCTTACGTAATGTGGTCTGGTCCAATTTCATTTTGGATTTAGGATTTTTGAATCGTGCATAGATTTGGATTTTACAGGTCGGGTTTCTCTTAATTATTAGGAGACCGTTGAAATTTTTTGGGTTTAGAGTTGGATTTGTTAAATAGAAGGTATTGGTAATTCACCGGGCGGCGCTTTGTTTTATAGGTTTCGGTCGGATTATATAACTAGCCGTAAAGCGTTAAGCTAAGGACGCCAGGTAAGTTTTTCTGAACTTAACGTTTTTGGTAACGAAAGCATGTGAAGTTTAATTTTAAATTTGGATTTATTTGTGATGGCATGATTATTATTAAATTATTTAAGTGTGTTATAAATTGTTGATGTTTGAATGTATGCATACATCTTATGTGGAGATTTTGACCTAAGTCGGGGAGTGTGGTCTGTTTATGCCATTGGGGGTGTGTCCCAAAATTAAGGCAGCGCGAGTTAGACACATCGTCTTTGACGATCGTGTGGTCAGTAGCGTGTTTTATCTTTCTGTGCTTATAAATCTGTTGAATTAAATTTTTCTGGAAAGTTGTATTATTGCTTATCTGTTAGAGGGGTTTCACTAGACCTATGGTCTAACCCTCGCTCTTTCAAAACTAAAAACCTTTTCAGGCAAGCGTGATTTAGGAAGGACAGATAAAGGCAAGGAAAAGATGTAGCGGAAGAGATAGAAGACCGTCATCATAGACATTTATTATAAGTATCTCAGTTGTGAATAAGTTGCCTTTTTGCAAACCTTGAAATTTTTATACGCTTGGGGCCGCTTTGGCATGGAGTATTATTGTTAATATTAAGATTTTGTTTGTTATCTTATTGTTTCTGGTTGGGTTGTTATAACATAGTTTACATAACTGAAATCGGTTTGGACATATCATTGTCACATTTACGAGTGTGAGAGTCGGTTGACTCACTCAGGATAAGCGATTATGCTCAGAACTTTTCAAGTCGCCTAAAAGAGTTACATTACATACATTTTTGTTATCATCAATATTGGATTGGGTGGTTAATGGGATGCTTCATTTTACGGGGTGGTGTGGGAAGAATCATTGACATCCTTGTGCTTGACTATTTAACCATGGTGAATTGCCTTTTGCATGCACGAGTTTATTTTATGGTGTTGTACTCTAAATTTTTCTTGAAGTGTAAAAACGATTTCAAACATTGTGTCATCATGCATGAAGGCTATGAACTCGCTAGGTCGTGGGGGATGTTACAATTAAAGCTAAGGAAATGTTTTAAGAGTTGAAATTGTTGATTGAGTCGTTATGGTTGGGATTTGACTCAAGTGCTTTCGTTAGAGAAGGGTAGTGCATAATGAAAATCTCAGATGTTGCAGTTGGTAACGCTTTTAAACTGGTAGCATAGACTTTTGGTTCGGTAATATGAGATGTGGTGGTTTGTGAGTGGTTATGTATGGGGTAAATTTGCGAAGTTGTTTAGATGCTTCTATTAGCAATATGATAATAAAAAGCGTTGCAATTCTATGATGAAAGGTTATTGACTTTGAGCCTGAGTATTGACGTGGTCTTGTAATAAGACTACGTATCAAGTGAGTTTGGTGCCTTCACTGAGCAAGGACTAGGAGGTATAAAGTGAGTTGTGACACGTTGGGATAAGTAGAATTCGTTGGGAAGTCTCGTTTGTTAGAGAAATTGTTGAAACGTCACCATTTTTTATGGTCAATTTCGAAGTCAACGACCATTTAAAATGCCCAGTGTAAAGGTCATTGTCAGGTAATAGAGAATTCGAGGAGTACCTTTAGTATGATCATTTAGGAGGTCTTTCGGAAGAAATGTATGCTTTACTTTAAACTGGATCTCATGGGATAAGTGACGAAAAGTGAGAGATCGTTAGTATGAAGAGGTGTGTACCTAAGGTTTGGTTATCTGTTTGGGAAAGAAGTGTATAGCTCAACTGAATTGAGTGCACATTGATTATATCGATCGACATTTGGGACATCATAAATTGTTTCTGGAAGTTTGCGATGTGCTACCAAGAACTCAGAACTTATTAGAGAGAATTGAGTGACCATGATTTGTGGTTTATCTATATTTGAGAAGTCAAAGTCTTGTTATGACCTTGTTTTCGTGTAATCGTATTGTGGTCGTCGCGAATAAGGTGGTAAATGATATGTATGGAAAGAGGATTAGAAGGGTTTTGTTATGGTGTGATAGCGCGGTGTTTTGGTTGTGTGGCAAATAGTGGCGTTTTATACCAAGTCAGGCGTGTAAGTCATCGAGGTGACTTGGGTTACCGTGATGTTGAATGGGGAAATGTTGTTGTAAGGTGGGATAAGCGGAGGTGTGAATCCTGGTTTAGGGATTCTTTTAGAAAGATTCAAAGATGGCAAGTACGTTTAAATCTGGGGGATACGTTATTGGTGTTTTGAGATCAATAAGGGTGAGTGATAATTTGGTGACCACCTAGAAGTGGAACTCGTGTTCTTCTCGGTCGCGTTGTGATCAGGTGAGTGTCTCATATTCCAACTGAATGTCTAGGAGAATGTTCTATTCGATTAAGTTCTGATGTTGTGTTGTGAATTTGAAGTTTATATGGGAATGTCGAAGTATTCCTTGGGTAAAGCGGAATCTCAGTGCATAGGTCGGCTGTGTTTAGAAAGTGAGTAATGCATGTTATACTGAGCATTGGGTATTGTTTTGTGATAACCCAAATGATTGCCTCAAGTGAGAGTTATGGCGAAACCGAGTACTTAAATGATGGGAAATCAGTGTTTCAGGCTAGCGTGAGAAGGCGAAGTGCGTATGTCTCAATAAGTGAGTAACCCGGAAGTAAGAAGCTCGTCTGGTGAATCGGAAGAATGGGGAGTATGTTAAGAATTGTCATTTGTCGTGCGTATAAATCTTAGTGGGTATAGGAGGAAAAGAGCTTTTGTGTATATGTTAGTTAAGGTGTGGGAACCAATCCAGGTGACTGGTTTAAGGGTGCAGGCTCGCACCTGATAGTAAGTCTTTCTTTGAAAATGTGTGTATTCTATGTCTCGAGAAGACATGGTAATGGTTGGACAAGATGCTCGGAAGGAAAGATCAGCGATTGTAAGTGTTAGTGCGATGAATAATCCGAATGAGTATTGTGTTTAATGTCAAAAAATAAACTGGTTCGGGGGTAAAATATCGTTCTTTTGTAAGGCAAGGGAGACCGGAATTAACTTTGAAAGTTATGGGTTATAGTTGGGATCAATGGCATTTGGTTGTGTGTTTGGGGTTGGCTCCGCTTGTCGGCGGCCTGATCAGGCAATGTATAGGTGGAAGGTATACGCTCAATTGTTCAAAGGATTATGTGAGAATGATTTTTGGGTCGATATGTGCAAAGTGCAGCTGAATTATTTTATCTGTGATGGAATAGTGATCAATGTCGTGATGTAGGATTATGTGCTGGTAGTGTTGTGTGAAAGCCCTATTAGTGGGCTTTACTAAGAGTTGTGTTAGCTATTAAATGAACTCTTATAAGTGATCTTGGAAAATGAAGTTCAAGGGTAGCGTTGTGTAAGTTGGCGAAGTGAGCACTTATTTTGTCGGTATTCGGGATTTTGTGGCGTCAACTTCAGTGATTTATTTCCTTAAGAGAGTGAAGTTTTGTGCGAGACCTAATTATCAGATGCGTTTTAAAACCGTAAGTCCGGGTGTGTGGACAAAACGGACAATATCTAGTACAGTTAGCTTGGACGGAAATGTAGAACCCCTTGTGCTGGAATGAAGTCGGAGAGCGACAGCTAGCGGGACCGGAGTTGGTGCAACTCACAACGGATAAGATCGTTCAGATTCGAGGAAATCTAAAAGTGGCTCGGGATCGGCAAAAGAGCTACGCAGACAAACGATGAAAAGTCATAGAATTTCAAGTTGGGGATCGTGTTGTGCTCAAGGTGTCTCCCTGGAAGGGAGTAATGCGGTTCGGTAAAAAAGGAAAGTTAAGCCTACGTTTTATTGGGCCATTTGCAATAGTGGAGCGTATTGGGAAGGTGGCGTATAAGCTCGAGCTTCCAGAAGAATTGCGGAGCCTTCATAATATGTTTCATGTCTCTAATTTAAGAAAATGTCTAGCGAACGTGAGTATGGTGGTGCCAATGCATGATGTGCAGATCGATAAACGTTTGAATTTTATAGAAGAATCTGAAGCTATCACCGACCGAAAGGTCAGAAAGTTAAGGAGTAAGGAGATTGTTTTGGTAAAAGTTCAATGGCGTTTTCATAAAGGACAGGATGCTACGTGGGAAGTTGAATAAGAAATTCGAGCTAAGTATTCCCATTTGTTTGAAAAGGAGATTCTGAGGACGGAATCCTCTTAAGGAGGGGAGATTGTAAGGACCAATTTCGTAATATCCTAATTGAGGTAAACCTTGGGTTATTTTTGTTAAAAAGAAGTATCTAGAGGGGCTAGAGAGTAAGATGGTAATCAGATATAAAATAGGGCAAAACCCTAATGCTCTTTCCATTTTTGTATTGGAGGCGGCTTTGAGAGGACGCGTTTGAGAGATTGGTGAAGGGAGCAATTGGATTTTTTGAAGAAATCAATTATAAAGGTTAGTCTTCATCCCTAAAGTGTTAATTAATCGTTCCCTCCATCTTTTTATTTAGTTTTGGGGTGTGTTTTGGGTTGTCTGATGTTCAAACTCTTAAGGTTTGATTTGTTTGATGTTGGGATTGAATCAGACTAGTGCAAGTCGTTTTGGGTTGTGATTATTGATGATTAGCTTTAATCTCTTTATTATTTTGTCTTAAGATGATTGTATTTAGATTGATGTTTGGTTTGCGTTTAGTCCTTCGTCGTTCGGGGTTTTGTTGTCCGCAGTCGCCCAGTATCGGGGTAGACCGGGGGCTGTGACCTCGGGGGATACCGGGCGATCCGGATCCGGTCGATGCCGGGAACCCGGGGGAGAGCCGGGTGGCACCGAGGACCGGGAATCGGGAGGCGCCGGGAACCGGGAGGCGCCGGGAACCGGGGGGACCCCGCGGGGGGGGGGGGTGACCGGGGGACTTTGAGTCAGTAGTCGTTTATGAACTTTTTCCTTGGTTTTCAATTCGATAATGATTTCCATCTCGGTAATTATTGTAGGGGAGCAATTTTAGCTAGGTGTGCAATCGGTGCGAGCAGGTGAGTTTCTGACTTCGTAATCTCTTGACCTTTATGATATGTGTTGAAAATGAAAATGGGGTAAATGGAATCATGTTTTCTATTTTGATGTGATTTTGGAAAGTTACTTGTAAAAATTAACTGTTTATTTTACAACGTATATGAACCTCTGAATGGTAAATATATTTTGGGACATATTGCGATTGCGATGATTATGGAAATCTCACAATTTCACTGTGCCTGAAATTCATTTTCTGTACATGTGGACGGGGAGTCTGCTTGGGCCCCGAGACGAGAGGGGAGTCTGCTTGGGCCCCGATCGTGGATGTACGTAAGGTGACGGATAAAGGGAACACAACTGATCATTGTGATTCCCGCTTTTGAAAACGTAACTTGGATTTTATTTTATTATAAATTGTTGCAACTACTATTGTTTATTGGACATTAACGTTTGTCAGGAATTCACTAGACCTTACGGTCTAATCCTCGTATTTTAATCTTAAAAACCTATTTTCAGGAAGAAACGTTTGTGGTGCTTCTGGAAAGGGAAAAGAGAAGGTGTAGAGTTGTTAGCGAGCAATAGTGGAGGCTTAGTTAGTTCTTTTGACTTTTATTTTAGAAACTCTCGGCTGTAGTCAAGACTTCCGTTGTTTTAAATTCTTGTTGTGCGGATGTAAACCTTTGATATCGGATTTTTGATATGTTATGTTTTGGTTTGAAATCATGGTTGTTACAGACACACCATCAAGAGTTTACCCATGTCTTTTACACCATCATTTTCCAAAAAAAAAAACTTGAGTTTATTATTGTTGTTGTTGTTGTTGTTATTATTATTATTATTATTATCATCATCAATTAAATTAAAATAATATTACTAATTATTATTATTATTTTGCTTATCGAGTATCTCACGAGCTTATCGAGTCGCGTATCAGGTCGCTCGACTCGACTCGTTAGTATATCAAGTCGAGCTCGAGTTCGAGTCGAGCCTATTCAAGTCGAGTGTTGACCGAGTTTTGACCGAGTCTTGACCGAGTCGATATCGAGTAGCTTGCGAGTTGTCTCGTCTCATTTACACCCATATTTCCAATATTTTAAGTGCATATTTAAAATCCGTTCATATTATCTTCACATAAAAATTTGCGAGAAGATTTAGTTAGTTATTTGATATTAAATTTTTTGTTGTTTAATTTGTAATAAATAGTTGTTATATTCATATCAAATAACTAAATTTTTTGTTATTTAATCAGTAATCAGAATTGCAAATAATCCTCAAGTTCAAAACAAATAGTAGAAGGATTATAATCAAATAGTAAAGTTTTTATTTGATTATTAGGTTTAAAAAATCGTTTATTCAAAAACATCAAGCTTTTAAAAATTGTTATAAAAGGGTTTAACTATACCAACCAAGGCTATGTTTAGCAAAAAAAACTAAGCTAGCTTGTAGCTGATAAGCTAGCTTTTCAAAACGCTACTTTGAGTAGCGTTTCAATAAGCTAGCTTATAGTCATCCAAACATATACACTAGCTTATAAGCTAGCTTATTTTTGCCAAACATAGCCCAAGTTACAAGTTGGTTGCTTGAAATTATCCAAAATTTAATTTAATAAACAAAATAGTTTTAATAATGATTTTTATAATCAACAAATTAAAATAAATTTAAAAGTAAATTAAAAATAAATTAATATGTATTTTTAATATTAATTACAACTCATCCATAATATATTTTATTAAATGTGGTCCAAGTCTAAACTGAGAATATGTTTAATTTTGACTTTCCTTTTTATGTTACTTTTGTGTTATTTTCTTTAGTCTCTTTTTCTGTGGTCATCTTTGCAAATTTAATGTAGTCCACAGTCTCCTTCCTCCGACCAATTCCCTCTAAAAAAAACCTACTCTAAACATCGTATTTTAGGTGCTTTTAGCTCATCACCGGCCATTAATACATGGAACATCATCATGACCAAAGATTACGTGAGATCAGCTTGTTTTCGTGAGATTCATGAGACCACGTTTTTACACTTGAAACTTCACAACAAAACACTGTAAATGTAAAAACCTTCACAACAAAACACTGTGAAAGTTCATATTTTTTTTTTATCTTCACAGTGTTTTGCTGTGAAGTTTCAAGTGTAAAATCGTTATCTCACGAAAATAGGTTGGTCTGACGTGAACCCAACCCTAAATAACATTATGAAAAAAATAATTATTTTATAATCACAAGATTAAATTTTCTCATAACTAAGAAATTGCAAGTCAATGTCGTAAGACACTTTTGTTATGGTTTCATAAGTTAATGGCCTTGCGGTTTCACAAAATGGCCTTGCGGTTTCGCAACTGATGATTTTGGCTTTTTTTTTGTACGTAGACGCAAGGGAATATGATACCGCAACTTGGGTTTTTTTATGGTTTTTGCAGTGGGTCTATTTTTTCACTGCATGTGTAATATTTGTCAGAAATAGCAAGAAAAAGTGCCTTGTGAGCGTTGACTCAGAGTTTCTTGGCCGAAAAAATTGTGAGATAACTATAAAATAAATGTTTTTCATGAGGTGGCCATTTGAGATGATAACCCATTAATCCATCTTACATTCGGTTTTCATTATAAAAGGCAACAAATTATTAAATTTATAAAATATCGTGGTATATATTTAATTACTAAAAGTCTAAAATCAGTTCTTGTATAGAACACTGAATATGTTTATTTGTTAAAATTATAAATTTACAATTTGTTCTCTATCACTTAGTTTCTTTTGGCATTACGTGAAAAATGGATGCATCGATGTCATGAAATTGATTTTGATTTTCTTAGAGAACATGTCACAATTCTAAGCCACATAAACTCATGGATGCATGCGAAAGTTGGATTTTTGTCAACATCCTTTAGTGTAATAACAAAAGATTAATACGACAAATTAATCGATCGAAAATTTATACGGTTGAAAATGCTTCCATTCCGATGTAGTCCACTAAGTTTCTTACGTGAACTCTGTTAACAACAATTACTTAATTAATACTAAAAGAAGGAAGTTAATTATTAAAAAAAACAGTCTTTAAGATTACTGTTTATCCTAATAATACGGAGTTTAAGGAAAGATTTTCAAGATGATTGTTTATCCAAATAATACGAAGTTTAAGGAAAGATTTAATATCATGATTATCATGTAAATCATATTATCCATACTTTATCTTGTAAATCATATTATCTATCATTAATCTGTTAACCATATCCGCATATTAAATGTATAATTCCATTTATAGAGCGAATGCAATTGAATTGCAATAATAATACCGAATCAAAGATAATGGTACGAATGAAAGTGTTGGATTTCGATTTTTTGTTGTCTTTGTTCACTCTTAGAGATTGAACTATTACTTTTGTTTCTTCTTGGACGGAAAATATTACAACATGGGTTGTTTTATTTTAAGTACTATAAATTAAAAAGAAAATTAATCATTTGGTTATGAATCAAGCATTTATATTTTTATTTTAGTTTGTCACGAAATAAGTGTCATCATTTCAAAGCAAGTTCCTACGTTTCAATTGTATCATTTATTACGAGAGAATTTCACTTATGCGTAGACATTTATTTTGAGACAAACAATGAAAATTTAGACATTTATCCTTACCTAATAAATATTAAGAACATTAGGGGTTGTTCTCTAGTTTGCTCTAAGAGATTCTCGGTACAGTTTTCTAAGTTTAGAAAATTCTCTAAGAGTTGATATGTGGAGAGAGAAATTAATTTTTTATTCATATCCATCAATAATATTGAATTATTATTATTTTATATAAATATTTTTAAAAAAGTATATTAAGATAATATTTATAGAATATAATAATATAATGGATAATGAAATTTATAAAATAGAGAATATCTTGGAGATAAATGTAATTATTTTTAGATATTCTGAATTTTGGTTTTCTATTTTAGGAAAATTATAGAGAATCTCCAACATTAATTAAATTAGTATAAAATATTGAATACATTTATTAAAATACTATTTATGCTAAATATTTAATTACAATATCTTCAAGATAAAATTAAATATTATTATCTCTCTTTTAAATATTGAGTTTTAGAGATTTCCTAGTGTTTAAACATTTTAATCATATCTCTCACTCCTTGATGTAGTAGGAAAATATGGAAGGGATTGACAAACGTCTAAATCCAAAAGAATAACGGGCCTACGAGCGTAGAAACCGAAAAATAAGAGAAAAATGATGTAAAACTAGAGAGAGAACTCTAAAGATTACTTTATTGATCAATAATAAACTGAATATTAATGAAAATGATGAATCTTATTTATAGTCTAAGTTAACTAAGAGATAACTATAAAACTTAAATTTAAAACTAATTCTAATTTTAAACCAACTATAAAAGTAATTAAATACTAAATAAATGTAAGCTAATAATAATCTTAATCTAATTATAAAGCTAACAAATAATAACTAAAACAAAATAATTATCTATAGTATATTATAAAGCAAAGATAAAAAAACTCTTAATTACAACTCACTAAGCTTTATGTACTATTATTTAAAACTATCTACTTAAAAAACAACTTTTTAAACATAATGTACTGTCATTTAATGCTAAATTACTTAATTTTATCTTTATCCTTAATCCTTATCTTTTATTCTAATCCCTAGCATATTATTCACCTTGGATGTTATCTTTATCCTTAATCCTCATCTCTAACCACCATCAGGCGCTCAAATCTTTTCCATCCATATCCTTATAATTTCTAGGGTTTTTTAACATTATTTTTTTGTTCTTTCTTTGGTTAGATACGATATTGTTGTTGCTTTGATTATATTTTAAGGATTTGATGAGTATTTTCTTATTTTTGCACCCCAAATCTCATCTTTAATGCTAACAGGGAGACACCGAAAAATGCATTATGGGAGACTTGACTGTAAGTAAAAAATATCTCCCTCAAAATAGGTTTGAAGGGAAGTATTATGAAATAACTAAAAAGGCTATAGGCAATTTCAAGCACACTATGATAAAAGAGTTTTTAAATCCATTGTGGATAGTGGAAGGGATAGATCCCACTTTAACATTTACTAGGATAACTAAGCTTGCATATTTATAACTGTGAGAGGTTAGTATTCCAAACTCAACATGATGTAGGACATTTTTTTCACATTTTTTTCAGATCCACAAAATTTTATATAGGACTAATTTATTTCTCCTAGTAACAACTTCAAGCTATCATAGTTCACTATGCTTTAGAAACGTCAAAAACAGTTGTAATTTATAGGGGGTTGACCATACACCGTCTGATTTACTAATTTAGCATCCTTCTTACATAGATGTCAATGAAATGTGGAAGGCCAGAGAAGTCAATATTAAAATTAGGTTTAAGAGTTAAAGGATTACGGGATTAGGTTTAAGAGATAAGAGGAAGGGATGAAGATTAGTTCTAATAAATATAGCTCTATCTCTATTTAAAGTCATCTTTTGTTTGGAAATATCTTGTTTCTTCTCTAATTTTTATTTTGCAGAAAAACGTTAATATTGATGAGGAGGTGTCACATTTCTTGGTTATAAAGGGGTTGCATCACTTACCTAGAGAATTTGAACATGAACTTCATACTTTTTTTGTTCTAGCAATATAAACACATTTGCAAATGTAACATTTTGTTCTATTTAGCAAACAATCTATAAACATATTTGCACACTTAACCCTTCTTTGTTTTTTTTAGGAAAAATCAATAACACGTTTGAAAACATAACATTTTTTGTTTTTCTAGGAAATCATTGTTAAATAGCATATGTTATTCATTATTGTTTCCCAATAAAATGTCAGATCCTGCTGCTTTGTGCGGGTCCACAACTAGTCCTAAACTAATTAAGAAACATATAATTGAATAAACGAATAAATGCAGTCCATTCGAGACTAGTCAGGAGACGTGCGCGACTTTGCATGCGATCCAAGTCGTAGGTTACGTGACTGCTTTTTAGTTTCCGAAGCCTAATTATGAGCTTATTTCGAGCTCGTTTTCCTCTTTTTCAATTATATGTGAAGAACCTCTTTAAGTCTTGAATTCTCTTTGTACCAATTTTTTTCTTTCTATTTTATTATAATTCTTGAAGTAAAAATATCTCCTCCAGAATCTTTATTTTAACATAACCGTTGTAGACACTTATGGGGTTTGGGATTGCTTAGTTAAAACAAGTTATGTTTTTTAAAAAAAAACTGTTTATCAACTTATGTGGTGTCAAATCGGAGTTTTATAAAAAAATGTTTGAATTAGCTTATAACGATACCAAAACGTGATAAGCTGATAAATTGCTTTTTAATGTTTCACAAATAAGCAAATAAGTTAGAACAAAGTAACTTTTGTCTTATGGTGGTATCACACGGGAATACGTTAATAAATTAAAATATAGAAGAGAGTAACTTATCAAAAATTTCCTTATTATCAGTACCCAACCGATATAATCATTTTTTCCCAATCCAAACACTAAAAACTCCTTATTATCAATACCAAACCAAAATAAATTAATCAATACTTCACAAACACACTCCCAAACACCCCTTAATACCCCTTATTTGATTAAATTCTGAGTGATAGTAGGCATATGATCAAATGTAAAAAAGGTAGTAACAAATATTGAAATGTTTGAAAATGGGAAGTCACACATTTTGTAGTCAATTATGTAACTTTTGAATACAACGTGGAAAACGAGAAGGAAGAAAAAAAAGAAGAAGAAGAACGCGGTACAATCACCCCTCTGACCAAACCACAAAACTCAACCAATAAATAAGCACAGTCAACAAATGATCTTATAATTCATTCATCTCAATTCTCATCCTCATCCTCATCCATTTCCAGATTATTTACCAAAAAACCCCATCAAGATTCCTCCTTTCTTTTCTTATCTTTAACTCCTTCCAATTTCTGGGTTTACAAACCTTCATTAATCCTCCAATTTGTGGTGGTGATTTGTGGTGGTTGTACAAATTTGTCCCAATTTCTACAACCACATAAACAAGAAAAAGGGTCCTACAAGAATCAGCTACTCTTCTCTATCTACCTCTCACCATTCTTATCTTCACTCATCCTCTAAAAATCCATTCTTTTTGTCATCTTTTTATTCCCCCCCCCCCCCCCCCCCCCCCCCCCCCCCCCCCCAAAAAAAAAAAACCAACACTTTGATTCTTTCTAATACTACCCTTTCCTCTTATCCACCCCCAATCTCTCTTTTCTTCTTTGTGTCCAATCGATTGTTCCTCAAACCTCAATTCTTTACTCGATTGGACCAAAGGGTTTCCATCCTTCTCTTCTGGGGTTTCTGGGTTTTCATTTTCTTGAAAAAAAGATTGTGGGTTTTGAGTCTTTTTAGGGTATTTCAAATGGCGTTGGTTGTGGGTTTGTTGAAGATCTTGCAAGGACCTAATCTTTGGAATGTGTTGCCAGATCTTATGGTGTTTATGTTACCTCTTTGGATTGCGGTTCTTTTTGGGGTTTTGGTTGGTTGGGTTTGGAGACCCACATGGGCTAATTCCGCTATTAACAATCTAACAACAACTCCAAAGAATTACTCTTCTATTGACATAGTTTCTTCAATCCCAACTTTCAATTCTTTGAAATCTCAACTCCCCAGTTACTTTTTCCCCTTTTCTGATATGGGTTCTTTAGAGGTTGCTTCATCTGGGACATCTTCAATTTCTTTCCCTGATTCCAGGTTAATTTTATTTTCTTGAAACTTTTCTTGAACTTTTTTTTATTAGAATTGGTAAAGGATAATGTGTAGATTGTGGAGTACTTGTTAAGGCCTGGGATGTGGAGGAATATCCCATCTGGCCGAGGTTCGAATCCTGTCGTACACAACAATTGTGGCTATTGAGGTTTAAGTAGGGCTGATGTCTTACGGTCATAATTGCCATGGGCTTAGGCGAGGACACCCTTCCAAAAAAAAATGTGTAGATTGAATTGGCATGTGGGTATGTTGTGGATTGTAATCTAATTTGGTTTTTGTGTGTTTAGTTTGTCTAAATTGGATCAAGAAAGAAAGAATTTTGTGGGAGAAGATGATTTGAAGCATATATCAAAGCTTGTGGAAGAAAAAGATGGAGGTCTTTCTTGGATTGGGATGATGGAAAGATCAACTTCAAATATGAGCTATCAAGCATGGAGGAGAGATCCTGAGGTAGCTTTCTTTATCTTTTTTTGTTTTCACTTTGTGCATTTCATTTGATTATTATGGTACTTTGAATAATTGAATCCACAATCATTGTGTAGATATAGATTCTTGAATTTGGAATTGTTAGTAGATATTTCTATTTATAGCAACTATGGAGCTGGTTGGTTTTCCATTAAGCCCTGTGTGGATAAAGCTGTCTGTCTGTGTGGATTAATCTGTCTGTGTGGATTAATCTGTCTGTATAGATTAGAAAGGTTTTTGTTTGAGAGGGTTTTTCGTAGATGGAAAAGGGCGCGTTTTTTAATCCACTAGCAAAAAGTCATGTATAGCTGACCGCTAACAAGCTAACAAACAGGCCCTAAGTGTGTTATGTTTGTATGGTTTTGAAGATTGGACCTCCACAATATCGATCGCGAACTGTTTATGAAGATACTCCTCCTGAATTGATGAGGGATTTCTTTTGGGATGATGAGTTTCGGTTGAAGTGGGATGATATGCTACTAGAAGCTGAAACATTGGAGGAATGCCCAAATAATGGAACGATGGTGGTTAAGTGGGTTCGTAAGGTATGAAAACAAGATCCATTTCGAATTCGATATGTCTTTATTTCGTTTGGTGCATTGGCTTATGGCCTTATGTTTTTCGCAATTGGTTGTGCAGTTCCCGTTTTTTTGTAGCGACAGGGAATACATAATTGGGCGGAGAATCTGGGAGTCGGGAAAAACCTATTATTGTGTTACAAAGGTGAGAGAATGAAGATTTTTTCGCTTTTTTTTTCTTCCTTTTGTTGTTTTTGCAATGTATTCATTATGAATGCTGTGAATGGAAACTAGTATTATGGATATAATAGAATTGACTACCTGCCTGCAATTTCCCCCTCTTCCAAAAGCATGAATTCGTTCCTTGAGGTCGTTAGTCATATGAAGTAGGAATTGGTTTTTGGGTTATGTTTCTAAAAATATGATTGAAGTACTAAAAAATTCGATTATATTTGTTTCAGGGAATACAATACCCCTCTGTGCCACGCCGTGCTAAACCAAGACGTGTTGACTTGTACTATTCAAGTTGGTCCATTCGTGCAGGTAATAAAGGCACCAAATGTCGTCTTAAAGATATCTATTTCCATTCAAGTGTGTTGTTCAAAGCCTTTTGTTTTACAAGTCAGGGGTTTGTTCTCCATGGAACCAGCCTCTCTACCCCTTGGACAGAGGAAAAACCTGCTTACATCCTACCCCCTAGACCTTATCTCTCTACCCTTGGACAGAGATATAAGGTATGTGTACATCCTACCCCTTAGACCCTACCTCTTTACCCCTTGAACAGAGGAAAGATCTGTGTACATCCTACCCCTTAGACACTACGGGGCTGTTTGTTTACCTCTTAATGGTTCCATTAAGAGGCAACCTCATAATGGTTCTATTAAGAGGCAACCTCTGAATCACTAAGAGGTAAATCTTTGGCAAAAAAAAGGGTTGTCTCTTAATGGTTTCAAAATCCTCTTAATGATTTTGTATCCTGACCCTCCCTTAACCATTAAGAGCCCTGATTTCATTATGAACAATTAGCAAACAACCATATTTCATTTTACACTATATCATAAAAACCTCTTAATCATTCTGCACTAAACCATTCAGCAACCGCCAAACAGCCCCTACCTCTCTATCCCATGGACAGAGGAAATGTCTGTGTATATCCTACCCTCTAGACGCTACCTCTGTATCCTATGGACAGAGGGAAGGTCTCTGTGTACATCCTACCCTCAGACCCTAACTCTCTACCCCTTCGCCAAAGAGAGAGGAGAGAGGAAAGATCTGCCTACATCCTACCCCTAGACCTTACATGTCTACCCCTTGGTAGAGCAGAGGTCTGCATACATCCTACCCCCTAGACCTTACCTCTCTACCCCTTGGGTAGAGCAAAGGTCTGCATGCATTATACCCCCTAGACCTTTCTTCTTTACCCCATTGGGTAGAGCAAAGGTCTGCATATAGGGGTGTAAACGAGCAGAGTCGAGTAGTAGGTTAATCGAGCCGGGCTCAAAAAATTAATACTGGGCTCGAGCTCGATTAACTTTTCAATGTAGGGCTCGAGCTCGAGCTCGAATATTTTTTGAGTTATCGAGCTTGATGCTCGTTTCTGTGTCCGAACTCGCGATCGATTAACTCGTTTATCGGCTTGAGCTCGATAATTTTTATATTTTTATTGTATGCTTAATAAATATGTGAGCACGCTTGGCTCGAAAAAGGGTATGCTCGAATGACTCGACTTGACTCGTAAAGTTGAATCGAGTTTTCGAATGAGCCGAGTCGAAAATTGGTGTTATAAAGCTCGGCTCGATAAGTACACTCAAGCTCAACTCGCTTACATCCCTATCTGCATACATTCTACTTCCTATTACTTACCTCTCTACCTCTTGGGTAGAGCAAAGGTCTGCTTACATCCTACACCCATACCCTACCTGTGTGGGATTTCCTAGTATCAGCTTGATTAATAATATTTTTTTTCATGTAATTACCAGTTGAATCAAGGAAAGGAGATGGGCAAATGAGTGCATGTGAAGTGTTGCTCTTCCATCATGAGGACATGGGGATCCCATGGGAAATCGCGAAGCTCGGTGTCCGTCAAGGCATGTGGGGGGCCGTGAAGAAGATAGACCGCGGTTTGCGATGGTATCAGAAACACATGGCGTCAGGAGCACCGCTCTCTCATTGTGCTTACATGGCTCATATCAATTCAAAAGTTAGCTCCGAACGTCTGAGATACTTGGAGAACACGACGAACGATTCACAAGAAATCGAAACTTGTGAAGAAGCTTGCGATGACGAGAAGCCATCGGGGAAGAACATTCCGAAGCTTTTGGTGGTAGGGGGAGCCATTGCACTTGCTTGCACCATTGATAGGGGGTTGTTGACAAAAGCTGTTATATTTGGAGTTGCCAGAAGATTTGCAAAAATGGGAAGGAGGTTGTGAAAAGGGGATTTTTGCAGAGGTCTACTCTTCTTTCTGATTTCAGATATAATTGTATTTTGTTTTAGATTTATCCTTTTTTTTATTTTTTATCTGAGTCATGTTGCAGCTTATGATAAATGATGATGATGATAGTATTGTATTTATTTGGAAAGATCATTCTGATGCTGCTGCTCAAATAACAGGAAAATTCATTTTTCTTGACTCAATTTTACATTCTTTCATAATAGTTTACATTTGCTGAACTTGGACCATTTATGTTTTATATATGGTGAAACCTTTCTTTTATCTTGGTTACGTTTTTCATGTGCTTGCTTTCATTTGTATGCTTTCTTTCTTTCTTTGTCTGTTTGATTTTTGGTTACTTGCTTCTACCTAGTCTTTCAAATTTCAGCACCGTCTTGTTTTCAAGTTTTCTATTGTGAATTCATTTTTTTCGCAAATCTTTTCCCCGTACTATACACAAGTTGGGGGTCTTCATATAAATAATCGCTTTACTCTTGTAAATGGAGGTCAGGTTTTTGCTATCAACCATGTATATTAGGATTAACAAAACCAAACATTGTTAAGTTTTCGTGAAAATCCATGACTTATGTAAGAGTGTGAGCAAAATGTTGCAGGGTAAGGTGAGGCAAATACAAAATAGAGAAATTTATCCCTTTTTGAGACGATTCAAATATCACCGCAAAAGAAAAAGGGCGAAGCAACGATCCCTGGTGTAGGCATGTAGGCCTAACTCCAACGGGACATATCTTGAATCGCCCTAACATATCTCTAAGTTAATTACCCTCTTATCTCCAGACTCCTCAAGATCATGTCTCGTGAAATGTTATCGTAGGCCTGATCTATGAAACACGAAACGAAGTCCCTTCCTACACTTCTCCAACAGTCGCTTAAGCACGTAAATTACCGCTTTTGTCGACCTCCCTCGCACGAATCCAAATCGGTTTTCCGTCACCATTTGGACTAAACCATGCCCTCCTACAGCTCCAACTTTCATAATTAACTGCTATTTTCACAAATTTGCAGTCTATAAGTAGTCATAATTCGTTGGTGAAGTGCAATTTCTGTTGAATAATGATTCAATTCCACTTCATAACAATTCTACACAAAATCTGTATTTTTTTATGCAGAAAACTACAAAGATTTTCCACCCAAACCATGATGGATTAAAGTTCATGAAGTTGAATCCATACTTAACCAATAATCAAACAAAGAAAATCTTTATACGCATAATCAATAATCATTACAAATAATCCTTCTCTTTTACAAGTAAATAAATAAATTAATCAATCAATCAATCATCTTTCTGAAAAACCCAGAAATAAAAATACAAAATTTCTTCAGACCCTCAAAGAAAAAGATCTGGGTGTGATGACAAAATCTTAATGAAACACTAAAGATTCAAAGCAGTGAAGACCGTCCATCTCCGGTGCCCACCGTGCAGAGTAACCCCCTTTGCTGGTGGCACGGCGGCTGGTGGCGGTGGTGGTGGTGTCATGTTTCATCTTGTTTTGGTCATCTTGAATGGTGGTGGTGGCAGAAGGAGGAGATTTGGTGTTGAAGAAACATAAAGATTGGCCCATGAATTCGGCAGATAAGGCATCGAAAGAACTGAAGATGGAATTCATTTTTTGATGATGATTATAATTTGATTTGATTTGATTTCTTGATGTGAATTGAAAAGTTGTATGAAAGATTGAATTGGTGGAGAAGATTATATATAGAGTAGAAAAAAGACGCTGAATTTCTTGCGGCTTCCGGTTACGTTTCGTTTCCAACGCGTTGAATTGTTGTATGTCGACTTTGAAGAAGTCTAAAATAAAGATCAAGATATACATATAGACTTCCTGTATGTATATATAGAATTGGGATCACTTGAGATTCATCTGTTTTCGTGACACCTTTTTACACTTAAAACTAGTGTTCTTTAATTTCAAGGTTTGGATTTTTTTTATCTTCACATAATCACAGTGTTTTACTATAAAGTTCAAGTATAAAAATGTGACCTCACGAAAACAGGTTGGTCTCACGTAGGGGTGTAAATGAGCTGAGTCGAGTAGTAGGTTAATCGAGCCGGGCTCAAAAAATTAATACTGGGCTCGAGCTCGATTAACTTTTCAATGTAGGGCTCGAGCTCGAATATTTTTTGAATTACCGAGCTCAAGCTTGATGCTCGTTTATGGGTTCGAACTCGCGATTGATCAACTCATTTATCGGCTTGAGCTCGATTTCGGCTCGGCTCCACTCAACTCGAAAAATTGAATCGAGTTTTCGAACGAGCCGGGTCAAACATTGGTATTATAAAGCTCGAGTCGATAAGTTAAACGGGATATATTTTATGTTGGAGATCGACTCGAGCTCGAGAATAATTAAGCTCGAGCTCGAGATAAATGAGCTCAAACTCGAACTTGAGTAACTCTTTAAAAGCTTGAATCGTTTACAACCCCTACTTAAAACCAACCCTGTATGTATGATAATAAATAAAAAATAAAACAAGAAATTGGGTACAAAAATTTAGAGAATTTATTATGAGTGGTCGTTATCCATACAACGCTACGGTGACCAGCTTTTTCAAAGTAGGCGGCTTTCCCACGCTCTTTTCTCATCTAAAACACACATGATCATTAAATCAATAAAAAATAATTTAAATTGTAACTTTTATAAAAAAAAAAAAAAGTTATCCATGATTTTTTAATGTTTTGATGTGCATAACGGGATACCATGGAGTAAAAATTTGTTGTCCCACGTGTGACACAACAATAGGTTGGTACATGATAGTTAGGGGTCGTTACTCAAATGTTTACCCGGTAAGTGCTCACCGGATAGTTAACACTCTCACTTACTTTATGAGGTTGAATTTTACTCAAACAAAACGACATCGTATGTAAAACTTTACCCGGTAAGCACTTACTTACCGGGTAAGAGTCGTCACTTTCACTTATCGGATAAGACTCTCCTTCCATGTCATCGTTCTTACCGGGTAAAATTCTCGGTCTTTACCATGTTTATCCAATAAAGTAAGTGACCTGGTAAGTACTTACCGGGTAAGCGTTTTGTAAACAGCCCCTACCTAAGTAAGAAAAAAATGCACTTTTTTTGAGCTATAAAAATAAATGAAACAAAAATTTGTGAAATAATTTTTTTTAGTAAATTACCAAACTACAGAATAAATTAAAACCCTAAAATCTTCCACAATTTTTTCACATCCCTACCTCACTCGTGCCCCCAATTTTGTCGTGTCTCATCCGTGTACCAAACACACAAATAAAATTCATTGTAATAACAATTTCTTTGTACCACAATTTGCGTCTCCTAAATATACATGTGCATACTGTATGTTACTGCCAGGCCAATGATCGATGATTAATTTCCACTTGAAATTGAATTCAGAATACGAAAAGATGTATCAATTTTGGGAATTACTATAAAGTATGTGTGACATAATTTTACGAGATGATAAAAAAACACTCAGAACTTGAGAAGATAATAATATTTTTTTAGTATATTTAGAAAATACATTTGTCTTACAAAGTTTACTGCCCAAAAAACATATTCGAAAAAAATCTTTAAAAACAAATAAAAACTAAAATACTGATCTTCGTAAATATCTGATTTACTTCACTATAAATATATGCACCCGATACTTAAAATGCATTTGACTCATTTTTCTATACTTTAGAAACAAGTAAAAAAATCAAATACATAAAATACATTGAATTCAATAGGCCCATTTCGTGCCCCAAAAATATCTAGGCCCAATAGAGTCTACCGACATCCTAAATTTTGTTATCCGATCTAATTAGAGTTGTGTGGAAGGAATTGTTTGGCAGTTGCTGAATGATTTGGTACAAAATGATTAAGAGGTTTTTATGATATAATGCAAAATGAAATATGGTTGTTTTGTAATTGTTCATAATAAAATCATGGCTCTAAATGGTTAAGAGAGACCCACAATACAAAATCAATCAGAGGGTTTTGAAACCATTAATAGGCAAGACTTTTTTTTGTCAAACAAGATTCACCTCTTAACGATTCAGAGGTTGTCTCTTAATGGAACCATTAAGAGATAAACAAACAGCCTCTTAAGTGTATTTTCATTCCCTTTCGGTGTTTTGTTTTTTTATAAGTTTTCGGTTCCCTTAAATACTCGTAAAAACCGATCATGTTTGCAAGTTCATAGGCATTATACCCATCCACCACTGGTCTTTTAATAGGTAATACATACTAGAGCACATGATTAGGAAACTTGGCAGATGCTTGATTCACAAAATGTTTTTGGAACAGATAGAATATGTCAAATGAATTTGAATGAAACTGAATCAGGTTTGATCATGCATTTGGATGACAAGAGAAATGAAATATGACAAAGAACTTTGAAATCTATTTGTTTGGTTCACAAAATATAACTTTGTAATTGTAATGAAATAATGACAAGTGACCAAAATACATTTTTATGACATTTTGATACTTTTGTGTTTCAATTATAAATGTTATATAATGATAAAATGAAGAATAATATTAATTAGCAGCGGCAGCAGTGGTGGCAACGATGGCAGCGACAGTGGTGACGTTGGTGAGAGTGGCGACGACGATGACATGTTTTTGGTTAGGGCTTATAGAAAGGTTTGATTGTCTTTCTTAAGTAATAATACAAAACGAGATGTTCATTCTTTAGGAAATGGCCAAGCATCAGTGATTTTTGTGAATGGAGGAATTTAAGGGGCTTTGGTTCGTAAAATGGAATTTGTTGGGATTGAAATCTATCAATGGAATTAGAATGTGAAGAAATTGGAATGAAATCCATCAATGGAATTGGAATGTGAAGAAATTGGAATGAAATTTGACCACACATTTGGTTGACAAAAATGGGAATGAAATCTCTTAAAAAAAGAATTGAAATATACATGTTTGGTTGGGAGAATGTCATTTTAGAATTGTAATGAAATAATAATAACGCTGTGTTCTCGAAAGTCATTTAACGAAGGAAAGGGAGGGAAAGGGGAGGAAAGTAAAAAAATCTCGTGTTCTCGAAACTTTTTTAGGAGAGAAAGGAAAGGAAACGGAAGGAAAGAATTGATAACTTTCCTTCCAAACCTTTCCTCCCAAATGTGGGAGGAAAAGGAAGGAAAGGGAGGGAAAGAAATTAAAATAATTTAAAAAATTTACTGAAATTATTAAAATTACAAAACTACCCAATCTTTCATTATAAAGAATATATTTTTATAAGAGTATATTTGTAAAATTGACATTTTTTCTTTCCTTTCTTCTCCTTCCTTTTCCTTCCATCTCGAGAACACAAATGAAAAAATTATTTTCCTTCCCTTTCTTTTCCCTTCCTTTCTTTTCCATCCATTTCTTTTCTTTTCTCTTCAGATTAGAGAACACAACGTAAATGTCTAAAGTATGTTCTTAATTACATTTTCATACTTTCTTGGTAACATTATAAATATAATGATGATATTAATTGGTGGCTGGCGACGTTAATGAGGTTGGCAATGACGTTTTTTGGGATAGTTTTGTCTTATTAAAAAATGGGTAGGAATGAATTTTAATTCCATCACATATGTGAGGAAGGATGAAATCCATAAACGATGGAATCTATGGAATTCAATTATATTTTATGTGCAAACCAAACACCTGAATGAAAATTGGTCTATGGAATTGGTTATTCCAATTTCCTTCAGATTCCAACATCTTTCAAAGAATAAACCAAACGAGGCTTAAGGGAATTCATAGATTCCAACATCTTTCAAAGAATAAACCAAACGAGGCCTAAGGGAATTCATAGATTCCAATATCTTTCAAAGATCGAACCTAACGCATGATTGAAAATTGGTTACAAAATTGATCGTTTCAATTCTTTCAGATCCCGTTGAACCAGGCAACATCTTGGGTTGTTACCTATCTCATGGAAAACTGTGTCGAGCATCCTACGAACACCTAATAATTTGTTCTTTCCTTGTAGACTCCGAATCCTTTTTTTGGTTTTTTGCATGCTCCACCAAATATTCAAAATTTGTTCTTTTCATTCAATGCTAACTCTTGGATTTCACATCGACTTGACTTAAACCATTTCCCTTTCAAATATGTTAAACCCCGTCATGCTACCTCTTGTATTTCACATCGACTTGACTTAAACCATTACCCTTTCATTTTCATATATGTTAAACCGTCATTCTCTCCTCAAAAGTTCTTTTGAACAATAATCTAACAGGGTTCTACATATTTCATCATCACGATGTTAGATCCATGCCAACTTTTAACCACTATAAGCCATGGTTGATTGTTAATGGACTTATTATATATGTGGACACAAGAGATTTATTAGAAAGAAAAAGTAGGTTGATTGATGAATATATGACCAAGATAACATGTGAATATTTCCCTTAAAAACAAACATTTTTTGGGGGAATAGATGAAGGGGAATGTTGGGCATGTGAACCTTGTCTCATGGTTAATAATTAGTGTGGAAAACAGATTGGATTTTTCATCATCTTCCTCTTGTATTATCCACCACCCCACCCCACCCCACCCATTTGCTTTATTTTCAAATGTTTATAAAGCATATTTGTATATATGTGCCGTTGCTAACTTTATTCAAAAGTGATTTCTCTACCTTCATAACTATTTTATTTTCTATCTTATGGTTTAATCAAGTATACGAGGGTGTCTTTCTCTTTATTCGTCATTTCTTTTCTCCAATTGCCCTCTTAAGTCGTAATCAAATCCGAAAAACATGAAAAGGGAAACCTCTTTTGCACCCTCTTTTAATCCTTCCCGTTTACATGAACCACTATCTTTACTAATAAATTAGGCTCTTAACGTTTTCTACTTCAAGATTTCTTGAAATAAAAACATTAGCTTGATGAAAAGAAATAGAAAATAAATGCTTTGAATGCAGCCTAAATAGGCCCCATGCCCCAAAAAGACAGTCAGTAATGGATTTGAGAGATAATAACTCCATTCTAAGAACCTCTCTATATGAATAGAAAATTAGATATTCGAGCTTATATGGACTTGGAATAAAACGTTTTTTCTGTAAAGTTTTGGTATTATTTTATGGTTTCACGATAAGAGACTGACTTCACGAGATCCAGACTATTTTTTATAAAAATTAAAGTTGTAGACTACCAATAATTTTTATCATTATTTTAAGTTGATTTAAAGGTTAAAAGGTGAATTTGGGTGTGGTTATAAGACAAGCTTCTGTTCCTAGTCGACATTTTCTACTTAAAAAAGAAGTAAAATATCCAAGAATCAAACACTTACCTCCTTCTGCTGGCTGCTCTGCTACTGCTGTCACTCTCTCTACCTTCCAATCATACACACACAACCAAAACCTCATCTCATCTTCTCCAAATTCTTTCATCCACCTTGCCATCAATGGCGGATTCCAATTTCTCTGCAATGCTAGGGCTGTTCTTTACTGGTAATGTAATCTTCACCTCAAATGGCAGATTATTTCCCCTTGTTTTTGTTGCTTAATTTTCTCCTTTTTTTCCTGCAGTGTTTCTATTTCCTGTGTTGGTATCTTCAGTGGGGATAAACTACGGCCAGATCGCCAACAACCTTCCGTCGCCGGAACATGTGGTTCCGTTGGTCAAAGCCATCGGTGCCAGCAGAGTTAAGCTCTATGACGCCGATCCTAAAGTCCTCAAAGCCTTCGCCAACACCGGAGTTGAGTTCATCGTCGGACTCGGTAACGAGTACCTATCCAAAATGACAGATCCAGCTAACGCACAAGCTTGGGTTAAATCTAATGTTCAAGCTTACTTGCCGGCAACGAAAATCACCTCCATTGCCGTCGGTAACGAAGTGTTGACGTTTAATGATACTTCTCTCTCCGGCTGTTTGCTTCCGGCGATGCAGAGTGTACACACTGCTCTCGTTAACCTAAAATTAGACAGTCAAGTCACTGTTACCACCGCACATTCTGTTGCTATACTTCAATCGTCATATCCGCCGTCCAGCGGTGCTTTCCGGCCAGATCTAAAAGGATGCATATCTCCGATCTTAGATTTCCTTTCGAAAACCTGTTCTCCTTTTCTAATTAACGCCTATCCTTTCTTCGCGTACAAGGCAGATCCGAAGCAAGTTTCGCTCGATTTCGTTCTGTTTCAACCGAATGCCGGAATTGTAGATCCAGGCACAAATCTACATTACGACAACATGTTGTTCGCTCAGATCGACGCCGTGTACGCCGCTCTCGCATCGTTAGGTTACAAGAAGTTACCGGTGCAGATCTCGGAGACTGGTTGGCCGTCCAAGGGAGACGAAAGCGAAGTCGGAGCGTCGCCTGAAAACGCGAAGAAGTACAACGGAAACCTCTTGAAGCTGATTAATCAGAAGAAAGGAACTCCGGCGAGACCTAACTCCGATCTAAACATCTTCGTGTTTGCTATGTTCAACGAGAACATGAAGCCTGGACCGACATCGGAAAGGAACTACGGTTTATTTAAACCAGACGGAACTCCGGCGTACGGTTTAGGATTCTCCGGAATCTCGGTCTCCAGCGGGAATTCCACAAACACAGGTAGTAGTAGCCCTAAAACGGATGGTCCGTCGATATATTTATCGCCGCCGGCGAACTCATCGAGTGGATACCTGGCTATTTCGTCGTCGACGGTGAGTTTTTCGTGCACACTATTTTTTTTCCGTTATGATTTGCTAAAGTGCGCATATTATGGGTGGTGAGTGAATAATTTCATGACACGTAGACAATAGTAACCACACGATTAACGAGGTGCATCGTTTTATTTAACGGACGGTGCACTTTGACCATTGTCCCACCCCCCTAAAAGTAAAACAACGTCGTTTAACCGACAAAAACACAGGAAGATAAATTATAGAGTAAATTACGTTTTTGGTCCCTATGGTTTTATTAAATTTATGATTTTTGTCTCTGTGATTTCTCAATTACGGTTTTCGTCCCTGTAGTTTGTTATTTTTGTCCCTGAGACTATTTTATGGTCTTTTACGGTATTAGGGACAAAAACCACAATAAATTGTAAACTACAAGGATGAAAACAACAATCAATTGTAAATTACAAAAATAAAAACAACAATAAGTTATTAACCATAATTTTAAAAGTTTAGGGAAGAAAATAGCACTTTTCAATAAACCACAGTGACGAAAAATGTAATTAATTTAAATCATAAAAAAATACTACTCCACCCCAAAATAAACATCCATGATAAAAAAAAAACAGAGAAATTTTTTGCTTATTTTGTGACAAACTAAAATAGTTCTCTATACATTTATTATGGAGAGTGAAGTATCTGATAGACATAAGCAATAAAATATCTAAAATGTTTTCTAACATTAACTAAAAAGATTAAAGTAAATCGTACGTCTTAAAAGAATGTGTTTCGTTTAAATATAATTCAAATATAAAAACAATTGTTATTTTATTACTTTGTCTCAAAAATTGTAACCATTCTTGTTTTGGGTTTTGTACTTTTATATCAAGAAAATTTTCAATTTTTTTTTCTCTTGAAACATCTTAAATCCAAATTTACCGGTTTGGTTTGATAATTAATGAGTGTCATACCTGATTCATGTATATATATATATAGAGAGAGAGAGAGAGGGGGATGTGTTATAGTGCAAATCAAGACATTTGTACAAATAATTGAGATATTTATGGATAATAATCATGATTTATTAAATATGATTGAGATATATATGGAAGATGATAAAGTTCATTTATTATGATCACGACATTGGTTAAGGAAACAAAATAAAATTAGATATTCATTAGACTAGATAGATGGTTGAGATTAGTTTGTAAGTTTGTACAAATAGAGGTGGTTTGCATTTGATCTATATATATTAGTATTGTATTGGAGTTGAATATGATTGGTATATAATTTCAGGAAAGATTTGCTTGGAGCAGGTGGGCAAGAATGGGGATGGGGTTAATCTCCATGGGGATGGCTTTCCATCTTTAAGTATCAAATCAAATGGGAGTGGAAGAGACAACATAACATGTTCTATTTAAATGATGTGGTGTTCTTCAATTCCTTCATGTAGTTTGGAAATTCTTTAATTGGATGCTTGTGTTATATGAATTATTAATTAATCAATACTAGCATAATTGAAATGTATTTTATGTCATAATCAAATTAAATTATAAAGTTAAAAATTATCTAAAAATTTAGTAGATAAGAGTGTATTTAGGAGTAATATATAAACAAATTACTTTGTGCATTGGGAGACTCGGAACTTTTACCGAAAGATAGAAAACGATGCCCAGCACATGACTACAAGAATATACATACTATTACTTAAAGTAGATTTTACATTATTTAATTCATACCCTTTATTTTTCTAATATAATATTTATATATTGTAAATGCAGCCAAAAAAATTAAAAAATAATAATAATAAATCCTTCTTATCTTTGTGATGTTTGAACTATCAACCTTTGAAAAAGCTCAAAGGGTCGAATACTTTGTGAAAGACCCTTTGATATAGGGGTGGCAAAAAGTGACCTAACCCGCTAACTCAACCCAATCCCAACCCAAAACTAACAGGTTGGGTTGAGATTTTCAACCCATTTAAGTTAAATGGGTCAACCTATCTAACCCATTTATGTAAATGGGTTGGGTTGGGTTGAAATTTTCGACCTGATTTCAACTCATTATCAACCTGTTTTCAATCCATTTGTAATATTACATAATTTTATTTTATTTTTAATTAATTATTAATACTTAATTATAGTTAACAATTTAATATATTTTTAATAATTAAAAAATTAATAGAAAAAAAATATGCTTTCTAAATCCTAATTACATCATGCCGTATATTGACAATTTGACACATTGACCAAACCAAATTTCTTTCTCTTTTGTTCACAATACTCGCCGGCTCCTTAAAATCCTAGCCGACCATCGAGACGCCCTTTCATGACCACCAACGGCTCGACGCCCTTCCGTGACGACCGTTATCAAACAACTTCCACGGTTTGACTTCCATACATTTCCTGTCATTCTTCCATGAAAGCTTCCACGATTTGAAACTTTGAACAATTTATTTGACTTGATGGTTGTGATTTATTGAAACTTTGAAAATTTTATTTGACTTTTATGGTTGTGTATTTGTCATGAAATTAAGTAGTTTAATTCTTTTTATTTTATTTAAAATTTTAAAATTAAATGGGTTAACCCAGGTTCAACCTATTTATTTAACAGGTTGGGTTGAGAGAATCATAAACAGGTCAACCCGCTACTAACCCATTTAAGTAACAAGTTGGGTCGGGTTGAAAATTTCAATCCATTTAATTAAACAGGTTGGGTTGGGTTGGGTTGAGATTTTCAACCCAATTAATAAATGGGTTGAACCTGAACCCAACCCAACCTGACCCGTTGCCACCCCTACTTTGGTACATACCCTATATTTTCTGAAATCAAACAAGTTGATCTTTAAAATCTGTCTAACAGTCATAATTGCCAAATAAAACGATTCATGTGCATGAAGGGTTAAATCTTGCAAAATCATATTTGATCATATAACGTGCAAGAAGTAGGCGAAATGCTTAAAAAACCTCCAACCGAAGAACTAAATATAACAACCCATCACACAAATATTCTCGCCAAACATTAATATATATATATAATTCACGCTGCAAATAGTCACCAATGTCTAAAGTCATTACATACGGAAGTGAAATCAAAGTCTTTTCAACTTAAAACGGGATTACAGCTGAGAAAACATAACATAACTAGACAGGTGCGTCTATCGCCAACTACCACCAAGAGTCCTCTTAAAACAACTTCTACTTCAAAACTTGCCCTTGCCTTTACTAGTGCCTTCCACTACCTGTTTGCCTGAAAATGGATTTTAGTTGGTGATAACTCTCATTTTGAGTGTTATTTACACATTGTTTGTGTGTGTTTTCCCTTTACGTGTTCATGATTCTCTTTTTTATTTATTTATTTTCATTTGGAGATGTTGAGGATAAAAGTTTGTGTTTTGATGGTTGAAAGCATCATTTTTGGGCTAAATGTTGGACTGTAGAAAGTGGCCACTTTGTCGCCACGTTGATGAACGATGTAAATCCGAGGACAACTGAAAAATATCATATTTTGCATGTATTTTTATGTCCATTTCAGCTGCATAAAGACTTTCTTAAAGGCTAAGCTTTAGAAACCAAGGGGATGAAAAGAAGACAAAAGTTAAAAGCAAAATCTTGGTGGAAAGATTTCAATGCTAAAAATGTCTATCTAAAAACCTAAATGAGATAAAGCAAAATAGGAGTTTTCATGAGAAAATAGATGAAAAAGGCAAGGGGCCTTTGGGTTAAAGAATGCTTGAACTCATTGAAAGGTTTTGTGGGTAAAATTCTCCACCACCCTTTTCATCTTCCACTATAAATTGAAGTCATGGATGTCATTTGAAGGAGAGCTCCAACATGTAGCATAATTCAGCTATTGTTCTTTTTTTTTAATAGTTGTAGTTGTAATTGTAGTTGTAATTTATTTTCTAATATTTAATTTCCTTGTAACAAGTTGTCGCCAAAGTGGCCACGTTGTCACCACGTTGGCAGCAGCTTTTAAGTTTCATTTATGCAGATTAAGTTTATGTTCTCTCCTTCTTTCATGTCTTTTACTGTTATTATGAACTAAGCACCCCTTTGGGTGTGGGTGTATGCCAAATCTAAGACTAGTAGGCAACACTTGGGTGTTGCCATCGTTGCTAGCTTTTAGACTTGGTCGCTCGGGTCGGGACTTCAACTCAACGCGGACAAGCCGATCACTTATTAGTGTTAATATTAGATCTTAGACCTCGAGAGGGGCGGATCTGAAATACGGCTTGAGTGATGCAAAGAAGATTTGAGAAATTCTTTTATAACCACGTAGAGATACGGGTTTTTGCATGACTTTAACTAAGGTTCAAAATGTCGGTCGATATAGGTGTCACAAAGAGATTTGGGCTTCTATATCCATACTGGTGGAACTGAAATCCTTAGAGGTTTACTTAGTTAATTCGGCAAGTCTTGAGTTGACGAAAGTGGTGATTTTGTGGGTGCAACGTGGCCACGTTCCGAGGAAGCTCACTTTCGAGAGAAAGGAGTTTTTAAAGATATTGTGTGTCATTTTGTTTCTGACCACGAGGTTACTACAAATGTCTTAGATAAAGCCTACACCCATCCCTTTTTCTTTAAAGTATTTGTTAATTGTTAAAAGCATCAATTTCGCTTAAAGATATTTTCTTCTTCTCTAATTGAAACCATTGTATTCTCGACCTACTACTTGAAACTTTGAAGTCTGATCCCTGTGGATACGATCTCGGTATTTTTACCACTTTATTACTTATAGCGATCATAGTGTCCGGTGTGCACTTGCACCGCCACTGTGGCAACATAGTGGCCACGTTGTGGACCTATACGACTTTCCGCTATCAGTTGGAAAGCGAGGGTTAGACCATATGGTCTAGTGAGAGATCCCTCTAAAGCACACTACTTCACAAAAATAGCAGAAATAATTACAATAAAAATTAAAACTCATGGCTTACATAAATGAACCACACCATTGTCACATATACACTTGTAACCTCTTAATGGAACCGTTAAGAGGTAAACAAACAGACCCTAGTCCACTTGTTCCTTGACACTATTGGTCAACCTATTTAGAAAGGCCATAAATTTGGAGATAATTTGAGTGCAGTAGAGGGAATGGTTGGTCCACTTAGAAGTAAATGGGTTGGCATGGTAGCCCCAAAGAATCTGCTACTGATTGCCACATAGATAATGGACTTGCTAACCCATTTATCACAATTAAGATTACCATCGTTTTTTAAAATATTTGAGGCATCTAAATATTTGTGCTTCTTGTGTTTTTATCTTTTATAAGATTATTTCTAATAAATTGTTTAAAATAGAAAATGAAAAATCAAAATCTATAAAAAAAAATGTTCATCTTTTTCAGCTTCTTCATTTTCGAGATTATAATATTAATTACTTCGTCCATCCCAAAACAAGTATCCACAATAGAAATGACACATAGTTTTCAACGTGTATAACTATTACGTTTTTTAGTTAATAAAATGACCTTTTTACTTTTAATAACGTTATCTCCTTTAATAACTTTTATATATTTGTGCATTAATGAAGGTAAATTTGTGAATTTAGCTATCTATTTTTGATACAAACACTTATTTTGATACAAATATTTGGGATTCACATTGTGTTTGAATATATATATATATATATATATTGAATATTGTAGCTAAAAATTTCTTTATTTTGCAGAGTTCACAAGTTAGTTTTGAGGCGGGTATACCAACTGTAACACCCGTAATTTTGGTAAGTAAATGTCACCCGTACATTTCTGTCACTTGTAATCAGTGGAGTTTTGTTGGGGAAATGCTTTGTATAAGCCCCTCAGAGTATCAGGAGCTTTGTCGTTGAAAAAGTCGGAATTTGAACCCTCGGTACACTTTGGGCGACTATGCCCGCGATTGTGACAGGGTGTCACTCTCGCGTGGCACAGTCGCGAGAATGGTACCGCGGGCACTCCCCTTCGGGCGACTATGCCCGGCGACTATGCCAAGGGCATAGTCGCGTGGCAATGTCGCCGACGGAGTGCAAAGCTGCATAAAGTCGAATTTTCAGCCTCTCTCTCATTCCAACTTCCCCCATTTCACCCTTTTCTCTCTAGAAACCGAACCCAAACCCTAAAATCGGTTTTATACCCTTAAGTCACCAAATCCATGATATTCCAAGTGTTTCCCCACCACCCAACAAAGATTGGAAGCTATGGTCAAGAACCTCCACCTTCATCTTCCCCAAAGTTCGTGTTTGGGAGTTTGGGTTGAAGAATTGTTATGGGTGTCCTCGGAAGGTCTCATCGTCTCTAGTGGTAATCTTTCTTGATTTTAAAGGTTGAAATACTCCATTGTTGATCTCTTAGTGTTTGGTATACCAAATCTCGGATTTGGTGGTTTTGGAGAAATTAGGGTTTTGGATATTGTTTGGGATTTTGATTTATAATGTTTGGAGAATGTTCCTTATGGTTGATTATGGGTATTTATGGGTTGAAATGTTCGGATCTAGGTTTTTGGAAGATTTCGGCTTGAGGATTCAAGTGGTCTTCAAAAGAGCTCGTTGGGTGAAATTTAGATTTAGCCTAAATCTAGTAAGGTGAGTTCAAGTTGATTTGTGAAAACGGTGTACATGCCAAAATGTGTATTTTAAAGTGTTTTACATGAAATGGTTAACTGCTGATAAGTTTTGAGTATTTAGAAGTAAAATATGTTTTACTTAGTTATTTGTCAAAGTGTGAGTATTTGGATAAGTTTTCTTACTTAGTAAACTTGGGCTGTGTTAACCTCTTAAAATGCTTCTATTGGGTTTTGAATGTTTCCAACAACTAAATAACATGAATTACGTATTCTTGGTGATTTTGTACAAGTAAGGTCTATTTTATGAGTTATACGTCTTTGACGATTTTGTACAAGTAAAGTCTAATTCATGTTATATGCATTTGGTGTATTTGCATTCATAAACACTTTGGAAATCTTGAGTCCCATCTCGTATGGAGTTTTGGGTAAATCTAGTCTTTGAGGTACGTGTCTTCATAAACGTTATATAAAGACATTTCACTATTTTGGAGACCGGTGATTATTGGTTAAACGGATTTTGAGCTCTTTAGTTCGGTATTGGCTTAAACGAGTCGTGTGGACATTTGTCCGGATGTTTAACCGTCGTGGGTTTTGGATACGAAGACACTTAATTTGTGTCGTTGGTGAGTTACATGTTTTGGGAGCTTTGGTCTTTCAATTAGAGTCATGTAACGTTAGACAGTGTGTAATGGATCCATAGGCACGTGAGTTAGTGTGTCTTGGATGGTCAATTGGGTATTGCGGGGTTGAACTTCGGTACCTATGTTTTATGACCGGAAACTTTACAAGTGATCGCTAGGAGGGTTGAGTCGGCTAGTGCTACCGGAATAGTAGGCGCTAGGACCTCCGTCGCTTGAAGTAATGCCTGGGAGGTAGTCTTTAAGTGTGCCGGGCCTTCGGGATGGAGTTCTTCGGAATGATCCATCAAGGTCAACTGACTTGGGGTGACACTTGTAAAGAAGTCGTAGGGACACCTGGCTGTGATGTCGGGAGGTGTCATGCGATTAACGTTGTTTGGGTGGTATACTTTTGTGTTCCCTCCACCCTCAACGGATACGGGTTTCCCCCGTTGTTGTCTATCAGTATGTTAAATATAAGAACGTCTTATTTTATTGTCATTGGTTCCTTACGGTCGCGTGAGTATTGGACCAAGTGTCCATGTTTTCGGACGTACGGTATATGTGGTTTTGATAGCGAGTTATGGGTCGAGCATTCTGTCCCGCCCGCGTTTTGGGTACTTTGGGTTATAAATGGTTATTCATGTTTTTACCAAATAAGTGTCGAACTATGATCCCGTTTGGGTGAGTTATGCGTTGCGCGTTATATAAGAAATGTGTGTTTTGGGAGCTTCGCCTTTAAAAGTGCATATTATGGGAAAATGTGTCGTTACCATTTTTAAGCGTAATATCTCGAAGGACATTGCTTTAAATTGAATTCTTTTCTTTTAAAGATATATACTTATGTTAAAACTCTTGAGCTCACTAGGCGTTAAGCCTAACCTTTTTATTTGTCGGCATGTGCATTAGGTTTCAAGGTTGAGAGTTGGTTCTAGCAATCCTGTGAAGAGTAAAGCCTTAGCTAGATCCGAAAGTAAGTATTCGGTGAAGTCATTCTCATTATGGAGATAATGACTATGCATGGGTATTAGTAGCACCCGTCCCTTATAGTCTGTATATATATAAGATGGTATACGTGTATTGTAGCTAAATCTGAATTCGTGGTTGTAGTTGATTCATTTATTGATGTATTTAGAAATTTTTAAACAAGTTGCTATTTCCATATTTGAGGGTGTTACAAGTTGGTATCAGAGCTTAAGTTTGAGGGAATTAGGTATTGATTGTAGGATGCCTAGACTCAAACTAGCGTTTTTATAAGTGATTGTAAGTGAAGTTACACATTAGGAACCTTAAGATAAGATATTATGGAGTTGATCGAGTCACTAGAAACGGGAAACTTGTCGAGGGTCGCAAGGATGAGCATGTGCAGTACGTTCATAATGGCACCTGGACAGTATTATGGTGAACCTACATACTACATGTGTATACTTGAACTACCTTGGTATGATTACCGTTGGGGTAGTGAGAAGGTTTCTAAGTGAGTAATCTAAGGAAACGTGTATGTCTATAGCAATGTCACGTTGAAGTGATAGTTAAGTGCGTTGAATGCATTAAGTTGATCGTCTTGAGTAAGAATAATTGGTTGGAGTAGAACCTTGAGCTTATGGAATTGACGTTATACGAGGAGAGATTGTAAGGTGAACCGATGAAATATTCGAGTGTTGCTTTAAGATGTGGAGTATCTGGATGACAATAGTAGGAAATTGAGATTGTTGTCCTAAGATGCTTGATACACCCGGATGACATTAGTATGTCGGGTTGTTGAGAAGCGTAATCCAGAGGGGTGAATGCCGACCAAATTCATGCACTAATGTTATTTCTAAAATGAGTTTGCATAAATTGTTTCTCATGTTCGCCAAACTTAAAGTGTTTTGGATTATAAAGCTTTAGTAAAATATTTAGCCCTCATCAGATTTTAAACTGTGAGCTTAATCTTGCATGAAATAGTTCTGTTTCACGTGGTTGCAATTTATATTGAAAATCTCTCAGTCCCTGTTTTGTGTTTAACGCTATCTTTGGACATCTTAAAATCCGTATTTTAATACCACATGTGGTATTGGGCAAGTGACTGTAGAATTTTTAACCTTGACATTGGATCTCCTCCACGTATGTTAAGGTTTTAAAGGAAGAGTTGTCCCGCTGTTCTTGAGTCGGAATTTTCTGTGTAATTTTAGTCTGTATGAGTCGTGTTTAATTTTATGGGGTATAGTTTTGCGATCTTTTTGAGTTCGTAAGTGTATTTTGAGATGCGTGAGTTTTAACTTTATGTCGTATAATTTACAAGCTTTTGAGTGTCGTATCTCATGAGAGTTTTGTTGAAAAGGGTCACTTTATCTTACGTGGTGGTTTTAAAATTTTTAACCTTTTTAGACTTATTGTCGTTTTACGCTCCTATGTCGGGAAATAGAGATTTGACACCGCTTGATTTCACCGTCAATAAAATTATGAAAGTTTAGTTGGGTTTATGGCGTTTTATTTTATGACCATTCGAACCGCGTAATAAAAAGAAATTTTGGAACGTGTAGATTAGCCTTATGGTGTGCATTAATTTACGAGTTTTGTTTGATACCTTGCTTCATGCGAGTCTTGCATCTACACTTTTGCAACCGTAAGAGGCACCTTGAAAAATCTAAATGTCGCATGATTGCATCTCGAGTTTCACACGAGTATAGGTGCATACTTTTGGGTTGAATCCGACTTTCACTCGCGTGAGTAAATATGCGAAATATTTATGTTGTCTTATATTAAATTTTAATCTAAGCGTGATTCGCTTGTTGACCTTGCTGTTATAAATTTTCCACAATACATGAAATGAATTTTCGAATTGCATATCGTTGTAGTTACCATCTTGGTCAAATGTGTTTTATCGAGGCGACTTAAAGTTTTAAACTCGATTTGAGAATTATTTGCATTCTTATCATTTCACCGAACTTTGGAGAATAAACTGTTGCATATGGAGTTGTTAATAATTTTATGTCGCAATGACTTTTGGGTTGGGAAGTCAGAACTTTAAAGTTAGTTTGTGAATGTCTCTTTTGGGAATTGTACAAACTTTTATTGCACATGTTATAGTGCGGAAAGTTATCTTTCATATGCATAGTATAAATTAATGCATTACTATGACCATGGTAGTCCGTTTGAAAATTTTGTTGCGCATGTTTATTTATTGTCTTTGTTATCGTAAGTATTGAACAAATGAGCTTTAGAAATGGTTCGTATGCGCTGTGTCGATAGTCAATTTTGAAACCTATTGAGTAAACGGTAGTGTGTTTTTACCGCGTGGTTAATTGTTAAAAGGCTTATGTATTTGAAAGTTTTATAAATTTCAAATTTGTATATTGGTCGAAAACCTTGAACTCAGTAGGCCTATAGATTTAAACCCGTAGAAAAAGGAGTTGTAATTAAGGACTAAGGAAGTCCTTGGGATTTGAAGCGTCGGATGATCCGCCTTGCGGTCAGTCTTGGATCTTGAGTTTTAGTGTTGAATCGGTGCGCTCGATTAATGGAATTAGTAGACTTAAGTCTTCCCGGTTATTTAAGGGGCGATTTTATGCTTCGGCGACCATGCGAGTTAAAGTGTTAGGTGACTATTGGAAATTAGAGTGGGTTTCGTTTTGATGGTTTGCTCGTCGGTGTGACACCATGGCCTATGTGGTTGATGTACCGTCTTAGCGGGTTCCGCGATTAAAGGAAATTTTGGTGATCTGTCTGCTAGAGTTGTAAGATTTGAAATTTTAGCTCTCTGATTAGGTGTCAACCTTAGTGCGACAACCCGTCTGGAATGGGATTTTGGGCGAGATGTCCACATTTTCGAGGTCACCGTTTAGTCCTAGGCGTCAACTTGTTTTCTTGAGGTCAATGGATCTTGGAATGGACGGATGTAACCTGGTTGGATTATGGAAAATAGTGACCTCTCGGTAATGGATTTTGAAGGGAGTTTGGGTATGGAGGATTGAGTATCGAGGTACCCAAGCATTCCTGTAGTGATAAGGATGTTACTTTAGGAATGTTGTGAGATTGGTGTTGAATCAGAGTTGAGTGACAACCGAATCTGTGTTAACCGGTTGCATGAAAGACATTTTGGTGCGCCTTGGAAGAATGTCTTTATAAATATTAGGAATGAATCAGTGAAATAAGAGGATTTGGAAGTGTGGTTATGATCTTTGATGTTGGGTCAGGGATCGTTTAGATCCAAAGGAGATTGGTCGGTGAGACTTGGAGTCATAAGTTACCTGGAGGTGGTAATTGTCATCCAAGGTTGGGAGACGACTGTAACTTTGTGGGTAAAAGATTACTTTGGAGAGTTCAGTGTTCGCTCAGTTATGAGTATGTCGTGCCCAAGAGGAGCAACACACGTGAATATCGGTGTAAGGGTCGTGGTAGCGGTTTTGGCAAATGGATTAAGGTCAACCTTTTCAACTGGCGGCGTTCCATTGAGAGGAGTGATTTCGAGGACGAAATCATTCTAAGGTTGGGAGGATTGTAACACCCGTAATTTTGGTAAGTAAATGTCACCCGGACATTTCTGTGACTTGTAATCAGTGGGGTTTTGTTGGGGAAATGCTTTGTATAAGTCCCTCAGAGTATCGGGAGCTTTGTCGTTGAAAAAGTCGGAATTTGGACCCTTAGTACACTTTGGGCGACTATGCCCGCGATTGTGACAGGGTGTCACTCTCGCGTGACACAGTCGCGAGAATGGTACCGCGGGCACTCCCCTTCGGGTGACTATGCCCGGCGACTATGCCAAGGTCATAGTCGCGTGGCAATGTCGCCGACGGAGTGCAGAGCTGCATAAAGTCGAATTTTCAGCCTCTCTCTCATTCCAACTTCCCCCATTTCACCCTTTTCTCTCTAGAAACCGAACCCAAACCCTAAAATCGGTTTTATACCCTCAAGTCACCAAATCCATGATATTCCAAGTGTTTCCCCACCACCCAACAAAGATTGGAAGCTATGGTCAAGAACCTCCACCTTCATCTTCCCCAAAGTTCGTGTTTGGGAGTTTGGGTTGAAGAATTGTTATGGGTGTCCTCGGAAGGTCTCATCGTCTCTAGTGGTAATCTTTCTTGATTTTAAAGGTTGAAATACTCCATTGTTGATCTCTTAGTGTTTGGTATACCAAATCTCGGATTTGGTGGTTTTGGAGAAATTAGGGTTTTGGATATTGTTTGGGATTTTGATTTATAATGTTTGGAGAATGTTCCTTATGGTTGATTATGGGTATTTATGGGTTGAAATGTTCGGATCTAGGTTTTTGGAAGATTTCGGCTTGAGGATTCAAGTGGTCTTCAAAAGAGCTCGTTGGGTGAAATCTAGATTTAGCCTAAATCTAGTAAGGTGAGTTCAAGTTGATTTGTGAAAACGGTGTACATGCCAAAATGTGTATTTTAAAGTGTTTTACATGAAATGGTTAACTGCTGATAAGTTTTGAGTATTTAGAAGTAAAATATGTTTTACTTAGTTATTTGTCAAAGTGTGAGTATTTGGATAAGTTTTCTTACTTAGTAAACTTGGGTTGTGTTAACCTCTTAAAATGCTTCTATTGGGTTTTGAATGTTTCCAACAACTAAATAACATGAATACGTATTCTTGGTGATTTTGTACAAGTAAGGTTTATTTTATGAGTTATACGTCTTTGATGATTTTGTACAAGTAAAGTCTAATTCATGTTATATGCATTTGGTGTATTTGCATTCATAAACACTTTGGAAATCTTGAGTCCCATTTCGTATGGAGTTTTGGGTAAATCTAGTCTTTGAGGTACGTGTCTTCATAAACGTTATATAAAGACATTTCACTATTTTGGAGACCGGTGATTATTGGTTAAACGGATTTTGAGCTCTTTAGTTCGGTATTGGCTTAAACGAGTCGTGTGGACATTTGTCCGGATGTTTAACCGTCGTGGGTTTTGGATATGAAGACACTTAATTTGTGTCGTTGGTGAGTTACATGTTTTGGGAGCTTTGGTCTTTCAATTAGAGTCATGTAACGTTAGACAGTGTGTAATGGATCCATAGGCACGTGAGTTAGTCTGTCTTGGATGGTCAATTGGGTATTGCGGGGTTGAACTTCGGTACCTATGTTTTATGACCGAAAACTTTACAAGTGATCGCTAGGAGGGTTGAGTCGGCTAGTGCTACCGGAATAGTAGGCGCTAGGACCTCCGTCGCTTGAAGTAATGCCTGGGAGGTAGTCTTTAAGTGGGTCGGGCCTTCGGGATAGAGTTCTTCGGAATGATCCATCAAGGTCAACTGACTTAGGGTGACACTTGTAAAGAAGTCGTAGGGACACCGGGCTGGGATGTCGGGAGGTGTCATGCGATTAACGTTGTTTGGGTGGTATACTTTTATGTTCCCTCCACCCTCAACGGATACGGGTTTCCCCCGTTGTTGGCTATCAGTATGTTAAATATAAGAACGTCTTATTTTATTGTCATTGGTTCCTTACGGTCGCGTGAGTATTGGACCAAGTGTCCATGTTTTCGGACGTACGGTATATGTGGTTTTGATAGCGAGTTATGGGTCGAGCATTCTGTCCCGCCCGCGTTTTGGGTACTTTGGGTTATAAATGGTTATTCATGTTTTTACCAAATAAGTGTCGAACTATGATCCCGTTTGGGTGAGTTATGCGTTGCGCGTTATATAAGAAATGTGTGTTTTGGGAGCTTCGCCTTTAAAAGTGCATATTATGGGAAAATGTGTCGTTACCATTTTTAAGCGTAATATCTCGAAGGACCTTGCTTTAAATTGAATTCTTTTCTTTTAAAGATATATACTTATGTTAAAACTCTTGAGCTGACTAGGCGTTAAGCCTAACCTTTTTATTTGTCGGCATGTGCATTAGGTTTCAAGGTTGAGAGTTGGTTCTAGCAATCCTGTGAAGAGTAAAGCCTTAGCTAGAACCGAAAGTAAGTATTCGGTGAAGTCTTCCGCATTATGGAGATAGTGACTATGCATGGGTATTAGTAGCACCCGTCCCTTATAGTATGTATATATATAAGATGGTATACGTGTATTGTAGCTAAATCTGAATTCGTGGTTGTAGATGATTCATTTATTGATGTATTTAGAAATTTTTAAATAAGTTGTTATTTCCAGATTTGAGGGTGTTACACCAACTCCTTGTAATAACCGGGTATAATATTAATAAAGTAAAGTTGGGGGTTTATTTGGCAAGACTCAAAGATAAAGGGGTAAGGGGTATCATTGAATAAAAAGGGGTTTTACCCTAAAATCTTTCATTTGGCTTTTGGACGGCTGAGAAAAGAAAAGAGAGGGAGGCGATTTGGACGATCGAGCTAGGGAGAAGACATCGAGCAAGATTGCAAGTTCTTGGTTCTTCTTTAAGGTAAGCATTCTTCCAACTCACAATCTTCTCTACAAGAGCCTTTGGCATTAGATTTATTCATTGGAGTTGGGATAATTGTTGTAATCTGATGGTTTTGAGTTTTGGGGATGTTGGGGTTAAATGGCTTAATCTGTTGTGGATTTAGTAGTTGATGTTAAAATTATTATTAGTGTAATCGATTTCAGAAAAGGGGTTCGTTTTGTTTTGGTTGAGCCCCGGCCTCTGTGGATTGGGGAAAACCAAAAATCTCTCGATTGTTTAACTACAGTAATCGACCGAAGCGTGGAGATGGGGGACCGGGGGACCCTGGTCGTTGGGCAATCCGGGAGTCGAGACACCGGTCGACACCGACCCCGGTCGGCGCTGACCCCGGTCAAGAGGCTCCGGTCACTTAAACACCGGTTGACACCGGTCAAGGTAATCCATTCGAGACCCCGATCGAAGCATTTGAGAATCCGGGTGACCCTTGTGGTCAGGCCCCGGTCGTGAGGAGACCGGTCAAGATCTGGGTCGTGGCCCAAGTTTTGTCTTCAGGTGGTCTTAGGCCTTAGTGTTGGGCCCAATTTCATGATTAGTTAAAAATTGTTAGCGGGGGTTGGGTCGATGTTAAGTAAAGGATTTAGATTTTTGCAAGTATTTCACCCATGGGCGTAAGTTCATTTAATTTAGAACTTAACCGCTTAGGTTATAGTGGGTTAAGGGTCAGTTACCGTTGCGGATTAGAAAATATCGGAAGTATACCGGTCAATGGTTTTCTTATAGGTTTTATTTCCAAGTAGGCGCAAAGACTTAATCAAGGAACATCAGGTGAGTTTTCTGAACTAAAGCCTTTTTACAGTAAAGAGATTATGCTTATATATATGAGCTTTTATGCAAGTCTTGAAATTGTGTTTATGATAATATACAATTGCGAGAATTCTTTATAAATGTTAAAGTTTGTTTGTCATTTTGGTTAAAGTGGAAATGTATTCATACATGATCGGAAAAGTGATAAGCTCAAAGTCGGGGGGGGGGGGGGGGGGTGTCCCGCCTGTGCTCATACCGGGGGGGTGTTCCGTTTATGCCACTGGGGGTGTGTCCCAGCAAGGCAGTGTGAGTCACATACACTCTGTCACCTTAGGGTGGCGGTAGTGTGAGCTGAAGAGTTTACTGAAAGATTAATTATTCAATTGTATTTGAAATGGTTCGCTTTGTTATTAAATCTTTAAATTGTCTTGTGAATTGCAATTGCTTTTAGAGGGGACTCACTAGACCGTTGGTCTAACTCTCGCTATTTCAAAACTTAAAAACCTTTTCAGGTGGGCGTGAGGCTGGTGGCTCGGGTAAAGGGAAGGAGAAGGTTTAAGCGGCAGTCACCGATAGAAGACTCTTTTTTAGTATTTCTGTAGATCTCAGTTGTGTAATAGGTTGCTTATTCACAAACCTTCAGATTTTATTATTGACTTGGGCCTTTTGGCATGATTTTTATTATGATAGTTATGTCTTAAATGCTTTAAGGTTTGGGATGTTATACTCCTGGTGATGCACCAAATCCTGATGAAGTTTGACTAGTTCCACAATTTGAAGTTGATGGTTAAGTTTAACAAGGATGATTAAGAAGATTTTCAACAAATTTTTTTGTAACAATGTCTTGTTGTCGACTTTATTCTAATATTAACAATTTGAAATTGTGAACTTTTATTTTAGTTTGATTTGCTAAAGTTGATTTAAACTTTAAAGTTGGTATGGATTGGTTGGATATAAAATCTTCTATTTGATTTTTAAATCAATTTTTAATACTTCAGTTAATTTTGTTTACATTAATTTTTTTAATACATTAATAAAAAATGAAATTTAGTTTGATATTTGAATTTATTTATTTTTTTGAAAAAACGTGATTGCATATTATAATGAATTTAAAAGAAAAACGAATTTTAGTTAATTTTGTATAATTAAATTTTAGGTATTTTTTATTTTATAATATGAAAGTGGAATTTTGTTTTCAAATAAAAAAAATATGCCACATCAGCATTTTTAATTTATTTTTAGAGTGAACTGTGGATTTGATCATCGTGCTTTGTTACTTTTTTTGACTACGGTCCTTATAGTATGTTTATTGTGGATTTGGTCCTGTGGTATTCAATTTATCTTGGTCATGGTTTCTTTGACTAACGCATCCGTTAACTCCATTAAATCAGGGATCATTTTAGTCATTTTACCTAATTTGTGTCTTATTATGATAAGAAAAATAAAAAATATATTTTTAACACACACACACACATACATACATACATACATACATACATACATACATACATACATACATACATATATATATATATATATATATATATATAGGGTCAGGTTCAGGAGAAAACTCTAAAGAAATGGAAAACCGAAAAAACAGGAAAAAACGAATGAAAAAGTATGGGAATATGGATGTCAAATTGATGAGAAAAATATGATCGTTTATTTGGTGTAATTTATTTCACTCGAATTTTGTTAATTTTTCGTATTTTTTCGAATAAAAAATAGGGGGTGGAGGTTTTTTTAATTTAAGAAATATTGTTGTAACCGCCTGTTTAATCATATCCATCAGATCATCTAATATGACGGTTGATAAGGTGTTTTTTAGTTTTTCATTTATTTGAGGTTTTCCCTTGAACCTCCGTTATAATATATATATATATATATATATATATATATATATATATCAAAATAAATAAAATAGGATGTTATTGTGTGACTTGATTCTTTAAATTTTTAAAAAAAATTAATTATATTAAATATGATTTAATTTTATTGTAATGGTGGAAAAAAATATGTTTTTATTGTTTTAATGTAATGGTGGAAAAAAATATGTTTTTATTGTTTTAATGTAATTAAAATTTCAATTTAAACAAACTAGATCATAAAATTATATCTTATTTTATTTAGAACGAATAAAATAAGATATGTTTTTATGATTTGATTTATTAAATTAAAATTTTAATTATGTTAAAGACGATATAATTTTATTGTTCTTTTACTATCATCACAACAAACAAGTTTATCATCGATATTTTGACATCAAAATCATTGAAAACCTGATAAATGAACTCTAATTTTATCATCTTAAAATTAGAGGTTCCAATTTTCATATTGTTTTTCAGTCAAAAATTAAAAATCAATTATTTAGATTTTAACAAAATAAAATATTTAAGTTACGAATATTTTAACCCACAATAAAATTAACAAGTGTAATAAACTAATAATTACACATTTCTAAAACTGTGTGTCTTTTTTATTATGAACATTTCTTTTGGGACGGAAGGAGTACCGAATAATGACAAGACCATGTCGTATCTTTCTATTGATGGATGTTGTAGCTGATCTTCGCTATTTTCTAAATGCTAACATGTTTTCATGTTGGTGTTACGACACATGTTGATGGCACACGATAAGGTCACGCACACCTGTGATAACGTGTCTGGCTTACACTGCATTTAACTGGACACATCCCCTATTGGCATAAACGGGACCCCCCCGGCGCAATTGGCATAAACGAGACACCCCCCAATATGAGCAATTGCAGGAACCCCTCCCTGTAACACCTGTGTTTTCGGGAGATGCTTCATCTTTATGCTTACGCTTCGATGTTTAGACTTATTCGGGTAAGTGCCTCATCTTCTATTGTTGGAAAGTGAAAATAGTTAATTGTTCCCTCGTCGAAAACGGATTAGTTTAGGTCAACGGCGCGCGCGAAACGCTTAGGGCGACTATGCCACAGGGCATAGTCATGTGTCATGGTCAATACTGTTGGAGCGGTTTCTGGACAAAATCAGAAAGGGGGGCTTGGGCTGCAACATTGCCCAGCGACTATGACCAGGGCAATGCCACCGGTCATAGTCGCTCTCGTGGGCTGATAGTATAAAAGCCTCCTCTTGCGGGATTTCATCATTTGGGGCTGAAAATTGGGAGCTTATAAGGGTTTTCTTCTGCGATTTTTAGGTAAGGTTCTTGCCCTAACTCCTCCATTTTACCATAAATGCCTCCATCTACCACCATTCCGTAATCATTGATGGTGCCTTAGGTTCAAGGAGCATTTATTGAGCAAGACCAAAACCTCCTCAAGATCTCACTTCACCTCACTAGTTACTTGGATTTTAGGGTTTTAAGCTACATCCCTACAAGGTGAGTTCACTCTCTTTTATAAAACTTTATACATGTTAAAATCATGGTTTTCAACCTAATAGACATCTCCATTTTTAACTTATTTGATTTGGGTGAACTTTCACCAAAACCCTAATTTTTGGAGGTTATCAGGTTTATGTGTTTTGGTATGTTTTCAAGAAAAGAAGTTGACATTTTGGGTTTACATGTGGTTATAGCATTGGCATCATACTTTCTTTATTCTCTAGCTTCATGTTTAAATTAAAATAGAGGTTGAGACACTCATGGATTTACTTGATGAGAAATGGAATAACACAAGTCATTTTCATGGAATACTATTGAAATCTTTTTGGCATTATGTATGAAATTATATGGGCTCTTGGGGATGCATTTTGATGGCAACCTAATTGTTAAATAATATGGATTGGCTCCTTATATGAGTATGTGCATAATTGGTTGCATTGGGCGTGATGACCCCACACTTTACTTGTATCATTTTGTTCAATGATGGAACCCTAGATTCCACATTGAGGCATGTTTAGGCATCAGATTGGGTTATGAGTCCTACATGCTAGTATACGATATTGGATGAGGATCTCAACTTAAGGACCCTATGTGGTTGAAGTTGACTTTCCGTGGGTATACGTTTAAAGTCACCGAGCCTAACATCCCTTGCGTGTACTTTATTATTTGTATTGGTTTTACTAACATGTCAAGTGGCTTACTCTTGTGTTCCGTCACTTGTGTTAATAAGCGGGTCTCCCCCGTTAACCCAAGAGGTATTTACTTATGGTGAATAATTACATCATTATTATTATGAATTTACTTTCCTTACTTCTGTTTGCAATTGTTTATTTCCAAATATAAATGTTTAATCTCACTAGGCTTTAGCCTAACATTTTTTTTCTTAAAATGACATGTATAACGGGTCATTCTAGCGGTGGGACTCCTTGGGCTTGAGTGGAGAGATTGGCGAATAGTAGCATTTTTGGAGACTATAGAGACGTACACCCGACGTAGCCTTGGTATACTTTTGGAGAAGTAGAGTGTCAACACCTGAATTTAATCTAGATCTAATTGTGTCTAGATTAGTAGGTTGTTGAGATTAACTTTAATTAATTCTTGGGTTGTAATAGTCATACTCTGTTTCCCCATTTTCGGGATAACATGTTTGGTTGAAATTTCATTGTTGTCTTATTTAGGTTTACTCCACTTACAGTCGTCATATTGCCGAATTTTCGAATTTTAAATTACTCTAATTTTTAGGGTGTTACACCCCCCCCCCGACTTAAGCCATCACATGCCCACTCTCAAATGTATGCATACATTACAAATCACATTTCATGTCACAATAAAACATGCAGTTTCATAATCATCTTATGCATTAAAATTCGTACGTCAACAACATTTTCAGTTAGAAAGGCTCACCTGTTATCCTTGCTTAACTCTTTCTCACTTACGCTTCCGACCCTTAGACGGGAAGCCTACGATTTTACCAAGAGGTCACTCTCACCCGACTCGGCCTCACCAGGAAACCGCCCTCCACTGGGATCCGGCCTCACTGGGAATATGCCCTCCACTCGGGTCCGACCTTACCGGAATCCGGCTTCCACCCGAGGGCCTCCCTTACTGGGTTTTGGCCTCCCACCCAAAGGTCTCCCCTACAGGGTTTCGGCCTCCCATCCGGGGGTCTCCCATTCCGGGTTTCGGTCTCCACCCAGGGTTTCCCTTCCCGGGACCTCACCACCCGGGGTCCCTCCCACTCGGGTTTCTACCTTAAACAATTTTAGGTGATTCCCGGGTACTGCAACCCTGCACTACCCAAAGCCTCAAATCGTGTGGTTTGCCTGCTTTTTAGTTGATTCCAAGACACTAACTCGGTAAGATAATTGTCTAACTTTCCTTAATCAAATAAACACAACAATCCCTAAAAAGTGATACCCAAACCTCAATGAAATCAACCGATTAACATTTATTTCTCACCACCAAAACCCAACAACAATCTCACCAAGAATCAATAGCAGGTAATAGTGTTAGAATTTACATTGATGAAGATTGATGCAAAAGCACTTTCCAATCCAACAACCCTCCCTGTTATCTTCCAAAATCGCACACCTCAACTTGCTCCCAGTCTTCCTTACCCTCCACACAAGAAAATGATTAAGGGAGAAGGGTTTTAGGGTTTTAACCCTTTTCTCACTATTTACCACTCAATCCTTGGACTTAAGTCTTCATCAAAAAATTCCTAAACATCCAAATTCTTTAAAATAAAGATATCGGTTATTACAATTTTGGGGCTCAATTTTACGGTATTTAGAGTCTTTAATCAATAAATGTAAAACTACAGCCCACATTAGTGCTTCATTAATTTCTATCAGAAAATAAAAACAATATGTGGTATCATCGCATCTGTAATTTGTATATATATATATATATGTTAGCTCACTTAATCGAAAGATTTGGTGTAGCAGGACCTCCAAAAAAATTGAAACGTCCATGGTAGAAAGTTTATGATACATATATAAAAAATTTCAATATGGTCCAGTTTAAAACCTCTCCATGCGAAAATCAAATCGAAAGTCTGGAAACAAAATATGGTTTTGGATCTAAAATGAATTGAGAACGAAATTCAAAGTTGAATTCATGTTGGTATAGTTTTCTTCTTCTTGGTTCGAAAACGGACTGACAAGTCTTAATGTCGTTATTTCGAAACAAATCATTACAAAACAAATAATTTTTATCCACAAAAATCACCTAAAGAAATTTTACCGACGGAACATCCCACAAAATACCAATAATTCTTAGAGTCACGATGTTTTTCAAGAAAATAAATAAATCATGGCTCTGGGTAATCTGTTACTTATTTTAGTTTTCCACCAACAATTTACCCATTATTTTTTCTTACGTCTTTGACGAATTACCCTTTTATTTTAGTGAAACATTTCCCAAGAAAATTTTCGATTTTTCATAGATAAAAGTCTTTCGTTTAGTAATGAATTTGACCTGTTTTAAAATATTACAATAAAATATTATTACATTTAGTGAACCTTGTTTGCATTTAATTAATTAATTAATCCCACTTTCATTTTCAAAGTCGTATTAACTAAAAAGATAACACAAATTCCCAGTGACAATGACAAGGCATCTACTTTCAAAGGGAACACGACCTGACTTGCTTCCAACCAATTTAATTAATTATAAATTTATTATTCCTTTTTCACCCTAAATTAATTAGTGAGTAAATTACACCGTTGATCCTTGTGGTTAGCTCAGAATTTGGATATGGTCCCTATTTTAAAATAATTACATCAGGGGTCCCTGTGGTTTGCATTTTGTTTTGACCTGGGTCCCTCACACTAACTCTGTTAACTTCAATCCATTAATTCAAGGGGTATTATAGTCATTATATCTATTAGTTAGAAAAACCTATTAATAATCCAATCAAATGATGCCATGTGTCTCCTCTCTTCTCTTACCTTGACCCTTCCCTCCCTTTGACTATTTCTCTTCCTTCCCCCAACGACCCGAACCTACTTTTCCTTACCCTCACACTCTTCATTCACCTGCAATTAATGTTATATTATATATATACACACACACACAAACACTTATGCAGGGACGGACCCGAGAACTTTTTCATACGGTGGCACCATATTTTTTCATACGGTTTTTGTCAACGTGTCTTCAATTTTTTACAGGCGTTCAATATCACCCGATGTATTTTTAGCCTAACTTCGCCGTTTCGAGGGATTTCTAAAGTTTTTTGCTTGATTTCGAGACATTTTTAAGTTTTTTTATCGATTTCGAGAGACTTTTTTGGTATTTTTGGTTGATTTCAAGAGATTTTTCCCTTTTTTGGTTGATTTCAAGAGTTTTCTTGGTTTTTTTTGGTTGATTACGAGGTACGGTTGCATCTTCTAAAACGATACGGTTGCACCTTTCACAAACCTATTTTTTTTTACCTTACGATGGAGAAACGATACGGTGGCACGTGCCACCGTGGGCACCTATACAGGTCCGTCCCTGCACTTATGTACACACACAAACAAGAGATACAATGGATATATATGTGTGTGTAAATATACACACACACTACGGTTTATATACACACACATGGGTTTCAATGGGTTTCATTGGAGAGTTGTAAGATAAATCTAGTTTCAACCTGCACAACACACGCATACTAGGGGTGTAAATAGGTCAGGTTGGGTTGGGTTCGGGTTCAACCCATTTATTAATTGGGTTGAAAATCTCAACCCAACCCAACCTGTTTAATTAAATGGGTTGAGATTTTCAACCCAACCCAACCTGTTGGGTTGATGGGTTGGTAGTGGGTTGACCTGTTTATGACTATATCAACCCAACCTGTTAAATAAATGGGTTGAACCTGGGCTGACCCATTTAAATTTAAAGTTGTAAATGAAATAAAAATGCTTAAACTACTTCATTCCACGACAAATACACAATGACAAAGTCAAATAAATTGTTCGAAGTTTAATAAAACACAACCAAAAAGTAAAATAAATAGTTCAAAGTTTCCCACAACCACAAAGTTAAATAAATCATATTTCCAAAAGGGCTGCCGACCGCCGTGAAGCGTGAACAGTACAGAGCCGAAGAGGGAGGAGACTCGAGAGGAAATAAGGAAGAAAGCGGCGCCTATTTCCTTTAGTGATTTAGGGTTTCAACTTTAACTTTCAAATTTTAATATTGAAATTATATTATATTTATTAATAACTAAAAAAAATTATTAGGTAATATTATAAATGGGTTAGAAACAGGTTGTAAATGGGTTAATAACAGGTTGTAAATGGGTTGAAATCAGGTTGTAATTGGGTCGAAATCAGGTTGAAAACAGGTTAAAAATTTCAACCCAACCCAAACCCAATTAATAAATGGGTTAGACGGGTTGACCCATTTAACTTAAATGGGTTGAAATTCTCAACCCAACCTGCTACTATTGGGTTGGGTTCGGGTTGGGTTGGCGGGTTGGGTCACTTTTTGCCACCCCTAACGCATACACAGAACACATAGAAAACATACAACTGAGTTCAACCGAAGTTGTTTTATCTTACACAACACACACAAACACATAACACATACAACTGATGGTTTGTACGTATATTTTGAGAGGTGTTGAACTGTTAATCGCTAACACTGAGGATGAGATTGGTGCTGAAGGTTGTGGTAGAGTTCAAGAAAGGAGGGGTTATGGTGGTGAGGGTGCTGTGATGAAGATGATCGTAGATGTTTGTGGTCAACGGTGAGGGAGCCGATGACCGCAGATGTCTGTGGTCGACGACAAGGGAGACGATGAGGGACCAAATTGCATGGACCAAATCACAGTGGAGATCTCTCATGGTGAAGCAAGGAAGAAGGGAAGAAAGGGGGTGGTGGTGTGCTTCATCGGAGAAGGTGGGTGTAACACCCTTAAAATTCGAAAATAACAGACAAAATAAAACTTCCAAAACTCTTAAATACAAAGCCTTGAAACGACAAGAATCTAAAGTTACAAAGGAGAATCTCTACAACAATGTATCAGAGTTCTAACGGAACTATCTAGTCCCACGAACTAGGGACAACATTATCGGGTGCTACTAAAACCACCAATCTGCTATCTTCACCAAACCGGATGACGTCACTAGAGCCATCCTACCGGAACTTCTACCAAGCTCCACTCGCCACTCAGATCCATCTAAGACCTGATATACATGTCGAAAGAAAAAGTGTTAGGCTTAATGCCTAGTGAGTTAAAGCAATTTTCATCATATAAATCATAAAACATTTAAATAAACATTTACCCTAGATAGGCCAATTTAGAAGTGCTGATTGTAAAGTGGATTTATTAACAAAACACGTTCCTTCACATTTCTAATCACCCATTTTAAATAACCAAATGACGCCCAAATTCCCCAAAACGCACCCACACGGTATTTCTCCAAAAGACTCATTGTATAATTAAAATGGTACGTTTTAACACCGAAGGCATGGATAAGGGAATACCCAAGATAACACCTTTCAGTGACGGGGGATACCCGATTCCATCGTATGTGACGGTCACACAAAGTTAAGCCACGTATCGACGTTCACGAGTTTCACATAAGACCATGGTTCCCCGTATACGGCTCATCCTAGCTACCACCGCAAGACACCACTGATCCTAGTGTCTACTCGACCTCTAATGAGTGTCACGACCAAAGTCACAAGTCACCGTATCCGGCTCACTCTGGGCACCACCGCAAGACTTAGCTCCGTATACGGCTCATCCGAGCTACCACCGCAAGCTTACATAATCAATATGACTTAGGGACCACTCACTAGACTCAAACATGGACATTAAAACTCCATGATGAACATAACGACTCATATGCCTATGGATCCAATGCATTACAGTCTAAACATTACATGACTCCGTATGAATGAACTAACACATCAAAACATGTAATAACCAATTTTGGTATAATAATTGTATTTTCATAAAGCACTCCATAAGGAGCCGTTTAGCCCGGACAACGTCCCAAAACTCGTTAGTGTACGATTCAAGCTGAAAGGCCTCATAAAACCTTTGATACTCAATTAGAGCCAATATGGCTATATAAGCCGATTCACAACTTTACCAAATATTCCATATTTAAAAGGTACTTGTTCCAACAACTCACACTTTTAAAGTCAAAGGGGTTAAAGTTTTCAAATATAAAACCTGTAGATTGAGTCAAGCCCCGATTGACCATACTTCAGTAACTGTTCTTTAAAATCTCTAACACACACTAAAATCCCATTTAAAACCATTTGTACTCCAAAGCTTCCCATAATAGGACCCAAAGCAACACAATGACCACATTTATCAAATAGTCAAGGAACATGATTGGTGGATTAAAATCCCCTCTTTGACAACCCCAACATCTCATGGATTATTGTAAACCATTTTCAAACATTTGAAACCCAAATATGTGCAAGTGTACAAATATTTACAAAACTTCTCAAAATGAAGCAAACCCATGAATATACTTTTAAAACCCAAAATATGTGCATTTTGACATGTATATAGTTTTTCAAAGCAACTAGAACTCACCTTGCTAGATTTAAACTAAATCTAGGTTTTACCCACAACTTGAGCTCCTTAGAAGAGAAGATCTCGAATCCTTCCACTAGCTCCAAGCTCTCTATAGATTCACTACCACAAACATCTACAAAGTTATCCTAGCTCTAGGAATGTAACACAAGATGAAGAACACCAAATCCTAACTTCATAGATGGAGAGAAATGGTAGATTACCTTGGTTATAAACTCTTAGATTCACCCAATACTTCAATCTACTTCCTTCTCTACTTGATAAGCTCCAAAAGACGAACCCTAGGTTCAAGAATCGCTCCAAACGACTATGGGAAGGAGAAGATAAGAGAGAAATGAGGCTGAAACCCTAAAATCGCGATTAAAACCCATCAGATGGCTTCCGCGACTTATGTCGCCACTTACACCCGCGACATAGGTCGCCCGTTTCCTGCAAATTCGACTTCCAGTGAGTTACGCGACTTATGTCGCGACCCTAAGTCGCGTAGCAACCCGCGACACCCCAAAATCCCACTTTCTCGCGTCTTTCGCACTCGATTCGATTCCCGATGATTCCAATATGAAACCTACCTGATTTTCCGATACTTTACGACCCAAGAGTCAAATGACTCCCGTCACACTGTCGAGGGTACAATACGAAATTACGGGTGTTACAATCCTCCCCACATTGAAAATGATTTCGTCCTCGAAATCTTGACCGAGATCCCCAAATCTCTACGGGGTACGGGGAATTATTAACAAATCCAAAATCACCAAAATGAGATACACTCAGGAATTGGCTCCAAACCCAAAAAGAACATTGTTGTCGTTCTTACTAATAGTTCTCACCAAAGGGGAGACATCAATTAAGTGGTACTACACCTTTTTACTTCGCACGCATCCTTATGCACACGAAACGGGGTTACGAGAAATGGTTCCACCACCTTACCGAGCAATAACAAATCTTCTCACAGTCTTTCACTCGGTAGACTTGGGCGGTTAGCCGCTCACTAAACCTTCAACGATCTTTTGCTCCACGCGGTTTGTGAAAAGTCGCTGACCTACCGATCCCCACATCCTCGAAGGATGCACCAACGATTCGCCCCTTCTGGTAGACTCACTTAGAGCTCCAAAATAAAGCATGGGTTAAGAGCAACCCTACGGATAGCCCTTTCCTCAAGGCTATATAACGAGGGCCCAAGCCTAGGGATACCTCTCCCAACTCTGAGATCATTCCTAAAACCATCACTGATTTCAACTTAGCTCTCGCCCCACCAAACTGCAAGAAAGCCTAGCACGCTTACCAGAGGTAAAACACCAACAAATAAAGCAAGACCCTAAACAGGAGTCACCAACAAGGCCGCCAAGGTTCCCAACCTTTCTTAGAGTTACAATCTTCCAAAGTTCCATTATCCTTACGGCACTCGCTGCTACTTCTACCCTTCACTCAGAAAGCCACACTAGCCTCCTAATTGCTTGCACTCCAACCTATATACACAGTCATACCTGACCGAGGATCGATACTACTCGACGGTTGATTTAACTCATCATAATAGAGGGTGTCTTACCTTATAATAAGCCAGAATCTTAAGTCTAGGATTCGGTTGGTGTTGCAATTTCACGGCAGCCTTGAGTCGACCAACCCATGGACTCATTATTTCTTAAAAGTTCGTCCGACACGGTCTTCCAAAGCGTCGCGCAGGTCTTCCTTGCGCCCTTTGATCAATTAACCTCTACTGTTCATCTTATTTGCTCCTAAGGATTTTCTGAATTCTTTGCGGTCTTTCGCAACGACTCCCCCTATGGTTACGGGTGAATACATTTCCTTGGCCTATGCGAGCAAACCGACACTTGACCCACAACAAAATACCTCCTCTAACTCCGATACCATACAATTCCGAACACTACATCTTTAATTTTACAATTCCGGTGTTAGTCCTCACTTAACACAACCTCATCGATCGGTCACCAATCCCGGAGCTTTTCCTTCACAACTCCTACTCCCTACCTTTTAACGATTCAAGCCTCGACTATAAGACTTAACACTCAAAGCCCATTACCGGCCATTATAGGGCTCCCAGAAATGCTAATTACATCGGTCTCTAATGTCCGGTATCGCACATGGTACGACCCACCCATCGGACGAGGTAGCGGCAAACCAAACCAACAAAGGCTCGAACTCAACAGCTTAATTAAATGACAAAACGAACGAAAGGAAAACGTACCTGTCGTCTCCGATGTGTCATTCCAGATTAGGCATACTGTGTTCGCTTCCCGAACCTTCCCTGATCCCGACACGAGGGCAGTCCCTCTTGACATGGACCGCCTCTTTACACACAAAACAGATAGTGCCCTTGATGGAACAATCATGGTGAGAGTGGCCTAACATTCTGCACTTGAGGCATGACATGGGGTTGGGGTTGCACATACCTGCATGCTTGGCTCGGCACCCTTGACACCACTTCGATTTCTTATGATGGCCAACCTCCTTCTATCGCCATGATCATCGCGCTCTTGGGATGGGCTCCACTCGTCCTCCCGCCCTCTCTTTTCCTTAGTCCCCGCCTCTTCTTCTTCACCCTGGTTATGCATGTCTTCCACGAATAGCGATTCTTCCATTGCTTCCCGAAGAGTGGAAGCCTTGGAACACCTGACCTTCATCTGCATACCAGCTGGTAATCCCTTTAGGTAGGCCTTAATCCTATCCTTCTCGCTTGGGACGACATGCCCCACCAAATCCAACTTCTCCATGAAGAGGTTGGAGTACTCTCTCACAGTCATATCCCCTTTCTCGAGGGCTCGAAACTCCTCTTCTATTCTGTCTAACGCCATTTTGCTGTAGTATTCCTTCAACACTTCCTTCTTGAATGCGTCCCACGTTAGTGATGAAATAGCAGCAGTCCCCATAGCGGTCTTGGTGACGTTCCACCAAGTAAGAGCTCGTCCTCTCATCATGTGGGAGGCAAATTTCGCCTTCTGCCCCTCTTCACACTCACTAGAGTCAAATGCTTGTTCCATCTCTTGTATCCAATTCAAGCACGCCGCTGGACTGTCGGTTCCCGAAAACTCTGGCGGCTTATTGCACAGAAAGTTCTTATATGCGCAGGTTCTCTCGCTATAATTCATATTAGCAGCAACAAGATCCTCCATCCGGATCACATTCCCAGCGCCTTCGAGACCCCGCACACCAAGCTCATTGATTACTTCACGTCTTCGGTCATTGGCATCTCTGATCTCTAACGCCTTCATTATTCTTTCCTCTTGTTGCTCCATGGCTAAATTCATCAACTGAACCACGCTATCCAACAACTCTGTTGATCCCAGTTATGATGTTCTTTAACTTGATTTGACCTTTTACTACACACAGATTAATAAAGTAGAGTGCGGAAGCGTTTAAGATGTGTAGAAGAGATTGAACATGCAAGGAAGTAAACACACAAGTAATTAATGAACAGGAAGTAAAGTATTATATGAAAGTTACTCAAAGAACTGTTTCATTAATTACTCAAGAACACCAAGAACACGCACTGGTATGTGCAAAAATGCTCAAGGATTATACAGACTGCTATTTTTGTGTGTGCTCTTCTTTTGTGCTCTAAGGTGGTGCTCCCTTAATATAGCAGAGGGAATGCACCCCTTAGTACAAGACAAAAACTGACATTCCATAAACGGAATGCCACCTGTAAAGTAAACATCGTGGGACGCCCATTACTTTGATCTTGAGGATCTTCGTACAGCAGGTCTCACGTGTTCTGCACGTGGTCTTGTCTTGAACTATCTAAGAAAAGCTTCAACATTGATCTCCAGAGGTTAGCCTTCACAGAGGCTCTGTGAGTGATCACAGAGGCTCTGTGATCTGAGAATCATCATCAGGTTTGACCTTGTGTGCATCTTCTGCGGAGTAACCTCTGAGCTTTGCACCTTCTGTGGTGTACTTGGGTGTTCAGTGGCTGACTTCTGCGATTTCCATACTTAGCCTATTTTTCAATACTTCTATACAATGAGAGTGGAGCTAACAATCTCCCCCTAAGTATTGAAAAAATAAAATTTGAAAAGTGAGGTGTTGGCTAAGATGGAAACAAAAAGAGGTGAAAGGAACTCAACCTCTGAAAAGTGATATTCATTCATAAAAGAAAAATGCCAAAAGGCAATTACATTAAGCATCGAAATACGTGAATGAACAATAAAATATTATAGAAGTCATTGAGGAAAATCATTTATCGGGTTGGTAAAGCTTTCAGCTAGAGTTTTTCTCATCGATAGAATGAGTTCCCTGTACTTCAGTTGTGCATCAATCTGTCCTATCATTGTCTCTGCAGGTCCTGCTTGCACAATCTCAGAGCCTTTCTTCCTTAGAATCGTGTTCTTTATCTTATGCAGAGTGTTGTTCGAATACTTGTGACTTTGATTTGGCCGATACATCTTTTTAAGCCCATCATCGTCTCTGTAGATGAATTCGAACTCAGGCTCTATGATTAAGGAGTTGGAAGGAACGTTCTCGATTCTGAGGAATTGATAATGTGGTTTGGTGATCGACAGCTTTTCGACTCCGAGTTGTAGAGCTACCTCGAAGTCCATTTTGCTGTGATATTTTACATGTTCGCGCATCACCTCCTTGATCTTGCCATTCGCTATCATGTATTCCTTACGCTTTTCAAGTCTTTGCTCTGTGAAGGCATGTAGTTGAGGAAGATCGTAAGCACAGAGGTTCTTTAAGTCGGCATCTGTGAACGTGTATTGCTTCCCATCTTTTCTCTCAACTAAGTATTTTGCATACATGATTGACTTGTTGGCGAAGGAGTGCAGAGAGATACTCATCACGGTTTTGATATCTTCTGTGGAGAACACTTCATTCCTTTCTAGTGCAGTTCGCTCGAAGCGTCTTCTGATGTCTTCTTTGATTAAAGGATGCAGATTTGGTGCTAAGAAGACGGTTTAGGGCTCTGCGTTGTAAAGATAGGTATGAATGTTCTCTTGAAACTTAAGTTCTTTCGATGGAGGCCTTGGGATTGGAACTCTCATGGCTTCCATCGATTGAACTATCTCTTTTACTCTGTCCTCTTGACGTTTCTGCTCTGAGGACTGTTCTGAGGGCTTTTTCTTGTCAGGTTTAGAGATGTTTTGATCTTTCTTCCGTGGAGAGGTCTCTGAAGTATCTGCAGCGTTAACTGGATCAAGGCTTTGAAACTGAACAACGGGTGTGGGTGCAGTGGGCATAAGTTCAGGACTTGAAGGTTCTACAAATTTCGTGAGTCCTTCTGCGATCTGTTCAGAGCCCACACTCACCTTTCCCTTTAGAGACACTGCAGAGGTTGATCCTTGGACAATTGGAGTTGGTATTTGGTCCTCAGAGGCACAGGGCATTAGATTCTATGTTTTGTGTGCCTCTGAAGATGTTCTTTGTAGGGGTAGGGCTTGAAGAGGAGTGGCAGAGATGACAGGTGCTTTTGGTGTTAATACCTTCTCCCCCTCATGATGGTCAGGGCTAGAGGGATCTGGATACTGGTCCTCATGCCTTGAGACCTTCTGCGAGGCCTCTGCTTGGCAAGTATCCGGGGCTTTTCTCTTTTTCCTTTTGCAGAGGTGCTCATCAACATGTTTATTGATCTTCTGTAGAGCGTCCCCTGCGGCCATTGATAGCTCGTTAATTTCCAAGTCAGATTTGAACCGAAATGTGGCTACGGTTTTCTTCAAGTCTGCGGCCACCTTTTCTCCTTGTTCATTGAAGTGGGATCGAAGGAGGTTGAGGTTGCTCAGAAACTGACTTCCCATTGCTTCTAGGTCGGCTTTTGTGGCAAAGGTAGAGGGGTCAGGCACAGAGGTTGATGCTTGGGGATGGAATGGGACCATAACACTGCGAGTTATGTCCTATATTTCCTCTCGAAGCTTGGCCATTTCATTCAATCCAGTCTGAACTCCTTGTGTAGCATACTTTGGGAACTCTTCTGTGCAAAGATCCCCGAGTACCTGAATTTGATTGGAGTGTGCAATGATGGCTTGTCCACAAGCTTGAAGATCAGCCCTTTTCGCGCAGTTTGTGTTTAGATCATTGATCGTCGCCGAATGTTGAATTGAGGATTGACGAAGAGCATTCAAGGCGGCGGTGTTTGCTTGAAGATCATCTGCGATGGATTGAGAATCCACAGAGACAAAGCTTTTCAACTCGTCAAGTTTTGTGAGCACCATGTCAGCAAAGGCTTTAAACTCGCCCTTTGTGACAAAAGTGTCAGAGGTAACCTCTGGAACAACACATGTTCCAGATTTAGCCAACGAGTTTTTGGCACCCATAGAGCCTGTGGGGATGTTGAGCTCTGAGGGATTTCCTTCCAATCCTCGATGTTCCACAGAGGAATCACCTATGGAAGTTCTGTCAACACGTTCTTTGGGGGAGGGTTCAGAGACTCCCTTAAGACTTATGTTGAATGGATGATGTGGTTGTTCTAGAGCCACAGAATCATCGTGTTCTTTCACCACCAACTCTGAGGTGGTTTGGGCGTCACTCTTGTGTGTGACAGAGGTAACGAATACCTCTGTGTGTGGAAGAGATGTGTCCTGAGGCGAATGGACACGCAGAGCAACACTCTCACCCTTTTGAGAGGGTGAGGTCGGTTTGGTTTCCCTAAATGGTGGTACAGAGGATGAAGGAATATCCTCTGTCCGGATGGCTTGGGCTGGGTTCGGATTGTGCGGTCCTGTTTCAATACCCCTCTGCACTAGAACTGCAGGGGTAGAAGTGTGGGTTGCACTGGGAGTTGGTTTTGGTGGTGTGCCAAGGGAATCTTTTTCTCCTATCTCCTCTGAGATTTTGTTACTCTCATCATCAGAGCTTGAAAGCCCCGTAACGTCTTGCACTGTAAAATCTGCGAATTCCCCCAAGGTTCCAGAGTGCAGCTTCTGCATCTCCTCAGCTATGGCCATTGCGACTCGGAGAGGGCTGGATGGCCTTTCCTCAGAGCTTTCAATGACTTGGGCTTTTCTTCTTCTCCTCTGCAGAGGTTGTTCGGACTCTGCAGGTTCACTCACGTCTGGAGAGGGTACAGGTTCAGAGGTTGCTGCCTTGGTCAATTTCTTAGCCTTCTTCTTTGGCTTGGCAACTTCTGTTGGGGATTATGGAGCCTCTTCTTCTGCGACTCTCTTTTTGGGAGTTCTTTTCTTTTTAAGCTTCTTTTCTCGTTTCTCAACGACAGCTTCTGTTCGCACTTTAGCTCCTTCAGCCTCCTCTGTTCTAACTTCAGCTCCCTCACCTATCTCTGTCCTAAGGAAAACAGCTATCTCACCCACTTGGAATCCTACACGTGGGGGGGTTGCAGGACTCGGTTCAGGAGTCCTGTGCCCACGAATGTAAGTTTTCACCCCATCTTCACTATTCAGGTAGGCCAAAATTCGGGCTGGCAGAGGTCTTGCTCCCGGATATCCAGATTTGAGAACTGTGGGCTTGTGCGACTTCATGTCATAGACCTTGATCATCTTACCCTCTGTAGGTAACTTCCCTTCTCCTATCAGAGTGTCTCCTAATAGAATGGCAAAAAATCTGTTGAAGACAAGGTTTTTGGGCTCTGTGCCTCGAGCTTGGTCCTCTTGCTTGGCTATGACCGCGTTTCTGATTTCCCTGAATATTAGAGTTGCATAGTCCAGAGGCAAATCGTAGTACATACCATACATTATTGCAAGTATGGTATGGCTAGATTGGTCAGGACTGCCTACCTTGCAAGTCAAGCAGCGATTTAGAATAGAGAAGAGAACGTTCCACAGAGGTGGAAGGTTCTGGCGTCTGAAGTCGGTTCTTTTGGAAATTGGTGTAGCGTACCCGATGAACCTAAGGAACTCCAGAATCTCATCGTCAGAGGGCTCGTCAGAGTATCTTTTTAGGTTTAGCTGGGTCTTGGTGGGAAGCTCGAATACCTCTGTGACTCGTCTTCGGTTTATACCAAGGTCCAGTATTTGAGTAGTGGAAGGATGGGTGGCATAGCCCATGACACAGTAGCCATAACGGTCCAGTTTTTCATGCTTAGCACTCAACCAGAATTGTTGAATGTAAGTTTCAGGAATATCAGTTCTTTTTAGGGTTAGGGCTTTTGTGAGAATGTGGTTCTTTAGGATTTGAATTAAAGGAGCAACTTCCTCAGGATATCCCTTGGGTTCCAAGACAACATAGTGATTGTTAGGCTTGAGATTCAGTTGCCTAGAGTGATAATCATGGTGTGTGAAGGAGAGAATTCTACTTGTTAGGACATGTTTTTGTTCAACAGAATGAGAATCGTCCTTTTTAGCTTCAGAATGCATCGAGTGGTTTGATGCAGAAGATCCCTTGGAGTTCTTGGAAGAAGCAGAATGAGATGCCATGGAAATATATGGAGAGCGAGAATTCTTTGCAAAGGGATTCTTGAAAGATAGAAGATAGCAGGTAAAAAAGAATTCGGGGTATGAGAGGGGTTTATATATAAGGAGAGAGGGTAAAAAGAATGAGCGGTAAAAGATAAAATTTTCAAATCCGTGATGAGTGGTAACAGATAAGAAGCCGTTTCTAAAAAACGACGGTACAGGTTACGAACCAATCAAATATTGCCACGTCAGATGATGGCGGTGCACGATCTAGGACGTGCGCCACCCTATTCTCACGCGCGTGGCATTTACTATTCTCACGTGACAGTGAGATTCAAAAAAATAACCCGCAGCACATGACCTGAATTTTTCAAGTGATGGGAATGACAGAAGCTCTGTGGATAAGAGGCTTCTGAGGTCATAGGCAAGGTTGTGATCAGAAGAGCTTTTTATGAGGGAGGAAAGTGCGATGAAATGATCGAGTTCTTTTTAAAGGGCATTTGGTCGAACATCCTCAGTTTAGAGGTGCAAAGACTCTGTGATAGATCGCAGAGGCTTTGTGGTCGACCTCAGAGGTTCTGAGACCAAAAATTTCCTTTTTAGGAAAGATTTTCAAAGATTTGATCATTTCAAAGTTTTGACAGAAAATATGGTACAGAGGGTGATCTTTCTGAGGGCATAGTGCTCGAGAAAGAGTTTTGACCCTTGGTTCAGATGGACTAACCTCACTCTGTAGTCTGTGTTGCGCAGAACTGTCTTGCTCCCCCTTGTATAATCAAGATTGGTCTTTGATGGTTCGGTCTGCTCCCCCTTCAACTATGCTTGGATCAAGTAAAGATAAGATTTGCACAAGACATAGATTCGCAGAAAAGAATATACGATAAAGAAATCCGAAGAGATTATTTGCAAACAAGGGATATGTTACATACAAATATGTACAACAGAGGCTCTGTGCGAGGGTACAGAGGCTCTGTGGTCAACTCATGTTGAGCATACCAATCTTGCCAACTATAAATGTGAATCTTTTCTCATCTAATGCTTTCGTGAAAAGGTCGGCAAGTTGGTAGTCTGTGGGTACAAAGTACATTTCTATTGTCCTATGCTCCACATGATGTTTCAGAAAGTGATACCTGATATCGATATGTTTGGTCTTGGAGTGCTGCACAGGATTGGCAGAGATCGCAATGACACTTTTGGAGTCACAGAGGATGGGGATTTTTTCGATATCAAATCCATAGTCTCTGAGTTGGATCCTCATCTACAGAACTTGTGAACAACAACTTGCAGCAGCAACATATTCTGCTTCTGCCATAGAGGTCGAGACACAATTATGTTTCTTGGAAGTCCAACTTACTAGTTTCCCTCCTAGGAATTGGCAACTCCCAGAGGTACTCTTTCTGTCGAGCTTGCATCCTCCGTAATCTGAATCTGTATAAGCCATGAGATCAAAGCCAGAGTTCTCCGGATACCAGAGACCAAGATTTTTGGTCCCTTTTAGGTATCTGAAGATCCTCTTGACAACATAAAGATGAGATTCTTTGGGGTTAGCTTGAAATCTTGCACATAGACATGTGGCAAACTTTATATCAGGTCTACTTGCGGTTAAGTACAGCAGAGATCCTATCATCCCTCTGTAGAGTTTACACTCCATAGATTTGCCTTCTGGATCTGCATGGAGCTTGGATCCAGTGACCATAGGAGTTTTCATTGGTGAAGAGTCAGAGATCTTGTATTTTTCAAGTATGTCAGAGACATATTTTGATTGGTTTATGAAAATACCCTCTGTTGTTTGTTTGACTTGCAATCCTAAGAAGAATGTAAGTTCTCCCATCATGCTCATCTCAAACTCACTTTTCATCAATGACTCGAGCTTCTTGCAATATAAATCATTTGTAGACCCAAAAATAATGTCATCAACATAAATTTGTACAAGCAGAATCTCACCTTTTCTCTTCTTATAGAATAAAGTCGTATCAGTAGTACCTCTTTCGAAACCATTTGCAAGGAGGAAGTTTGAGAGTCTGTCGTACCATGCTCTGGGGGCTTGTTTCAGTCCATACAGAGCCTTGTCCTGAAAATAGACGTGATTTGGGTACTTAGAGTTCTCAAACCCTGGTGGTTGTTGGACATACACTTCTTCTTGAATCTGCCCATTCAGAAAGCCTGACTTGACATCCATTTGATATACTTTGAAACCTCTGTGGGCTGCGAAGGCAAGAAAGATTCTTATTGCTTCGAGTCGTGCCACAGGGGCAAAGGTTTCTTCATAGTCAATGCCTTCTTCTTGACAGTATCCCTTGGCCACCAGTCTTGCTTTGTTTCTGATCACCACACCGTCTTCATCCTTTTTGTTCCTGAAGACCTATTTGGTCCCTATTGCGGTTTTGCCTTTCGGCAGAGGCACTAGGGTCCATACTTTGTTTCTTTCAAACTGCAGAAGCTCATCTTGCATAGCTTCTACCCAGTTTGGGTCTTCAAGAGCTTCAAATATCTTTTTGGGTTCGATGATACTCACAAAATTTGTATAGTAACAAAAATTTGCAGTACTCGATCGAGTTTGGACCTTGTCAGAAGCGTCACCAATGATTTGGGTCTGTGGGTGACTCTTGGTCCACTTTGTCATGCGGGGCAGGTGATCATTGGAAACTTCTGTGGTTAATTCACGAGCACGTTCGTCTTGATGTAGATCATTTTCTGTTGAGAGAAATTGATCATTTGTACTTGCCACAGGGCTTGGTTGTTCATCATGAGTTGAGGTAGAGAGCTCTGTGGATCCTTGATCTGGTGTTGACCCTTTAGAGAGATTTTGAGAATGACCATGATCTTGATTGAGCTTGGGGCCTTGATTCGTATTGTCCTCTGAGTGCTCCCCCTCAATGGTTGCACCTGCAACATTACTGGAAGAGGGGGAAGCATTACTAGGACCAGTTAGAGAAGTACCTGTTTGGTCCTCAGAGGGTTCGGCTTCAGAGGCTCTGCGGTCACCTTCAGAGGGTTCATCATCATTGAACATCTCTTCAAAAAGATGATGAAGATCATTTGTTCGTGATGATCCACCAGAATCTTCATCTTGAAGTTTGAGTCCTGAGCTGATTTGCTCAGAAGTCACCTGAAAAGAATCATCAAATGAAACATTAATACTTTCAAGTATATGCTTGGATTTGAGTACATAGATTCTGTATGCCTTGGAGTTTGATGAATAGCCAACAAATTTGGCTTCATCGGCTTTGGGACTGAATTTCCCTATCTGGTCTCTGTCGTTCAGTACAAAGCACCTGCATCCAAAGACATGGAAGTACTTAATGTTCGGCTTCCTCTGGTGTAGTAAGTGATATGGTGTCTTTGCATGTCTCTTCACGATCAAGGATCGATTCTGGGTGAAGCATGCGGTTGAAATGGCTTCTGCCCAGAAAGAAATAGAGAGCCCTGAAGCAGTGAGCATAGTTCTTGCGGCTTCCACTAGTGTTCTGTTCTTTCGTTCAACAACACCGTTTTGTTGTGGAGTCCTTGCTGCAGAGAAGTTCTGTGATATGCCTTATGTCGAAAGATAGGCTTCAATGGTTGAATTCTTAAACTCTGTCCCATTGTCACTTCGGATTCTCTGTACCCTGCAGTCATAAAGAACTTGTATTCTCTTGATAAGATTGATTAGTACTTCAGGAACATCTGATTTCTTTCGAACGAATTCAACCCAAGTATATCTAGAGAATTCATCTATGAGTACAAGGATGTACTTCTTGCCACCAAGACTTTGCACAGATATAGGACCACAGAGGTCAACATGAAGCATCTGCAGAGGTCTGGTGCAAGATATGTCAGACTTAGTTTTGTGGGCAACCCTTTTGAGTTTGCCCATCTCACAAACTGAGCATAGATGATCCTTGTCGAATCTAATACTTGGTAGACCACTTACTAGTTCTAGTTTCACAAGTTTGTTAAGTGTGTGAAAGTTTAGATGATAGAACCTGTTGTGCCAGAGCCAAGCTTCTTCATTCTTACTTGAGACTAAGTAGAGCTTTTCTTCTCTGTTAGTTGATTTAAAGTCCATGAGGTATAAATCACCTCGTCTTTTGGCTCACAGAAGCTCTGTGGTTGTATCTTCCTTCAACAGAGAGCAGTACTGTCTTTTGAACATCACATCGAGTCCATTGTCACAGAGTTGACTTACACTCAGAAGGTTGTGCTTGAGGCCATCCACATAGGCAACTCTGTTGACATCGATGTCTCCTTTGCCAATGATTCCATAGCCTTTTATTTGACCCTTTTTGTTATCTCCAAAAGTCACAGATCCTCCTCCATGTTTTTCTTTGTAGGAGGAAAGCAACCCTCTGTCGCCAGTCATGTGTCTTGAGCACCTGGAGTCTAGGTACCAGATAGGCACATGCTGTTTCTCCTATGGACAGATTAGAGAGATTTAGGTACCCATTTCCAAATGGGTCCATTTTTGTTAGAAGGGTGTGAAGATGCCTTAACACCTTTGGTTTTGGATTTATCCTCATTTGCAGAGGTACCAGATTGTCTCTTCTCACCCTTGAATTTTGCATTCTTGGGTTTGGGGTGAGATATAAGACAGGAGGGCCTCGAGAAATGTTGATTCAAAGCATTCATAAGATCAAAGCATTTACAATAAGTAACATTTGAGGCAAACTTCTTGAAAATCTCATTAAATTTGTCAAAGGAGGGTACAAAGCAAATTTTACTACAACCCATTTTAGATTTGGGTTTCTTTTTACAGAAAGCTTTGTCTAATCTAGGTTGAGTCTTTTCAAAAACTCCTCTTGAGTGGCTCTGTTGTTGTACTCTCCCTTGATCTTCTTTCCTTGCTTTCACTGCAACAGAAGCATCAAGTATATCAGTTTTAGGCCATTTATCCTTCTGTTGCCAAGTGAATTTTTCTTGAAAAGGTTTTAATGGTCTTGGAGCTTTTGAAATATGAGAGATCTTGTTCTTTTTAGAATTTTTAAGCTCAAGAGAAGTCTTTGCTTGTAAGCACATGTCCAGGAAATCAGGACAGATAGGTACACCTGTGGTTTTCCTTTTGGGAAGAACTGTTCTATTAAGAATGCCAGAGGTAAGTTTACTCTTCTCTGGACCACAGGGGAGTATCTCAAGTTCCACAGAACTTGTCTCATTATTGACAGAGAACTCTGATTCTGACTCAGAGTCTGAATCGAGAAAGTCTCTGTGAATGAGAGTCTGACCTGTTAGTGCCTTGCTTTGTCTATTGGTGTCCTCTAAAGTATTTACAATTTTTGAAATACACGGAATGACCATAGGAACGTTAAGACATTTTTGTAGATCTTGCTCAAAGATTTCTCTTATTTCAGAGGTTAAATCAGGATGGTTGAGAAAATGATTTTCATAAGTTCTTCTCAAATCGCTTTCCAAAAATCTTTTAAATAGTTTTTCTTCCACAGAGGCTGGAACAAACTCTGGTGCTTCAGAGGACAGTTCCTTTTCAGAAATCATCATGCACACAAAGGCCATTTGAGTTTGCGTTTCTGGGTGACCAAATCTGAAGACCCCTATCTGTTTTTGAGACAAATATTTCTTTGGTATAGATTTTCCTTTTGATCAAGGTACAGATGGTAAATCATTGTTTTTATACCATACATTTGCCATATGCAGAGGTTTCCTCAGATGTGGTTCTTCAGAAGTTCTGCGCCTCTTAAATGTGGATAAAAGGTTTGGAAGACTTGGTTTTAAAAATTGTCCAGGGCAGAAGATGTTTGATAAAGATTTGTTTCTTTTATTTCCTGTGTAAGGGTCAATGTCCTCGAACCCTAATCCTCTTCTGCCGATCTGGGTGTTTAACTTTTCATGAACTTTTTGAGCATCCTGATACCTCTTAATTTGGAGATCTCTGTCGAATAGATCTTGATGAAGGACTTCTCTTTCTTTTTGAAAAAAGTTTTTCAAGGAAATGGCATTTAAACGATCACTCTCACATTTCTTTAGCTCTTTGACCTTATCTTTCAAAGCTTTGTCAAGATTTGTGATTTTCTCCTTGAAACCCTTTTTTGTTGAAATATGCTCAGAGATAAGAGATTTGTTTTCAAGGTAAAGCTTGCCCTTCTCCTCTGTGAGAAGCCTAGTTTCTCTTTCAAAGAAGGCAAGCTTTTTCTCAAGATCCGAGCATGTATTTTTATAAGCTAGAAGATCATTTTGTATTTCAAGAAGCTTATTTTCAAAGTCCGAGTTACAAGATTTAGAAGTGCATACCTCACTCTCATTGTCAGAAGAGTGGACTTCTGCCATTCCACAGAAGAGTGCGTTGTCTTCTTCATCAGAGGATTCATCGGTTACAAGGTTCTCTTGTTCTGCCATTAGGGATCTCTGAGTGTAGTACTCTGCTTTCTTTTTATAGAAAGCAGCGTCCCTTGTGGGTTTCCCTTTGTTGGCAGAGGACCTGCACTCTGCGGCGAAGTGGCCTGGTTTTCCGCATTTGAAGCATCCTTCAGTTTGCTTTGGGAATTTTTCACCAGCTCTGCCTTCTGACCTCTGTCCATTCCTCTCTTCTTGCCTTGGCTCCCCAGACTTTTCTCTTTCTTGTCTTCTTGCTTCACCATATCCTCTGCTTCTGTCATCTTTTTCTTCTCTACCTCTGTACTCCGGCTTCTTGAGACCACGATTGAATTGTCGAGTCATAAGTGCAAGTGTTTTGGCCAGAGCAGCCATGTCAATCTCCTCCTCATAATCTTCTTCACTTTCACTCTCTGCTACAAGTACCTTCTTCTTCTTCTTCCTCTGTGCCTCCTCAGCTGCCTTATCCTTCTTTCCTTTGTCTTTGCCTTCTGAGGCATTTCCCACAAGAGCCAGAGGACCTCCAACAGAGGTTGTCAGTTTGGAAATTCTGTTCTCTTGGCTGATCAGTGTTCCAAAGAGATCAAATATGGACCATACATCAAGATCCAATGTGGCTTGCATGGACATGGTTAGATGAAGCCATTCATCATTCAGGCTCTGTAGAAATCTGACATTGTTTTCTTCGGAGGTTCTGTGGATCCCATACCTCTTACAGTTGTTTATCAAAGAATTGTATCTATTGTAAGTGCTTTGAATGGATTCACCCGGCAGAGCTTTGAAAGCAAAATACTCATTTATGCATAAGGCTCTGTTGTTCTTGAGGGTTTTGGCACCACCCTCAAGTTATTTCTCTAGCTCTAACCATAGGTCCTTTGAAGTTTCACATGAGTCAAGAGATTGAAAGATATCGTTTGGGATAGCCATTATGATTAGTCTTTTGGCTTTCTTTGCAAGCTCATGTTGTGCCTTTTCTTCTTCACTCCATTCAAGGACAGGTTTGGGGTGTTGATATTTAGGGATTTCAGGAGTATTGGCAGTGGATGGAACACGAGGAACAATTGTCATTGGGATGAAAGGAGGATTGTGAAGAAACTCAACCAGACCAGGATCCACACCTTCAAGGAAGTGCACCATCCTGATCTTCCACTGAGGATATTCATCCCTTAGAAGAGTGGGAGGTTTAGACCGAGATCCAGCACTGAAGTAGTTAATAGTGTTTGCCATTTTAGTTTAGAAAGAGTATAACAGTAATGGTTTTAGAAATGATGAGAATAAGAATCAATAAGAACAGATGACCAATCCAACTAGCTTTGAATCTGTCTTTGAATGAAGGACACACTTGTACCTGTTTCTATACCAAACAGGTTGATATCGCTTTAGAAAACAGAGTGTGACTGTGAGTGGAGTTTGGGACGAAGAACAGACTCAAACTACTACCTTGAGTACTGGAAACAAGTATAGAACTGGATCCTTTGATATTGAAAATCAAAGTTTGCTCTGATACCAATTGTTGATCCCAGTTATGATGTTCTTTAACTTGATTTGACCTTTTACTACACACAGATTAATAAAGTAGAGTGCGGAAGCGTTTAAGATGTGTAGAAGAGATTGAACATGCAAGGTAGTAAACACACAAGTAATTAATGAACAGGAAGTAAAGTATTATATGAAAGTTACTCAAAGAACTGTTTCATTAATTACTCAAGAACACCAAGAACACGCATTGGTATGTGCAAAAATGCTCAAGGATTATACAGACTGCTATTTTTGTGTGTGCTCTTCTTTTGTGCTCTAAGGTGGTGCTCCCTTAATATAGCAGAGGGAATGCACCCCTTAGTACAAGACAAAAACTGACATTCCATAAACGGAATGCCACCTGTAAAGTAAACATCGTGGGACGCCCATTACTTTGATCTTGAGGATCTTCGTACAGCAGGCCTTACGTGTTCTGCACGTGGTCTTGTCTTGAACTATCTAAGAAAAGCTTCAACATTGATCTCCAGAGGTTAGCCTTCATAGAGGCTTTGTGAGTGATCACAGAGGCTCTGTGATCTGAGAATCACACGCATCAAGTATCGTAATAATGGTAGAGTCAAGCACACTTACGTAACATTGTATTCATAATAGCAGTAGCTAAGTGAAATTATGAACATAATATACATAAGGATCCTCGTCACCATAGCCACGACTCTTAACTAGTGCATTCCTGTCGACCATAACAACTCACTCTCTTCTTAGCAGTTCTATCCATAACGAACAAGTCATAACTTAAAGTCTCAGCTTAAGTCTAGGCATCTAAATCTTATACCTAGTTCACTTAAACTAGAGCTCTGATACCAACTTGTAACACACCTAAAATTCGAAAATAGCAGACAAAATAAAACTTCCAAAACTCTTAAATACAAAGCCTTGAAACGACAAGAATCTAAAGTTACAAAGGAGAATCTCTACAACAATGTATCAGAGTTCTAACGGAACTATCTAGTTCCACGAACTAGGGACAACATTATCGGGTGCTACTAAAACCACCAATCTACTATCTTCACCAAACCGGATGACGTCACTAGAGTCATCCTACCGGAACTTCTACCAAGCTCCACTCGCCACTCAGATCCATCTAAGACCTGATATACATGTCGAAAGAAAAAGTGTTAGGCTTAACGCCTAGTGAGTTAAAGCAGTTTTCATCATATAAATCATAAAACATTTAAATAAACATTTACCCTGGATAGGCCAATTTAGAAGTGCTGATTGTAAAGTGGCTTTATTAACAAAACACGTTCCTTCACATTTCTAATCACCCATTTTAAATAACCAACTGACGCCCAAATTCCCCAAAACGCACCCACACGGTATTTCTCCAAAAGACTCATTGTATAATTAAAATGGTACATTTTAACACCGAAGGCATGGATAAGGGAATACCCAAGATAACACCTTTCAGTGACGGGGGATACCCGATTTCATCGTATGTGACGGGCACACAAAGTTAAGCCACGTATCGACGTTCACGAGTTTCACATAACACCATGGTTCCCCGTATACGGCTCATCCGAGATACCACCGCAAGACGCCACTGATCCTAGTGTCTACTCGACCTCTAATGAGTGTCACGACCAAAGTCACAAGTCCCCGTATCCGGCTCACTCTAGGCACCACCGCAAGACTTAGCTATGTATACGGCTCATCCGAGCTACCACTGCAAGCTTACATAATCAACATGACTTGGGGACCACTCACTAGACTCAAACATGGACATTAAAACTCCATGATGAACATAACGACTCATATGCCTATGGATCCAATGCATTACAGTCTAAACATTACATGACTCCGTATGAATGAACTAACACATCCAAACATGTAATAACCAATTTTGGTATAATAATTGTATTTTCATAAAGTACTCCATAAGGAGCCGTTTAGCCCGGACAACGTCCCAAAACTCGTTAGTGTACGATTCAAGCTGAAAGGCCAAATAAAACCTTTGATACTCAATTAGAGCCAATATGGCTGTATAAGCCGATTCACAACTTTACCAAATATTCCAGATTTAAAAGGTACTTGTTCCAACAACTCACACTTTTAAAGTTAAAGGGGTTAAAGTTTTCAAATATAAAACCTGTAGATTGAGTCAAGCCCCGATTGACCATACTTCAGTAACTGTTCTTTAAAATCTCTAACACACACTAAAATCCCATTTAAAACCATTTGTACTCCAAAGCTTCCCATAATAGGACCCAAAGCAACACAATGTCCACATTTATCAAATAGTCAAGGAACATGATTGGTGGATTAAAATCCCCTCTTTGACAACCCCAACATCTCATGGATTATTGTAAACCATTTTCAAACATTTGAAACCCAAATATGTGCAAATGTACAAATATTTACAAAACTTCTCAAAATGAAGCAAACCCATGAATATACTTTTAAAACCCAAAATATGTGCATTTTGACATGTATATAGTTTTTCAAAGCAACTAGAACTCACCTTGCTAGATTTAAACTAAATCTAGGTTTTACCCACAACTTGAGCTCCTTAGAAGAGAAGATCTCGAATCCTTCCACTAGCTCCAAGCTCTCTATAAATTCACTACCACAAACATCTACAAAGTTATACTAGCTCTAGGAATGTAACACAAGATGAAGAACATCAAATCCTAACTTCATAGATGGAGAGAAATGGTAGATTACCTTCGTTATAAACTCTTAGATTCACCCAATACTTCAATCTACTTCCTTCTCTACTTGAAAAGCTCCAAAAGACGAACCCTAGGTTCAAGAATCGCTCCAAACGACTATGGGAAGGAGAAGATAAGAGAGAAATGAGGCTGAAACCCTAAAATCGCGATTAAAACCCATCAGATGGCTTCCGCGACTTATGCCGCGACTTGCACCCGCGGCATAGGTCGCCCGTTTCCTGCAAATTCGACTTCCAGTGAGTTACGCAGCTTATGTCGCGACCCTAAGTCGCGTAGCTACCCGCGACACCCCAAAATCCCACTTTCTCGCGTCTTTCGCACTCGATTCGATTCCCAAGAGTCAAATGACTCCCGTCACACCGTCGAGGGTACAATACGAAATTACGGGTGTTACAGTGGGTGGCGGTGGTAACGAGGACGACAGTGGTCCCTGTATTTTACATATACATATATATATATGTATATATAAACAATAAATATATTAATATAATATTTAATCTTTTTAGTTTTTAAGAAAAATAGATAAACCGGTAAATTGACCAATTTGCCCTTGATTTAACGGAAATAATTTAACAGTGTTAGTGACAGGGACCCAACTCGTAACGAAATGCAAACCACATGGATCCCTGGTGTAATTATTTCAAAATAGGGATCATATCCAGATTCTGAACAAACCACAAGACCAACGGTGTAATTTACTCTTAATTAATAAACAAATACCCCCATTCGTCCTTGTGTACCAATATAAATGTATTTAATAATAAATAAGAGTGAATTGTGGATTTGGTCCCCGTGTTTTGAGACTTCTTTAACTAGGGTCCCTATGGTATGTTTATTGTGAATTTGGTTCTTGTTGTATTCAATTTGTTTTGGCTATGGTCTCTCTGACTAACACTTCTGTTAACTCCGTTAAATCAAGAACCATTTTAGCCATTTTGCCCAATTTTTGTTCTTTTATGATAAGAAAATTAAAACAACATTTATACACACACACACACATACACACACATATATATATATATATATATATATATATACTTATACAATATTATAAAAACGACATAAAAAACTCTTAATTACAACATTTTAAGCACACGTTAAAACTAATTAAAGCCAGTTACTTAATTTACAATTTTTTAATGCTTTGGTACAACTTTTCCAAGCACAGTATCTCATATAATCATCTATTTGTGGAATAGATACTCATTTATTAATATAAATATTTGTTTTTTTGGTAGAGGATTTTATAAAATAGATTTTATATTAGCATAATCTATTTTAAATGTAGATTTTACATTTAAATTTATATTAATGAGATGTAATATAAAATTTTTTTCTTCCGTATTTTTTTATATTATATCTCATAATGATTTTTCCATATTTTATTTTATAAAATCTTTTTCCATATTTTATTTTATAAAATCTTTTTACATAATGAAATGTAATATAAACTCTTTTTTCTTCCGTATTTTTTTTTGCTAATATAAAATCTATTTTATTTTATAAAATCTACACGTATTTTATATTAGCATAATATAAAATCTACACGTATTTTTTTTGCTAATATAAAATCTACACGTATTTTTTTTCCCGAGCATTAAAAGAAGAAAAAAGAAGGTTGATATGAATTAAAAATAAAAAATAACGAGATACACTAATAAATTATCGTATTGTTTAAAATAAAAATATCCGCAATACTTTCCAAATTAACCAAGTGCAAAGAAAATAAAATAGAAACGATGTAGATATAAAAATATTCTTCCATATTTTTAATATATTTACATTTAAATGTAAAATCGAAAATGAAAATAAAAGGTTTTAAAATATTCTCTACATACACTATAAATATATAAGCTTCTATATGTATCATCCGAGTACAAGAAGAAGACAAACGGTCGGGTGTCAATGGCGGAACCTGCAACTGAACAAAAGGTATTCCACTATATTTTTGTTTCTTTGAAAAACTACTTTTTTATATTTTATTTTATTTACTGAGGATTTGTTTATATTTTTCAAAACTCACAATCATATTTTTCGAAGTAGGGGAATAAGATATATATACATATCTTTATTTTTATCGACTAATACTATGAGGTCTTGAAGTACTGAGTGAATTTGAACTATACCAGTTGAGTTGTCGGTTACAAAAGATAGAAATCATTTATTTTCTTTGTCATATTTGATGTGGGTTGAATGTTGTTAATTAATCTACAGATTTATACGTTCAAAGTGATTGTCAAGTGTTGTCGAGGAGGTTTCAGAAAATTGCAAAATCTGTAAAAACGTATGTTCATATTTATAATTATTTCAATAATAGTGATATGTTGTGAGACATGTCGTTTGAGTTTTAAATAAATACAAAATTATTACCAATATTATTGCACAAACTCATAACAACAAACGATTAAGAATATATGCAAGTTAACCACTTATGAAAATACATTCGTTTTTCACATTGTATTTCATTAACTGTTAACAGAGAAATTACGTTTTATTTTAATTCGGTTCAATATTCCAACAAAAAATTTATCCTCCCGTGCAATGCACGAGCCCAACACTAGTATATATATAACGATATTAAAATAAACAAAATAAAATTTGATTGTATGATTTGATTGTTTAATTTTTCTTTAAAAATAATTATATTAAATAAGATTTAATTTTATTATTTTATTGTAATTGTGGAAAAATATATAGTTTTATTGTTTTAATGTACTTAAAATTTTAGTTTAAATAAATCAGATTATAAAATTATATCTTATTTTATTTAGAGAGAATAAAATAAAATACAGTTTTATGATTTGATTTATTGAATTAAAATTTTAATTAAGTTAAAGACGACTTAATTATATTGTTCTTTTATTATCATTGCAACAAACAAACTTATTATTGATATTTTAACACCAAAAATCATTGAAAACCGTTGATAAATGAACTCTAATTTTATCTTCCTAAAATTAGAGGTTCCAAATTTCATATTGTTTTTTAGTCAAAAACTTAAAATCAACTATTTAGATTTTAACTAAACGAAAGATCCGTACATAACTAGTGTTATACTCGTCCGTTGGTCGGGTACATGACATGACTTTAATCTAGATTCATTTATTTGATTAGTCACTCTTTTCATCGTTACCGAATGTTGTTTTTCCATCGAGCAAGAAGTTTAGTCAAACTATAAACGGATTTCCATGCCTTTGACTCTCAGTTAGGTACCGAAGGGTCCTTCTATATCTTTCATAATAGATCATAGGCAAAGAAGCGATCGAAATCGGATTACCCTTCTCGATTTCAAGATTTTCGTGATCTCAAACTTGAGTTTTTCAAGCGAAACCGGGTGAATACGCAGCTTGATCATCAAGTTCATTCGAGTTAAAATCCGATATCGGTTGTCCATGAAAGAACTTATAGTTATTGTCATGTTTACAATACCTTTTACTGATGTCATTCAAGAGAAGAACCATATTCTATTCTTCGATGTTGCTTATCAGGTTTTTTCTTTCTCCTTTAGCGTTTCACGAAAATCTGCAAAATACATGGTATTTTTTTTCAAAGAAAGAAGTCTTCCTACTTAATAAAGATAAATTGCTCGTTGCTCCAACTTATTGTTTGAGTTGGTCCTTCGAAAGCCCTAAATAAATTAAACAATAAAAGAAATATATCAAGTCTTCTTGACATGATCGAATATACAACATGATTTTAATCTAAATTTAATTATTTGATTGGTCATTTTTTTCATGATTGCACAAGGCATATGATGGTACAAACACATCCCATGAAACAAACACATCCCAAATTTCTTGATTTCATTTTAATAGACCCTGCATGCTCGTCCACCCCACATGATTCTAGAATTTTGTGTATACTATTTTATTATATTTTATTTGTATTTATTTTATAAATTTGTTTTATCATTTCAAATAAACAATAACATATTTTTCAAAACAAAGAAAATAAATATTTTAGACTAATTTTTATTCAATATATTATTTAAAGAGATTGAACCATTGAAATTAAATATTTAGAAGGAAAAAATAATATTTTATTAAATGTATTAAATATTTTAATAATATAATTAATATTATACTTTTAAAATAAAAAATTTGTAATTTTTTATTTTTCATTTAAAGAGTATGCATATTCTATCAAATATCATATGTTGCCACTTTCGTCGTTGCGAAGCGGGTAAATCAAATTTCAAGAAAACATATTTGGCCGACTGGCTGGGTTAGATTCATATGTTTTTGGGTACCATAACATGTGCCGAGAACTCGAGAATATATGGGGAGTAATTACAATATAAGTTTTTTAAAATAAAAATACGAAATGACAAAAATAATTTGCAACATTTGTATTTTTTTTTAAATATCTTCAATCGATTATAACCCAAGTTCTCAAACATGGAAATATGGCTTCAAATATCCTAAAGTTTAGACATTATTCTTTATAACACATAAAAGTCACTCTTTTTGTAACAAAGACCACCAATTCTTATAAAACTTCAACATATTTATTTGTTTTTTTTTACAGTAGCATCCTATTTTTTGCACACTAACTTAATGCATTTAAGTAAGGATTGGTTTCCAGTGAGTAATTGAGATTTAACGTAAGAAGTGGTTATCAACCGTTAGTTGAGAAATGAATGGACATTCGACATAAAAAGATATGTTATTATCAAATCAAATTGTGTAATAGCCAAATCCATTATCAAACGAAACTACTAAAATTATTTGTACCCCAAAAAAAATATGCATACAAATACAAATTTGAGATATCAGCAGAGGCAAACATAAAAATCATTGAATAAAGATTTGTTACAAATACGCCCATGGTGCTCCACTAGAATTTCATCGATTTTGAGCCTTGATTCAACATAATGAGAGGACAATCAACTAAAAGCAAATAAAAAGGAGTTCAATCACCACAATATACTAATGTTCTCCGCCGCTTACACAATCGACGATCGATTAAAATCACCGGAGGAATATGGTTTTGGCGAAGACGGTGAGAGCAAAATCAACCAAAAGCAAATAAAACACAGATTTAAACTAAGAAACTTCGACACGAAATCATACGTCTGCTTAAATACACACAGATTCAGAGTTTTAGAAGCCGAAGTTTTGATGGACACCTCTTCAAAATACGCCCATGGCCGCACCGTGCCACTGGAATTTCATCGATTTCAAGCCTAAATTCAGCGTAATAAGACGATAATCAACCAAAAGCTAATAAAATACCTCCTCAAAATACGTCCATGGCTGCTCCACTGCAAATCAGTAACACAAACAAAATCCATACCACTGTGGTTCAAAATCGATATGAATCTATTGAAATTCCAACAAAGTATAGCCTAGGAAAAGCATTCTATTTGGTCATGTGTGTGTGTTCATTTATTGGATCCTATCCTATGAAATTAAAAAAAAGGGGGGAGTAAGGTAAACCTGTGTGCATAGGAGAACTTCATGAAAATCACCATCAAGAAGTTTGCTTTGATCCTCCTTGCAGATTGCATCAAACTCAGAAATGAGTTGGTGAGGCTTCAATATTCCTTCTCCATGGCTTTCAATCCTTCATGTTTTAGATTTAAAAAATTAAGAAACATAATCATGGAGACGCACCAACCACATTGATACCAGTTACACCAATAATTTGATATCATTTATTTTTATTTCCCAAAGAGAAAAAGACAAGCAGAAGCATAGAAAGATAAACCTACCAAGTCACGATCAACAATATTTGACAGTTGACAAAAGCTCAATTTGAACAAATAATCCATAACATGTACACCCTAAGTAACTAAAATCATAAACTAATCAGATTTAATTTCAATTAATGTGGAGTAGCAAACAGAAATAAGAGTCAAGTAAAAACTGATTCCTCGTCGACTTTTCTTTTCTTGCCAACGATACCTGTTTGAGGACATTATCGGCCATTCGCTAATAATAACGAAGATGAATTCGATCAGCGACGTCGATCTTGCGAGCCATGGCGTTGATGTTGATCGGCTTCCCATGTGGAGGTGTCATGCTTTTGACTACGGAGAATCCGGATATAGAATTTTTTCCCGATGAGGCTTCGCTAAAAGATGAGAATAGAGAATCGATCGAAAAGATGAAGCGACTTGATAGCATCCTGATGATCCTAAAATTACACCAACCCCCTTTTTCACACAACTGTATTGGGTGACTATGTAGACAGAACGACGCTGTAAATCATCAAGTTAGGGCCAATATTAGTAATATTATAAGATATCAATGTTAATAATAAAGGACAGACTGCCTTTATGATACAGTAGGCACCACCTTTAAATTGGTGGTAGCAGAAATTCACCAACTAAAAGTGGTGGTAAGTGAACCTATTTTACATGGGTAATTCTCACTCTCGCCTATTGCTACGCAATGGTAAACCAAACAAAACCAAGGAATGCCACACAGAGTAGGGTTTGGGGAGGGTAGGATATTAATAATAAACATAAATGGAGAACCAATAAGAACACCAATATAGTAGTTATAGAAGAGTTATTACAAAGAGATAACCTGGAAAATAGATTATTACTTGGCATGTATCTCTAGATCAACTTGTGCCACACCTGAGCTTTGGAGGACACGACCAAGTTAAAGATTCCTAAAAAACTCTACCAAAGCCCATATTATTGGCTCATGAATGTTCAATGTCCAGGTTTTGTCAGTTACCTACAGTATTAACACCAAAAGTTCATTATGCATTGGAACCAGCTTCCATATACAAAGCAGTTCAAAGACTACAAAAACCCACCCATTACCCGTATGTAGACATATGGGTAGACCTCAATACCATCAGGGTTCTCATTGCATATTGTAATTGTCATTTTGAAAACTGGGTGATGCATATTAGAGGCTTCTTCAGGTGCCAAAAGGACAAACACCATAATGGATAGTGAAGTTTTGATTGTAATGAGAAACTCTAACCTGCTTGTGGTAGCCAGTTGAATAAGATACAAAAACTCTTTCCAAGTAAAGGTAAGATATACTATGATAGCACACACTCCTACCGCGTTGATTTCAACTACACTCCATCTGATAACAGCTAACATGTGCTTTAAATTTTCCGAAAACAGAAGATGTTTACTCAAGGCCTTCCAGAAAACTGATTGTCTTCTGCTATGAACATTTCTCAGGTTCTGTTTTAGAGACTCAATTTAGAACTAATTGATACTTCCTCATTGTACTTTATTTTTAAAACTAAAAGAAAATCCAGAAAGAGAGATCTTAATTAAGTCTTCCACCCCTCTCAAAAAGTGATTAGACGCTCCATCTCAATATGATTAAACCAACCATGAAGAGGTTATCAATTGATTTGAATAATGTACCCATGAGATAGAAGAAGAGGAAAAACTAAAGATTACTTCCGCTTTTAATCAATCTGATTTATATTGTGACCTCCAACATTTTATATACATAGTCTATAATTTTGAATCTTAGCCTGCAAAGCTTCATGTTCATGGGGCAAGGTACTCCATGGCACTGCCCAAAGGTTAAAAGTTAATATCATGATGTTAGATGTCACATTAACTAGTAAGACCTATAAATAATTACTATTAGGACACTTTGAACCTTACAATAGTCATCACTTCAGATACGTACATGAATCTCGATTGCCCGAGCCAAGCTCAATCAGCCCTTTCAATGCTCTAGCACAAGCATCCAACGATCCAAATCCATACCGAAGTTCCAGTTTATTAGCATCTAAATCATTCAAGCAAACATATGCTATCACTGAGGAAGTATCAACCTATATAAGGACAACCATGTATGGCCAGATAAATATTTATTGAAAAAATGAACTTGTATATTTGATTTTTTAAGAAAGATATAACATAAATGGGATGTGCTGAGTGCTTACCTCTCCTGATTCTAAATGGAGTCCTGCAAGAGCCTCGGTGGCCGCCACTAAACCAATTGATATAAATAACAATAAGCTGAGTAAATTACTAAATTACAATATTTGTAGAAACTTAAATAGATGAAATGAATTCAATATTATTTTCCCAAGTTACCTCTAAAAGGGAAAAAATAAACTTTTAAGTTCTTAATGGTACTCAATTTCTTAATTGGTTTGAGGAGAATTTGCAAACCAATTGTCAAAATGGTTGCCCTAGCGCTACGTAATTGAGAGATTTATTTCATAACTCTAAAACAGTAGAATGATTAATAAAATTTAAGATTGGAAATGTTGTAAAAAAAAACTCAGGATGACGAACTGAATGATGAATTAGAGGGTAAGGCTTACTTGGAAACAGTTAGGCTTTTGGTGCTGAACCAAGATCTTTTCTGTCACAGTAATAACACCATACATCTGATGATTCATCTTCTTCTTCCCCATCATACCAAACTTCAAACACACACACACATGAAGACGCAGTCGCTCACCAGAAATCCCATAGGTGTAGATGTATTTGTATGTGTATTGGATTTGATTTGTGGGCGAAAGAGAAAAAACATTCTAGGGTTTCTATTGCAACTATTTCTCCTTTGCGAATCATAAAACTTGGGTTTAGGACCGGTTTCTGGGAAGTGGTCGCAGGTTAAGGAGATATTGAGGGGGAGTGGGTGTCGGTTAAGGAGAAATTCAGGGAGGTGTACGTGGAAAGGTTGAATAGAGTTTAGCGCTAACTGGAGGATGTAAATGATCGTGGGAGGAGTTGGGGACATCAGGAACGTGGAGAAGGAGAGGAGTACGCTGGATGGTGCTACAGGGGACGGAGAAAGAGAAGATATCTGTCGTGAAGCGATGAAGGAAGTGGGCTGAAAAAAAGGATGACTATAGAAGAAGAAAGTGGGCTGAAATGCAGCAATGGACGGGACGGTTATCAAGGAATTTAAACGGCGCAAATTAAAAATCAGATGATTTTAAACGGTCCAGATTAATCCAAAATCGGTTAGAAATCAACTCAATCCATATATATATAATATTATCTTTATAACTTTAAATTGAATAAATTATTTTTATAAACTTCAACTATATACCTAAATAGACAAAAATACTAAAACAATAAAATTAAATCATATTTAATATGATTGATTTTTTTAATTTAAACAAATCAAATTATAATATAATATCTTATTTTATTTATTTTGATGTTATATATATATACACACACATATATTTGTGTGATAAAATATTGTTTTTATTTTTTATAAGAAAAATACAAGAATATGCAAAAATACTAAAATAGCCCTTGATTTAACGGAGTTAAATGAGGCGTTAGTCAAAAGGACCATGACCAAAACAAATTGAATACCACAAGGACCAAATCCACAATAAAAATATTATAGGGACCCTAGTCACAAATAATATCAAAACACATGAATCAAATCCACAATTCACTCTAAAGATAATTTTGGTAATGTTCAATTGTTGTATTTTTTTAAAATTAATTTAAAGGATAATTTTATCCTTAAATAATAAATAGAATCTTTTTTTCTATCTCATAACTAAGAAGTGTCAGACCTAATATTTCCGTTGAGCATTTGCATCTTTAAGATGAATCAAAGGCTTACAAAGTTGTCTGATATGTTTTTAGACGAATTTCACCGTTTCTATGATTTTTTTTAAGTTAGTGGTTGATTTGAGGAATTTTTAAGTTTTTTAGTAGATTTGGAGAGATTTTTCTTTGGTATTTTTGTTGATTTCGGGCGATTCAGTTTTGTTGTTGATGTTCCTTGTATTTTCTAATATCCCATAACACCCTTCATTGTTTAACGGGCGCACATTTCTTACCCAAAAAAAATCTACATACGAAAATAAGTTGAGCGGGTGCACGGGACCCCGATTGCGCTTGGGGCTTAATAGACCCGTCCTTGTAACTAAGGGTAGAATGGGAAAAAGACAATTGCTTTGAAAATAAATAATAATTTTGGAATAAATTAAAATAGAAATACCAACATGTTAGAAGAGAATAAGTAATATTGTGATATTTACACTTTTGGTACTTTAGTCTATGAGATTCATGTAAGATGTTTTTATTAGAACATCTCCAACCCAATACTAAAAACACAAAAATGGTGATTTTTTTATCCTAAACCCAACACTAAAATACTAAAAAAACCGAAGGTTAATAAAATAGGCCTCTATATTTTTAGAGGCCAATAAAATAGATATGACTTCTTCTAAAAAGAGATATCTTAAAGTTGAAGTGTCAACTTTACCCTCTTTGTTATTGCATTCACCAAAAATGATCAAGGAGCCAATAATACCATAAAAGCTTGTTGTATCTTAAAGATCGTACAACTTTGAACTACTATAATAAAATTAAGTTTATGGAACGTCTAAAATATCTAAGTATTTTATTGGATACTTTATAATACTTAAGTTCATAGAACCAAGTTATAAAACGTCAATTTAAAAGTGTTACAATAATTTTATATGACACTTTTGGACGTTTCAACATGTTTTTTAGGATGCTCTTAAAATAAAGTGTTGTATTGTTATTTTATAGGACACTTATGAGAAGTGTCATATAAACTCATCTTTTAATAGAACACTTGTGTTTATAGGACACATTTTCAAATAGAGTCATATAAAATAACTAATATGACACTTCATTTTAAAAACGTTCTAAAAAACTTGTTAAGACTCCAAAAACATCGATAAACTAATTTTAACACTTTTAGATATGACGTTTTATAGTTTGTTCCCATAAACTTAAATCATGTAGAGTATCTTATTAGGACACTTATACATTTTAAACGTCTTATAAACCCAATTTTGTTTCAACAAGTTCCACATGCTAAATTTCCTTATTTATACATAAATCAATATTTACAATCTCAACTCGGAATTTACACATAAATGTACGTTATGTTAGTGAGCTTATTAAAAAGTTTCATTTGGTAAACTATAAACTACCTTTTTGAAAAGTTAATTTGGGTAACATTTCAATAGGTGTCCTAGGTTTTTTTTTCACTTTCTTCAATGATTTCTCTTATATTTGATATAAATGATCTATATTACTCTATTAAAATTCTAAAACGTTTTACAGTTATTTTGAAAGCCAAATTCTTGGCTTTATTTCCTCCCCCACGTTTCCTCTCCAAAATTATTTCTCGTCTCCAAAATCCAAGGTTACATTTAGCACCTTTGTAATTAGTTATTTAATTTACTTTATATCCCTTACTTTTTCATTTTTTATTTTACATCCTTATTATTTTAACACAAATAATCTTATATGAACAAAAATGCAATGAAAAAATACGTTTCTTTTTTACAACTTATATCATTATAATCGTTGCGTCAATACCTTCAAAACGAGCCTAATATTGAATATTTTTTAATTTAACTGTACTATTAAATATCTACGAATTAATTTGGTTTATATCCTTAAGCTTTATTTTTTTTCATCTTTATCATATTAAAAATACATAATCATAGATCAACTAAAATATATTAAAAACATGTTTCATTTTTATTTTAAATTACACCATTATTATTTTTTTTCGTCAATATTTTCAAAATAAACTTATTTTTGAATATTTCTTTATTTTGTAGTATTATAAAATAGAATAAATACGCACCAATTTTACTATACATATCTATAACATATCCATAAACATTTAACGGTTATTGTAGAAAAAAAATCAAGTATACAAATCTATACATATCTATAATAGGTATTTTTTAAATTAGATTTATTCAAAAATTATAACCTGCTAAACTGTTAAGGTATACAACTAACATCGGTATGGACAAAAATAAAACAAAAATGAAATTTGATTGAAATATGATTGATTTATTTTTAATGAAAGGTCTACAATTTTCCGGTAACACAATTCACCTTTATTAGAATACTAATGACATTTGTAGAGTATTTTCTGGATGTTGTACACATAATAGATGAAAATGCACACCAAAGTATTTCAGAGTCGATGCATGATTCACATATATGTGCACCAAGCGACCCAAGCACCATGTATTCATGGACTAAGTATCGATAAGGACAAATATTATAAATTTACATGAAATATGGTTGCCATTTTGATTTTAAGATGTTTCGCAAACGGTTACATACATTTGTCAATTGTTTTTTGCCAAACATAACATTTGTTATCGACTTATGGTTATTTGTTCTATAACGCAATGATGTGTGTATTTTGTTTGAAAAATTCTCGTTCAATAGGGACACAAATTTGGTTTGGGGGTGTTCAACGAGCAAATCTTGGTCTAAGTAGGTAAAAGAATAATAAATGTGATCATCTCTAACAGATTCTTTAAAATAAAGAAAATGAGGTTTTTGTTTTCTATTTTTCTCAAACAAATTTTCTATACTGTTCTTTAAAAAAGAGAAAAATCAAAGTTAGAGATTTCTCAAAAACTTGATGTGTGGAGAGATAAATTAATTTTTTGTTCATTCCCACAAATTAGAATGAATTATTATTATTTGATATAAATTCTTTTTAAAAAGCGTTTGAAATGATAAAGTTATAGAATATTTAAATAAAATAATGAATGCTGAAATATGTAAAATACAAAATTTGTTGGAGTTAAACGTTCGGCGTTATCAACGCATGAGAAAGCGATTTGGCTACGGACGTCGTGTTAGGGAATAGGATTCTGTATGAGAAAACAATAATTAAGTAATAAGATTGTACACAACTTGAGATCGCGTTAATGTTTGCTTTCCTCAAGTTATATATATATATATATTTTGACTAAAATATGTCCGGGTATCACGAAACCAACTGAAAGATAATATCAAATCTTCATAACCAATTTGGTAGAAACTGTTACCTTTTAAACCTAAAAAATCGTAACCGTTTCTGTATTAATGTCAAAAATAACTCACCACTAAATGGAAATGATTCCCGAAAGTAACCAGTTGCTAGCTGAAGGGTAAAACCATCACATATCGAACTAATTGTAATAACCGTGCCCAAAGTGTTAATGTTGGGAGTTCAGGTGAGTGGTACTCAAAACCCAAATGTGGAGGAGGCTAGTTGTAAATTTGAAAATAGGGAGTGTTACCCTAATACCCTAGCCGCCCACTCCTTTCATTTGGGGGAGAAAAGCTAAGAGCATCTCCAACAGCTATGCTATAATTTTTCTAAAATAGAGTATAAAAAGTTAAAATCTCTAAAAAAATTACATCCAACTCCAACAACTACTCTATTTTAGCAATTCTATCATCAATTATATTATTAAAATATTCAATACATTTAATATAATATTATTTCTCTCTCCTAAACACACAATTTCAATTTCTCTTATTGGTGGAAAATATTAAATATTATTTATCTCTCTTAGAAATAGAGTTTTAGAGATTTCTCCAAATTTGGAGATTTTTATCTTCTCTCTCTTCTTTTTTCTATTTTAGCATATGGTTTAGCATAGCTGTTGGAGCAACAAAATTGCTAAAATCTTACTTTTTTCTATTTTAGCATAGCTGTTGGAGATGCTCTAAGAAGTCAGGAGAAGTTTGTGTGTGAATTCCTGATGTGAAGAGGATCAAGCTTTGGGGAAGAGTCCTTCATCAATCTTATCAAGGTATGTTTCTAGATTATCCTTTTACTCTTGTTTGGACTATTGGGACTTGGGATGATTTGAAGATGCTTGTTCTTGTTAATCCTTAGATTTTTACATCTGATAATATTTGGGTTTATAAGTTGTCGATCGATTTAGTGTTGGGGTGAGAATCGACCCTACTTAATCTGGTGGTGAAATCGACCTTAAGGTTGGTTGTTTGGGGAGAAAATCCTCCGCATTTATCGGTTGAATCAGTCGGATGAGAACTCGTTCCTTTTATCTGACCTTAGGTATCGACGATGAAACCCTTAGTCGCACCTGGGCAAAAGGGAACCGGCAGTCGGATCCCAATTGCCAGTCGGAGAGACCGGGAGGGAGGGCATTGGGAGTGGGAACCTCGGGAGACGGGGCCCCATGTGGAATAGAACCGGGGAGACCGGGATAGGAATAAGCCTGGAGTCGGTGCATCCGGGTAGACCTCGGGAGGCGGGGAGCCCGGGGTGAAGAGGGTGCCGGGAGACGACCTAACCGGGACGACCCAGGAGTCGAGAGCCCTGGGTAGCGGGGGAAGCCGGGAGGCGGCAGACCCGAGAGTTGGGGAGCCCGGGTAAGGGGGGTGTTGTGCATGGGTCTTGTTCAGGAAAGACGCCGGGGGGGGGGGGGGGGGGGCTGTGTTTTAAACCAGATTCCAACCAGTGTGTGATCCTTACTGTTCTGTTTGATAGGTTCCGATTAAAAGAAGCTAGTGAAGAAAGTTTCGCGGGAACCAGGTGAGTTTTCTAACTTAATTTACAAACGATGCCTATGTCAATTTATTCATGCAAGATTTATTAAATGTACGTGATGATTCACCATCGTTGATACTTGATTGATTTTCTAAATGCATGTTATGATTTTATCGTCGTTGGAATGTACATGTATGCATACATTGTCTATTGTGAGAATGGCCTAAGACGGGGTGTGTGTCCCGCCTGTGCTCATACCGCCGGGGGGGGGGGGGGTTGTCTCGTATATGCCATGGGGGGGTGTCCCAAGTAAGGCAGTATGAGCCAGACACGCCGTCACCTCTGTGTGATGGTAGTGTGTGCCGGAAGAAAGTTTGTAAATTCGATGTTTTAATTTGTAACTGAATTGGTTATATTTTATTATATAAATCTATTGGTGGTTTTTGGTGAGAACTGTTTAGAGGGAACTCACTAGACCTATCGGTCTAACCCTCGCTCTTTCAAAACTTAAAAAATGTTGGGAACTGAAAGAATTGCTCAAGTACAATTAATGCTGATAGCACAACCTGGTTACTACTTCTGAAGTTAATGCTGCTAGTCAAGATTAATACTGCTTAATGGAGTTACTACTGCTAAGCAATTTTAGTACTGCTGAACTTAATACTGCTCAAAGTATTAATGCTGCTGAAGACTTAATACTGCTTGTTAGATGAAGATTTCATATGGCAAGGATGACAGCTGTACTGAATTGAAGATTATGGAAAGCTTGGAGATAAAGATGGAAGATTATTGTGAAGATCTTTTATTATTTGTAATTATCTTTTATCTTCATTATAAGTATAGAATAGTTTGTAATTAGTAGAGAATAATTCTGAGTTTTTAGTTTTCTTAGAGAGAATCAACCTCAAGGTTTATAATCCTAGTTCTAGAGAAGTAGAATTCGTATTGGTGACCATGTTCATCAATATTGAGGTTGAGTGTTGAATCTTGTAACTTTACAATCATTCAATAAAGTTTACAAGTTGTTATTCTGATTCACTGTTTCATTGATCTTTGAATATTAAAGTGTTATTCCGCAAACTTCTTTAATATTGTTTCTGAGTGTTTATTCTTGTTAAGAATTCAGATCCTGACAAGTGGTATCAGAGCAAGTAGTCTCAGAAATCTTATTCATCATGGAAAACACAGTTGAATCAAACAGTACTCTGGTCTCAAAGGTTCCAATGCTCAGATCTAATGAATTTGACATGTGGAAGATTAGAATCAAGCAATATATTCTCCTCACAGATTACTCCATGTGGGACATCATTGAGAATGGTCCATCTGATGCAGGAAAGATTGGTGAAGATGGAAAAAGAACCCCACCAAAGACGGATGCAGAAAGAAAGAGAAGGCAGACAGAGATGAAAGCCTTGAGCACACTGCTCTTGGTCATTCCCAATGAGTATCAACACCAATTCTGTAATTGCACTGATGCACAAATGCTTTGGAATGCTCTAGAAAAGAGATTCTCTGGTACCAAAAGTACCAAGAGAAATCAGAAGGCAATTTTGAAGCAACAGTATGAAAACTTTATGTCAACTAAGAATGAGTCAATGACTCAAACTTTTGACAGATTTAACAAGCTAATTGGTGAACTAGCCACTATGGGGGTATAGATTGATCAAGATGATGTAAACAGAAAGTTCTTAAGGTCCCTTGGAGATGAATGGACCATGTACACTGTTTCATTCAGACAGAATGAACAATTGGAAGAGAAAGAACTTGATGATCTGTACAATGATCTTAGAGTATTTGAAGCTGAGGTAGAGGCAAAGAAGAAGCCTTCTGGATATGTTCATAATGCTGCACTCCTATCAGCATCAATTGATTCTACTGCTAACCCTGAATCAGTTAATGCTGCTAATGGAGCAAATCAAGAAAAAGGCACTGAATCTGTGTTTGAAGCCTTTCTTTCCAGCCATGGAAACTCCTCTTTAATCAATGATGATTTGGAACAACTTCATCCTGATGATCTTGAAGAGATGGATATTAAATGGCAGATGGCCATGCTTTCCATGAGGGTGAAGAAGTTCATCAAGAGAACTGGGAGGAACAACTTCTCCCAAAGAAGAGAAGATGGAACAGGCTTTGATAAATCAAAGGTGGAGTGCTATAAATGTCATCTGAAGGGACACTTTTCCAGGGAATGCAGAAGTGGAGTGTCTCACAACAACAACCACCAACAAGCACAGTCTGGAAACCTCAACCAAAATAGAAACTCTGCTCAAGCCCTTGTTTCTCAACAAGGAATGGGGTTTGACTGGAGTGATCAAGCAGAAGAGGCTATCCAAAATCAAGCTCTTATGGCAGAAGTATCTGATCTCCCAACTGAGGTAAGTTCTAATCTCTGTTCTAAAACTTGCATAGACAATGTTAAAAGGTACAGGGATCACAACCAGAAGATGAGTGATGACCTTAAGAGGTTAGCAAAAGATATAAAAGACTATGTGAGAATTGTTGAGAGGTTTGAGGAACAGATTAAAGGTTTTCAAGCCAATGAACTCCAACACTCATATGATACCAATTACTGGAAGTGGGAGAAAAAGGATCTAGAACTCCAACTGACCAAATCTAAAGAGGAGAGTGAAAAGTTGAGAGAGGAGCTAACCAAAGTTAAGCTTGATGTGGAAAAGTTTTCAAATGCTTCTAAAGCAATGGACTCTTTACTACAAACTCAGATTCATGACAAATTGAGAAGAGGAATTGGGTATAATACCACACCACCACCATACAACAACAACTACATTCCTCCTACATCAGATTTGCTAGAAACCAAAGATAGGAAGGACTTGCCTGAGGGAGCCACTGAGATAGATCCCTTAGATGAGGTAGTTGTTGAGGATAAGACTGAGAAAGAGGTTGGTAAGAGTAAGAAGAACAATGTGAGTGGTGATATTCCCCTAGAGAATCACATCATTACCAATGAGGGGTGTGGAAAGATTTGGGTCAAATCAAAGGACATAGAGAAGACAGAGGGAAAGTCTGGTAAGGTCCATTACAAACAGACCACAGTTGTGAATCCAGTTCCTTGCAAACAGTGTGCATGCAAGAAATCTGAGCCCCTAAAACTTGATAAAAAGAGGGGAAATCAAAGAAACTGGAATAATCAGTGGGCACAAAAACAAGGGGTTGATTTGAGTAAAATCAATAGACCAAAACCTTGTTTTATCTGTGGAAAATTGAATCATCTTGCCAAATATTGTTATTTCAATCCTATGAACCAAAGGATGAATTTTCAAAGATCTATGCAAAAACCCTTTGGTTATAGGAAGAAGGAAAGGAACCATGTGGCTAAGAAATCTGTTAAATCTAATAGTCACATGAAGAAAAAGACTGTGAAAGAAAGTGTCAAGATGTGGATTCCTAAAAGCACTAAAACTGTTAGTACTGCTACCACAAATAGTGTTGCTGACAATGATAGTGTTGCTAGAAGCAATACTACTGCTATCAATGTTAGTGCTGCTGACATTGTTAGTACTTATTCAAATGTTAATACTGCTAACTCTATTAGTACTGCTAACAAGGTTAGTACTGCTAAACCTGTTAGTGCTGCTAACTCTGTTAGTACTTCTAAAGTTAGTACTGCTTCTAGTGTTAGTGTTGCTAAGCCAATCATCTTGACAAAGTACTCCAGTAAAGAGTGCTCTGATTTCAAAAATCTCATTAAAAAGGAATGTAAATACTTTGATGAGAAAGGGAGACCCAAGACCACTTTGGCTTGGGTTCCCAATCAATACTAATTGTTTAATCTTATGTGCAGGGCAACCAGCAGCTCAAGGGGAAGAGCATCTAGCATGTTGATAGTGGTTGCTCTAGGCACATGACAGGGAACATGTCATGCCTCAAGAATTTCAAGAAAATTGATGGTGGGCATGTTGCCTTTGGTAATACTCCAGATGGAGGTAAGATCAGTGGTAAGGGGGATGTAACCAAAGGTAAAATGACCTTTGAAGATGTATTCTATGTTGAGCAGCTAAGGTACAACCTGTTAAGTGTATCACAGGTTTGTGACAAACAGCATAGTATATTATTTACTGATTCTGAATGCATTATCCTTGCTCCTGGATTCAAGGTAGTTGATGAAAAGATGATACTACTAAGAACTCCAAGAAAGGATAATGTAAATTGCTTAGATATGGAAAGTGTTTCAACTGATTCATCTCTAAACTGTCTTGTTTCAAAAGCTTCTTTGGATGAATCATCACTTTGGCACAGAAGGATGTGTCACATGAACTTTAAAACAATGAATAAACTTGTTAAAAACAACCTTGTAAGAGGTTTACCTTCCAAAGTCTTTTCATGTGATGATCATTGTGTTGCCTGTCTCAAAGGCAAACAACACAAAACTTCTCATAAGTCCAAAGAGTTGAACACAATCTCTAGTTCTCTTCAGTTGTTACATATGGATCTGTTTGGTCCTACAAATGTTATGAGTATAGGTAAGAAATCATACTGCCTAGTTATTGTTGATGATTACTCTAGATTTACTTGGGTATATTTTCTAAGGACTAAGGATGAGACAAGTGGACTGATCAAATCCTTTATCCTGAGAATTGAAAACCAAACAAATCAAAAGGTAAAAGTCATTAGGTCAGACAATGGTACTGAATTTAAAAATCATGACCTAAACACCTTTTGTGAGGAAAAAGGAATTGAGAGGCAATACAGTGCTCCTAGGACTCCACAACAAAATGGTGTTGCTGAGAGAAGGAATAGGACACTGATTGAGGCTGCTAGATCTCTGTTAGCTGATTCCAAACTACCAATTACTTTCTGGGATGAAGCAGTTAATACTGCTGGCTATGTCCAAAACAGAGTTCTAGTAGTCAAGCCTAAAAACAAGACACCATATGAGCTTTTAAATAACAAAAAACCATTTATTGGCTTTTTCAAACCTTTTGGGTGTCCTTGTACCATTCTAAATACCAAAACTCACTTAAGAAAGTTTGATAGCAAGGGAGATGATGGTTTTCTTGTTGGTTACTCATCTCAGAGTAAGGCTTACAGAGTGTTTAATTCTTCTTCTAGAATAATTGAGGAAAGTGACAATGTCAAGTGCAATTAGGCATGAAAATGGGCCCCGACCCGTCGGGGAACCCGGTCCACCCGCCCCGATCGGGGATGGGGATTCCCCGCTAAACCGGGGATGGGGATGGGGACGGGGATCCCCGTTTGTCTCAAACCGGGGATGGGGACGGGGACGGGTATCGCACTCCCCGCCCCGCCCCGTCCCCGTTATATATTTTATTTAATATTTAATATATATTATTTATTTAAACTAAATCGGTAATTCATAATTTCCTATTTCCTAACTAGGTTTATAATATAAAATTGTTATTTTTTGGATGTCAATCAAAATACAATTACTCGATATGATTTTGAATATTACTCGATATCTTTTGGTACGTGTGAAGTTAAGTTTTTTTTCCCCGAATTCGGTTGAATTTCTTTTGGTTTTAAGTTATTAATTATTATATGATGTTGTGGTTTTTTTATACTAAATTAAATTTATTTCGATTTTAGGTTTATTGGAAATATGTGATATTTAAACATGTGCGGTGTCTCATATATTTGATTTAAATAGATTACATAAACGGAAAAGAAAATCCCCGTTTCCCCGTTGGGGATCCCCGTTCCCCGTTGGGGATGGGGATGGGGATGTGATCATATTCCCCGGCGGGGACGGGGATGGGGACGGGGATGAAGATGAGGGATTGGGGACGGGGATGGGGATTGAGGTCCCCGCCCCATCCCCGCCCCATTTCCATGCCTAAGTGCAATGAGAACACACCAAATCCTATTGGGTCTGGTCCTCAGTGGTTATTTGACATTGATTCACTAACTAACTCTTTGGGTTTCAGTAGTGATTATCATGCAGGTTTAGGAAGTGGAGGATCAGGGGATGAATAAGTACAAGTACAAGACATTATTCCTCAGTCTGTGATCTTTCCCATACCTACAATAGAGCCTGTTGAGGTCTGTGAAAAGGAAACTATGACTGAACCAATTCAGAGTGAAGAAGAAGGAAGAGATGAGGAGAATCAAGTGCATGAAGAGCCAGAAGCAGCTGATGAGATCCCCTCAGCTGACTTAAATGATTCCAATCTAGATGTGGGAATCAATGAAGAACCTAGTCATCAGACTAGAACTCAAAAGAACCATCCTCCAGAGTTGGTCATAGGAGACATCTCTTCTCCTATGATAACAAGGAATCAAAGCAAACTTCAAGAGCTGCAGGATCAGCAACACACAGTACTCTCTTGCTTTCTATCTCAGATTGAGCCTAAGAAGGTTTATGATGCAATGAAAGATTCCAGTTGGATAGAAGCTATGCAAGAAGAGTTACTACAGTTCAAATTGCAAGAAGTTTGGGACTTGGTGGACCTTCCAAAAGGTCATAGAGCTATTGGCACCAAGTGGATTTTCAGGAATAAAAAAGATGAGAGAGGAATTGTGATCAGAAACAAAGCAAGGCTTGTGGCACAAGGGTACACTCAAGAAGAAGGCATAGACTATGAAGAAGTATTTGCTCCAGTGGCAAGGGTAGAGGCAATTAGGCTATTTCTAGCCTATGCCTCATACATGAAGTTCAAGGTATACCAAATGGATGTGAAGAGTGCCTTTCTTTATGGTACAATTGATGAAGAAGTATATGTCTGTCAGCCCCCTGGATTTGAAAATCCATCATATCCAGACAGAGTATACAAACTGAAGAAAACACTTTATGGTCTTCATCAAGCCCCAAGAGCATGGTATGATACTCTGTCTACCTATCTCTTGGAGAATGGGTTTGAAAGAGGAATAATTGACAAGACCCTCTTCATTAAAAGAAGTAAGAAGGACATCCTACTTGTTCAGATTTATGTGGATGATATCATCTTTGGATCCACAAAATATCATATGTGTAAAGACTTTGAAAAGTTGATGCATAAGAGCTTTAAAATGAGTTCAATGGGTGAACTTACCTTCTTCTTTGGGCTTCAAGTGAAACATAAGAAAGATGGGATCTTCATAAGTCAATAAAAATATGTGAAAGACATCCTGGATAAGTATGGTTTAACAGACTCAAAGCCAGGAAGCACACCTATAGAGACTCATAAACAGATCACTGCTGATCTTGAGGGGGAGGATGTTGATGTCCATCTATATAGATCAATGATTGGATCTCTCATGTATCTCACAGCCTCAAGACCAGACATCATGTTTCCAGTGTGTTTGTGTGCCAGATTCCAAGTCAAGCCAAAGCAATCACATCTTCAAGCTGTTAAAAGGATTTTCAGATACTTAAGAGGGCAACCTAGATTAGGTCTTTGGTATCCGTATGAATCCAACTTTGACTTGATTGCATATTCAGACAGTGACTTGGGTGGTGCTAACATCGATAGAAAGTCTACTTCAGGTGGATGTCAACTTTTGGGTGCAAGACTAGTATCTTGGCAGTGTAAGAAACAAACCACAGTGTCCTTATCAACAACAGAAGCTGAGTATATTGCTGCTGCAAGTTGCTGCTCTCAGGTTCTATGGATTCAGAATCAAATGCTGGACTATGGGGTAACCTTTCTTCACACTCCAATCTTCATTGACAATAGCAGTGCTATAAGCATTGTTAACAATCCAGTCAAGCACTCCAAAACAAAGCACATTGAGATCAGGTGTAATGAAAAGAAGCTAATTCAAGTTGCTAAAGTTCATACTGACAACCAGTTTTCCGATCTATTCACTAAAGCTTTTGATGTGGGTAGATTCACTTTCTTGGTCACAAGTGTGGGCATGATCAACTCTGAATGAGCTCATGTTTTAAAAAATGTTTTCATACCTGTTATTGGTTTATTATTTGGTGCTACTAACATCTTTCTCAGGAAGTTATTACCTTGCTCAGAGTACCTCAAGCTTCAAAAAGTGTAAGTATAGTTAATACTGCCAGTGCAGTTTTAATACTGCTCTCAGTTAATACTGCTAGTTAGTTAATACTGCTAGTGGTTAATACTGCTCTCAGTTAATATTGCTAGTTAGTTAATACTGCTAGTGAGTTAATACTGCTAGTGGTTAATACTGCTAGTTAGTTAATACTGCTAGTTAGTTAATACTACTAGTAGTTAGTACTGCTGAACTTAATACTGCTCAAAGTATTAATGCTGCTGAAGACTTAATACTGCTTGTTAGATGAAGATTTCATATGGCAAGGATGACAGCTGTACTGAATTGAAGATTATGGAAAGCTTGGAGATAAAGATGGAAGACTATTCTGAAGATCTTTTATTATTTGTAATTATCTTTTATCTTCATTATAAGTATAGAATAGTTTGTAATTAGTAGAGAATAATTCTGAGTTTTTAATTTTCATAGAGAGAATCAACCTCAAGGTTTATAATCCTAGTTCTAGAGAAGTAGAATTCGTATTGGTGAGCCTGTTCATCAATATTGAGGTTGAGTGTTGAATCTTGTAACTTTACAATCATTCAATAAAGTTTACAAGTTGTTATTCTGATTCACTATTTCATTGATCTTTGAATATTAAAGTGTTATTCCGCAAACTTCTTTAATTTTGTTTCTGAGTGTTTATTCTTGTTAAGAATTCAGTTAATACTGCTAGTTAGTTAATACTGCTAGTTAGTTAATACTGCTAGTTAGTTAATACTGCTTATGTCCCGAATCCTATAAATACCCTGTTGCCCGCCTAAAAGTTTATAACGACTCTTTGATTTCTATTCATCTGCTCTCTAACCCTTTTCTCTCAAGCACCAAGTGTTTCAGTCCAGAATACTCAAGCTCGATGGCAGCTATGGCGTTCATTGATGAACATAATGAGATTGCAATGCTACAGAAGCCTAAACAAGCTGCTGGATTCCATCAGATTGTGGATTTTCTCAAGTCCAGCCACATTGCCCATGCTCTTACGGTATCGCCAACAATCTACATAGAGCATCAAAGACAATTTTGGGCGAATGCCACTGTAGTCACAGAAAATGGTGTGCAGATAATCAAGACAAGGGTGTGTGACAAACCCTTGTCAGTTTCAGAAGAGTTGATTCGCATCTGTCTACGTCTAGACGATGCTGCAGGTATTACCTCTATTCCTAATGAGGACTTGTTCTCTAACCTTTCAAGAATGGGGTATGGAGGCCAATTGGGTGGTTTCAAATTCTCAAAAGCTAAATTTTATACCCAATGGCGTTTTCTTGTTCATACCCTGATGCACTGTATTTCCAAAAAGACTACTGGATGGAGTGAGTTCAGCAGTACCATTACTTATGCTTTGGTCTGCTTGGCCACTGCCAGAAAGTACAATTTTTCTAAAATGATTTTCAATGATCTTGTATCAAACTTGGGAAGCAAAAAGAGTTTTTATATGTACCCAAGATTTGTACAGGTAGTTATAACCCATGAATTGACGGATATGCCTCACTTTGATGAGGTATATGTACCCAAAATCCCCAAAGGTAAGGTCTTTTCAAATATGAAGAGATCTCCATTGGACTCGGAAGGAGTTGACACCCCATTGTTCTCTACAATCCCATTGTTCTCTACAATGATGGTGGTGTCCCACAATGAAGAAGGTATGGCTTCAGGGTCAAGGCCCTCATTAGACCATCCCACTGAAAGCCAATCCCAACCTTACATCACCATATCAATCCCTCAGTCCCTTGTTCAAAAACCAACTTCACCAATAACCAATACATACATCAGGAAAAAGGTAAAGAAGGCTCCTTCCCTTCTTGTACCTTCACCCACAGAGCCTTTAAACCCTCTAATGGAAAATTCTCCATTAGAGAATATCTACAGGGAAACCACATGGGTGTCTCCCAACCCCAAGGAGGTGCTCAATGAGGAGATGAATGAGCATATGGGTGCAAAGGCTGCCACTACTCCTGCTAGCACAGAGGAGGTCAGTGGTAACATCAATAAGACCTTCCCCATGACAACTTTGGGTGAGCAATCATCCAAAGGTCCCAGGTGCCAAGAAACCATGGGGGTAGTAGGTGCTTCTGCTAGGCAGAAGACCTCTACTACAAAAAGATCCCATGATCCTTCAAAAGGGGGTCACACTCCTGGAGAAGGTGAGGACAGATATGACTATATTGAATTGATGGAAACAATGGGCAACATCAACATGAATGTAATCAAGCAGGGAAAAGACATAGAAGAGCTGAAACTGATAATTCTGTCTCAACAAGTACAGATTACCAACCTGAAGAAACTGGTGAAGAGATTGGTACAGAAAAAGAAGAAGAAACAGTTTGTGCTCAGAAGAGGGAAACCAGTGACTGATGCTCCCAAAAAGGGGGAGTCAGAAGCTGATGTCAACATGGAAGATGATAAAGACAAGGGGGAGCAATTTGATTTTGAGGGGGAGCAAGCAGTGGAAACTGAAACAGAGTTTGTACAAGCAACAGAAATATCAAGCATAACAGCAGTAAAAGAGCAAGCAGTAGAAAAATAATCAGTTTTTGTACAAGCAACAGTAACAGTTAATGCTGCTGAAACAAGTAAAGCAGCAGAAACTGTTAATACTGCTGAATTGAATGAAGCAGCAGAAATAGTACAAGAGGTATTAACAGATCTTGAGATAGCAGACACTTTGATCAAGGCTAAACATGATACTCCCAAGGTCACTTCAAAGGCCAAAGGAGTTATCATCAAAGAAAAAGGTGAAGTGATCAAGAAAGCAAGTGTTGAGAAGGTGGTAAGCAAAGACAAAGGCAAAGCAAAGTTAGTGGAATCTGATCAACCAATTAAAAAGCAAAAGTTGGTTGAGTCAGATGAAGCTTTGGCCAGGAAGATTCAAGCTGAACTTGACCAAGCAGAATTAGCTCAAGTGGACAAAGATAGAGAGATGGCTAAGGCTCTGGCTGCAGAGTTAAATGAAGCTTATCAACAAAGTTTGGCAACTGAAATAGCACAGAAGAAAGCTGCAACCCTGAAGAAATCTGTGTTGGTTAAAATGGCTGCAAAGAAGAGACAACCCTCAAAGACCTTCCTTGGTACTCAAGAGAGAAAGAAGATGATTACTTTTCTCAAAGGTGCTGTAGGAGTCAGAAAGGAGATGTTCTCAAAGATGTCTTTTGAACAGATTAAAGAGTTGTATGATTCAGAGATGCTAAAGATTCAAGGGAATGAAAAAGCCAGAGTTGAAATGGAAAAGAGAATTAAAGAAAGTAATGATTTTCTGATAGAAAAACCTTTCCCTGATGAGCAAGAAACACCAAAGAAAGAAGCCACACTAGGTGAAAGTCTGAGGACTTTAAAAAGAACTAAGATGATGGCAAGAAGAAAATCAGCCAAGAAGCCTAGAGTGGATAAAGAAGAAACTGAGAAGGTTGCTGAAGAAGAAGGGGCACCTAAGGCAATTGAACAGAAAGAACCATCAAGTACTGATGATGTGAATCTGTACATGGTAGTGATGGACAAAGTGCCTGAACCTATTACAGCTGAACCTGTTGGTGTTAAGCCTCCTGAGGTCATTCTCTGGGATACAATGAAGGTTGATGGCAAAGAGTATATCAGGCTCAAAAGACAAGATGAGAAGTATGAAGTGTATAATACTTGGGCCAAGATTGTCAGAACATGTTCCAGGTCTGATCTAGAGGAGATGTTTGAAATAGGAATGAAGTTGTATGCTGATCAATTAAAAGCTCCAGAGATTTCAATCACAAAACTTGTGATGGAGTATCTGTGTATGTTGTTCAAGCCTGAAGAAGTGAAGGACATCATCAGAAATGTGTTTCAAAAGGTCACCAATTGGACTCTATATGAAACTAGTGGAGTATATGCTTTGACTATGGATTCAAATCACATAGAATACTTCCTAGTGGATAGAGTGTACAACCACAGTAGATTGAAGCTGGATGCAATGTTGAAAAAGAAGCTTGGATGTGTTCCAGATTCAGAAATGGCAAAATACTTGATTCAGAGGATTATCAATCAGAGTTTAGGGTTGAATCCAAATATAGGTGTATGAGCTATGAAGTTTTGGGAGCATCTTAAAGACCATCTGAAGAACTTGACTTCTCTTCCTAAAAGTCAAGTTAGGGGGAGATTGTTGGGAACTGAAAGAATTGCTCAAGTACAATTAATGCTGATAGCACAACCTGGTTACTACTTCTGAAGTTAATGCTGCTGATACAGGTTAATGCTGCTAGTCAAGATTAATACTGCTTAATGGAGTTACTACTGCTAAGCAATTTTAGTACTGCTAGTAGTTAGTACTGCTGAACTTAATACTGCTCAAAGTATTAATGTTGCTGAAGACTTAATACTGCTTGTTAGATGAAGATTTAATATGGCAAGGATGACAGTTGTACTGAATTGAAGATTATGGAAAGCTTGGAGATAAAGATGGAAGATTATTCTGAAGATCTTTTATTATTTGTAATTATCTTTTATCTTCATTATAAGTATAGAATAGTTTGTAATTAGTAGAGAATAATTCTGAGTTTTTAGTTTTCTTAGAGAGAATCAACCTCAAGGTTTATAATCCTAGTTCTAGAGAAGTAGAATTCGTATTGGTGAGCCTGTTCATCAATATTGAGGTTGAGTGTTGAATCTTGTAACTTTACAATCATTCAATAAAGTTTACAAGTTGTTATTCTGATTCACTGTTTCATTGATCTTTGAATATTAAAGTGTTATTCCGCAAACTTCTTTAATATTGTTTCTGAGTGTTTATTCTTGTTAAGAATTCAGATCCTGACAAAAACCTTTTCAGGCATGTGTGAAGTAGGAAGATGGGGAAAAAGGAAAGAGAAGGTGTGAGCTGGAGCTAGTTTTCTTTTAGAAGACTTCCATATTAGTTATTATTTCTTGTATTCTTAGTTGTGTACTAGGTTGCCCTTTCTCAAACCTTTAATTCAGATATTGTCATTGGGCCGTTTTGGCGTTGAATTAAACCAAAGTTGTTTTGCTTTATGTCGTGAGTTTGGGTTGTTACACTAATGATTTCACTAAAACCACCAGCACGTTTACGTTGAACCATTTGTTGTCACGTCTACGAGAAAATGACCCAACACAAATTAATAAAGGACATGGACCATTGTTAGGCTACATGCGTTCCATAGAGTAACCACAAATTGACAAAAAAAAAATGATAATTACATTGATATTATTATGTTAAAGTCGTAAATAATTAATAAAAAAACACAAGTTTTTCATAAGGTGTCAAAACAAATAAACATGATATAGTCTGTTGTTCGACAAATTCCCAATATGTGTGTATTAATTTGGCAACAATCGTATTAGTAACAATAATTTGTTTAAGTCATTTTTTTCTTTTCTGTTTTTAAATTATGACACACTAGTAATATACCCGTGCGATGCAGCGGTCCAGCAGAATGTAAGTAAAGAACGAACAATTAATGTTATTTCCTTATAGACACGTTATTAACAATAACCATGATCTAAGAATCACAACTTATGAAACCCTAAACCCATAAAGATATTTAATAATTAGTTTATATTACAATTATTGGCGAAAAAAATTATAATGATATAATTTATAATAAGAATGAAAAGTATTTTTAATATATTTTACGGTTATGTATTTTTAATGTGCTAACGGTGGAAAAAAATAAAACGTATGGATAGAAAACAAATTAATTCAATATTGGGCTCGTTTTGAATGTATTGACGAGACGATTATAATGGTATAATTTGTAAAAAAAAGAAACGTATTTTTTCATTGCATTTTTGTTCATATACGATTATTTGTGTTGATATGATAATGGTGTAAAATGAAAAATGAAAAAAATAAGGGATATAAAGTAAATTAAATAAGTAAGTGTAAATGTGATAAATGTAACATTGTACAAGAAACCATTTGTACAAATAACCGCTTTAGAACTTTATAATAATATAGTAGAGATACCTTACGTTTGTCACTTTGTTGATTCGGTTTTTATCCCATAAAACAAGAACCGATAAACATGTCTCCTTTATTTTAACAATTTTCTCTCTCTCTCTCTCTCTCTCTCTATATATATATATATATAAGTGTGTATAAGGTTTAGGTGTGAACTTGATTTTCACTGTGAACTGGGGGACAAACGAGAGTGTGACACGTTTTCCGATTCATCTTGAATAATGGACGTGCATTTTTACAACGTTCATGATAATATTAAAGTATTCATGACCAATGTTACACCATTCATTTTGAATGCCCCGTGAATGTTCCAAACACATGCCACACTCTCGTTGGTCCGCCAGTTCACAACGGAAACCAGGTTGGCAAATGACCCCCCCTCACAAACATACATACATAGTGAAAACTGTGAGATCCAACCATATTAACTAATTCATTTATTTTAATAAAAAACATTTAAAACAATAATCAAAAAAGAGATTCATAAAACACTGGTTGTAACACCTGGAAAATTTAAATAAGCATCAATGTTCAAAATCGCCGTTTTGGGAGAAGCCTTGTCTTGGAAACCGTTTAAGAACCTTGCAGACTCGGTTTGGGCACTTGGATCGACAAAGCGAAGAAATCGGGGCGAGTCGTGCTTGGCGTGAGAATGCCACGCGACTATGACAAATGTCATAGTCGCTGGTCACAATCGCGGAAGGCTGGAAGGCTGCGGTACGTGGCAAGCGACTATGATCCGCGATAGTGACAGTGGCACAATCGCGTATCACTATCGATGAATTGGTACCGAATGGGTGGGGGGGAGGAGCTCGCGACTATGACCCGCGACAATGCCCTTGGCACTGTCGCCGGGCATTGTCGCCCACGGGATCCTGTTTGTATAAAAATGCCACTTTTCACCCAATTAACCTCATTTCTTCCCCAACTTGTTTCAGATCCGACTTGGAGAGCTTCTTAGGCGATTTTCTTCCCTTGAAACCCCTTTTCTCACTCATTTTAACCTAGGGTTTGTTGAGATCAGTTGTTAATCATTAAGAGCTCAAGAGTTCAAGTGTGTGCCTAAGGTAATCCCTTCCATTCTTCACTTAAAAATCTAGGGTTTTGATATTCCTTCTTCTTCTCTCATTTTATTGAGATTTGATGTAACTATGTGAGTATTTATGTCTAAGGATCTTGGTTGAGAGTTTGGAGCTAAGGATCTAGAAGGTTTCAAGCTTTCCTTCAAGGAGCTCAAGTTGTGTTGGTAAAACCTAGATTTAGTCTAAATCTAGCAAGGTGAGTTCTAGTTGCTTTGAAAAACTATATAAATGTCAAAATGCATATATTTTGGGATTTTGAAAATATATCTATGGGTTACCTTAATTTGATAAGTTTTGTAAATATTTGTACACTTGCACTTGTTGCGCTATCAAACTCTTGGGAAAAAGGTTTACAATATTTTATCGATGTTATAAACAAGTTCGGCTTCAATGGCGTGAGTAAACGGAAATTATCATTTTGGACACTACGGGTATTTTGGGAAATCATGAATCCTACGGTTTTGGCCTTCGGCCGACATTACATTGATGGAAATGCGTATTTTGGGAAAATTATACTTCGACACATGTAGTCATATTGGTTTTGCTTTTATTGGCAAACGTTTAAGATGCCTTGTGGCTTGAGTTATACTCTAATGAGTTTTGGGATGTTGTCCCGTTTAAACAACTCAATATGGGCGCTTTATGGAAATACAATTATTATACAAATGTTGGTTATTACATGTTTTGGATGCATTTAGTTCATTCATATGGAGTCATGTAGTGTTTAGACTGTAATGCATTGGATCCATAGGCATATGAGTCGTTATGTTCATCATGGAGTTTTGATGTCCATGTTTGAGTCTAGTGAGTGGTCCCCAAGTTATGTTGTTATATAAGCTTGCGGTGGTGCTCTTGAAGAGCCGTATACAGAGCTAAGTCTTGCGGTGGTGCCCATGGTGAGCCGGATACGGGGACTTGTGACTTTGTGGTGAGACTCATCTAGAGGTCGAGTGGTCGCTAGGTTCATTGGGTATCTTGCGGTGGTAGCTCAGAGGAGCCGGATACGGGGATCCATGGTCTATGCGAAACTCGAGAACGTTGATAAGTGGCTTAACTTTGTGTGCCCGCCACATTCGATGGAATCGGGTCTCCCCCGTCACTGAAAGGTGTTATCTTGGGTATTCCCTTACCACGCCTTCGATGTTAAAATGTACCATTTTATTTACACAAAGAGTTTTTTGGTGAAATACCGTGTGGGTGCGTTTTGGGGAAATTGGGATGTCGAATAATTATTTAAAATGGGTGTTTGGAAATTATAAGTAACTTGACTTGCAAATAAAACCTCTTTATAATCAGTATTTCTAAAATGGCCTTATTCAGAGTAAAATGTTCATTTTAAGTGCTTTATGATTTATATGATGAAAACTGCTTTAACTCAATAGGCGTTAAGCCTAACACTTTTTCTTTTTGACATGTATATCAGGTCTTAGATGGATCTGAGAGGCGAGTGGAGCTTGGTAGAAGTTCCGGTTGGATGACTTTAGTGACGTCATCCGGTTTGGTGAAGATAGCAACTTTGGTGGTTTTAGTAACACCCGATTAATGTTGTCCCTAGTTTGTAGGACTAGATAGTTCCGTTAGAACTCTGATACATTGTCTTAGTAATTCTTTCTTGTAACTTTAGATATTTGTTATTTCAAAGCTTTGTATTTAAGAGTTTTTGGAAGTTTTATTTTGTCTGCTATTTTCGAATTTTAGGGGTGTTACACTGGTTAAGAGAGATGAGAGAGATAGAGATAGAGAGAGAGAAATCCGGCAAGAGTGAGCGAGAGAGTGAGGGGTCCGGCGAGGGTGAGTGAGAGAGGAAGAAAGAGCGAGGATGAGAGTAGAGAGTCGGGGTATCGATTCAGGAATGAGTATAATGGTTCGCTACCAATCCGAAGGAACTACGAAAGTCGGAATCCAAAAGAGATTTCGTTTTTGTTTTTCTATTTTTCGACAGACTGGGAGGTCTCACAGCTGTGGAGTATTTTTAAGAGATTCAGAGTAGTTTCTGACATATATATGGCTAACAAGAGATTGAAAAATAGAGATAAATTTGGTTTTGTTCGGTTTAAGTTCGTTCAAAATGAAGCTGCCTTAGAAAGGAGATTAAGAGACATTTGGATAGGATCTTATAGACTACGAATCTTCTTAGCAAATAAAAAAAGAAGCACGTGAGAAGGAGTAAGAAGAATAGAAGAAAGGAATTTGATAGATAACAAATAGCTTTCACAGGATCGAGGAACGTGGGTGAAGCGTCATATGCAGAGGTAGTCAGAAGAGGATCGGTGGAAGAAAAAACAAAAGAAGAAGATAACCAGAAATTGATGGGAAGTTGGGAAGCTGATAATAATTCATTGGAGTATCTACAAAGATGTGCGGTTGGAAATTTGACTTCTTTAGATAATGTGGAACCAATTCAGGCGTTATTCAAAACGGAATTGATGGAAGGTTGTGATCTTAAGCTTTTGGGAGGAAGAAATATATTGAGCAACTTTGGTTCAAGCGAGGCGATGAGAAATGTAATCAATAACAAGATACATGGGATACACCATTGGGTCAAAGACTTGAGATGTTGGTCGGTAGGTTTCCGTCCCTCCGATAGGCTTATCTGGTTAAGGATTGAAGGGATCCCATTACACGTTTGGAAGGAGGAGGTGTTCAAGGAAATTGCTAGCAAATGGGGTAAGGCGCTGAAGGCTAGAAACTGTCAACTACAGGAGAGTTCATATCTGTTTTGGGGCAAAGTTATCATCAGTTCAGGTTGGGTTAACAAAATAAGCGAACTTAAATGTATCAAAGTGGATAATTTACATTGTGTAATTAAAATTGAGGAAGAAGATAATGGATTCCTGGAACTCCAAATAGGGGAAGGGGATGAAAGTTCGTTGGATGATAGCGGGGAAGGTGAAGATGTAACATCCAAATTTCGGGTTGATTTGAGAAAGCGGTGAAAACAGTGCCCCACGCGGGTAACCGCGCGGGTGGAGCCGCGCAGTAAACCGCACGAAGCACTGTTCGTCTAAAGGTCCAGTGATCGGTGCGGATGACCGTGCGGGTCAACCCGCGCCACTAGCCGCACGCGCACCCTGACGAATTAAAAAGGGATTTCAGCCTCATTTTCATTAACTTCTCCATCTACTTTCTCTCAAAATCCTCTCCTCACTTATTGCTCCCCAAGATCGATTTATAAGGTATCCCAACCATCATCCACTACATTTATTGCAAGGATTAAGCTTCCCCAAACAAGGATTTCAACCTAGGATCTCAAGTCTAAAGATCATCTTCTTCCTCCATCCACTTCTAGGGTTTCTTGCAAGTTTTTAGGGTTTTTCTATAAAACCTAGATAGTGAGTTTCTTCTAACCATTTTCAAATGAGATACATTTCTTGTGTGTTTATTTGTCATTACGTCATATACATGAATAAATCTGATCACCTGATAAGTTTGACCTAACTGCTACCTTTGTGATTATTGGGGGTTTTGGCTAATGTTCATCATGTGGACTTTGATAGGATTGTTATTGACGTTATTTAGTCATGATTGTGTAGTATCATGGGATTTATGAACATCATTGTTGGACTTACATGTTTTAGAGTTTTGGACCTAAAATGGGATTGGAACTATGTGGGGTCTTATACATGTACATTGTTGATATAAAATATGTATAGAGATGGATATTGCTTGTATATTGGATGAACCATGAGTAAGCGCTAGGAGGATATAGTCGAGGGTACCACCATGACGGTATGCACCTAGACCTCCGCCATTTGGAGTAATGTCTGGGAGGTAGTCTTCAAGTCTGTCGGGCCTTCGGGATGTTGCTCGTAAGAGTGAACATCAAGGTACATTGACTTGAGGTGAAACTCTTTGGTGTGATGGTTCTCCCCCATTGATTCCTTTATGACCCTTATTGACTATAATTGATGTAAATGATTATGCCATGCTTTTGTACAACTCACTAGGCTCGTTTGGCCTAACACTTGATTGGTTGATGTGTATCTCAGGTTCTAGCGGCTCGCCCGCCAAGAAGGTCTAGATGACTTTAGATGCGAGCTTGGGGATATTTTTGGGACGCCAAGTTTAGAAGGCTTTACATTTTGGAGATTTGGATCACAACTTTATATAATCTTTTTCCTAGTTAGGAGTTAGATTAAAGGGTTGTTTTCCCCTCATGGCTTATTGTTACAAACATGTAATTAACAGGCATAACTTTATGTAATGCCCCGAATTTTCGTTGTATAATTCTAGCGTTAAGACTTCTAACCTTGTGTATTGTTAGATATTGTTATCTCTCGTTTACCTTGTTTGTGCGTATCGCGTGTTTAGCAAGTTCGTGTGTTGAATCTTGATTTATGGAATGAGAAACAGTGGGCTACGCGAGTTAGCTCGCGACTTGCAAGTCGCAGCACAAGCCGCGTAACCTACTGTCCGTTTTCCATTTCAAGAACACGGGCGACCTATGCCGCGACTTAAGGTCGCGGCATAACCCGCGAGATCCCCTGGTCCCCCCAAATACGAGTTTTCCCCATTTTCCTAATTGATTTCTCTCATCTACCCTCTTTGCTCTCTCTCTCTCAACCCTCATAAATGTCCCCATCCGAAATTTAGGGTTCCCTCTCCCAATCTACATCATTTATTGCTAAGAAGTTGGAGTTTCATCTAAGGATTCAAGCTTTGGGCATTTAGTCATCTCCTCCATTGTCATCTTCTCCAAGGAACAACTGGGGTTTGGGTTTTCTTCAAAAACCCACTCGGTGAGTTCATCATTTTCATAAAACTCTATACATGTTCAAATCATACTTTTAACCTACTAGACATCTCCATTTTCATTTATGTAACTTGGGGTGTATTTTCACCAAAAACCCTAACTTTGGAGATTCTAGGGTTCATATGTGTGGAAAGGATATCTTGGTTATGTGTATGAAGAAAACTTGACGCTATGTTTTTCTACCATCTAGCTTCAAAGATTCATAAATGATGGGTTAACCCTATTTTCATCTAACTGCTGATAAGTTTGTACATTGAGAATTTGATTTACTATAAATATGGGTTGAGTATTTGGAACCTCTTGGTAAGATTATACAAGCATTATGCGAAACCCTTCTTTTATCAATATTTTGGGCATCATAGCTTAATGTTGGAACACCGGTTAGCTTTTTAGCTTTATGTGACATATTTGGTTGCATTGGGAGTCATGACCCCATATTTGTTGTTGCATTTAGTCCGACGTAGGGACGCGAGTCTCTTACGTCGAGGCACGTTTAGACATCGGATTGGGCTATAAGTCCTACGTGCTAAGTATGTACGATATTGGATGAGGGTCTCGACGTAAGGGCCCTTTTTGGGTTGAAGTTGAGTTTCCGCGGGTGTACGTTTAAAGCCACTGAGCCTAACATCCCTTGCGTGTACTTTTATGTGTTTGGATTTACTAGCTGTCAAGTGGCCTACTTTTGTGTTCCGTCACTTGCGTTAGTACGCGGGCCTCCCCCGTTAAACCAAGAGGTAACTGTTTATAGTAAAAGCACTATTATTCTCATCATAACTCCACTTTATTTATTCACGCATAACATTGTTTACCTCAATTCAAATGTTTGATCTCACTAGGCGTTAGCCTAACACTTTTTTCTTAAAATGTCATGTATAGCAGGTCAATCTAGTGATGGGAGTCGTCGGGATTGAGGGGACGACCTAGGGGCCGGGAGTGGTCTTTTTGGAAGATGCATTGACCAATATATCGAAGATAGTGGATACACATTTTTGGGAGAATAGCAACACCCGAAATTAATCTTCCTTTTTTTAAGTGAGATTATTAGGTTGTCATACTTTATTCTTCAATTGTTTCCTTGTAAAGGCTATAACTATATTCCCCGTTTTCGGGACGATACTTTGGGTTTGTTATGGCAGGTTTTGTATTCCCAGGTTTACCCTGTTTCTAGTCGCCGTATTGCAAAATTTTCGAATTTTTATTCCCTATAAATTTTAGGTTGTTATACTTTATTTATATCACATTTCCATCTTTTGGAAAATTTGTTTGTCCCAGTTTTGGGGTGTTACAAAATATGAGTCTTCCGTCCCGTCAGAGTGGTCGGAAGGGGACGGAGGAAGCGAAGAAGATTGGTTAGTAGAGGAAAGTATAATTGAAAGCAAAAATCAGGATCATAGAGAAATTGGTCTGGAGGAAGTTCAAGTAGACAAAAATGTCGAGCCGGTGGAAAAGTCAAGAGCAGAAGTAATCTGGCAAGAATCCGAGGCAGAGGGTTATTGGGACGCTCAGATTCCGACGATCGGAAAAGGTACAGAGGCGGCAGAAGACGGGAGGGCAGTTGAAGAGTCAATGAACATTAGAGGAACCATAATCATGTATTCAAATCCCAAAAAACAGGTTGGTGGTTTCGATGCAAACCATCTTGATGAACCGGTAAATCATGAGGCAGGAAACGATAGGAGCATAGGGTATTTAGGGGAGGTTTTTGAAGTGGGCCATTCACTTGGGCCAGAAAGAAATTCCTTTGATGGGCTAATTAAAGTCAAGACAGTTGACGATGGGCTGGATCATGAAAAAAGTGCAGGGCCTCAAAAAGAAAAAGGCCCAGATTTGGAAGACAAATTAAATCCAAAAAAAAAGGTACATAGACCCAAAGCAGACTCTGGGTTGTTTGTTTACCTCTTAATGGTTCCATTAAGAGACAACCTCTGAATCGCTAAGAGGTGAATCTTGTTTGGCAAAAAAAAGGTATGTCTCTTAATGGTACCAAAACCATCTGAATGATTTTGTATCCTGACCCTCCCTTAATTATTCAGAGCTCTAAGTTCATTCTGAACAATTAAAAAACAATCGTATTTCATTTTGCACTATATCATAATAGCATCTTAATAATTCAGACCACTTAATCATTCTGCACCAAACCATTCAGCAACTGCCAAACAACCCCTCTGTGTATTATCGAGTAAGGGGAATCAGAGTATCGATCCTATGATTAAAACACATGCTGAAATCAACAATGCCAATATTGCGAACAGAGATAATAGGGGTAAAATTCATATCAATGGTGGTGAGAAATCTAAGAGTAGGAGTACGAAACGATGTGTATTCGGAAGGGGAAGAGTCAGTTTTCACTATATCAAATAAAGGGCAAGGAACAACCATCAAAACAAAGGCGTTCAGAAAAAATCAAGTAAAACAGGAGAAACACAGAAGGAAGAAAATGTGAAATCTGTAGGGGAAGGCGGAGTAAGTTCAAATCAAATTTCGCTCTCGAATGATTTAAAAAACTCGGACGTGATGGAGGGTTTGCAGGAGTTTGGGAACGAAATAGGGGTGATTTGCGAAAATGGTATCGGGGCAAACAACAAAAAGGAAGGGAGCATCAAGTAAACGGAAGTACTGGTAAGTTTCGAGACTATTTAATTCAATGAAAATTATTTTGATTAATATGACAGGGATAGGTTCATCGAATAAAAAGAAGTGGTTAAAATAAATTTGTAAGAATGAAAAACCATGTATGATCGGGATTCAAGAAACAAAAATTGGGAAAGTTACAAATCGCCTAGTGGATAATATTTGGGGCAACAACGAGGGGGATTTCGCACAAATTGTAGCATCGGGGAGATCGGGCATTCTATTAATCATCTGGAACAAAGCCATGTTACATTGTGAATTCGTTGTAGAAGAGAACAATTTCGTAAATGGGATAAGATAGAAGGGTTGGTTGGTTGTGTAAATGTGTATGGTCCTCGATAACAAAAAGAGAGGTCGGAATTGTGGGAAAAATTGGATCAATTGTGTGCAAAGGAAGAGGTAAAGTGGGTAATTTTTGGAGATTTCAACGAGGTTTGGGGCTCGCATGAAAGAATGAATTCGGCGACTTGTACTAGGGGTACGGTAGAATTTAATGATTTTATCCGAAGAAATAATCTAATAGATGTTCGTTTGGGGGGGAGTTCACTAGAATAAGCGACGATGGGATGAAATTCAGTAAATTGGACAGTTTCTTGGTAACAACGAACTTTGAGGCACGTTGGAAAAACCTAGGAGCAAAAACCTTGGAGAGGAAATGGTCGGAACATTTTCCGATTCTTTTAAGTGATAAGAGGACGGATTTTGGTCCGACTCCACTTAAATTCTTTTATGCGTGGCTTAAAGAAGAGAGTATAGAAGAAATGGTAAAAAAGGCTTGGGTAAAGAAGGTGGGTTCAATTAGACCCGATTGTAGATTTCGGGACAAACTGAAGAATGTAAAGCTCGCGTTGAAGGAATGGCGAAAAGAAAAGTGGGGAGAGGTTGAAAGAGAATTGGTAGCCACCAAAGAAGAGGTGAGAAAATGGGAGGTTAAAAGCGAATCATATCCGTTGGGGAAAGAAGAGAGAAAACGATGGTTAGAGGCTAGAAAGAAATGACTCGGGTTGGAAGAAAAGAATGTAGAAATGGTGAAACAAAAAGCAAAGATTAACTGGATTAAAGATGGAGACGAAAATTCTAAACTTTTTCATATGGCTAGTAAAAATCGAGCAAGGAAAAACTCTATCCGAGGGCTAACCATCGATTCGGAGTGGACAGAAGAACCAAATAGGATCAAGAATTTCCTATTCGATTTTTAAAAAAAAAGTTTGCTAATCAAATAGATGGTGCGCCAAAGTTGAAGTTGGAACGAATGAAGAAGCTTTCATGATGGGGGATTTTCCAAGGAATTCGGCTTCACAAGAAGATAAAGCCACGGTATCTTGCTTATGAGAGCACCACGTGATGGGGGATTTTCCAAGGAAGAAAATATGACCAGTAGTACTCCGACCATCATCAGCGTCTACATTATGACTACTGCCACTATAGCCCAGAAGTTTCAACTCGTCGCATCTCTCGTATCTAATTCCAAGCGAAATTGTACCACGAAGGTAACGAAGAATTTGCTTAATCGCACGCACATGATATTCTCTCGGGATTTGCATATAATGACTTACTACCCCGACTGAGTAAGATAGGTCCGGACGAGTGTGAAGGAGGTAGCGCAAGCACCCTACTACCTTCCGATAATGAGTGGCTTCAACTTCTGGTTCATCCTCGGCTTTCGATAACTTTAGTCCCGGTTCCATTGGACATTGTGTAGCATTACAATCTTCCATGCCCGCCTCTTTCAAGATCTTCATAGCATAACTCTCTTGCTTTATAGATACACAATCCTTTTGTTGAGAAACTTCAATGCCCAAGTAATAAGTCAACAAGCCAAGGTCCGACATTTCAAACTTTGAAGACATCATGCTTTTGAATTGGCTTGTTATTTCATGACAGGTTCCTGTTACGAATAAATCATCCACAAACACGGCCACAATGATATATTCTCCTTTCGAAACCTTTTTATAAACTGACGTTTCTTGCAAGCATCGTTTAAAACCCATTCCTCGCAAGATGCCATCAAGTTTTATATTCCACGCCCTTGGTGCTTGTCGCAAGCCATACAAAGCTTTTGATAACTTGTAAACTTTTCCTTCCTCTCCCGTCTTTTCGAAACCCTCGGGTTAACTCACGTACACTTCTTCTTTCAATTCTCCGTGTAAGAAGGCCGTCTTCACATCTAAGTGGTAAATCTTCCATCCTTTCCCGGCCGCGAGAGAAATTAATAAACGTATTGTCTCGAGTCGAGCTACCGGCGCGAAGACTTCATCAAAGTCAATGTCGTGTTCTTGTACATAGCCTTTTGCTACGAGCCGCGCTTTGTACCTTGAAATAGATCCGTCCGCATTTCTTTTGATTTTATATACCCACTTTAATCCGATTGGTTTGGCATTCTCGGGTAGAGGCACTAGCTTCCAAGTTTTGTTCTTTTCGATTGACTCGATGTCGCTTGTCATCGCCTTAAGCCATTCGGGTTTCACAAAGGCTTCTTTAAAATTCCTCGGTTCTTCGTCAAGGGTCAACATCAATTCGTACATGTTTAGTTCGTAATCGTTTAGACGAATTGTTAAGACTGAAACTCGATTGGAACGACGCACCGGGGTGGGATTGATTTCATTGTCGGCGTGATTCACATCATCGCTGAAGTTGAAATTGTTGTTTCCATTCGCTGAACCCGATGTTGGACTGCTGCTTTGGACATGCTCGAATACTTCAGTAGGTTGGTGCATGTTGCTGATGGGCTGGTCAGGCCCAACATGCGTTGAATTGGACTCAAGGCAAGTGGCAACCCATGCAATTTTAAATGTGCCTGAATTCGAATTCTTTTCTGCTGCTACTATATTCATGCAATTCTTGATTTCTTTATTCCATTGCCATGCCAATTTTTCATCATAAGTTACATTGCAACTTATAACAATTTTATTTTCGTCCGGGTTGTATAAGCGAAAACCTCCCGAACCCGGTTCCTGCCCAAAATAAACCAATGGTCTCGATCTATCGTCTAGTTTCTTTAGGTGCTTCGAAATAATTCTTTCATACGCAACACATCCGAACACCTTTAAGTCTTCAAGATTCGGTCTTTACCATAGATTTTTTCGTAAGGCGTGACTCCTACCAATGCTCGCGTAGGGGTACGATTTATGATATAAGTTGCATGTTGCACGGCTTCACCCCAAAATTGATTTGGAACATCTTTTGCTTTCATAAGGCATCGCGTCATCTCAATTAGTGTTCGATTTCGTCGTTCTACTATGCCGTTTTGTTAGGGTGAGTATGGAGCCATTAACATTCTAGCAACACCTTCTTCACTCCAAAAACGATTAAAATCGTTAGATGTAAATTCACCACCTCTATCCGTGTGAAACGTCTTTATCTCTTTCCCGGTTCGGTTTTCAATTGACTTTTTAAATCTTTTGATTACATCCGTCGCGTCGTTCTTGTGCTTCAACAAAAAAGACCACATGTATCTAGAAAAGTCATCAATGAGGACTAATATATAAATATTCCCGGCTTGAGTGGATGGATCAATAGGTCCGCAAATATCTCCGTGTAACATCTCGAGAATATTTTTAGATTTATAATTTGCTTTCTTCGGGAACGTGTGTTTGTTTTGTTTGACTATCACGCAAACTTCACAAACTCGATCTTGATGTTTTAAAACCGGTACCCCGTTAGTCAACTTGTGCATCATATTTATCGCACCAAAGTTGATATGGCCAAGACGCGCGTGCCATAACCAAGACTCATCATCAATTTTTTCTTGCAAATAATGGGGCTTTCCAACCTTAAGTCGGGTTTTATAGAGGCGATTCTCACTCCGCGGAACCTTCATGAGCAACCTTCCACTCCTTTCTTTCATCGTCAAGTAATCACCATAAAGTCATATATCGCATCCGGATAATGTAGTTTGACCGAGGCTTATCACATTGCTTCGAAGTGATGGAATATAGTATATATCTTTCATGATTTTTTGTTATCCGTTTTTACCTTCGAACAAAATTGATCCCTTCCCTTCAATCCGTACGCACGATCCATCTCCAAATCGAACTCTTCCGGTTATCCGTTCATTAAAAATGGTTGGACCGATATGTTGTTAAAACATTGGATCGGTCGACCGGTATAGATTGAAACAGTTGACCGGATCTTTGTAAAATAAAGGGTCGACCGATAAAATAGAAGAGTGGACCGATAGAATGTAGTGGACCACTCTATTTGAGTCGACCGGTAAAATGTAAAACTTGACCGATAGATTTCGACCGGTAATTAAGATTGACCGATATAACAACGACCGATACCTTTTCTTCTACGATTTACGGCCCTGTAAGTCTCAAATCGACCTATCTAGGAGTCGATTTACCACACCAAAATTTGACACTATGATCGACTTACCAACAACAACAACACACAACACTTTGATTTTGAAAACAACCACAAGATTAAGTTTTGGATTGATAGCACAGTGGTTTAAAAAAAATGAAGAACAGAGAGTTGAAAATTTGATTTTGATCTGATATCAGCTCTGATACCAATTGTGAGTCCGTGTGATTGAACACGATCGTTTACTAGATAAATCAAACAACAAAGATATATGATTACCAACCTGTTTCGATTACAAACCGATGTTTACAAGGTTGATGTTCTTCACTTTGATATCTCTCTCTCTGTTTTACACCTTCAATATGTGTGATGTATGTGTTTTCTATATGATCGATATCATTGATCTGATGATAGATATATATAGAGAGAGATAATATCTATATTAGATATTATCAAAACATAAACTAATATTAAACTTAAACATAATATCTAGATATTATAACTTTGACTATTATTACAGATAGACCCTAGACTATTGTTGAGAGTGACTTGTCAGCTTTAACTTCAGATTGCGATCTTCGTTTTGGATGATCTTGAATCCAATGAGACTGTGTCCTAACAACTTGCGCTATTGTCGAGATACCAAATATCGTCTTCATCTTGGTTTGTTTCGACTTTGGGAGGAACATATTTGTCTTCATTTAGAAACACCGTCTCTTCTTTCATCATAAAAAATGTTCCTTCCTCGTGGTCCACCCCTTCTCGAGCATCATTAAGATTTGCTTCATGGTTGCACCATCGATCCGGGCATCTTGATACAAAGTGTCCATATTTATCGCATCAGTAACATTTAATGCTTGACATGTCTCGTTTCTCATTATTATTACCCTTTTTCTTTTCGTCATCCCGGTTCTTCCACGAATCCCTTTGATCATGGTTTTGGGTGTTACCCCTACCATGACCACGTCCACGACCTCGTCCCCATTGATTTGCACCACGTCCTCTACCACGGCTTGAGTCTTGGTTTCGATTTGAGTTTTCGGTTTTGGCATAGAGTAGTTTTTCACCGGAATCGGATGCTTTGTCGGTTTCTTTAGTCTGTTCCTCGTAAGCTTTAAACCTTCCAATAACTTCTTCATATGTAACGGTTTTTAAATCCAAAACTTGCTCGAGTGCCTCCACGATGTGCACGAATCGTCTGGGAAGGCTCGCGAGAAATTTCTTCACCAACTTTTCTTGCGAGATTGTTCCTCCAAGTGTCGCTGAAACAGTCGCAATGCTTGATAGTTTTGAAGAGAACTCATCAATCGTACTTGTTTCTCTCATCTTCAAACTTTCGAATTCCGAAGTTAATGTTTGTAAACGAGCTTCCTTCACACGATCCGCACCCAAGTTCTGAGATTTGATCGCATCCCACATGTCCTTTGCCATTGCGAGATTCCCGATTTGCAAGATTAAGTCTTCCGGAATCGATTGAAATAGCAATCCCATCACGATGTTGTTTTTCTTTGCATCCGTTAAACCCGGAGCAACCACGTCCCACACATCGTGAATACCGAGTAAAACCTTCATACGCATGTGCCATATTGTGTAATTCATTGATGTTAATTGCGGATATTGAAACGAAATCGAGTGTGCCTCCTTCGCGGGCGGATTCACTTCGCCTCCTGTCATGATCAATCAAACTAAACCACAATAACACACCTTTGTTAGCAGCGATGAGCCTCCTGATCAGATTACAAGCTCCTGGTTTCTTGATTGTATGCAAGGGGGCAATTGATTTTTTACACAAATCGATTGATACTTTATACCAAAAAAAATACGCTCTGATACCAATTGAAAACGATAATTAGTAATACAAACGAATAATCAAACAATACGCTTTGATTAATATTAGAGAAATTCGGTCTCACAAAACTCTAACAATCGTCCTATCCTCTATCCATAACCGGTCACACATATATATAGAAAAGAAGACGTAATTCCTATTCTATCATATAAACGCAGAATAAGGAAACTTTCCATATATCATGTAACTTTCCATATATCATGTATCTTGGACTGCTCTCCAAAACATCGTTGGGTCGACCCGCGGCTTAAAGCCCATGGCCGAACAACCAATTCGCCAACAGTACGTTCATAAAAGGTAGATCTATTCTTGATGGAATTCTTATAGCTAACAAAATGGTGGATTATTTGAGAAGATCTAAGAAGATGGGTTTTATTTTTAAAGTGGACTTCGAGAAAGCTTTTGACATGGTGGAGTGGCCCTTTCTGATGGACGGATTGAGAAATATGGAATTCAGAATAAAGTGGAGAAAATGGATAGAGGCATGTCTAACGTCATCAAGAATTTCCGTGTTAGTGAACGGAGCCCCAACGAACGAGTTCCCGATGGAGAGGGGATCAAGGCAAGGGGTTCCTCTTGCCCCTTTTCTCTTCTTGGTGGTAGCAGAAAATCTACATGTTATGATGGAGGAAGATGTGGAAAAGAAATTGTTCCAAGGAGTAAAAGTGGGGAACGGCGAAACGTTAGTCTCTAACCTTCAATATGTGGACGATGTTATTTTCTTTGGGGAAGGGAACTACTCAAACATAAAAAATCTAATGAAAGTCCTAAAATGTTTCCACGAGGTTTCGGGTTTAAAATTGAACTTGACAAAAAGTAAATTATATGGTGTGGGTGTTCCAGATGGGGAAATCCAATGTTGGGCACAAAGTTTGGGGTGCGTTTATGATAGACTACCGTTCACGTATCTTGGTCTTCCGGTTGGTTCAACAATGCGAAGAGTCTCTCAATGGAAAGTGTTGATTGATAAAATGAAAAGTAAACTCTCGTCGTGGAAAGCAAAAATGATTTCATTTGGTGGAAGATGGACGTTGGTTAAATCGGTTCTCGGTAGCGTGTCATTATATTTCTTTTCCTTGTTTCGTACCCCGATAGGAGTTTTGAGAGAATTGGAGAGTAAGAGGGCTCGTATTTTTTGGGGGAAGGCGGGGGGAGTGGTGAGAGTGAGATTGGGAGGAAAGTTAGAGCGTGGGTAAAGTGGGAAAAAGTATTGGGATCGTTAAAGAAGCTAATTGGGGTTTGCTTGGCAAATGGTGGTGGAGGTTTCATAATAAAACTGAAGCCTTTTGGGTTAAGGTGATAAAGAGTATTTACGGGTGGGATGGGGGATTATTGGAGGGTGCACCAAGGGGTTCGGGGGGTAATTAGACTTGGGCAAACATAATTAAGGTGGGGAAAGATATGGATAAAGTTGGCCTTCACTTCTCCAAATCCTTTGGTAAGCTTGTAGGGGATGGGTCACACTTAAGGTTTAGGAGGATAGATGGACCTCAATCGGTAGATTAAAGGAGAGATTCAAGAGGTTGTTTCAACTTGAAGTGGATAAAAGGGTATCGGTATCGAAAAGAGGAGAGTTTCAAGGTGAACAATGGACATGGAAATAGGGTTGGAGAAGGGACCCGAGGGGAAGGGAATTAGGAGAATTGGAGGAGTTACGGGCTGTGATTGCGGATCATATTCCAAATAGAGGAACTATGGATCGAGTGTCATGGTCCTTAGATCCTCAAGATGGATTTTCGGTTAAGAAAATTAGAGAATTATTAAAGGAGAAACGATCACCTAGGGTCGGAAATGCAGCTGCAACCAACTGGATAAAATCAGTGCCGAAGAAGGTATGTATAATGGTGTGGAGGGAAAATCTAGGCCGATTACCCTCTAGTTCGGTTATGGACAAGATGGGGATCAATTTAGATTCCACTATCTGTCTGAGATGTAAAAATGAAATCGAAACTATCGACATGCACTCCTTAATTGCGAATTAGTGAAGGAATTGTGGAGCATTGCGGGACGATGGTGGAAGATAGACTTGGATTGGGTAAACTCATTGACTGATTTAAACGAAGCAGGAAATCAATTGGGCAATAACGACAAAGGTTCGAGGAGATGGAAGGCGGTGGTGTGGAGTTTTCTTTATTTGATTTGGGCAAATAGGAACAAGGTTGTTTTTGAAAAGGTTAGAGAATCTATATCGGATCTTTTAATTGAATTTCAACGTAAAGCTTTCGAATGGGTGACTTGTAGGGATAAAGAGTTAGCTTTGGATTGGACCTCGTGGCTCTCGGATCCTTAAGGGTAAAGACAGTCGATTCGGATATAGGGGTGTCGATGGTGAGGTCAGATCAATTCGATGTAGCAGCGCCTGAGTCTCGAGAAAATTCAGCTAACTAACAGAGGGGTTTGATTCTAAGTTTGCTCCTCGCAAACTATTTCCTTTGATTAATCTGTATTTTCTTCTTTCTGGTTGTTTCCTTCTGTTTGGTGCCGATCAAGTCTGCTTTTGTTTTGTCTAGATGTTTGGTTGTATTGGTCTGCATGTTTTGTTTGGCCTAGCGGTATCAGAGTCTTTGACCTTCTAGGAGGTCAGGGGTTCAAACCTCACCAAAGGTGAGGAGGGTGTATGAGTTTATTTGTTGCATTTGTCGTATATAAATATTATATACTTAAAAAAAAGTGATGATACTGTTCAAAAAAAGAGGCAATATTATAATTTACTAATTACCAAAAAAATTAATACTTTTCCAATCCCTAAATTTACTCCATGGATTCTTTTTTCTCGATTTTAAAAAGATTGAATCTAGAAAAACATGATTTTCTTTTTGTTTGTCTTTGGGACCACCGGCCTGGCCCCTAGGACCCTACTTAACCCCACAATATGACGACAACAAGTAGAGATGGAAATTTTACCCGTTGGGGTGGGTACCCGACCCTAACGGGTCGGGGATTTCTCACTTTAATGGGTAACGGGGCGGGGACGGAGATTTATTTTCATACCCGAAGCGGGGTCGGGGATGGCATTATCCGCCCCTAATCCGTACCCGATTAAAAATTTTAATTTATTTAATATATGTGCATAGTGTGTGTATAAATAAATATATATGTATACATTTATTCTTAAATGATAAATACATTTTTATTCTCAATATCGGTAATTAATATCGTGACGATTTATTATAACTTTAATTTTTAAAATACATTTTTTTTATTTTTTCACCAAACGGGTACCCGTCGGGTTCCCCAAACCCGTCGGGGATTCCTTCACACCGAACCCGTCGGGGATTAATCGGGGCGGGGTCAGGGACAGGGGGTTTAAACGGGGGTCGGGGTCGGGGACGAGGGATACATTACCCGCCCAATACTCGCCTCGTTTCCATCCCTAACAGCCAGCGAATCCGGGTTCTAGTTAATTTAAACGAGTTTGTACTTTACATCTCATAACTCGTGCCCTAGTTTAACCAGCAACCCCATATTCTTATGTGAGTCCAATTACACAAAGTAGACAGATAGTTTCACTAAAATTGTCAATACGTCGGACATTTAAACCATTTGTTGTCGTCAGGGATGTTCCAATCTTTTTGGAGATCCTGTTACACCTAAACCTTTCGATTACAATGTAAAGTGGGATAACAAATATACACTGTTGAATTTTCAGCAATTAGAAAAATTCAGTAGTAAACAACAAATCAGTTTTATAAATAAAGATCGCAACTTTATTTATAAAGATTATAACTTTGTTAAGAAAAACAGTTTTAAAATGTCTAAATTAACGATTAGTGATTCCTATAAAACGTTTCTATCCGTCGCGATAGAATCGTTAGAAGAAGGGGTAGAAAAAGGATTGTCCACTCTACTGGACGAAAGTAAATAACAGTACAGGAAACGTAAACACCAACCTGATTTCGCAGACAAAGAAGAGAAAACTGCACGGTATAAACCTGTCCTTTAAGGTTTATACGACACTCCAATAGGCTGTAGAGTCACACGTCGATAACCCCATGATTTGATGCAGTGTTTTCAGTGTGCCAACAGCTAGGAACACAAAAATTAAAGCAAAACAGATGCAAAACGTGGAGGCAGTAGAATGCAGAGAGAAGGGAGCTATTTTCAGAGTTTTCTTTGTGTTTTTAAAAGAGAGTTAACCCGGTATTTATACTGGATTAACAACCCTAAACCCTAAACTTATTCCCCAAGTTTAGGCCCACGATTTGGAGATTTAGGAGACTAAGTCTCCAACAAATTTTAATTATCACGTTTTTTTTAAGTTTAAAAAGAATTTAAAATTCAAATAATTATGAAATTGAGATAATTATTCTGATAATTATCAGTAAATTCATAAACAGAAAATAGTTAATTACTGATAATTATCACTAAATTATTTTGCTTTATCTATAATTTCTCCAAAAATTAACTCGTAGCTCGAGGCGAGGCTCCTCATCTCCAATGCGAAGTGCAAAGTGTGTGTCTCATCGCGAGGACCGCGCCCTCGGCCACGGCCCACGTGCGCGTTGCACTTCACTGAGACCCCCACCATTTGCTCTCTATAACATTCAAGACCCATTATCAAGAATGAACTTATAAAGTCCTTCCTAGTTTGTTTTTCCTCCTATGTGGGATGGAAGAATAACTTCCAACCTCCACATAACTTTCCAACATACACATATACAAATTACTGAGGTGATGATACGGTATATTATTTTTGTTTTCCGATAGAAATTAGTGAGACACTAAGGTGGACTGTAGTTTTACATTCGTTGATTAAAAACTCTAAACAATGTAAAATTGGGTCCCAAAATTTTGGAGACCCTGTTTAAAATCACACATTTAACATGTTAAAGAACGGCCCTGGTTGTCATCTATAGGAAAATGACTCCAATACATCAATATAAATGATATAGACCATTGATGGGCTACATGCAATCCATAATGCTCTTGTACCGTTGTACGCACAAATTGAAAAATATATATATGATAATTGTAATAATATTGTTATGTTAAAGTCGTAATAATTGATAAAAATATGTTTGTGAAAGGAAGAAAACGATATAATTTTCGTACGGTGTCAAAACAAATAAACATGACGTTGTTAGTTGTATTAATTTTTCGTAAAAATCAAAGGCATCGAAAACTATCATTCAAGTATCTTCTCCGACAAATTCTCCATATGTGTACACTAACTTAGCAGCAAGTGTATTTTTTTTTGTGAATGGCAAATAACAATAATTTGTTCAAGCCATTTTTTCGTCTTTTTTAAAATTAGGATACGTATCTTATGTTTGTTGATTCGATTTTTAGCTCAAAAAACAAGAATCGATAAACATGTTCGCTTTATTCCAATAATTTCCTTTTTCATTTTGCCTATATGTTTATATATATATATATATATATATATATATATATATATATATATATATATATGCGAAAGATCACGTGAGAGGTTGAGGTTAACGTGAGAAGTGGATCTGAACTGTTGATCACTTTTAATCTCACGACCTCCCATGAATTGCACCTTAGAAGAGAATTGATACGATCCATCTCGGTCCATCTTATCTCAATGCATCTCATGACTCATCCTAATGTCCGTCATTTTCTCATCTAACAGTTGATAACCACTTCTCACGCTTCTCACATTAACCTCAACTTCTCACCGGAACTCAACCCCCCCCCCCCACATATATATATATATATATATATATATATATATATATATATATATATTGGTAACCATGGGTTTCCGGGCCAGCTTACGCGCACCGACTAATCCCCGGGCGACCACGAATGGCCTGGAGTCATCACAGGTGAACCTCCATGGCCACAAGGGTTTTGGCAACGCCTGGATTTGAACCCTGGGTAGATGAGATTTTCCACTACATCCCCCAAAGGCTTTACTGTTCAATATATATATAGGGTCAGGTTCAGGGGAAAACCTCAAAAAAGGGAAAACTGAGGAACACCCTGTTAGCCCTTCATTTGGACGGTATGCACTTGTACATACAAGTAATTTGTAACATGCACACGTGCATAAAAACCAAAAAAAACATAATTTACTTGTATACACAAGTGGAATTGATCGGGATGGCGGAACCGACTAGTGACCAATTTATCTATTCGGAAAAGTTATGAACTAATGATCGAACTGATTCTGAAATATAAATTACGTCCAAATCAAGGGCTACCAGGGTGTTCCTCAGTTTTCCCTTTTTTTGAGGTTTTCCCTAATATATATGGGGATATATAGGGTTGGGTACCGGTGAGAAGTTGACTTATCGTGAGAAACGTGAAAAGTGGTTATCAACTGTTAGATGCACATTAGGATGAGATGCACAGGATCAATTCCCTTATGAACCGTGATTCATGGGTGGGTTTTTGAGATTATAAGTGATAGAGAGTTCAGCTCCACTAATATGTGTAAACTAACTTGCCAGCAAGTGTATATATATATATATATATATATTTTTTGAACGGCAAGCAACAAGTGTATTAATAACAATAATTTGTTTAAGCCCAAATTACGAACAAAACGCCACAATTAAATTAATAATCGTCTCGAGGAACAAAAGCAACACACGACCAAACCCGCGATTGGGATCGCATTTGGTTGCCTATCTCGTTGGAGTTGATTTTCCGCACGCGACCGTCTCCCACAACCCAAGTCGCCCACACGCTTATGACGGACTCCTTTCTTACTTCAATATTTCCTTTATTTATTATTTAATTGTTTTACTAGCTAATATAAGATTAATATTTATTTTCCTAATTAGGGGTCGTTTACTAAACATTTATCGAATCAGTTGTCTTACCGGGTGAGCATGGTAAGGACTGAGAATCTCCGTTTACCAAAATGTTTATCGGGTAAGCTTACCGGCAAGAACATTACCCTCACTTACCTTATCGTCTAACATTCCCGCCCATCAAAGTTGATTGTTGGTAAGCGTCTTAAACCCGGTAAGCGCTTACCGGGTAGACTCTAGGTCCTTGTTATCGCTCTTATCAGGTAAGATTCTAAGTAGGTTCCATGCTTAATAGGTAAGTACCGTAAGGTAAGTGATGCTGGTAAGCGCTTACCCGGGTAAGTATTTAGTAAACGGGCCCTAAGTCCTTGAGATACTAATTATATAAATTTTCCGTTTTACGTCACAAATACATCCGAAAACAGTTGTTTGGTTGGTTTTCCATCAAGTATCCTGTATGGATAAAATTGTATGTGTAGATTATAGATTGAGAAATTTTTGTTTGAGAGGGTTTTTTCATAGATGGAAAAAGCGTGTTTTTTTAATTGGGATGACCAAGTTTGGAAAAAACTTGACTTTCTGCATAAAGCTCCCCTATAGAAGCTTATTGAATAAACACTTTCTATATCATTAAGTCACTATCAAACAATCATGTATAGCTGACCGAATAAGTTGTGAGTCTCATTAAACTACTAACAAACAGACCCTTATATTAGACTACTATAGATGCATAGTAAAAAAAGGCTTGAAACCTCAAATCAAGGGTAACCCATGCATACACCATACCCGGCGACTTGTAGCAACAAACTCATGGTCCACATATATATATATATATATATATATATATATATATATATATATATATATATATATATATATATATATATAGCAAGGATCATTTGTTAATCAACCAATTGTTGTTAACTTTATGAACCTTGCTCAACCAATAGAAATGCATATTTGGTTGTTGTTTTCATTGTTTATATATTTAATACAAAAGGGTAGAAAGGTCATTTCGTGATTAACCAATAATTCATTTATTTTCTTGGGGGTTACAAGAAAAAAACATCCATGATTATAGCGTAGGTTACAATTTCATAAAATTTTCATTTTTCCATAAACTTTTAATATCATATGAATATTTTCACTTCGATTTCATATGTCCTTGTTCTTTATCTGGATGAACACACCTAACAGATGTCCTTGTTGTTTCTCTGGATGTGAACATTGATGAACACAGATGTCCTTGTTCTTTATCTGGATGTGAACATTGATGCACAGATGCTTTTGTCTTTATCTGGATAAACACACCTAGCAAATGTCCTTGTTCTTTAACAGATGAACACATATGTATGTTCAACTAAGTAAAAGAAGAAATGTAACTGTTTTGATTTAAATGTAACATAACTGTTTTGAATGTGTGTTCAACAATGAACATATTTATAGGTGTTTATGAATGTTCATCATGTGCATTTGAAACAATGGGAGATTTAATTCACCATTTGAAACAATGAGAGATTAATTGTTTTTAAATTAGATGTGTAACTGTTTTAAAGGTGTGTTCAATAATGAACATATTTGTAGGTATTCATGAATGCTCATTATGTGCATTTCAAATAATGGTAGATTTAGTTCCCCATTGTTCACTTCGGTTACAATTGTTTTCAATGGAACATTAATGAGGCGTTTAATAGCATTTAAAACAATGAAATTTTTAATTCTCCAAATTACCCTTAAACACTTTTGTTCACTTGTCCATTTAAGAAATAAAACCTCTTTTATTAATTAGAAATTTACTTTTAATCTCAACCATTCAATGTTAAGATGAAGGGTTTAGATTAGTTCACAAAGTTAACAACAAAACTATGGTTAACAAAAGAACTCAACCATATATATATATATATATATATATATATATATATATATAATATAAAATGTAGGCTGGAAAGCAAGTTTTCAGATATGAAAGCACACATGTTTGTTCCTCAACCAACTTCAATTCTCAATGATATGTCAAAAGGTTCGATCGTGGATCAAAAAGGGGACCGTGTACCAAACGGGACTCCAACAATCGAAAAGACGAAACTCCTTATTAGGGGTGTAAATGAGATGAGCTAACTCGCGAGCTACTCGAGATCGACTCGGTCAAAACTCGGTCAACACTCGACTCGAATATGCTCGACTCAAACTCGAGCTCGACTCGATATACTAACGAGTCGAGTCGACTCGATAAGCTCGTGAGATACTCGAATATATTTTTTATGTAATTAACTTTATATTATAATTTATAAAATATAATGTAAAAATATGACAAATTTATCTTTATAACTCTATATATAATAAAATGTTAAAATGAGATATAAATTAGTTATGGTGATTAGTGATGGCCAAATGGCGGGCTCGGGCCGGGCCCAAACGGGCTTCGGGCCCAAACAGTAACCTCAAGGACCGGGCCAAGCGGGCTTCGGTCCGGGCCGGGCCGGGTTTCACCCAATTATCAGTGGCCCGGTTAAGGGAGGGATGGACCGGTTCTTAGACAACCGGGCCAGGCCGGGCCTGAACCGGTCCTTCCTTTTTTTTTAATTAGTTTCTTTATAATTTATATAATAATTAATTATATAATAAACTTTAAAAAATAGTTTTACTTATCAATTAATAAACTTAAAAAAACGCAATTATATCAATTACTAAAGTTTAAAAAATAAAAATTGGATTGGATCACTCACACTACTAGAAAATGTCTTATCACCGACCACATATTTTCGACAGACCATATCCGTCGGTAATTACCGACGGAATACCGACGGAAAAATAAAATTTGCGACGGATAGGCCATCCGTCGGTAAATATATATATTTTCGACGGATCACCGACGGAAATAAAATTATTTTATTTTATTTTTTTAATATTTAAATCCGTCGGTAATTTTAATAATTTAATAAAAAATAATTTGTTTCCGATGTCCGTCGGTGATCCGTCGGAAATTATGTATGTATGTATGTATGTATGTACGTATGTACGTATGTGATCATGTATGTATGTACATCATGTATAGTATGTATGTACATCATGTATGTATGTATGTATGTATGTATGTATGTATGTGATCATGTATGTATGTACATCATGTGTCTATATATGTATGTATGTATGTCTATAGATGTATTGTATACATATGTATTGCTTGTATGTATATGTAGTGTATATATGTCTATGTATGTGTCTATATATGTATGTATGTATGTCTATAAATGTATTGTATACATATGTATTGCTTGTATGTATATGTAGTGTATATTGTTTGTAGATATATTGTATACATATGTATTGCTTGTATGTATATAGCACATATACGTCTATATCATGCATGTCTATGTATGTGTGTATGTATGTCTATAGATGTATTGTATACATATGTATTGCTTGTATGTATATGTGTATGTATGTCTGTAGATGTATTGTATACATATGTATTGCTTGTATGTATATAGCACATATATGTCTGTACCATGCATGTCTATGTATGTGTATACGTATATGTGTATGTATGTCTATAGATGTATTGTATACATATGTATTGCTTGTATGTATATTGCACATATGTCTATATCATGTCTATATATGTATGTGTGTATATATATGTATGTCTATATATATGTGTATAGTATGTATAAATATGTCATATATGAATGTATGAATGTATGTGTGTATAACACGTTTGATCCCTGATCTAACTGGAATTAACGGGAAAAGATAACGACTGTTAACTGTTTCCGTTAAGTCTAGTTACTTTAGGTGTATATATATATATATATATATATATATGTATGTATGTGTGTGTATAACACATTTGGTCCCTAATCTAACTGGAATTAACGGGAAAAGATAACGGTCGTTAATTCTTTCGTTAAGTCCAGTTACTTCAAAGGTATTTTAGTCAATTTAAATATAATTTGATAAATTAATTAATAATTTTAAATATAATTTGATAAATTAATTAATAATTTATTTAATAAACTTGATAAATTAAATATAATTTATTAATTTAAAAGTAATTTATTTAATAAAAAATAAAAAAAAATTCGTCGGAAATCCGTCGGTAATCACCGACGGATATAATTTGTCGGTAAATACCGACGGAATTTCCGTCGGAAATCCGTCGTTGAATTTCCGAAATTTCTAAAAAAAATAAGCGGGTTAAAACTCTAACTCGATCTCCTCTCCCTCTCAATTGCTCCCTCTCAGTCTCTCGATACCATCTCTCCCTCTCAATCTCTCGATCTCCCAATCTCTCCCTCTCAATCAACGACCTGACCACCTCTCCCTCTCTCTCTCTCTCGGCGACCTCTCACTCTCCACAGTCCCTCTCACCGGCGACGACCACCTCTCACCGGCGACGACCTCTCTCTCTCTCGACGACCACCTCTCCCTCTCTCCACTGTCCCTCTCCCTCTCGATCTCTCTCCACAGTCCCTCTCGATCTCTCTCCACAGTCCCTCTTCAGGTATTGATTTGAGCCCTAACTCATGTATTTTCTTATATACGAAAATTTGTGTGTGTATAAATTTGTGTGTAAATTTCTAGTCCATGATATATTGTGTGTATAAATTTGTGTGTGTGTATAAATTTCTAGTCCATGATGATTACTTGGTTATGACCAACTAAAGGTAAAGTTCCTTAAATAGTGTATGTAAAAGAATTTAATAATGTGGATGTAAAAGAATTTAGAATGAGTATTGTAAGCTCTTATGGTTTTACAATTATAGGTATGATACTACAATATTAGCTTTAATGATGTGGATGTAAAAGAATTTAGAATGTGTGTGTATGTATGTATGTATATATTGTAGATTGAACTTGATATGAGCATATTGTATATTCAAATGTATATGAGTTCTTTTAGCTTATGAAAACGCCATTTTTGGTTTGATAAACTTGTGATAATGTTTTTTGTATGAGTTTAGCTTATGATTTGGTTTTTATGAAAATGTTTTGGTACGATTTGGTTTGATAAATTGTGATATTAATTAGTTGGGTTGTCAATTATTGGACAAACATTAGGTTGATAAATGGAAACATTTTGTATGATTTAGGATTTGATTATACTTGATTTTATTTATTTATTTTAGTTGGGTTGCCAATTGTTGGGCAAACATTAGATTGATATACGGAAATATTCATTTTATAGCCGTTATGCCGCCAAAATTTTAAAAAACCTACGGTTTTGACTTTCCAATAGTCAAACCAATCGGGCCATCGAGTATGAGGGGATGACATCCATACACTGTACTGGATCTATTAGTACCGCTATGCATCGGGACCGCATGGTAATTTATCATACACTAGACTAAATGTATATAATTGATGAATATATGTACTATATACATGATTTTATTACCTACTAACAATTTAAGTTGTGTATTGTAGAGAGATGCATGGGGCCGTGAGCCTACCAGCGACGAGGTTTGGGAGGCTACACACTGCACCAACAAAAAGCTTGTTCCGGGTGCGACTGGTCCGTCCACGGATCATCCGATCTACGTTTACCCAAAGGTGGCTCATATGGCGGTAAGTTCAATTATGCATGGCTAGATATTTGTTTGTTTTATAAGATAGATATAAATTATAGTAAACTTAGTTTGGCCTGCCATTGTTGGGCAGACGATAGGATTGTTTTGATAAAAGCAGGTCATCGATATATATGTTCAAATCACAGTTGAAATGCTGCCGAATTTTCTATAGGTTAGTTGACTTGACAATGTCTAATTTGGTAAACTATAGGATAACTACCATCGGATTAGGGAGGAGGAGTACCCGGACTTACCTCCCGGCACTGTACCTCCTAATGACGCCGAGTTGTGGGAGCGTAGTGTCGGAGGACGACGTAAGGGCCATATTTTGGATGGGGACCAGTCAGGATCCCTATTATGCTATGACCGGTGATTCAGGTGCCAGTTCGAGCGGGAGCACGCACGACCGTCGCGATGAGGAGGTATGCTTGTCAAATGTTGTTTAACATTGTTAATCATATGTTTGTTAAATGTTGTCTGACATTGTTCTATATATGTTTGTCAAATGTTGAATTTCAGTTGGAGGAGCTGAGGCAGAGGGTAGAGAGAGAGGAAGCAGAGAGGATCAGTTGCAGGAGCGACTACAGAGAGAGGAAGCAGAGAGGATCCGGATGCAGGAGCGAATGGAGAGAGATGAATCAGAAAAGAGACAGATGCAGGAACGAATGGCTCAGTTTGACGCGTTCATGATCAAGTTTAACAATCAGCAATTCAGCACCCCTTTCCCCCTCCGTAGGATTACGTTTTTGTACTACGTTTATGTATTTATAGATATTAAATTAAGGTTTTATACAGTTTAAGACTTAGTATTAATTAAAAATTGGTAGGTTTTGTACAGGTTAAAAATTGAATTTTTTAATTATTTAAAAAAAAATTAAATTACCGACGGATTATCCGTCGCTAAATCCGTCGGTGAATATCCGTCGCAAAAAAGAGACCGTCGGTGATCTGTCGGAAATAACCCATGTCGTCGGTGACCGTCGGCGATCCGTCAGAAAAGTATGTCGTCGGTGATCCGTCGGTAATATCCGTCGGTGATACGTCGGTAATCTGAACGTCGACCACCTTTATACCGACGGACATTTACCGACGGATTTCGCTTTTACTGACGGATCACCGACGGATTTGTCCGTCGGTGATAAGCCTCTGTTTTGTAGTGTCAAATACTTGCGAGAAACGAATATAGCGAGACCGAGAAATGAGAATTGTATGCGTTTTTTGCGTTTTGTAAGTTGGTGTCTAACTCCATAATCAACACAAGTATTTATAGGGGTTTGGGGGTTAGAAAATTAAAAAAAGGGTCAAAAAATCGAATATAACGGCTATAAAATGACTATTTTTTTGAAAAATTCAAATCGGGCTGCGCCGGGCCAAAAACCAGTCCATGAACCGGTCCCGGGCCTGGCTGGGCCGCCAAAACTTCCAAATACATGGACCGGTCCTGATTTTCAGGCTATGAACCGGACCTTCATCGGGTCGGGTCGGGCCGGGATTTTTGCGGGCCGGGTTGCGGTTGACCACCCAGATCGAATTGGGTTGGGCCCATTTGGCCATCACTAATGGTGATTATGATTTTACATATTAATAAACTTTTTAAAAGAAAATAATAGGTCAAAGATAATATTAAAATAAAACTTCTTAATATTAAAAATAGGTATAAATAAAGTACGAAGTTCTCCTTCTCCACCCCTTATTCTAATCCCATATCGCCTGCACAAACCTAACTTACCACTATCACCTTTCTATATAAATGAATTCTATCCCACATCGCCTAGTAAAAGAATTCTACCTCGTGGCCACTTATATAAATTGCAATGTAAGGTTGGGTGTTTTTGGCTCATCTTGTTATTTTAATCTTTTATTTTGAAATGTTTTGGAGCACCCCTTAAACTTAAGTGGGTGCACATTTCAAGTTCTTCAAAGTTTTGTATTGAAATTTTTTATTGAGTGGGCACCTGCTCATTTTAAGATTTTTGTTTATGCTTGTTTATCATTTTTTCGAGTCGAGTTTGATTCGAGTTCGAGTTGAGTTTGAGCTCGAGTATTAGCTTTCGAGTTCGAGTCGAGCTTGGGGTTTTCACTACTCGCGAGTTTTCAAGTCGAGTTCGAGCTTGATTCGAGTTCGATTTTGAGCTTGATTCGAGCTTAAAGCGAGTTCGAGTCGAGTTCGAGTTCGAGTTCGAGTCGAGCTTGGGTTATCACTACTCGCGAGTTTTCGGGTCGAGTTCAAGCTCGAGTATTAGCTTTCGAGTTCGAGTCAAGCATAATATACTCGAGCTCAACTCGCATCATTTACACCCCTACTCCTGATATACTCCTGTTTGCATTACAATGAAATTTAGTTTATATGACGCTATACATGTCTAAGGGGCTATTTACAGCGTACACGGTAAATGCTTACTGATTCACTTTACCTTATCGGATGAACATGACAAAGATTGAGAATCTTACCCGGTAAGAGCGGTAACAAGGACCGAGAGTCTTACCCGGTAAGTGAGAGTGACGACTCTTAACCAGTAAGCGTTTACCGGGTAATTTTTGGGTAAATGGCCCCTAAATGTCCTAATCAACTGTTTTATAGGACTTAACATTGTGTTCTTGAGTTTGGAAAGAAAAGAAACAAAGAAAAGAAATTGAAGGAAAAGAACAAAAGAGAGAAACTTATTACTTTGTGTTCTTGAGAAGTAAATGAAAGGAAAAGAAGGAAGGGAATGAAAGGAAATGGATTTTCATGTTTTTAGCCAGAGAGAAAGGAAAGGCAAGATGTTATATTTTATACATATACCCTTATTTATTTTTACCGGATTGTAATTGATGGGTAGATGTGTAATTTTATGCAAATATTTAAGAGTGAATTACAGTGATGGTACTAGACCTGGAAAAAACTGACACGACACGCTAACCCGACACGAAATCGACACGAAATAAACGGGTTTGAGTAATACATTTCAACTCGTTTAAGTAAACGGGTTGACATGACACGACACGAAAATTAAACGGATAAGGTTAGGGTCAAAATTTTCAACTCGAAATATAGCCATAGGTTCAAATGAGAAATGGTAAGTGTATGAGAAATAGAGAAATAATCCTAGCCATTCATACGGTCAAGATCGGATTTGACTGGTCAAATATTGCGTCTTTGACCAGTCATGAATTGCGGCTTTTACTGGTCAAAAGTTGCAGTTATTCCAAAAATAGAAGGACAGTTTCTTAATTTTTACAAATACGTGGGACGAGTTCATATATGAACCTGTATGATTGCATATGAACTATATGTACATATGTGAACCAGTGTAATTCACATATGAACTCTTTTAACTTATTTATATATAAACCTTTGTGCTTTATATATGAACTAATTAACTAGGTTCATATGTGAATCAATTGAACTAATTAACAGATTCACATATGAACCTTTGTGATTCACATATGAACTAATTAACTGTTTCTCTTATGAACTAATTAACTGATTCAGTTCATATGTGAATCACATAGGTTCACATATGAACCCATCCTGCGTATTTTGGAGAAATATTTTATGAATACGTCTTTTTTATAACACTTTTTCATATGACACACATTTGTTTGCTACATAGACATTTTTCACATCCTATGTAAAAGGTCGAACATGCATTAACATAACATCACGTTAAATTCCCAAAAACGAGTCCTAATACATTACATAAGGAAGTAATTTAAATTCCACATTCTGAAAATAAAGAGTTCTATCACAACCGAGCAAGTAGGATTTCCCAACTATCACCGCCTCTAAAACGCATCTCTTCGACTTTCTAGCACTCAACACTTCTCTTTCCCCTTGGACGAAGCACCAACGACACCCTTACCTGAAAATGGGTTTAAGAAGTTTGAAATAGAGGGTTAGACCAAAAGGTCTAGTGAATCCCCAACCTCGATCATTTTTACATAATAGCAGAAAATAAATTAACAGGATTTGTCTTAAACAAAACTAATCATCGTGTATTAATGAACCATTCCGCGTCCGGAATTGGTTATCAAGAATTACAGAATAATCACTCTCGTGGCCCCCAGTAGATCTCCATTCGGCCCCCTAGTAGATGTCGTCTTCGTGTGTTCAGGAAACAAATTCCATACACACGGTTCAACCATCCCCGATGGTTGAAGATAAGCCATGGCGCACGATTCACAAGATTATTACACTTTTACATATGATAAAACACGTAGGAAAAACACATTCATAATCTCAATAATAAACCAACTACTTCATAGTTTGAAATCGTTGTACGACATGCAATAAACACATTAGAATCATCACTAACGCCATTTTCAGTTTACAAAGGTTTTGAACAAGGGAACTCACCTAGTAGGTTGAACCTTGGCACACACACACAGAGAAGTTAACTTCAGAAGGTCCGAGTTCCTACATTTGTTAAATTGATCACGGTTAAGCTCGTACTAATGAGTCCCAAACAAACCCCTAGGAGATCTATTCCCAAACAAGACAGATCTCGGGATTAATGAAATTCCCGATCCCACTAAAACGTAAGGAATCTAAGTCCCAACCCAATACGAAAACCCAACTGGGCCTGACGCCCGCGTCGTGTCTAGTGCCGCTCGGAACAACCCGGGTCTGGGTGAGACTATCTCCCGGTGGAGCCGGGTGAGTAGGTCCCGGGTTGTAATACCATAAAATTTAGATTAATTTAAAATTCGGAAAAATAGGCAATATGACATTTGTATTTGGTATAAACCTCCCAAAAAGGGGAAAAGTATTGAGCCTTTACAAAACCTGCGAATGGATATGGAAATCAACAACAAACTAATCTAAACATGACTATCTAGATTACATCGGTTGTCAACCCACAATCACCAAAAGATGGGACTTAAACAATTGCCCAACATCAAATACTAGTCATCTCAAAAATGCCTCTAAGACCATGATCGTCACTCACGACCTTGGAAACCCACTGCTAAGGAAACATGTTATACATGTCATTTGAGAGAAAGTTTTAGGCTTAAAGCCTAGTGAGAACATACAGTTTATAAATTTAAGAGATATAAACAATTATATCAAAAGGAAATCTTTTTAATAAGGTTTAGTTTACAATTGAAATCTTTGCCACATAAGGACTGATCGGTCCGAAAATTCATCTTGCGATGACGGGGGATACCCGATTTACCAAGGATTGTAGCGCAACACAAAAGTAGACTACAATCCGAGTTGTGAGCTAAATACTTGGAATCCATGGTCACGAACAACGAAGGTCCGTACTAAGATGTGAGGGAGGGCCCCCGAGGAAACCAAGTCATACTCGTTCACTAGGACAACATTATGACCCATGGCTAGTAACCGATCTCACATAACCGTACCAAAGGCCCCCGAGGGTCAAATGCATCCATAGCTACAAAGAGGGGAATAGACATCCCAATAATATAAGCCGACTCAATACCTAGGGATCCACTAGTAATAGTCTAGACTTGTCACAATTTATTTTGCGACCAACCATAGTTAGTCATATGGTTCAAATAACATTTATAATCAAAATGTATTTTCAAGTTTAACTGCTGGTAAGAATGAAAATCATAAAAATGAACTTATATACATTCTTTCAAGTAACCCACATAAATGTGCAAGTAAAACATCCTTTTACTTCGAATAAGATGGAACCCATCATTTTAGTTGAAAATGATCGGGAACCCTAAAATCTCCTAAAACTCAAGTTATGTCAAAAATGTAGTAAACTTAAATCCAAAACCATGGAGATATATAGGAGTTCAAAATGTAACCCTTGACATGTATAAAGTTTAGAAAATGATAGTAGGAACTCGCCAAATAGGTTTTAGAAGAAAACCCGAAAAACCAGATATCGACCTCAGGGAGAAGATGAAGCTTTCAATACCGAACCCTTGTTTGAAGCACTTAATACTAGCAAAATATGGAAGATTGAAGCTAACAAAGGAAGAAATAAATGAAGAAAGAGAGACACAGAGAGAGAGACTTGGAGAAAAAGAGAAAAGAGATATTTTAGATTCAAATGAGATATTTGCCAAAAAAACGAATTTAAACCACTCAGGGCCACCGCGCGGGTTATGACGCGGGCTAAGTCGCGTCGTGACTCGCACCGCCCTCTGGAATTCGCAAACAAGCAGTGCACTACGCGGGTTAGGGTACGGGTACACTCGCGGCAAAACTCGCGCCGCTCACTAAAATTCCCAAACAGACAGTGCACCGCGCGGGTTGTGGCGCAGGCTAAGTCGCGCGGCAACTCGCGCCGGCCACTACCTTTGCTTCTTCTTCCAAACTGGTCAAACGAAACTCGGGGTGTTACAATCCTCTCCAACTTGGAGATGATATCGTCCCCGAACTCCCAACTGTCCAAAAAGGTGAGGATATCTTCGCTTTATATCCTCTTCAGCTTCCCACGTCACATTGGCTCCCCGATGATGCTTCCACTGCACTTTGACCATCGTGACCTCCTTGTGACGCAATTTCTTAGACTTACTCTCTAAGATAGTGTCGGGTTCTTCTACACACCGGTTACCCTCGTCCACTCTTAGCTCGGAGAGAGGAATGACGCTTTCTTCCTCCGCCAAACACTTCCGAAGGTAACATATATGGAACGTGTTGTGGATTCTGCACAATTCTGGCGGCAGTTCCAATTGGTAGGCTTGCAAACCCACCCGCTTAAGCACTTTGAAAGGTCCAAGGAAACGGGGACTCATCTTCCCACGTTTTCCAAACCTGATAATTCCCTTCCATGGCGACACCTTAAGCATCACACGGTCGCCCACTTGAAACTCCATCGGCCGCCTCTTCTTATCGGCATAGCTCTTCTGCCGATCCTGAGCCGCTTACAATCTTTCACGAATGCTTTTGACCTTATCGGTCGTCTCTTGCACGATTTCAGGTCTGGTGAATTGCTTCTCTCCCGCTTCAAGCCAACACACGGGAGTTTGGCACTTCCGCTCGTACAACACCTCAAATGGTGTCATTCCAATACTCGAGTGGTAGCTATTGTTGTAACCAAACTCCACCAAAGGTAGGTGAGAGTCCCAACTACCCCCGAAATCGATGACACAAGACCTCAACATGTCTTCCAGCGTTTGGATCGTTCTCTCGTTTTTCCCGTCGGTTTGTGGATGGTAAGCCATACTCAACTTCACTCGTGTACCAAGCTCTTTCTGAAACCCATCCCAAAAGTTCGAAGTAAACCGACTGTAGCGATCCGACACGATCGACAAGGGTACTCCATGCCTCGAGACCACTTCATCGATGTAGAGTTTTGCTAACTTGTCCATCGGTAAAGTCTCACGCATAGCCAAAAAGTGAGCGCTCTTTGTCAATCTATCGACTATTACCCAAATGGTATCGTGACCTCGAAGAGTTTTAGGCAACTTCGTCACGAAGTCCATGGTAATATGTTCCCACTTCCACTCGGGAATCTCTAAGGACTGAAGACTCCCATACGGTTGTTGATGTTCGGCTTTCACCTGTAAGCACGTCACACAACGCTCTATGTAACGCGCCACATCAAGTTTCATCACCGGCCACCAATAATGCAATTTCAAGTCCCGGTACATCTTTGTACTTCCCGGATGAATGGAATACTTGGACTTTTGAGCATCCTCAAGCAATAGATCACGGTTACCCCCAACTTTGGGCACCCACACACGACCGTTAAACAGTTTTACCCCACGGCTATTTTCCGTTAAGAGCAAACGCTGCTTTGTCATGACTTCCTCCTTGAGATTTTCTTCCAACAATGCTTCTACCTGCGATGTCTTGATCTTCTCAACAAGACTAGACACTAATTCGATTCTCGAATGGGTAGCCCGAATACTTCCGCTATAGTCCTTCCGACTTAACGCATCGGCCACCACGTTCGCCTTACCGGGATGGGAAAGAAACTCACAATCGTAGTCCTTGAGCAACTCGAGCCACCGCCTTTGCCTCATATTCAACTCCTTTTGATCGAAGACATACTTTAGGCTCTTATGATTCGTATAGAGTGTACATTTTGTGCCATAGAGGTAATGTCGCCAAAGCTTCAAGGCGAACACCACCGCTGCTAACTCCAAATCGTGGGTAGGATAGTTCTTCTCGTGTATTTTAAGTTGCCTCGAGGCGTAAGCGATTACCTTGCCTCTTTGCATCAACACGCATCCTAATCCCATCTTCGAAGCATCGCTATAGACCACGAAGTCTTCCGACCCTTCGGGTAACGACAAGATTGGCGCTTCGCACAACTTCTTTTGTAGAACCCGGAACGCCTTCTCTTGCGTTTCGGTCCAAACGAACTTCACATTCTTCCGAGTTAAAGCTGTCAAGGAAGAAGAGATCTTCGAAAAGTCTTGAATAAATCTCCGGTAATATCCCGCCAGACCCAAGAAACTTCGGATCTCGGACGGACTCTTGGGAGGCTCCCAATTCATCATGGCTTCAATCTTGGAGGGGTCAACTTTCACTCCGTCTCGAGTGACAACGTGACCCAAGAATTGCACTTCTTCAATCCAAAAGTCGCATTTGGAAAACTTGGCGTATAATATTTATTTTCTCAACACTTCGAGGACTTCGCGTAGGTGTTACTCGTGTTCTGACTCGCTCTTGGAGTACACGAGTATGTCATCAATGAATACAATGACCGACTTGTCGAGGAATGGTCGGCACATCTTATTCATCAAATCCATAAATACCGCAGGTGCGTTCGTTAGGCCAAAAGGCATTACAAGAAACTCATAATAGCCGTAACGCGTTCTAAAGGTTGTCTTCGGAACGTCTTCTTCTCTCACCTTCACCTGGTGGTAACCCGAGCGTAGGTCGATCTTGGAAAAACACCCCGCTCCTTAGAGTTGATCGAACAAGTCGTCTATCCTTGGAAGCGAATACTTGTTCTTCACTGTTGCTTTGTTCAACTCACGATAATCGATGCACATTCTCATTGTGCCATCATTCTTCTTGACAAACAAGACCGGAGCTCCCCAAGGCGACGAGCTTGGTCTTATGAAACCCTTCTCCAAAAGTTCTTGGAGTTGTGCCATCACCTCTTGCATCTCCGATGGCGCCAACCGGTAAGGAGCTCTATCAATAGGAGCCGCTCCCGGCACGATATCAATCCGAAACTCCACCTGACGATCGGGTGGTAACCCGGGCAAGTCGTCTGGAAAGACATCTGGAAACTCACGCACAATCTTCACATCAACAAGCTTTGACTTCTCTAGCTTGGTGTCGATCACGTAGGCTAGGAAAGTCGATAAATCACAACAACTTCACAACACTTCGCGCCTTTGCCATGGTGATTATTGCCACTTCGCCCTTCCTCTTCTCACCATAAATCACAACAACTTCACCATTGGGATTGGGAAGTCGAATTAATTTCTTGGAACATACGATCTCGGCATGATTGTTCGCTAACCAATCCATGCCGACCACAGCATCATAACCTCCGATTAACATCGGCATCAAATCGATCGGGAATTCTCTCCCTTCGATCCCGAGAGTACACTTCTTCAAAACATCGCGGATCAGAACTTGACTACCATCTGCTATCTCTACCACTAACGCATTCTCAAGACTAGTAGTGGGCATAGCAATCCTTTGACGGAACAACTCAGATATAAAAGAGAAACTGGCACCCGTATCGAATAAAATAAAAGCAGGTACGGAGTTTAGACGAAATGTACCCGATACCACAGCAGCGGATGCCTTGGCCTCATCGGCCGTCATCTGAAAAGCTCGACCCAGAACCCTAGATGGGTTCTCTCTCTTCTCTGGTGTGCTACCCGACTTGAGCTTCGGGCAATCTCCCATCATATGCCCCGGTGCCTTGCACTCATAACAAACAAGCCCTCTGATCGGACAGTCGTGGGTGATGTGATCAGATTTACCACACTTGTAGCAAGATTGAGGAGTGGTGCTACAGTTACCGTGGTTCTTGGTTCGGCACTTATGGCACCATCTAGCTTCTTGATAACCGCTGAAGCTTCGGTTTCCGACAAAAGGTCGGGTTCTCTTGGGAGGTACTGAACTGATATCCTACTTTCTCTTTTCAACAACTGCCACAGCCTTCTCCAGTTTACCCCTTGCGTTAACCTCTTCCATGAACTGCGCCTCTTCAATCGTCTCCCAAAGGTTAGAAGCCTTCGAGTTTCGGACCATGGTTATCATGTCCGACGGTAGACCTTTCAGATAGGCCTTAATCTTCTCCTTCTCAGTTGAGGCCACATACCCCACTAACCCCAACTTTTCCATGAATTGACGGGTATACTCCCTCACCGTCAAACTCCCTTTCTCAAGCGCTCGGAATTTCTCCTCGATTCGATCCATAGCCCTCTCGTTGCAGTATTCTTCCAATAACTTTATCTTGAATTCGCTCCAAGTCAGTTGGGCCAAAACAGTAGGAGAGAGGGTGGACCTTATAACATTCCACCACGTCAACGCCGTATCCCTGAGTAGTTGAGTACTGAACCTCACCCTTTGGTCATCACCACACTCGGATGAACCGAAGGCCTGTTCGACCGCTCGGATCCACTTTACACACACTACTGGGTCTTCGGAACCAGAGAACTCTGGTGGTCCACAACCCAGAAAAGACTTGTAGGAACAACTCTTCTCACTTCTCGGAGCACCAACAACCCTATGCTCCTCCGTTCTGACTCTGTTCCCGGTGCCTCCCAAGCCAACCAACACATTCTCCTCTACTGCCTCGTGCCTTCTGTGGCTCGTGTCGCGGTCCTCTAACATCTTTAGGAATACCTCTTGTTGTTTCTCCATGGTCGACGTCACCATTTGCATGACGCTGGCCATCATATCAGTTTGAGGGTTTGCCACTTGAACAACGGGATCGGTGGATGCCAAATCCACTCTTGGCCCTAGCTCCACTTCCCCAGTAAATATCGGTGGCATGCCCGGAGGAACAACTGTCGGCACTCTAACCACCGGGTTATGCTCGCGCGGACTAACATCGCGAAGATCTCCGTCGCCTAGAGGACGACCACGTGTGTTCACCATACCTGAGCAATGGTTGCCACACAAGCACGAGAAAGAGTAAGAGACAAATCAACAGAATAAGCACGAAAGAACGTACTACTACATTACCAATTGTCATAGTAATGGTACTTCAAGCACAATCACGTATAAATATTCTCATAATAACATTAGCTAAGTGAGATTATGAAGATATAATACATAACGGTTCTTGTCACCATCACCACAACGCTTGATAACTATAATTTCCGTCGACTCTAAGACTAACCCATCCTTGAAGTTCTACCCAAACTCACGAATCAATACTTAACATACTCAGTCTAAGTCTAGACATCTTACATTCATGCCTAGTTCACTTAAACTAGAGCTCTGATACCAACTTGTAACACCCTAAAATTTAGATTAATTTAAAATTCGGAAAAATAGGCAATATGACATTTGTATTTGGTATAAACCTCCCAAAAAGGGGAAAAGTATTGAGCCTTTACAAAACCTGCGAATGGATATGGAAATCAACAACAAACTAATCTAAACATGGCTATCTAGATTACATCGGTTGTCAACCCACAATCACCAAAAGATGGGACTTAAACAATTGCCCAACATCAAATACTAGTCATCTCAAAAATGCTTCTAAGACCATGCTCGTCACTCACAACCTTGGCAACCCACCGCTAAGGAAACCTGTTATACATGTCATTTAAGAGAAATTTTTAGGCTTAAAGCCTAGTGAGAACATACAGTTTATAATTTCAAGAGATATAAACAATTATATCAAAAGGAAATCTTTTTAATAAGGTTTAGTTTACAATTGAAATCTTTGCCACATAAGGACTGATCGGTCCGAAAATTCATCTTGCGATGACGGGGGATACCCGATTTACCAAGGATTGTAGCGCAACACAAAAGTAGACTACAATCCGAGTTGTGAGCTAAATACTTGGAATCCATGGTCACGAACAACGAAGGTCCGTACTAAGATGTGAGGGAGGGTCCCCCGAGGAAACCAAGTCATACTCGTTCACTAGGACTACATTATGACCCATGGCTAGTAACCGATCTCACATAACCGTACCAAAGGCCCCCGAGGGTCAAATGCATCCATAGATACAAAGAGGGGAATAGACATCCCAATAATATAAGTCGACTCAATACCTAGGAATCCACTAGTAATAGTCTAGACTTGTAACAATTTCATTTGCGACCAACCATAGTTAGTCATATGGTTCAAATAACATTTATAATCAAAATGTATTTTCATGTTTAACTGTTGGTAAGAATGAAAATCATAAAAATGAACTTATATACATTCTTTCAAGTAACACACATAAATGTGCAAGTAAAACATCATTTTACTTCGAATAAGATGGAACCCATCATTTTAGTTAGGGGTGTACAAAAAACTTTCAACCCGCGAAACCAGCCCAACCCAAACCGCTAACAACCCAATTAAACCCAACCCGCCCAACCGCCAAACCGCCCACCTGCAAATTAAGAGGCTTGAAATTGGGTTACGATTTGTTCAACCCGCCAACCCGCCGCTAATATATAATTTTTATAAAATTATATATATATATATATATATATATATATATATATATATATGTATATATATAATACAAGAATAAAAAACAACTAGTCTATTTAAGCAAATTTATAGCCCAAACTATATTATGTACATTATATATATATATATAATACATTTTACTTAACCGAACAAACTACAAACTAATGGATGTTTGTTCGTGTTCGTTCATTAAACTTAACCAAACAAATGAATGAACACGAACGGTAAAAGAACGTAATTTTTTGTGTTTATGTTCATTCGTTAAGAAAATGTGTTTGTTCGTGTTCATTTACGTTTGTTCGTTAAGATGCTAAATGAACGTAAACGAACGAACATAAATGAACAAAAAAATATCATTAATCATCATTTCGTTTCGAAATAACATAACAAAATGAAAAATCGGGTAAATTTATGATAATAAAAAAGTAATTCTTAAATTTTAATATAATTAATTATTTTACATATTAATATAATATATATATATATATATATATAAACAAACATAAATAAATAGACATTAACGAACGTAAATGAACGACCGAGCTCATTGTTCATGTTCGTTCATTTAACTAAACGAACAAAAAAATGTATTCATATTCGATCAATTCTTAAATAAACGAAATTCTCCCGAACGGTTCGGCAAACGTTTGGTTCATTTACATCCCTAGCACTGCTAAATACTAACCAAATAACCTCTTGGTTCGCTAAACGTTTGTATATTCTTAGTAGTATTTATCATACTTCATTTTACAATTTTATATAAACTACTAAACCGCCCAACCCGCCATAACCCGCAAGGGTTGGGTTGGGTTATACTTTTGAATGGGTTGGGTTGGGTTGAGTTTTTCCAAACCGCCATAATTGGGTTGGGTTGTAAAAATGTCCCAAACCGCCCAACCTAACCCGCGTACACCCCTGATTTTAGTTGAAAATGATCGGGAACCCTAAAATCTCCTAAAACTCAAGTTATGTCAAAAATGTAGTAAACTTAAATCCAAAACCATGGAGATATATAGGAGTTCAAAATGTAACCCTTGACATGTATACAGTTTAGAAAATGATAGTAGGAACTCGCCAAATAGGTTTTAGAAGAAAACCCGAAAAACCAGATATCGACTTCAGGGAGAAGATGAAGCTTTCAATACCGAACCCTTGTTTGAAGCACTTAATACTAGCAAAATATGGAAGATTGAAGCTAACAAAGGAAGAAATAAATGAAGAAAGAGAGAGAGAGAGACTTGGAGAAAAAGAGAAAAGAGATTTTAGATTCAAATGAGATATTTGCCAAAAAATGGATTTAAACCACTCAGGGCCACCGCGCGGGTTATGGCGCGGGCTAAGTCGTGTCGTGACTCGCGCCGCCCTCTGGAATTCGCAAACAAGCAGTGCACTACACGGGTTAGGGCACGGGTACACTCGCGGCGAAACTCGCGACGCTCACTGAAATTCCCAAACAGACAGTGCACCGCGCGGGTTGTGGCGCGGGCTAAGCCGCGCGGCAACTCGCGCCGGCCACTACCTTTGCTTCTTCTTCCAAACTGGTCAAACGAAACTCAGGGTGTTACACGGGTGACCCCGGTCGATTTCCTCCCAGGTGACCGCATGAGTAAATATATAACCTACAGAAAAGTGGGCTAATCCAACCAATCTTGCTTGTACAATGGAAAGTGCCACCGATTTATCTCTCCAACGAATCAAATTGGCCAAAGGTGTGCGTTCATGAGCCCATGATAAAGTTTCAATCAATTCCTGCCAATATCCACACCAGGAAATTAAAAACATAAATCCAGTAGCCCAAACAAGTTGTCCAAATAAAAACAACCATGCCCATACTGATAAACTATTCATACCAAAAGGGTTATATCCATTAATAAGTAGTGAAGAGTTTAACCATAAATAATCTCTTAACCAACCCATCAAAAAAGTGGATGATTCATTAAACTGCGAAACATTACCCTGCCATAATGTAATGTGCTTCCAATGCCAATAAAAAGTAACCCATCCAATGGTATTTAACATCCAAAAAACTGCCAAATAAAATGTGTCCCAAGCCGAAATATCACAAGTACCGCCTCGTCTTGGGCCATCTCACGGAAAACTATAACTGAAATCCTTTTTATCTGGCATTAACTTGGAACCACGTGCATCTAACGCACCGTTTACTAAGGTCAACGTAGTTGTATGTAAACCCAGAGCAATAGCATGATGAACCAAAAAGTCTCCAGGACCTATTGTTAAGAATAGTGAATTACTATTCTCATCAATAGCATTTAACCAACCCGGCAACCATATGCTTCGACCCGCATTGAATGTCGGGCCATTCGTTGAAGATAAAAGTATATCGAACCCATATGAAGTTTTACCATGAGCATATTGTATCCATGAGCAAATATAGGTTCGATTAAGATTTTCCGGTCACTGGCTCCCGGAGTCCCGGGTGGATCCCGGTTGAGTTGGTCTCAGGTAGGGGTGTAAATGATGTGAGTCGAGCTCGAGTATCATTATACTCGACTCGACTCGTTAGTATATCGAGTCGATCTCGAGTTCGAGTCGAGCCTATTCGAGTCGAGTGTTGACCGAGTTTTGACCAAGTCGATCTCAAGTGAGTCGATCTCGAGTAACTCGCGAGTTGTCTCGTCTCATTTACACCCCTACATAGGCTCAAACCATTTAACAAAGGCAAAAGATGTAAAACAAGGGAGGAGAAAGGTCTATATATAGTGGAGTTCAAAGCATTGGATTCTATATCCCGCCAATGTAGGATGGATTAGACACACCATCAAGAGTTTACCCATGTCTTTTACACCATCATTTTCCAAAAAAAAAATCAAAAAACTTGAGTTTTATTATTATTATTATTATCATCATCAATTAAATTAAAATAATATTACTAATAATTATTATTATTTTGCTTATCGAGTATCTCACGAGCTTATTGACTCGAGTATCAGGTCGCTCGACTCGACTCGTTAGTATATCGAGTCGAGCTCGAATTCGAGTTGAGTCTATTCGAGTCGAGTGTTGACCGAGTTTTAACCGAGTCGATCTCGAGTAACTCACGAGTTGTCTCGTCTCATTTACACCCCTAGTCTCGGGTGACCCCGGTCGATGGACTCCCGGGTGTCCCCGGTCGATAAGCTTTCGGCCGATCCCCGGGTTGGGAACTCCCGGTTACCCCCGGGTGTGGGCGACACTCCTCGGGACGAAGGAAAACCGATGCGACGAAGGGTCTCGATCGATAATCCTATCAATTTTCTTTCCACAAGCAATCAATTTCACACATAAAGACAAATGTTTACTCCCAAAACGAATATAATTTAAGACTTAAATTCAAACATCAACTAGTTTTTCCAATAGAGATTCAAATCCTCAACCATTTCCAGATTGGGGTTTAATATAGAGAAACCTCCTCCAATCGACTAAGATTTCTAAATCAAAGAAACAAGATTGGATAACTTACCTCTTAATGAAAAACTTCCTTAATCGCTTTGCTTTGATTTCTTGACAAAAACCCTTCAAAGCTTCACCCTCTAGCAAGCTTCCTCCTTCTCCTATCTCTTTCTCTCTAGCCGCACACTTTCAAAAATGAGAGGAATCAGGGGGAGTATAGGGTTTTTACTTTCCATTATGGCTTATTTCAAAAAGACCCCAAATCTTTCTAATTTTACACATTCCACACCACTTAACTCACACTAGAGTAACGGTCGTTACACCCTATAAACCCAATTTTGTAATAGTAAGAGATATACAATTAGGCTACACCTAGATCATTTTGGTATCCTATAAACAATGGTGGAACCACATACAAATCAATAGAGTCTCTTGCCCGAGTAAAAAATTATAAAAAGCTAGAATCAACTTAGGAAAATAAAATTACTCTTAATAAATGACTTAGTTTTATACTTAAAGAACTCATTCAATTTTTACAAGACCCAACACATTTGATTTTTTTCAACCAAAATTAAAAGGAAAAAAATTCATCTCAAAATCCATTTCAAGATTAGGCATCTCAATATCTAGTTCTTTTGTAATGTTTTATTAAATACATCTCAACATCTTGATGTTTTATCTTTAATATAAAACGGTTTATGATATACTAATTGTTTTATATGCTCAAAGCGTCAAACTAATATCTAGTTATAAAATATATATAACTATGGTATAATTTGCTATTGGGTTTTAACTGTTGCAGTAAAATAAATAACTGAAACTAAGTTGTTTAAGCCGAAAACCAAATAACCGGAAACCATTTTGGTTTAGGTAGGTTATTCGGTTTTGAAAAATTTTCGACACTCCTAAGTCTAACTCCACACTCGAGTTTCTAAATCCTTGACGGCCTACAAATCCGATTGTAAAGTGGGCTCAACAACATGTCCACGAAATTCGGCCACCATGATCATATCTCAGTTCTTGTTCCTATGTATGAGTAATCTCTTTCTAGGGTTGGATTCCGGTGAGAAGCGAAGTTATGGTGAGAAGGGTAAGAAGAGATTTCACCCTTGTATACATGGACGGATTTGTAGTGTTAAATACGGTGGCACATGCCACCGTATTATTTATCCGATGAAAGGTAAAAAAATTTAGGTTCGTGAAAGGTGCAATCGTATCATTTTGAAAGGTGTTACCGTATTATTTTGGAAACTTCAAGAAGGTGCAACCGTACCTCATAATTAACCAAAAACATCAAAAGAAACTATCGAAATCAACTAAAAAAATCAAAAAAATCTCTCTAAATCGATAAAGGAAACTTAAAAATCCCTCGAAATCAAACAAACAACTTTAAAAATTCCTTGAAATTGTGGAATTAGGCAAAAACACATCGGGTGTCGGTAAAAAGACGAAGGCACGTCGATAAAAACCGTGTTTTTTGTAATTACTTTTTGTATGTATTATATAGTGCCACCGTATGAAAAAATTTCTAGATCCGTCCCTGCTTGTATACACATTAAGATGAGATGCACCGCATCAATTCCTGAATCAAGCGCAATTCATGGGTGAGTTTGAGAATATATAAAAGTAATCAAGGTCCAAATCCCTTCTTACTTTCTCATCTTAACTCTTATTCTCTCATGATCCTTCATCTCTTTCTCTCTCTCTCTATCTATCTATATATATATATAGCTACATAATATATTAAGCACAATCAGTGGGCTAAATGTTCCTTAGAATTGCACGAATAAAACGTGAGATTCTTTAAGAAAATGGTGGTTTTAACTTTGGCGATATATTTATATATATAATATATATATATATATATGCTAGGTTGCAATTAAGGTAGCTAGGTCCAAGGTCAGAGTTAAGATGGTGGCTCACAGTCAGCCATGGGCACCACCCAGTGGCTACTTTCTTTTAGGGACCCGCTTTACATGTCCCAACTCACGATTATCATCATCATCTCATCTATCTCTCCGTCCTTGTGTTTTTTTTATCAGTAGGTGCTTAGTTGTTTTCCATACCCTACATTCAAAAAAGCTTCAATTCCCACCATTTCCAAAGTCTGGTACCTCATTATGATCAACCTTCTATTCCATTTTCATTTCCCCTAACTACTATACATCATTCAACTTATAAACTGTATATACTTAATTTCGTATATATATATAGAGAGGGAGGTTTAAAATAAAACCTCCAAAAAAATGAAAAACTGAAGAACGCTCTATTAATTCTTCATTTGGACGATGTACCCTTGTCCATACAAGTAAATTAAATTGTTTTTTGATTTTTATGAACATACGCATTATGCACTTGTGCATATACACGTGTACATGTTATAAATTACTTGTATGCACAAGTTCACACCGTTCAGATGAAGGACTACCGGTTCTGAGTTTTCCGTTTTTTAGGTTTTCTCTCGTACCGACCTTTTAAATATATATATATATATATATATATATATATATATATATTCATTAATCTCTACTTGTCCTTTTTAACTTTCACATATATATAAATATCATCTTCTTGTAGTCCTTGCTGATTTCTGTTAATTATCTTTCCTCTTTCTTTCTGGGTTTTTCTTTTGTTGATTGATGAATTAATCATATATATGTCGTCAAAAGAAGAGATGAGTAATTTTTCGGTGAACGTAAACGGTCAGTCGAAGGTGCCACCGGGGTTCCGGTTTCATCCCACGGAGGAAGAGCTTCTTCATTACTATTTGAGGAAGAAAGTTGCATATGAAAAGATAGATCTTGATGTTATTCATGATATTGATCTTAACAAGCTTGAACCATGGGATATCCAAGGTGATCATTGCATTCTAATATTTACTTCTTTAATTATGCATGCAAGATTAATTGATGATCATATTCTTTTAATTAACTGATTGTGTGGTTTTATATATAGAAAAGTGCAGAATTGGATCCACCCCACAAAACGATTGGTATTTTTTTAGTCATAAAGATAAGAAATACCCAACTGGGACTCGAACAAATCGAGCTACGGCTGCTGGTTTTTGGAAAGCCACGGGTCGAGATAAGGTGATCTATAGTAGCTTTAGGCGAATCGGGATGAGGAAGACACTTGTTTTCTATAAAGGAAGGGCACCTCATGGCCAAAAATCGGATTGGATTATGCATGAATATCGGCTCGATGATGATACGATTACCACCCAAGATTACGGATCTGTAAGTTATATATATCTACATATGGTCAGGTTCAGAAAACCGTAAAAAAAATGAAAAACTGAGTGAAAAAACCATGGTAACAGTTCATCTAAACGGTATATGCATACACATGCAAAAAAACCAAAAAAACATCTTCAGTTACTTTAATGCACATGTACATACATCGGCTATCAGGGTGTTCTTCAGTTTTCATTTTTTTAAGATTTTCCCCTTAACCTTTCTCTCTCTATATATATCTTCAAAGAATCTTTATGGCTTTTAAAGAAAAGCAACAAACTTTTGTATGATTTTTGTAGGTTTCTAACTTATGTGATTCTACACAAGAAGAAGGGTGGGTGGTTTGTCGGGTTTTCAAGAAGAAAAACTACCATAAAACGCTCGAGAGCCCTCAAAGATCATCATCGACGCCATCCATCGATTCAAATATTCCTCAAATGCAATCTTTAAACAAAGATAATGATCAATTTCTTGTTTACATTGGAAGTAGATCATGCAAGAAAGAACTTGAGTCTCTAGCCACCATCACCACCACCACCACCAATGATTATAATCCAATCGAACAACTTTCGAACCCGATCATTAACGACCGATTCCTCCACCTCCCGAGGCTCGACACAACCACCATGACCACATCTGGTCCCTTCAACTCACCCACCTTCGATCAAGACTCAAGTTTCCAGACCCATGTGAACACAAATGACACAAATTGGGCTGATCTTGACCTGCTCGTGGCTTCACAACTCAATGGTCAAGTGAACCCATCGAAACAAATGTATGCTTGCTACGATGAACCCAATGAAGACATATGTTTTGCACTTCACAACCATGATCAAGAACCCGAACCACCACAACCACATGGCTCCACATCCATGGCTACAACCTATACAAACGAAATTGAATTATGGAGTTTTCCTCAATCTTCATCACAATCATCGTCACCAGATCCTTTTTACCATTTGTCGGTATAGTTGACATCATTCATCCAACTCCAGTTTTTCTTGATTTATTTCTTTAATTTCCCCATTAATTTGGTGAAATTTACATACTACTTTATCACGTGAGACCACCTTGTTTTCGTGAGACTCGTGAGAACATATTTTTACACTTGAAACTTCACAGCAAAACACTGTGAAGGTAAAAAAAATCCGAACATTCACAGAAAAAACATTGTGAAAGTTACTTTCACAGCAAAAAACACTGTGAAGGTTACTTTCACAGTATTTTGCTGTGAAATTTCAATTGTAAAAATGTGGTTTCACAAGTCTCACAAAAACAGATTAGCCTCACGTGATCCCAAGTCTATATATATATATATATATATATATATATAATATTTGCATGTATAAAAATAAGTGGCAATGGATATGAATAATAGTGTGTTTAGCTTATAGCTAGGGTAGGTTGTTGACCATGATGTGAAGTCAAAGAGTATCAATGTATTGCGATTGATGGACACATGATATGGTTACATAAATATATACAGCAAAAACATTCCGATCCCCACATCTTTTTCGTAGAATAATATGTCCCAAGATGACTCTTTACTTTGTTAAATATTAATTTTGTTTTTGTTCGTTTTATTTTGGTCACGTTTGATGATGTTAACTTGTAACTAGTTGGGAAATACTAAACAAACTCTTTCATTTTCATCCTACTTCTTTTCTATCTTTATTTATATATATATATATATATATATATATATATATATATATATATAGGGGTAGGATATTTTGCAACCCTTGAAAAGGTTGCAACCCTTCCAACCCACATCTTAACCGTCGGATTCATGATCGACGGTTACAACAGATATGTTGCAACCTTTTCAAGAGTTGCAAAATATCCTTCCAATATATATATATATATATATAATAAAGGGTTGAATTTTCATGAGAAAAGTTATTTTTCATGATAAATTTAAGAAATGTAATATTCACATAAGATAACCTCACTTTCACATAATATAATATCTTTGAAGATACCTTATATTAATTATATGAAGTTATCTAGGTGGTTGTCTTTATTGATACTATAAGAGGTGTAAATGAGACGAGACAACTCGCGAACTACTTGAGATTGACTCGGTCAAAATTCGGTCAACACTCGACTCGAATAGGCTCGACTCGAACTCGAGCTCGACTCGATATACTAACGATTCGAGTCGAGCGACCTGATACTCGACTCGATAAGCTCGTGAGATACTCGATAAGCAAAATAGTAATAATAATTAGTAATATTATTTTAATTTAATTGATAATACTAATACTAATAATAATAAACTCAAGTTTTTTGATTTTTTTTTTGGAAAATGGTGTAAAAGACATGGGTAAACTCTTGATGGTGTGTCTAATTCATCCCACATTGCGCGGGATATAGAATCCAATGCTTTGAACTCCACTATATATAGATCTTTTTGCTCCCTTGTTTTACATCTTTTGCCTTTGCTAAATGGCTTGAGCCTAAGGGCTTGAGCCTATGTATGGATGTAAATGAGACGAGACAATTCGCGAGCTACTCGAGATCGACTCACTTGAGATCGATTCGGTCAAAACTCGGTCAACACTCGACTCGAATATGCTCGACTCGAACTCGAGCTCGACTCGAACTCGAGCTCGACTCGATATACTAATGAGTCGAGTCGAGTATAATGATACTCGAACTTGACTCGCATCATTTACACCCCTAGATACTATACATTCAGGTCTGAAACTTTCACAAAATATAAGGGTATCTTCATCATTTCTATCTAACTTTTTTCGCACATGGCCCCAAATCTATATATATGTCTTTATAGACGAAGACTCGTGTGAGAAGTTGATGTTAACGTGAAAAGCGTGAAAAGTGGATCTGAATCAGTGATCACTTTTAATCTCATGCCCTCGCATGAATTATGCTTTAGAAGGGAATTGATCATGTGCATCTCATCCTAAGGTGCATCTATTTCTCATATTTCTCATGTTAACCTCAACTTTTCGCCAGAATCCAATCATGTCGTTATATACACCTTTGTTATTGCATTAGGTATAGTAATATAAGAAAAAGTACATGTCTGAAACATAAATTTTGAATTACCTTTTATGACAATCGAGGGCTATTTAGCTTATTGACTTTCTATAAAACAGAATTTAAGAATCAAATCTTTTATTATATATTTAAGATTTTGTGAACAAAATGTTTAACACATGAGGTCAAATTAAATGAGTTTAAAAAATTAATTAAAAGGTTACGCTACTAATTTAAATGTTATTTAATTACATTTAACCAAATAACGATTTAACTTGTGTGCTTAAATGGTATGTAGCATGTGTCTCTTTGAGTTACTTAATTAGATTATAAATTTAATTAATTACTCTCTTAGTAATGAAACACAGGTTTAGAATGTGTAATAATTATAATTCTCAAGTAACTAAACACTTTTATTCTTAACAATAGAGAGAAAATTTTCTATAATTGATGATAAAATAAGAAATTAAAAACTTAGATAAAATATTAATGTAGATACTTAATTTAGAATGAAATGAGTACTTTTCATTTATGGGTCTATTAACTAAGGGATATTTGAATTTGCATTTTAAAAATGTTTATGTGATATTAATCAATAGTCAAAATCAGATAAGATATATGAGATGATTGGTTGTTGAGTGTATGAAAAATTCTAGTTAATAATCATTAAAATAAAGATACATGAATAACTTGATTCCATCATTTTATAATCATAATTGATTACAATTAGTATCAAACTGATTATTAAACCCTTATATAATCAAATAATATAAGTAAACATGTTATCTTAACACTATAAACTGATTGTTACGACTTGAAGTCATAATAATCGGTTATTGCTTCCAAAACGCACACCCATACACCCCCAAAACATATGTCTAATTGTGAATATTTTAAAACATGCACAATTCATCTCTTTCTCATTTGATCAATAAATTCTTCAATGCATGAAAATTTTAATGTTAAAAAGTAACCCCTCAAGTGTACGTATATATATATACATACACACATATACATATGGAGGAAGGATCATACAAGAAGTTAAACATTTTACGAGAAGACGAGAGGTGTTATATCATATATGATTACACGGCTTGTGGGTGTGTTTAATCATATATGATCAAACGTCTATGTATTGTCACATAACATGTGTTTAATCATATATGATTAAACTTGTGTATCACATATGATTAAACCTTTATCGCCTTCTCTTAAAATGTTTAGCTTCTCGTTTGAACCTGCCTCTATACATATGTGTGTATGTATATATATGTGTGTATATATACACACACATAATACAAATTATTGATACATTTATAAGACATAATTAATATGGTTGACAATATAAGAATCATGTGATACAAACACGTATTAAGAATAATCGATTTAATTGATTGGGGTTGGATTGGTCCCATTTACAAAAGTGACAAATGATGATTACGATGGTCCATCCAACTAACCAACCAGATGATGCATGAAGGTGGACTATCGTAAAAAGCTGGTACGTTAAGAGATAGAAAAGTTACAACACTTTTTAATATATAAACCAAAAAAAAATCCACTAAAACCATAACTTTAACGTTTATGTATTATTGGTCGATAGCATTAGTACAGAAAGATTCCTTTTAACAAATACAACGTTCGTTTATAAGATTTTAGTCGTAATCATCTATCAAACCTTATACCGAAATTGGTTTAACCTCGAATACGTATATTTGGTAATTTATTGAATTATACTGTCACATGGAAATTTGTTGTGAGTAGGTCCCACAAAGGTCGTAATGATGGAACTTTAAGAAGCATTAATGTTTATTAATTGCATGTGTTGGGAAAAGTTATAATGTGTGTTTAGTTATTGTCATTTGACATAGTTGTTACTGTTGGAGAACAAATCCACCACAACTACCATCTCTATTATGAACATGCTCTAACGTGTTTTAGTTTAATACATATATTGACAAAAATTAATTGTGGTTTATTGTATTAAGTATATATTGTTTTGATATATAGGCGAAAGATCATGTAAGAAGTTGAGTTAACGATTAGAAACATGCGAAGTGGATTTGAACTGTTGATCTCTTTTAATCTCAAACCCTCTAATGAATTGTGGTTTAGAAGGGAATTGGTCTAGTGCATTTGATCTTCGTGCATCTCATCCTAATCAGGGGCGGAGCCAGAAAAATGATTTAGGGTGGTCCTTTTAAATAAAACAAATATACTAATATATAGGAGTATAATCAAACAGGAACCATAAAAAAGTTACAAACCTTTGAGAAATGATATTAAAATATTCTTCTAAAAGATTTTTAATCAAAGACTCTGGTATCTTTCCACATATGGTTGTGTTCACCTTATGGAAAAAATACATGTAAAACTTTTTTTTTTCTACATGGAAACGAAAATTACACGTAAAAAAGTTTCACATGGTGAAATTATTACATGTGAAACAATTAGATTTTGAAACAAATATATGTGAAACAAAACCTTAAATCCTAGCCTTTTGATGAAAAAAATTATGTGAAGAAATATTTTTAGATCAATTTCCACATATTTATAATATTTTTACGGTTCTTATTTGATTTACCCCATATATATGTCATATTGATAACAATATTTAATTAAAATTTTCAAACATCCAAGTTCACTCGATGTTTTCGGAGGCAAAAAATCTCAAGTTTCAGAGAAAATCCATGTTTAATTACCGAATTTTACAGAATGAAAAGAAAATCTCAAGTTTCAAAAAAAATCTAAGTTTACTTGCTTTAGAGAACAAACATTATTGGTTGAAATTATTTTGTCTAAAAAAACAATTTTGGTTGAGATTACTTACACTTGTAATATAGATATAGGGATTATAGGAGGGTGGACACTTTGCAGATTGAATAGAAAACAAAATTTGACCTATAAAAAAATTCATTTTTTAAAAATTTCAGGGTGGGCCAGGGCTAATTCTGGGCCAATGGTGGCTTCGCCCTTGATCCTAATGTGTGTCCATTTCTCATCCAACGGTCGATAATCATTTCTCATGCTTCTCACCATTAACTCAACTTCTAACAGGAATCCAACCTCATATATATATATATATATATATATATATATATATATAGTTCGGTTCACGTGTAAGACCAAAAAATAACACTAAAACTTCACAGTGATTTATTGTGAAGGAACAAAAAACAGCAAACCTTCACAACAAAAACACTGTGAAGGTTTACCTTTACAATACCTTCACAGTCTTTTGCTGTGAAGGTTTAGTATTATTTTTGTGGTCTCACGGATCTCACAGAATATATATATATATATATATATATATATATATATATATATATATATAGGGGAGCGATCAATTGAAAATCAGTATTACATTGGAAACTTTGGAAACCGAAATCAACCAATCAGTGAATTTCTTTTTTTATTTTTATTTTTAATTGAAAAGGTTATTTTTGTCTTTTACATTATTTCATAATATATATGGTAACTGTTATTATTATTATATTAATAATTATTTAATTTTAATTTATCTTATATATGGTAATAATATTCATTGATTAATTTAAAAATGAGATATTTAATTTAGGTAAATTATTTAATTTTAATTTAGCTTATATATGGTAATAATGAAACAATAATGCTAACACGATGAACCTGATGAATCTATTTTCATTATGAAACAATAATGCTAACATGATGAACCTGATGAATCTATTTTCATATACGGATATGTAACTGAACAGGTAATGAAACAAAAATGGGAAGTTAATAAAAATGACACAAATTCATCATGTTTCATTATGAAACAATAATGTTAACACGATGAACCTGATGAATCTATTTTCATATACGGATATGCAACTGAACAGGTAATGAAACAAAAATGGGAAGTTAACAAAAATGACACAAATTCATCATGTTTCATTATGAAACAATAATGCTAACACGATGAATCTGATGAATCTATTTTCATTATGAAACAATAATGCTAACACGATGAACCTGATGAAATCTGTAATCCAATGAAATCTGTAATCCACAAATTCATTATGTTTCATCACAATATTAGATTGCGTGGGAAATTTTATAATAAAATGAAATTAAAAAAAATATTTTCTTACATTTTAAAAGAAAATTAATTTTTTTGATGAAAAGACAAATGCTCCACGTTTTCATAGTAAAAAAAAATAACAAAATTTAGATTGCGTGGGAAATTTTATTTTGGTTTCAAGTAATCTAAATAAAATAAACCTTTCTTGCCATATTTGAGACAAAATCAAAAGACATGTTTACCCTTTCATCTATTATTTTTATTTATTATTAATAAATTAATTAATTTACTACCATATATAATTTAAATGAATCTTAACCATTGATTATAAAGATCAATGGTTGGAATTTGGTTTCCAAAGTTTCCAATGAAACTTGGTTTCCAATTGATACCACCCCTATATATATGGGGGGTCCAGTGAAAAGCGTGAGAATTGGTTATCGACCGTTGGATGAGAAATGGACGCACAGTAGGATCAGATGCAACGTGATACGCTAGATCAATTCCCTTTTAAGTTGCAATTCATGGGAGTGCTTGAGATTAAAAGAGATCAACGATTCAGATTCACTTCACACGTTTCTCATTGTTAACTCAACTTCTCACACGATCATTCACCATATATATGAGGTTTGAAATACAAACCATACAAATCAATCGGTTCAGATATTTATGAAATTGATAGAGTTCATTTATTACGATCTGAATATTTAATAAAGATTATTAGAGTTCATTAATTATGATCAACACATTATATTAGGAATAATCGAAATATATTTATTAAAGTAGATGGACGGCTTAGATGAATTTGTATGAATAATATGGTTTGTATTTAAAACCCCCTATGTGTGTGTGTGTTGAGATTCTAATTCTCATTAATTTGTATATAAGGAACCAACTTCGAATGATTGAAATCAAGACCTCAATCTTCTATAACTTCTATTATTTTGTTGCTCGACTTTGATTTTTGAATATAGAACAGTGAGGGGATTGGTCTCTAAGAATATAATCCAAAATCAATTTTCTCACTCATTAAATGAGTAGAGTTAGGTTGTGGAATATTATGAGAATCATTATCACGACTATTGGTTCCGGACATTGGTGCTTTTGTTTTTTAAAAAGTTTCATTGTATTTTTTTAGCCAAATAATTATAAGACAATTATCAATTGAAAAAAAATAATTAACAATTAGACACCAACTATAAACTCTAGCCATTAACCGTTAACAAAAATAAAAACTAGCATCAATTAAGGCATTGTTTGGCAAGTACATGTTTAGATGACCATAAGCTAGCTTATAAGTTAGCTTATTGATAAACTATTTTGAGTGGCTTATGAGGAGCTTTTTGCAAATATTCCAATTATGCCCCTCATTAATATTCATTATTATATATTAACTTTTAATTATAAATAAATAATTAATGTCCTTTTTGGTAATTTAAATAATTATAAGCTAGTTTTTGTCAAACGTGACTTTTTCATAAGCTAGCTTATCAGCTACCAGCTAGCTTATTAGCTATAACTAGCTTATCAGTCATCACTTAGCTTATTAGTTATCAGCTAGTTTGCCAAACATAGCCTAAGAAACCTTAACTAACCTTCATAATTAACAAATAATCAACTAGCAAATCCTAACTCTTAAGTGCTTGACGTGTAACAATAAAACAATAAACTAATAATATTAAATAATAATAAAATTAAACGCAAAAAAACGAAAGAATAAAAAAGCCAGAATTATGGAAGTGAATAATTGGGCTAAAAAGTTGTGGGTCAAGCCATTTTTTTGGAAGTGAAAACAAAATATAATTTATAAAAAAACAAAAAATTTAATATAAAAACACAGTTCCTTCTTGAAAACTTATGGGGTCATTGACCCCTACCTTACGATCTTCGACTTCAGAGTTCAATCTAAAATCATGGCTAATGAACACGTATAAATGTATTATAAAAATCTTGTAAAAACATTACGAATATATTATGAAACTTCTTTGAAATCGTTATAGAACGCCTTTTAAAATACTATGAACTCGTTATATGGTTATATTATGTTCTTTTGATGTTAATAAAGCATAGTAATGATTTTTTGTTATTGATTGTGGGATTCGGAAATAGAGGAAGGTACCAAGCTAGGTGATGATTTAGAGGTGTTAAGAAGCAAAGGGTGGTGGAAACCAAGAGGGATGACAACTTCATGAAGATGATTTTGAGTCAGATGAAAGTACCAGTAATTGAAGTTGAAGAAGATTTTGAATTCAACTTCAATGATGAAGGAATTTCGGAGATAAATGAAGAATATTACATGAAATGATAGTTTCTTTATCTCATATTAAATCTAATATAATCTAACAAGCTTTTTGCAATGAGCTTGTACGTCTTTTCTGTTAACTCTTAGCATATAACTTACCTGTATATGATCTTAGATTAGAGGTATGTAGAACTGTTTGTAGATTTTTTTTTGTCATGAGCACTGTTCTAAAAAACGCGTCACACAGCCGCCATGGCACCAAATCTTGTGTCTCACGCCACGTTAAGCCCGTGGCACACCATGGCCTAATGCACATTTTCGTAATGCAATATTTGATTTTTTTTACGTTTTTAATGTCTTATTTGTAAGTTTTTTAATATATATCATAATTTGACTTGTTTATTACTATTGACTTATTGAGTAACATTACAAAACATATGTTTTTATATATAATATATGAATTAGAAAAATGACGTCATAAGTCACGTCTTGAAAACGTCATGGCTTCGTCGTGACTCCTAAGGCTTGATACTTGACCTAGCCGCCACGCTACGCCTCACGCCATTTAGAACCTTGGTCATGAGCAATTGATATAAATATTTAAGGGTCAATATAGGAGTAAATTACGGATTTTGTTCTTGTGCTGTAAGGGTTTTATAGCTTTCGTCCCTACAATTCATTTATTATACAAAACTCTTGAGATAACGTTTTTGTTTTGGTTTTCATCCCCTTGTCTCTAATTTCGTCCATATTGCTCTCGTTATGTGTCATCACATGCCCTATAGACGAGGTCAAGATTGTCATTTTACCATTTTTAAAACGCAAAACCTAACCCCCCCCCCCCCCCCCCCCAATATCTATTCCATTACACATTAACCTTTAACATCTTCTCTCTTTTCTCTCTCTGCTCCGACTTGCACCCTGTCCCCTTGTCGTCATGCATGATAGCACCGAGATCCAGTCCTCGCATTTGGGTTTATAGACGCCACCAATTTTCTAAGCGTCATAATAGACTGCTTTATAAGATTTAATTTATATGACCAAAAAATAAAGGATCCTATCTAACGTCGTCTTAACATGTTTTTACAACACTTTTAATACAAAGTGTCGCATTAGCTACTTTATATGACATTTTTTAGAAAGTTTTCTATAAACCCATATTTTTATTGGAACTTGTTTTTATAAGATACTTTTTCAAATAGTGTTTTATAAAATAGTTAATACGACTTTTTTTTAATAAAAATATCCTTAAAAGCTTGTTACGACGCCCAAAGACGTCCTACTAACTTATTACAACGCCTTTAGATATGACACTTTATTTTTTGTCCTATAAATTAAGTCTAAAAAGCAGTCTATTAAGACACTTATAAATTTTTTGCGTCCTATAAACTCAATTTTGTTGTAGTGGTTCATGGCAGTCGATGAAAGGGTAAAGAGTTCAAGAGTCAGCATGCTTCAACCTTCAAATGATTTTACCTAACCTTTATTTCTTTGATCGTTTTACATCACTGGAATGATTCAAGGTGGGTTCGAGATGATATACATGGGAACAATTTATTTAGCTTCAATACGTATATTACATGAATGGCTGGTAAGTTTTTAATTCATAAATCTATGTATATTAAGCTACTTTTATCTTTCAACACAATTGTCATGAACTAAACATCCATAAAGTATGTTTGAAAATCCCAGTTACTATCCATGTATATTCTTCTTCGATTTCTTCGGTTTTGTTTTAATATAAATTAATCTTGGTTCTTATTACATTCATCATTGACTTATGGTACCTGAAGTCTGAAGAGTTGTTTGCGGTTTAAACAATGACAACATAGGTGAAACCTCTGGTGTTTGTGCTTGCCACCGTCACATGACGAATGGTACTTGGGGTGTTGTTTGGATTATCGAGGCAATGTTAAAGGAGAGGGAAATGGTAAATGGCGAATTTGCCCTTGCGTGCAGGCCTGTCATTTATTTTTATAATGAAATGATTGACGTTGTTAGCGATAAGAATGAAAACACTATGTTAAGAGGTTTTTGTAATTGATAAGAAATACAATAACCCATAAAAGCACATATCGTTAAACAAACAACAAGGCTTAAATTTATAAATTTAACATATTCCTAGTAAAAAGATAAGTAAGGGTATCGTTCTTAGTAGCTACTCAATTTAATTTTTATATTTATGGGCTCAAAAAAGCTTTCTCATCAATTGGGCCGGACTTCTGGAAAATGGGCTTAGATTTGGGGCCGCTGCTGGCACCTTTTTTGCATTTGTTTTTTTTTTCTTTTCTAATTTCCTTCCTACATGATTTCATTTTTCTACTTTTTTTTTTCTATTAAATTTTATGTCTTCAACTCAATTAATCCAACCCGTGAACATCCTATTTGAACTTGTCTTTTTATTCTCTAATTTCTATGAAAAGACAAATTTAAGTACTCAACTCCTTGTTCAATTATCTTTTGTTCCAATTATCATAATATTATTAATCGTTTAGGTTTGAATTAGCCATTCGAATATCTAATCGTTGATTTATAGTTCAGGTACAGGTGTAACAGAACCTCAAATTTTTCTGTATGCAAATAATAAATACTAGATGTGTGTGTTTTACTGTGAAAAAAAAATACATTTACATTTAGACAAATTGTCAAACTAACCAAAGCAATACATTTGTGATTTATTCAGTCAATTCAACAAGTAAATTAACTAACTAGACTTATTTATATATCATTAAACCGAAGATACTCGTTTAATTGACATTTTACGTTTTAAACCAACCAATCTTTGGTGATAACCAATAACACAACGACTCAGTTTTACCAAATTGACATGATCATCAGTTTGATATTATTTTTATCGTACAATTTTCAACAAATGATTCATTATATAACAATTCTCTGAACACATTAAAAACTTGTTTAGAATATCTCCAACTGCTATATTAAAGTTTTTCTAAAATAGAGTAAAAAATCAAAATCTTTAAAAGAATTGCATCAAACTTCAACAACTATTCTATTTTAGCAACTCTAGTATTAATTATCTTATTAAAATATTCAATTTATTTATTTATATTATTAAAATATTCAATATATGGAAAAGTTGGGAGAAGAAAAATTTGCTTTTTGGGGGTAGTAATTAGTTTTGGGATGAAACTATCTATTTAGAGATTTCTCTAAATTTAGAGATTTTTACAATTTATCTCATTTTTTCTCTATTTTAGCATATAAGATAGCATTACGGGTGTTCACGGGTTGGGTTGATCGGGTTGATAACATTTCAACAACCCACTTCAATGTTGGCGTTTTGAGAATTTTCAACCAAACCCAACCCAACCAGTTCGGGTTGGTCGGGTTGTGTTTAAAGAAAGTAAAAACAATATTGAAAACATAAAAATAAGGAATTTTTTTGAAATACGATCCATCATTCAAAAGTATATATGAGATCATCAAATATTTAGGTATTACATATAACTTTTGAATAATGTTCTATTATGAGTTCCATTCACTAATGTCCTCTCATGAGTTCCATTGTTTGTTATTGCCGAGTTATTACCGTCCCAAAATAAATGTCCACAATGAAAATGACACATAGTTTTAGGAATTTGCAATTATTACATTTTTTAAATAACCAAATGACATTTTTACCCATGATAATAGAGTGAGAAACTTTATCCACCTCATGATTAAGGGTAAAATGGAAAATTGGAAACTTACTTTTGAATGTGGACATTTATTTTGGAATAAACTAAAATAGTAATGTGGAACTTAACTTGGGACGGAGGGAGTACATATTAAAGACAAATGCAAATAATTTTAGAGAAATCGCTAAAACGTTTATCGGGTTGATCGGGTTACTTAGAGTCTAACACAATAGATTTGAGTTGTCCTAATTTTATATCGATTATATATCGGATTACCTCGGATTGATTTTTTTTCACGTTTTTTCAGATTGGGTTGATCGGACTTAGATTGATCGTTTTTTTAGCACCCCTAATTCATATATAATAATTCTCTAAACACATTCAAAACTTGTTTAGTATTTTAACAAAGTCAAACTTTAGATTGATTCGTTTTTACACCTAAATCTTGAATTAAATTGTGTGATTTTGTATCCCAAAAGACAACACAATCCTTAGATCTCACTCACTCTCACCATCTTCCATCTCAATTTCAAAAATAAAAAATAAAATCAGGCGCTAAAACCAAGCATGAAACCCAGATTTGAAATCAAATTCAATAATCAAACTCAACATTCAACACCCAAAAATCTTTCTCCCCTAAAATCCCTCCCCTACATTTCTCGCTGGAAAATAAAGAAATCTTGAAAACAATCTTTCCAAAAATGGGTTGTGTTTCATCGCATTTCCTAAATCAAGACGACGATTTCACCCAAATCAACACCTCCGCCTTCAACCACCACATCGTCTCCTTAACCTCCACCACTTACGGCCTCTTAACCCTCGACCCATCCTCCTCTCCGACCACCGTACCCCCCACCCCACCGCCACGTTTCACCCTCGCCTCAATCTTACCCACACCAAGATCCGATCCAAGATCCGACCCACAACCGGAAATCATCAACTCATGGGACCTCATGGCCGGACTCGATCCCACCACCGACACCCATCAAGAAAACCTAAACCCCACTAAAGAAAACTCAAACCCTAATCATAAAAATCCAATCTTTACAAAACCCATTTCGTCAAAACCCGTTTTCCTAAATGGGTTTGAACCAATCTGCCCGCCAAACGGTGAGAACAAGATTGTGATCTATACGACGTCGTTGCGAGGGGTTCGGAGGACGTTTGAGGATTGTAACGCCGTTAGGGCTGTAATTGAGGGATTTGGGGTGTTTTTCTGCGAGAGAGATGTATCTATGGATCGAGGTTTTAGGGACGAACTTTGGGAGTTAATGAAAGGGAAAGATAAGCAAGAATTGGTGCCACCAAGAGTGTTTGTAAAAGGGAGGTATGTGGGTGGTGTTGATGAGGTTTTAAAGATTGTTGAAGATGGGTTTTTTGGGCAATTGGTTGAAGGTTTGCCGAAATCGAAACCCGGGTTTGTTTGTGAAGTTTGTGGTGGTGTAAGATTCTTGCCATGTTTGACTTGCAATGGAAGTTGTAAGATGGTGATGGTTTTGAAGGATGAGATTGATGGAGGAGAATTGGGGAAGACTGTGATTGTGAAATGTATTGATTGTAATGAGAATGGATTGGTTCGTTGTTCGATTTGTAGTTGATCTTGATCCATCATCGGATTCGGGTTTGTATTTCGTGTTTTATCTTTTGTTCTTTTTAGGTTAACAATCTATAAATAAGATCAAGATAGTGTTTGTGAATTGATGACTTGTGAGTAATCTAATTCAAACCATCATACTTGCACCTATTTGTGTCTAATTGATTGGGTTTCTTGTAGTTTTGCCTTATAATTTGCAAGAATGGTTGTGTTGATGTTTCTAAAAGTTCTAGAAGTTCAATTCTTGGAACTTTAGAAGTGGCATTCTCTTTAAGAAGTGAGAACCCATTTAGAAATACTCTCCAAAAGCTACTTGAGGAGGAGTTTCCAATATATATAGATGAGAAATGGTTCAAGTTTAGTCGATGTGGGACTCTAAGACGCCCTTTCCAAGCGGAGGTTAGACGGGGACGGATCGTCCCAGAGTGGTAGTAGACATTGGCCTTGATACCATGTAAAAATATATCAAAACCCCAAGTTTAGCCAATGTGGGAGTCTGATATGCCCCTTCCAACGGAGGCTAGGCGGGTACTGATTGCTCATGAGTGGTAGATCTTGGCTCTGATACAATGTAAGAATATGTGGAACCCCAAAGATTATTCTGGTTTAGAACCCCCAGACATGGATTACTGTTCCATGTTTGACAGAACTTTTATGTGGAACATAGTGGAACAAACTGGAACAAACTTATTCCAGCCCACCCTCATAGAACAGACTTATATTTTGCTAATACAACCTGAAAATAAAGCCTAATTTTCTTTTAAAAGATCAAATAAATATGAACTCATTTCTTTTCATATGAGAAAAAAAAACATATGAACTCATTTATGAAAATGCAGAAAACACACCGGAGTTTGGAAGGATTCGCCAGAGTTTGGCATCCCTTTCGGGTTCACTTTCTTGTTCATCATGGTGGCCGGAATTTCTCAGAGACAGAGACGAGTCCACTTTCTTTTTCATCACGGAGGTCGGATTTTTGTTCATCATGACATGGTGGCCGGATTCTTGTTCATCATGGTGGCCGGATTTTGAGAGAGAAATAAAGAGATGGTGGCCGGATTTTTGAGAGAGAGAGAGAGAGAGATTAGGTAATTATGAAAAAATTAAGGGGATAATGAAACCATAATTAGATTAATTCAAATTAATTAATATATTTCGAATTTAAAATAGTTAAAATTATTCCCAAACTACCATTTCCCTATTTTTTTTAAAAATCTAAATCCGAAAAATTCTCAACCGTTGATCAAAATTTTGGATGACTTGTATGAATTTGTAAGTTTGTATGATTTAAAAAGTTTGCAAATGATTGTCCCTATATATATATATATACATATATATATAGGGTTGGGTTATTTTGTTAATTCAATTTATTGTACTAACCTTATTAACCCAAATAATAACCCTTGATCTTAGAATTAACGGTGGAGATTAATCAAACTTAAATAAATTAATTACAAAAAAGTAAATTGAGTAATTAATATTATGAAGACATAAGACATATTCATGAACAAATATGAAACTCTCCAACTCTATCAAACATGGAGGTCATTTGTTCGAATGCACATGATCGATGAACTTTAATGTTCTTGGTGTCCATTTGAGAAATGTATGGAATGAACAATAATAAACATCTATGAAACACTTCTACTCTATGAGCACATGCACTCACTCATTTTTAATAAATATGTACTACGTTCATGGTTGTTCATATGAACAAATATGAACATAGGAACAGTACTCTAACTTTATCAACCGTGGAGGTCATTTGTTTTGGATGCACATGATCGATGAACTTCAGTGTTCTTGGTGTCCATTTGAGAAATGTATGGAATGAATATTAATGAACATGGTTGTGAACACTTCGACTACAGGACATGGAAATCTGATTGGTTTGAATGTTCATGGACATTAAACTTTTGGGTTCACGTGTATTCATGTATGGTAAATAATATATGGTTTCTCAAATTTAAAGTCCATTCATGTTCATCAAATAAAATCAAGGAAAATATAAGATTTGTAACCTATGACTAAAATCAAGAAAAATATAAGATTTGTAACTCCTCATTAAATGAATGTTACAAATATATAAAATACCATTCATACCCTTTTTATATATTACAAATGCATGTCAAACCACTAATGAAGATGCCTTTTTACTGGTTGAAAATGGTTAGTAAATTAACAAGAATTATGAGGTTAACAAAATAACCTCCCTATATCTATACAACCTTATAATACATTTACATCAAACTCTTAATTACAACTCACAATGCATAGAGTACAATCATTTTATGCATAAATTTAGAAAACTATGAATTACAACTAACAAGGCATATTGTACAAGTTACTGCTGCATTGTTTTTACCCCTACCACTTTGGTAAGTGCAGAGTTCCCTTTCTCTGTGCAAAGCTCTCCTTCTTTCTTGTATCAGTATTTCACAACCTGTCCTCTCGGTTTGCTTCCAGATAAACTTTCAAAATTCAAAATTCAAACTTGAGGCTCCAAACTTTATCTCGTTGCTTCTTCTTTCTACTCTCACAATTTCAGTTTCTCTGGAATTTGAATTTCTCTCTCGATATTACGAATTTTTTAGGTATGAAAAGTTAACTTTTGTTGCTTAATTGTGGGAAGTTGTCTCCGTTATACATTTACTTCTCTAGCTATCTATCAAGGATGTTGGGTTAACATTAATAGCGACAAACACAGCAATATTTGTAGACCTTTATTGGACTCCAGGATACATTATTCAAGCTAAGCACCCTGCTCACAAAATTGGTCAGGTAAAAGAACGTTCTTTAAATTTTATGCAAGTTAATCCAGTAAATTTTATGCATTGGCTTGAGTTCTTCTGATTTTTTAATCGAACCTTGTTGTCAACTGGAACACCTTTCAGGAAAATAGTTTTATTCAAGCATCAAGTTTTTGCTAATTTTTCGATTTCTACCTGCAAGATGTTATGTTCTTTGGTTTTTGTTGATATGTATGGCTGTTTGTTTTTTATTGGCTATCTTTTTGCATGTGTCAATAGTGAATGTATACAATCTCTAGCAAATGACAAAGTGAGTTTTGATCTTAGTATTGGTGCTCATGAACTGTTTGTTATAATGTCAAAGTGAGTTTGCTTTTGTGATTTTTGGTTTATGATGTCAAGTGTGTTAGTTAAGCATTATTTTAGTGTCAGAACTGATTTTTGGTTTTGGTTTATGTGGGTTTTAGTTTAGTGTCAGAATTAATTTTTGGTTTTGGTTTATGTGGGTTATGGGTTTTGGTTCAACAATGAATAGACCGAACACAACGATATACCTGATGAAGAATGAACAAACCATCGCTTGTTGTGCTTGATGTTGTTCTTCAGGGATTACTATGATAGACTGTTGCTTCAGAGATGATTTCAGATGTTATGTGGTCACTGCTGCAACCCGATGCTGCCATAGATGATTTAAGAAGGTAAACATCCTCGTACCTTCCCCTATATATTTAGGTAAACATCCTCACATTCAGGTAAACATCTTCACATCTTCCCTTATATATTCATAAGCAAATCCAAATTCCCTTGAGTGTATACTTGAGTGATGAAGTAGATGGCATGAACTCTACTATTCATATTTGATTTTACTTAGCCTTATGTCTTATTTGTTAGTTTTTAATATACAACTTGATTTAAATTGCTTAGTATGTAATATTGCTAAAAGAAGAAGAAAAATAACCCAATTGGCTCATTTAAATTTGGTATAAAGGAAGTATCATGTTTAGATTTTCTATCATTAGCGAGCAGGTTGTGAAGGCGGATGACTGTGTTGGTCCAGAGGTTGAAAAGTTGGTGGCTACTGGCTTCATTTGTTGATGGTTTTGCAATTTGCAATATTGAACAACAGGTTTGTATTCAATTTATGAGCAAATCCATGGCGACCATCAATTTTTTATGGTTTAATTTTATATCATGTTATAACTTATATCAACTGCAAATCCATGGTGACCATAATTTTTTTATGGTTCAGATGGTTCAAGAAGTTCGTCTGGATAGCGTAATCAAGTGGGATACTCTTGATCGATCAGTGTGTAGCTGCACCTGTGTCGGTATAGCTGCAATTACGTGTCTTTTGGGACACCGTGGATCGATATTTTTCTCCTCTCCCGCTTTGCGACCGCGTTTTGCTGTCGTGTTTGACTTGTTGTCGAGGCTGTAGTCGTGTTGTGTGGTTGGTATTTTTTTAGACAGCAGCTATCGGCTGTCGTTAGGTGCAGTTCGGAAGTCACGGGTGTTCGGCTCGGTGTGCGTCGATGCTGTTTGGTGTTGCTATGCTTGGTCGTTTGTTGCTGGTTCTTTTTTGGGTTGTGGCTCTAAGTTTGTCGCGGTCCTGTTTGTTTGTTTTCTTGCTGTTTTGGTTGGTGTTTTGTTTGGTTTGCCTCTGGCAAGCCTTGTTTTTTTCAGCTGTGTTCGGGCGTTTGTCCGGTTTCTGTGTTTTGTTCTTTCTGTTCTGGTTGTATAAAGTTGCTTGCCTTTCAAAAAAAAATCTTAGTATTAAAGTGATCTAAAATGTTGTTTTGGGTGGGGTTTTGAACCGTACTGTTGCTAAGAAGATTAATCAGAATTTTTTTTTGAATTTTAGCTGCAGAGATGAGATTATAAAGTGGCCTTCTAATAACTTTTTGCTTGATGCTGAAGAGTGAAGATTTGCTTGTGTCTGGAAGTTGGGCTGACATTGTAAAGAAGAAATTTCAGAACATTTAGAACATAAGCAATCTGGGATAAAAAATTATTGTAAATTAACTCCAAACTATAAGTGAAACTATTGGTACAAATTAGTTATATACATGTTTTTTTTAATATTTGGTCGATTAAATGTATAAAGTATAATGTCAATATTAATCGAGATTGATATCATTGCAATTTTATTGTGTCTAAGGCATAATCTCGAATTCTTTTGGTAAGCTGTTGTGCTAATTTTATATTTTGCAGGGAAAAACAGTGCCCCGCGTGGGTGGCCGCGCCATGAGCCGCGCGGAGCACTGTCCGCCAAACACTTCCAGAGGTCGGCGCGGATGACTGTGCGGGTCAAGTCGCACCGCGACCCGCGCGCGACCCCTGACGAATTAAAAGGGGATTTCAGCCCTTTTCTCATTTACTTCTCAACCTAAATTCTCTTAAAACCTTCTCTACCCTCATAACTCCCTCCATTGTTATCAAGGAGCTTTTCAACCACCATCTTCTACATTTATTGCAAGATCAAGGCTCCCCAATTAAAGGTTTCAACCAAGAAGCTCAAGTTCAAGGATCATCTTCATCTTCCCCAACACTTCTAGGGTTTGGCACTTTTCTAGGTTTTTTGACCTAAAACCTAGATTGTGAGTTTACTAAACCTTTGTTAAAACTAGATACACATCATAATCTCCTACTTGTTATTCTTGTATATTGGTTCAAAATGTTCATCTCTATATGTTCAAGTATTTGATGGTTTTCTTATGAAAAATGTTGAGAATATGTTTATAAGTATCATGCCATGATTTACTCTATTTATTCAAGTATTTGGGGCTTTTTCTCATGGGTACATAATATGAGTATTTTGACATGATTAATGTATACATGTCTTGGTATTATGATGATTTCTATTTGGAATACCTTTTTGGTGATATTGTATCGACATAATGGCTATATTGGTAATTGGGTCTTATGTTGGAATTATGTGATTAGGATGGTAATATTGTACCCATGGTTGGTATCGAAATATGTTTGGTTGAAATATACCTCAAGACCTCCTATATGCAATTATGTTGGACGAACCAAGTCAGTAGACACTAGGAGGATGTAGTCTTGGGCGCCACCGTGATGGTATGTGCCTAGACCTCCGCTATTCGAGGAATTTCCATAGTTGTAGTCCTCGGATGTGTCGGGCTTTCGGGTGCCTCTTGTTAGTTGGCATCAAGGTACATCGACTCTTTGGGTGGAACTTGATTGGTGCTATGGGTCTCCCCTATTGACTCCACATTTGTTGAACTTTAGTTAACTGCTGATAAGAATTATAATTGTTCATGCATGCCTTTTATTGTTCAACTCACTAGGCTTTTTGGCCTAACACTTGTTTGGTGTCGATGTGTATCTCAGGTTCTAGCGGCGCCGGTCCTAAGCATGCTTAGTAGCTTGGGTGAGAGCTTGGGGAAAACCTTGCACTTGGATATACATTTTGTAGAAGAAATCTTGGGTTTATAAGTGACACCCCTTTTGTAATCTCTTTTCTAGTTATAGAAATTAGATTAGTTGGTTGTTATTTATTGTCCGTTAAATTACAACTGTAATTAAACAGGTTTGTATATTTCCCCATTTTTGGGAGACTCTTGCTATGACAATTTTATATACCTCATGTACGTTTGCTCTTTTCGGATTTTGTTATCCCTATTTTTAGGGTATTACATTATATATATATATATATATATATATATATATATATATATATATATATATATATATATATAGGACGGTAATCAAATGAGAACCGTAAAAAGGTTAAAGACCGTGGGGACTAATCTCGATCATTAAAGAATTTTAATCAAAGGTTAATAAACATGATGACATATTTGTAATATTAGTGAAAGTTTTGACAGTCTTAAGGGTAAACTTGTAATTTAAGATATCAAAAGTACCTCTCTCGTCCTCATCTTTTCCCCCATTTTTCTAGGCATGGAAATGGGGCGGGGACCTCAATCCCCATCCCCGTCCCCAATCCCTCATCTTCATCCCCGTCGGGGAATATGATCACATCCCCATCCCCATCCCCAACGGGAAACGGGGATTTTCTTTTTCCATTTATGTAAGTTATTTAAATCAAATTTATGAGACACCGCACATGTTTAAATACCACATATTTCCAATAAACCTAAAATCGAAATAAATTTAATTTAGTATAAAAATCACAACATCATATAATAATTAATAACTTAAAACCAAAAGAAATTCAACCGAATTCGGAAAAAAAAACTTAACTTCAAAAGTACCAAAAGATATCGAGTAAGATTCAAAACCATATCGAGTAATTGTATTTTGATTGACATCCAAAATACATACTAACATTCAAAAAATAACAATTTTATATTATAAACCTAGTTAATAAATAGGAAATTACGAATTACCGATTTAGTTTAAATAAATAATATATCAAATATTAATTAAAATATAAAACGGGGACGGGGCGGGGCGGGGAGTGCGATACCCGTCCCCGTCCCCATCCCCATCCCCGGTTTAGTGGGGAATCCCCATCCCCGATATGGGCGGGTGGATCGGGTTCCCCGACGGGTCGGAGCCAATTTCCATGCCTACATTTTTCATCATTCCATCAACAGTACACAGTTACCAACACAACCCTTTGAAATCAAATCCCATATTTGATCATTCCATAAATAGTAAACAGAACAATTTCTCAACGTTTCACGTGTCCTTATCGGAGCTAGCGATGATCACTCGGAACCCTAGCTCCTCCATCATTTTCACCATCGCTTCTTGATTTTGGAATTTCTGTGTTCTCTGACGAGAAATTAGAAGTAACCCTAGCTCTTCCATCATTTTTGTTATGAAGCACCTTTCTAAAACTACGGCTTAGATCGGTTCTCACGGTTTTCAACATTTTTTTGGTTCTCACATGATTTAACCCCTATATATATATATATATCCAAATGTAAATGAAAAGGAAGATGGAGGAGTTGTAGAGATTTGACCGAGTTGTTCCGCTTTCCGGTGGTGGTCTTCGAGACAAGCTAGCTATACAAAGATGGAGTCACGACTCCCATTGCTACTAGTAGCAGCAGTAGATTACTACTAGTTAACTTAACACGTGATCATATATAAACACATAATAACCCATTACCTGCCACCACCACCACCCCCCTTTGGATTACTCTTCAACATATATATCTAACACCACCCATCTCTAATTCTACTTTATTCCTTACATATATATACATTTATATATATATAAGGTTAGGTTCATGAACTGCATGCAGAAAAATAAAAAACTAAGAAACACCCTGATAATCATTCATTCGGACGGTATACACATATGTATACAGATAATTTGTAACATGCATACGTGCATAAAAATCAAAAAACAACTTCAATTACGTGCATGTGCATTCCATACAGAAGAACAGTTACGAGGATATCCTCAGTTTTTAATATTTTTTGTGATTTCCCCTAAACCTCCCTTTCTCTCTCTCTATATATATATATAGCAAACCCACCCACCCATCTCTCTCTTTGTGTGTCTACAAATATGGGTAAGAAAAGGGGTGGTTCATGGTTTACAGCAATTAAGAAAGCATTCAGGTCTCCCACTAAACCACCACCACCATCCACCACCAAAGACCATCTTCAAGAAAAGCTAGTATGTAAATCTTTAAACACCATCATCACTTTCTATGTTTAAGATTTAATACTATATATATATATATGTTTTTGTTGCAGAAGAGAAGATGGTTGTTTGGAAAATCATCAAACATCCCAACTCCATCACTGGATCAGAATCAGGAGGAGGAAACATCAATTCACCACACCATGGATTCCACTTCTATCAAACAACAGTTTGCTGCCACCCTCATTCAGACCTCCTTCAGATCCTATCTGGTATATATAATTCAACACCCCTTTACTTTACAACTTCCATTTATCAACCAACAAATATTTATATATATATTATATATATAATCACTGTTACAACAAAATTAGTTTTGGAGGACATTAATAAATATGTTTAAATTTCCTAAGTACAACAAATCGGTTGTATGGATAAAACTATCTGTGTGGATTAATATATCTCTTAGATTTGGAAGGTTAGTTATTGTTTTGGAGAATTTTTTTTCATAGATATAAGTAGCACGTTTTTTAATTGGGAGAGACATGTTTGGAAAAAATTTGGATTTCTGTATAAAACTCCTCCGTGGAAGATTACTGAATAAGTCACTTTTTATATTATTAAGCCACCATCAAGTGGTCATGTATAGTTGATCGAATAAGTAGCGAGTCATATTAAGCTCATTAAGTTGTTAACAAACAATCCCTAAATGTCCTAAAAGACTGTTATTTAAGTTTATAGAACAAATAATTGTGCATCTTTGTATTATAATAAGTTAATAGGATACATTTGGACATCCTAACAAATTTTTCATAACATTTTTAAAATAAAACATCATTTTAGCCTTTTTATACAACATTATTTTAAAAAATGTCTTATAAAAACAATTGTCCAATAAAAAAAGATTTATTCTTTGAACACTTCTCAAAAATGTCAAATAAGAAAAACAAGACACTTTATTTCAAAAGTGTCATAACACATGCCCAAATACGTGCTGACATAAACACAAGGGTTGTGGCGTAGTGGTTAAGACCATGGGGATGTAGTGGAATATCACATATGTCCAGGATTCGAATCCGGACGTACACAACAATTGTGGCCACTGAGTTTATCAGGACTGATTTCTTGCAGTCAATTTGCCGGGATTAGTCTAGGCATAGCCTAGGACACCCTTAAAAAAACGTCCTGACATCCGATTGTAACACTTTTACATATGACACACAATTATTTAGTGATATAAAACAGTATATCAAGACTTTTAGACATATTTGTCATCTTATAAAGTCGATTTTGTCGGGATTAACTTGACATTACTTTGTGGTGCAAAGGCAAGAAGAGCATCACGAGCACTGAAAGCCATAGTGATGCTTCAATCAGTGATCAGAGGTCAGATTGTAAGAAATCAAACCACCATCACTTTCAAATGCATTCAGACCCTCCTTCGTGTTCAGTCTCGCTTAAACATCAACCCATCCAGACTCCAACCACCACCATTGTTAAACCATCTCATATCACAAAACTCCACCCATCATCAATCCTGCAACCCACATCAACATTACACGCTCGAACAACTCGATCCCGTTTTCCAAACTCGAAAACAAGCCAACCTATCACGAGACATAAAAGAGCTTCAAGAACGAGCTAATTGGTTAGCTAGATGGATGGAAGCCAAGCAATCGGGAACCCCAACGAGCCGAAGATCGAGCTACAGTCCTTCTGTCGGTCCACATTTCGGCACACCGTCTCCGATCAAGACCGAACCGTTACTGGTTCGATCAGCGAGTCCGCGGTGCAGAAAGGAAGGCAGAAACTACTTACGATCGATGCCAAGCTACATGGCTGCCACGGAGTCGGCTAAAGCCAAAATCCGACCACAAAACTCGCCAAGATTAGAATGGGAACAAATGGGGTATGCAAAGAAAAGACTATCGTATTCGGTTCAAGACCTATCTCATGATTATAATGCTCGTTATCGTGGTTATGGCTACCACTCGAGAAGCCCGAGCTTCAAGAGTGTTCAAGTAAATCGACGGTCGGATTATGCAGATAGCACGGACGGTGAAATTTCACCGTGTTCTACTACTGACCTGAGAAAATGGCGAAGGTGATGACCTTGGTCGTTGTTAAAGTCTTACATCAACTAAACTTGAATTGTTTCTCCTCAAGGGCTCTTTTGAAAAGTATTCTAATGGGATTCCACATATTCTTACGGTTGTCATACACCATAATGATAATGGTAGCTGCCATAGCCATTGTAAAACATATTGTCATTTACAAGAAGAGTACGTGCGTTTTGTAGTCATTTTCATATATCAGTTACGGTACCTGTAGTCGTTTACTATTGCATTAACGCGAATCAAAGCGTACCAAAGCGAAGTAATGAACCAAATGACAAAAAGATTCTTAGCCCGTTCATAACAAAAAGCAGGTAAAGGTAGAGTCGACCATTGTCGGTTCCAAAGAAGCCAATTCGATGATGATGACAAACTATTAGTTTTTCCCATAAGCTCAATCCACTGCGATTAAATCAGCTTCATAAGACACCAAATATGTATAAATGTACTAATATCTTGCTTTATCTGACTTAATAAGACCAAACAATTATGCATCATATATATAAGGTGTTATGATGTATATGGATATCTTAACAAGCTTTTTTAAGACATTTTTGAGAAATATCCTATTAGCTTTTTTACAGAACACTTTTTGAGAAGTGATATATGAACACAACGTTTGTTCAAATAATATCATATAAAAAAACTAATAAAACATTCTAGTTCAAAATTGTCCAAAAAACTTGTTAGGACGCCCAAAAGTGTCTTGTGAACTTATTGTACCACTTTTACATATGATGTAAAACAGTTTGGTCCTATAAAGTAGTCTATTAGGACATTTAGACATACTTTGTCGTACTGACCATCGTGTGCATTCAAATCACCCCATGGCCATGACCATCACAACCCTCACACGAGCCGTTGGTAATCATACCATTGCCGTAGCCATGAGGAGACGGCACATTTGGAGTCATATTTGTGGTACTCGCAATCCCCAGGCACAACGCTTCACCTAATGGTCCACCAGGTGTTGAACCCGCCCAAGAGGGCTGGTTCGGCCACGGGTGGTGGTGATGGTGATGTGATCTGAAAACATCACCACCAACACCCATTTGAAAACTCTCATCATCCTCAAACTTCACCGCATTCCCACCAGATTGCATCGACGACAAACTAAGAGAACAATCGTCTCCGTTTCCGATTCTCGACCACGAATCAATGAAGCGTTGCCGCCTCTCGCCGCCTGCCGCATCACTGGTGGCAGAACTCGTACCAGTAGTGTTGAAATCTTGTTTAAACATCAGATCCCCTTTCGATTCCGACACCGGGATAGTGCCATTCTTCATGAACAAATCACTGCAACTTCATCAAGAATCAAGATTCACACAAATATACACCAAAATCAAAAACACCCATTTGACAGATTTAAACACTCACCTGGGGTTCTTATAATTATTGATGTTATTCACATGTGAAGATGGGAGGAGTGAATGGTAATTGTGTTTAGTGTTGTGGGGTTGGATTTCCACAGGCTTTCTTGAACGGGGTCTGGATTTGTGGGCATGGTGTTCACAATACTTCTGATCAGGTGCAACATCTTTAGAACATCTCCATTTCTTCCCATCTGTTCTCCTACACCTCCATGGCTCCGGATCCGACCCGTTTGAGAATTTCAAACCCATACTTGCCCCTACAAAACCCAAATGTCAAGATTCTGAGACAATCAATTTGGTGATCATTAATGGAGGTGGGGCTCAAATCCCCAACTTTTGATGAATATTAATGATTATACTATTGGTAAACAGTATAAAGAGATCAAATAGAAAGGGACCTCTTTCTTTTTTATTATAAAAACTTTGCTGGATTTAGACAAACATTTCATCAAACAGTTGGTAGGCATTGGGAGAAAAAGAGAAAGAAAGCACTGTTGGATTAAGGGTAATGGATATTAATGATTATACTATTGGTAAACAGTATAAAGAGATCAAATAGAAAGGGACCTCCTTTTTTTTATTATAAAAACTTTTCTGTATTTAAACAAACATTTCATCAAACAGTTGGTGGGCATCGGGAGAAAAAGAGAAAGAAATTACTGTTGGGTTGAGTGGATAAGGGTAAGAGAAGCTGGGGAGGAACAGGGATGGAAGCCATCATGTACTTGAAGATCATTGTCTGCCTTTCAAGCTCCCGCCATTGATTTGCAGTAAAAAGCAGCTTCCCAGAAGCTGCCATAACTCCAACTGTGCTTGACCCTGTTAATAATAAGAAAAAAAGTTTCAACTTTAAGCACCCGAAGTAAATTTTAAACAAAACCCAAGAAGCAATTTGATTTTTGTTACCGTAAACACCACCGATTTCAGAAGCTTGTTGATGTTGATAATGGCGGTTTTGGTGATGAGACAAAAAACTCGTCTTTTTATAAGGGTAATAAGCTGGTTCAGTGACGTCACACTCTAATGGCGTTCGTGACTGAAAATCATCACCCATTTTATACAGCCGATTGCTAGTGGTTTCATTTTCATTCCCCATTTGTGAAGAAAGATTGAAAAACCCCAAATGTATTATTTGTAGAAGAAAAATGAAATTCGAAAAAGATATATATATATATATGTATATATATATTTTTTAAATTCAGGAATTGTTTGCTTCCAATATTCGGAACAGGGACAAACCAACAAACACAAACTCCAAATTTTGGTCCCCCTTTTTTTTTTTTTCAAATAAATTAAACACGATGGCGATATCAATCGTCCTTTTCGGTGTATTAGGGGTCTTTGGGATTGGTTATTTAAAGTGTTTTTTAGTTTATTTGATTTGACACCGAAGATAAGCACTTTTTAGTGTTTGGAGGAAGAAAAAATATTTTCTCATTTGTTATTCTAAATGAATTCTTTTTCTATGTTGCATAATCTTTCGATTAATTTATATCAGAAAAGGAAATTAAATTCGGACGTTTTTTGAAACTATGATAACATTTAGGTGGCGTTTGTTTTTTAAGAGCTCTGAACTTTGAAATCGTATTTCACTTCTGATTAATAAAATGTGATGTTGAAGTCTGAAATCTAAATCAATAAGACTATTTGATTTTGTAATGTTTGAAGTCTGAAATCTTAATCTGGATCAATAAGATCGTTTTGTTTGTGATAACAATTAATTAGAAAAATGTCACTACTTCTAATTTCAAATGTATTTAAGAGTTAAAAGGGTTTGAAATGTGGGGAAAAAACGGTTTGAATGTAAAAATGTCTGAATGATTCAGATTTAAGAGGTATTTAGAGACTTTTTGAAAAGAAAAAAAAAACAACCCCTTATACTATATGTTTTTAAAAATGGGGTATCAAAAATCAAAATCTCTAAGAAAAAAAAAATTACTTACAACTTCAACCGCTATTCTATTTTAGATATTGTAGTATTAAGTACATTAATAAAATATAATTATATTAATAACCTAATGCATTCGGTTATTTTTGTGAAACGATCTGCAAACACGGTAGCCCATAGCATTGCTAAGGACTCTTGTTTTTATCCAGATTGTGAGGGTGATGAAACTATTTTGCCACCCTTTTTTGTGTATCTGTTCACTTAAGTTTCTCTTTACTAAAAAAAAATATATTAATAAAATATTATTTCTCTCTCTTAACAATTTTATTTCAATGTCTCTTATTGGTGGAGAGATTAAAATATCATTCTCTTTCTTAAATAATGAATTTTAGAGATTTCTTCAAATTTGAAGATTTTTATTTTCTTTCTTCTTCTTTTATGAATTTTAGCATAAAAGATAGTATAGCTGTTGAGCAAAAAATGTGCTAAAATCTCAATTTTCTCTAATTTAGCATCGTTGTTGGAAATGCTCTTAGCTTGTATTTTTGAAATTGTAAGAACAAAAAGTATTATAACGAAAAAACCGCATGTACCAAATTTGTAGTTTACTCTAAATAAAATAAACTAGAATTTTGGTCGGTGTGGTTTACACCCTACGACCGTCTCTAGACTTTACTTAGGGGTTGTTTGGTTGGTTTTTCATTAAGTTCTGTACGGATAAAGTTGTCTGTGTGGATTAATATGTCTGTATAGATTTAGAAGGTTTATTTGAGAGTTTTTTTATAGATGGAATGAACGTGTTTTTTTAAATGAGAGGGACTGCTTTGGAAAAAACTTGACTTTCTGCATAAAGTTCTTCCTTGAAATCTTACTGAATAAGTCATTTTCTATATCATTAAGCTACTACCAAACAGTCATATATAGTTGACTGAATAAGCTGTGAGTCTCATTAAACTCATTTAGCTGCTAACAAACAGGCCCTTAGTACAGTGGTCACTATGGTTTGTATTTTGATTTAAAAATGGTCCTTTTGATTAATAACTCTGTTAAAAATAGTTCGTTAAGTGAAAGGTATTTTTGTCTTTTTACTAATTTTTTTGTCTTATTTGTTTTGTCCTGTTAGTCTTTTTTTCCTATTAAAAATAAATAATTTTCACATACGTTATCTCAATAAACAAAGGTAAAAATACTATTCGAAATGAAAAATAAAAACTAGCAATCTTCAAGCCAAAGCAAGCAGGTGTGCTGATGGACAAGTTGTTAAATCATTGCAATTTCAATGATATAAATTTTGCACATAAATTTCATGCGAAATTTATTATTGAAGTATTAAATTATTTGTTATACATTGTACCTTTAAGTTTGTTAGTGCATCTCCAACAACATTGTTAAATTTTTTTTAAAATAGAGAATGGAAAGTCAAAATCTCTAAAAACATTTTCTTCTAACTCCAACAACTTTTCTATTTTAGAGAATCAGTTATTATTTATATTATTATAATATTCCATAATTTATCATCCCAATACACTTTTTAAAAAAAAACTTAAAATAAAATGTTAAAATTGAATCTTATTGGTTGGATTGAATAAAATAATATTTTCTCTCTCGAATTTAGAGATTATAGAGAATTCTCTATTTTTAGAGATTTTTTGATCTTTCTCTATTTTAGCAAACCATATAGCAAAGCTGTTGGAGAGAAATAGCAAAGAAAAAGCCAAAAGTTTCTATTTTAGTAATGTTGTTGGAGATGCTCTTACTAATTAACTTATAATTCTTATCATCAAATAATCATAGGAGATTTATAAGCATTAATTTAACAATATAATTGTCAGTTTAATTTTTAATTAAATCTTGTTTATAATTATATATTTTTATATATATTTTAAACTAAAAGGATATATTTTTAAAATTTAGTAATAAAAAATATTTTAAATTGAAATTTTCACACGGAATTTATATCATTGAAATTGCAATACATGGTAGTGAGCAAAATCGGTAGATGCAGACAGGTTGATGCAGTGGGGAGGGTGACGGCTGTTGTAGTAGGAACCTGATTGGAGAAGGCTGCCTCTTTGAGACATAGGAGTTGTTGGACCGAGAAGATGTTGATCGTCACTGTGGTGGATGTGATATGGTTCAGACGAGATGGATGGGGGATGTGATACTAAAAACTGTGTCTGGAGGCTGCAGACCGAGGATAGTGGATGATCGAGGGTCGTATATGGATGTGCAGGGGACGAGCTGCTGGTAAATAATATTGACAGGTTGATTCTGCTTGGGAGGAGTCTGGTCAGCGTCTAGGGATAGTGAACGGGCGTTGGTTGGATGTGAACCTGCTTACTCAGTTCGGTGAGGACTTTTGGTACTTATTCTCGAAGACTAGTTCGTGGTGGGACGCTGGAATCAGATAAGCGAGGATGGGGGTGATAATGTGTTGAATTTTATAAGTAGAAAATTCAATATTATCAAGAGATGAATATAAAAACAACAACTTTATTGGTAAAGATTCAATCTTTATTTATAAAGTATTAAACTTTATAATAAAGATCAACAATTAACAAAACAGATTTATAAATATTATAACGTGAACCTAATACCGAATCTATCCTTCGCGGTAGATCGTTTAGAAGAAGGGGTAGAAGATAGAGTGTCCACCCTACTGGACAAAACAAAAACAGTGCAGAAAATAAACACCAACCTGATTTCTTCTGACGATGAAATAGAAAACTGCACGGTATGAACCTGTCCTTAAAGGTTTTGGCGACACTCTAAAAACAGTTGTGAGTCTACTATCGCTTAGCCCAGGATTTGATGCAGTATTAATCTAACACTAACAGCTATAGTGTTTGATTATCAGTGCAAAGCTTCGACAGGAGATTAGTAGAAAAAACGGAACTGTATTGTGATGAACAGTTCGAGACAGAGTACAGAGATCGAGAGAGAGATAGCAGATCGTTTTTTGAGAGAGGGCAGATATCAATTTCAGTGTGTAAAACCTCTAATCATAGCCTCTATTTATACTTGAAAAACTGAAGAATAACCTAGGAATATTCTCTAAACTCCTCCCCAAGAATCGGGATGGGAGTTAGAGTTGGAGACTAAGTCTCCAACTGAACTGCACATTTATCCCACGTTTTTAATAAGCTGGAAAATCAAAACTTGATCTGAAAAATAATTATCTTCTCATTATCTAATTAAATTGAATTTTATCTGCTTAAATTAATTAACTTCGTTTAATTAATCTTTTCTCTATATCTCGATCCTCAAAAAGAAAGCTCGTAGCGAGGCTCCTCAGCTCCAGTGCAAAGTGCGCGACTCTTCGCGAGACCCGCGCCCTCGGCCTCGGCCACGCGCGCGCGCACGTGCGTTGCACTTCTTTGAAACCCCCACCATAAGCCTACCAATTTACTCAACACTCACTTGAGAGGATAGACTTATAAGCTACAATTTCTTTTGTGTTTCTACCAATGTGGGATGGAAAATTCCAACCTACACTCAAATTTCCAACATAATGTGGTGACTGCGAAGAGATTTCAGATGAGATGGTCTCTGCCCTGGCCGAAAGTATATGCAGGTCTATAGCGAGGAAAGGGATATAGTCAATGGTGCTGAGTCGTTATGGGTGGGTTGTTGGATGTCAGATACAACGAAGGATTGGGACAACAGGCTGATTGAACTTGATAGAGCACGCCTTGGAGTGTTCGTGGGATTCCTTCTGGAGGCCGGGGTAAATGTCGATTATGTGTGCCTCGTACCGGCTGGCTGTGGTGTTTACTACTCGTAAACTTCGCTGCCATCTTCCCTGGTTGTTGTTATTTTATATCGTATCAGGTTCCTTCTGTGTAGCTTGGTTTATCCTTGTTGGGATAAACCTGGTCACTTGTATGTCGACAATTTCTTTGGAGTGGTAATAAAAGTTTTCTGCCGTTAAAAAAAAATTGAAATTGCAATGATTTAGCAACTTGTCCATTAGCACACATGCTTTAGCATGAAGATTGCTAGTTTTTCTTTTGCATTTCACATTCCATATTTTTTTACCTTTTTTTATCGATATTATATATGTGAAAATTATTGGATTTTTTAATTGTAGACGGTTAATTATAAATTTTTTAAAAGATGACATCTAGCTTGAAAAGGATTATATTCGAAACATACAAAATGAATCTTTTAATAAAGACAAGGAGAGTGTTTACGGCCCTTTATTTTCCTTTAATAATCTTAAATTGTAAATTAAATAGAACTACATAATAGTTATTTTTATCATTTTTAACATAATCTGATTACATTTGGTATAAATGAACTCAGTTAGATTGTCATTTTTTTATTAAAAAAAATGAAACTCCTATGAATTCTTTTAGATGTGTAATCTAAATGAAACATTGTCAATCTGATTATTTTAGATATTTTCTCTCTATCAATATGTATTAGAACCTAGGGAAAAATGTCATATGATGACAAAACCTAACAAGTCATTGTAGAGGGTGAGGGGTGAATACAATTACTCAAATTTTATTTAATTTAATTCTTATTGATAATAATATCAAGAGTTACACTTTGATAACAAGATTGATGCGAAAATAATATATCATAAACAATCTTTTCACTCAGATTACAAGAGCTCAATTTGCACAAGTATGCTTTTGAGAGGGTCTCCAATTTTGCTTTAGCACGTAGAGAACTATTGAAAGTGTAACCTTGCATAAGAGGACAATTATACCTTAAATACTACCATGTGCGTTAAATGCATGGGGATACATGTCATTTGGGGATAAGATGTTCAACGTTGACTTTAGGATTTTTTAAGAGTCATTTTCATCGTACAAGAGAGAGGGACTTGTTGCCGGGACATATGAAACATTTCTGAGAGGTCACATCAAGAGCATGTTAGGACAAACATGCCTTTTCAGGTGCGAAGAGAGAATGTCTTTGTCAAATACAAAGTTGGTGAGATTTGGTCAGAAAAACTCCTACAGGTGTATCTTCAAGTCAATGGGTCAATAGTCAGACACTCAGACTAACTATTCGATCGAAGTAAATCGGTATGAGAAGAGGAGACTTGGTGTAAAATCCGGATAGTAGTCCTTAATTCACAACAAGTGAACTATTTCTTGAGATATCGGCTAGTCGTTGACGTCGTCGATCTAATTGAGTACAAACCAAGCCTTTTTACAAGATCCACAAAGCTAATAAGTATAGTGTTGAACATTATAGGTAAATCGGAGGGTCGTCACCAAATCTATCGATGACCCAACAATACGGTTCAAACAATTGCGACCGTGCCCCCAAAGGATTGGTCATCCTACATCTAAATAGGGAAGGGATGTTAGGTATGTTTGTCTTTCCTTTACTTCAAATATTTTTGTCAATAAAGGTCTTTAAAATTTAGTATGAAAAGCATAAATAAATAAAATATTCTCTTCAAAATAAAAATTATAACTTGTTTACAAATTTCGTCCCTATACAGATTTTCTGATCCCACCATTAAGTCTTCATCCTGATTTTGGTTATCTTTGAATTCTACATAGCTAGTATTTATCGTAATACAAGTTTTGAAAGACAAGTGTTTCGATTTCAAATTTTTGCAATCGATCAATTCCTTGTTTCCCTTGTGATATTCCTCCCTTATTATGTCGTTAAGCATTTGGCGGTTTGATGATTAATTTTCCGTTACATTATTAGATCAGTTTATATTCAAATTTTGGGGTTGCACCTTCTTTGATCGATATAATTTATGTGAGGACGTCAAATTCAAGCAACTACTATAATTGTTTTGGTTTTCATATACCAACCTTTTGATAGAGCTTTTGGTCTTTGGATGCAAGCTTTTTTTTATTTCAATGGTCCCTGTGCCAAGTTTCTTTGTTTAGCATTTATGCATTTCACTCTCGATGAACTTAAATTCCATTATTTATGGTTAGGGTTGTTGTTCAAAGTTATATATTCCTATAATAAAATTTAAATAAAAGTAATTTTTTTATATGTATCCATAAAAATGGAGCATTTTTCGGTGTAATATTTTAATTTTAATTTCTTTGCTATCTATTAATAATAGAAGTGAGTCACACTTTTAGTTACTGTATTAGCTACCTATTAGCAACTCTCGTCTCTCAACTTTATGTAATGCACTGATAGTACTTGTGGTTCCTATTTTGTTTTGGTTTTGGTCTCATCTGACTAATGATTATTAAAAGATGATGTTAAGTGAGAAGCATTTCAATATTCTTTATTCTCTATTTTTATTTTTATTTTCGTTTGAAAAATAAAAAATAGTATATTAATATACCAATATACCTTTTGGTCTCACACCCACCCCGTATCTTCCACACTACCCCAACATCATCTTCTCTTCCCCACTACACCACCAAGGACCAAGCATACTCCAACGACCCATGTACAATTAAAAAACCTACCACATCTATTTCTCCGCACCTCCTGCGATCAAAACCTACCCCTCCGTTCCCAACACCCCTGCAATCAATACCTACCATTTCCGTTCCAACGCCCCGTGCAATCAAAACCCAACCCCTCTGGCGAATCAAAAAAGAAAAAAAGAAATCCAACTACATCTCTCTCATTGATGAGTCATAACTCAACTCCTAGAGACCCATCTTCTCAACACCACAACTCCAACCACCTCCCTCTCACCAACACCACAACTACAACTTTAAAGGGAAATAATTATGAAAAACTACAAAGGGGCAACCCGATGTGTAGTTGCAAAGTAAAACATAAAACATATTAGTAAGAACATTTTTTTGTTTTTGCTTTAATGTGTCTCTCCTCCGTAGTTTGTTCTTGATTTGCAACTATTGTATCGAATGAAACCAATAGCAACCCTAATGCCTTTTTTTTCTTTCTTCTTGTTGTGTTCCATCAAAGCCAACAACTTCTTAAAACCCTTTACATGACAAGAAGACCAAAATGTCCCTGGAACATGGACCAAAACCAAAACTCAAGGGCAACCACAAGCACTATTAATGTGTTAAATGAAGTTCAGGGACGAGCGTTGCCTTTTGATGACAACTACAAGGACCAAAAGTGTAATATACTTTTAATTACCTTAAACTAAATATATTTGATTTGTATTTATAATTTCTTGAGTAAATTACAAACCTCGTCGTCCTTATGGTTATATAAAAATTATGGATTGGGTCTCTCAAACGAATTAATTACAAGTATGATCATTATGGTTTCAGTTTTTGTTACGAATTGGGTCCCTGCCTCCAACATTTTTAATCCTTACTCTATTAAGTTAGGGGCATTTGATAACACTAATTTATGGTGTTATTTTTATATCATTAACCGGGTAAAAGTGCTTAATTCCAAGTGAAATTAGCGGAGTTTTATAATTTAAATCAAGTGTTTCAGGATTATGCATCATGTTATGAGATAGCCAAGAATGAAGGTGAAAAGTACTTTTCCGAACGATAATCGAGCATAACGTACGTCAAGTTCCAAGCCCGAGAAATGGCCGTTGAAAAAGTGAAGTTAAGAAGAAAAATCAATTTCAAAAGTGGGCCAAAATCAGTGGCTGAAGTACCTTGTTATGTGGGTTGCTGAAGCTGAACCCACGGAGCAACCTACCAGAATGAAAATTAGGGTACCTTGTTATGTGGGTTGCTGAAGCTGAACTCACGGATCAACCCACGAGAATGGTGTTGGACGTTTTTTATACATATCTCTTAGGGTTTTGTGTCACTTATCATTCTATTCTCAATTGGGCGACAAGAGGAAGCAAGGGGGCAATCTTTGGGCGATTTTTACACGAAGAAAACACCGCATTGAAGCTAGGAAACATCTTGGGAAGCGATTCTTACACGGATTTCTTCCGATTCTTCGTCGGTATCACATAATCAAAAGGGAGTTTTTCAATCTTTGATTCTTCGAGAGATTTTTCTTAGATCTATGACTACTTCTACTACTTTCTTGTTTAATACCTCCGACATGAACTAATCTTTAGATGTTGGGGGTTGGTTTGATTATGGTTTAAGTTTGTGAACATGTGATTGGGAGTTTTTATCAGTTTTTCCTAACTAATGAAGCATATGATTTGGGTTTTAATGTTTTTGTGAGTCTGATCAACTTTCATCTGATTTGTTCGTTATAAATTAAGTTCGAGATAATTAATTGTTAACAAGAACTAGAATTATATGCCTAAGGTGAGAAATTGGATAGAGATATACCAACTAAACCTTAGTATCATAATAATCTGGAACTTAATGTGTTTTGAATTCATGTGTTAAGATCGAGAGATGAGACTTGTGCTTTCAAAATAAAATCCGTTGTTGCTTGAGAAAGAACAACGGTGATTTCACAGATTAGATTTTCATCAAAGGGTTTAACTGATAATTGCTTTCAAGAATATTGTTCATTAGTGAAAACCATAGGATTTCCAACCCTCAACTATTTGTCTCCATAAAAGTTTCCAAAGTCGTTATTTGAATAGTGTGTTTATTTGATTTATTTTTATTAGTATTTAGTTAATTATTCCTAAAAATTCAACCTTTTGGACCGTTCAGTAAATAGTGAATATAGTCATTGTGATACTCAGTTCCTAGTTCCCTTGGCTCGATACTCGTACTTCTAAGTATATATTACTTGATTCGACCCGTACACTTGCGGTTAGATAGGGGGTGTAAACCCGCCTATCAAGTTTTTGGCGCCGTTGTCGGGGAACTAGTTTGCACTGATAGCACTACCAGCTATAAGTGCTATTACATTGGACATTTTATTTTATTATTTTTTTTTATTTTATTCTATTTTCTGCACATTCCGTGATCCCTCTTTTCCCTGTTTCAGAAAAAAAATCATATAATGGGAGAGGAAGCACCAGCAAGAGTGCCGATGAGATCGTTTGCCAATCCTAACATGGCAGCTATTAACAGAGGTATTCAAGCCCCTGCTGTAGCAGCAAACAACTTTGAGATAAGGTATGGCACGATCCAGATGTTACAACAAAATCAGTTTGGTGGATCACCAACAGAAGACCCCCATGCACATCTCCGTTCATTCGAAAAGATTTGTAACACATTTAAGATCAACAGAGTGTCAGACGATGTTGTTAAACTGAGGTTGTTCAACTTCTCACTGAAGGGAAGGGCACAAATTTGGGAAGAGAGCCTACCCAATGGTCAGATTACCACTTGGGCCGACATGACTGCCACATTCTTACAAAAATTCTTTCCACCGGGTAGAACAACTTAGTTAATGGCTGAAATAACCCACTTTGCTCAATGGGACCAGGAGACACTCTACGAGGCATGGGAAAGATATAAGGACATGCTCAAAAAGTGTCCACATCATGGGTTACACGGCTGGGTTATAATCCAGACTTTCTTTGGTGGACTTCACCCGCAGTATAAGAATGATATTACTGCAGCAGCGGGTGGTGCCTTAATGAACAAAACATATGAAGAGGCAGTTGAATTGATAGAGAATTTAGCTGAACATAGCTATGCCACTCCACGATCCGATACCAGACGTGTAGCTAATGTTCAGGAATCTGATGAGCTAAAGGCGATAAAAGCCCAACTGGCCGCCATCACAAATCAGCTGAACGGAGCTTCCATCCAACCTGCTCATCACTATGAGGGAGACATTCCCAATTTGTTCCCTGCTTCTCATGAGCCTGAACAGGTTCAATTCTTACAAAATCGGAACAATCGCCCTTGGAATGATCCATTATCTAATACCTACAATGAAGGGTGGAAGAGGCATCCCAACCTCTCATGGAATCAACCTCAAAATCAACCGAGAGAGATTATGGGACAACAACAACAAAGTATGGTAACAGTTCTAATTTTAATTCTTCTTCTCATGCTAATAATGTTTATCGTCCCCCAGGTTATAATCAGAGAAGGCTTGATGAAGGACAATCTGGAGAGAAGAAGCCGGGATTAGAAGATGTTTTGATGAAGTTCATCTCGAAGATGGACAATACTGTCGAGGAGATTACTTCATCCGTAAGCAATTTGACAACCACCGTGGGCACAGTAAAAGCGGCAACTGAGCAGAATACAACTTCCATCCAAATCTTAGAGAGACAGATCGGCCAGATAGCTGAAGCTCTACAATCCCGTACTCAGGGTCAATTCCCCAGTCAGACTGAAAGAAAACCGAGGGAACAGTGCAATGCCATTTATCTGAGGAGTGGCAAGGAATTTATAAAAGACCCTACTCGAGAGCATATGGAGACTGAAGAAATAAAGGCTGAAGATGTTGGGACGAAAGGTGGGGTAACTACTGATATTACTGATCCAAATGAGCCAAAGGAAAAAGGTGTGACACCTCCATCAAAGCCTATAGTCAACCCGTATGCGCCACTGCTACCTTTTCCGAATCGGTTGAAGGCACACAAGGATAAGGAACAGTTCAAGAAATTTCTTGACATTTTCAAGAAGTTACACATCAATATTCCATTTGCATAAGCACTTGCACAAATGCCAACATATCTCAAGTTCATGAAAGACATCTTGTCCAAGAAGATGCGGATTGAAGATCATGCAACAATTGCACTTACTGAGGAGTGCAGTGTAATCATTCAAAATAAGCTTCCTCCGAAGCTTCAAGATCCAGGGAGTTTCTCTATACCTGTGCAAATTGGAGTTGTTCATTTCAATAACGTGTTATGTGACTTAGGAGCAAGTATTAATTTGTTACCTTTATCCATTTTCAGGAAACTTGGCTTGGGGGAAGTGAAGCCAACAAACATGACACTCCAACTTGCAGATAGATCAGTGAAGTATCCGTACAGAATCGTGGAAGACGTGTTGATAAAGGTCGGAAAGTTTTACTTTCCAGTTGATTTTGTAGTTCTAGATGTGGAAGAAGATGTCGAGGTGCCATTAGTTTTGGGAAGACCGTTCTTAGCCACAAGCAAGGCTTTGATAGACATGGAAGAAGGTGCGATGATTTTCAGAGTTGGTAATGAAAAGGTAACTTTCCATGTTCTCAAAAGTGTAGAAGATAGAGTGGAACCGGAAGGGCGATCGATTGGATCAGAAACTGGTGATGATAGGAAAACCTATGTGGGGAAAATCAGGAAAAGTCGTATGTGTGGGCGATTCAATTCCGCAAGCGATACCGAGCCAAATTAAGAGCTACACAGTCGTGCCACGACTCTAAATAAGGCGCTAGGTGGGAGGCAACCCACCCGGTATGTTTTCCCTTCTTACTTTCATTTTAGTTATTTTTTTCTTCTTATTTTTTTTATTATTTGTTTTGCTAGTTCAATTTTAATTGGTGTTCGTAGGAGTTGTGTTTTGTTTTGTTGTAGGTTTCTCGTGATTCGGAGAAGTTCCCACGCAATAAGGTAAGTTTTTTCGGTTTTGGATTAAAGTTGAGAAGAAAAAGTGGTGATCAAGTGGAGTAAAAGGTTGATGGTTATTGTTATCCCAGTTTAATCTAGTTGGTAAACAATCAATCAAGTAATCAAGCAACACAATAATAATCAAGAGATATATAAATCAGAGTAACATACCAATCCCTTGTATAAACTGTTAAACCTTGAGTGTTCTTGATACCCTTGGATTACAGCAACCTCTCTCTAAACAATAATTATGAAAGTAATAATAATGAGAGTTCTAACCTAAAACTAAACTAATCATAACTTTAAATACTTAAGCCATATGGGCTTTAAGCATAATGGGCTTTCAAATGGGCTTGGGCCCAATAGCTTAATAACTATTAACTTATTACATAATAAACCCTCTAAATGACTTTAGCACAATTGCAGTTTAAACCCTTAACTTTAACATTAATCTTGAATACAATTATTTGATCCAACAATCTCCCCCTTTGGATTCAAGATTAAATTTTTTTTTTGCAATTGTCTTCGGGTCTTCTCTTGTCTTCACTTTTCTCTTGAGAATATTCAGATATGACGTTGATAGCTTCAAAACTTCAAAACTTGATATCTTTAAATAATCTTCAAATCTTTAAAATTTTGAAAATCTTCAGATCTTCAGATTGTATTCTCCCTTTTTGTATCTTCTCCCCCTTTTTATATCTTCTCCCCCTTTTTGATGAGTGGTGAGAATCAACATCATCAAAACTTGGCAAAACAATCTCCCCCTTTTCAAGACAATCTCCCCTTTTGTGTATGATCATCATGTAAGCATAGTCTTCATCATGTAACGAGCCCTGTATGAAATAAGAACAGTCTTCCCAGATGGAAAGAGTGATTATTTCAATCTTTTCAGATTAAAATAGAAAGTAGTAACCATTTGAATCTTTTCAAATTCAAACAGTTTAATAGATGTAACCCTGAATCAACAAATGACTCAGTTAGAATGCCTGTCAATGACACAAAGTCACTGAGTAACACAAAGTTACTATATAAGGAGCTGGTTTGATGTAGACTCCCCAGGTCTTCCATTCAATCATCGAATAACACATGGTTATCTATGAACGTTCTGACAGAAAACAAATTTCTTTGTGTTCGTGCATGTGTATGAAAGAAATTAAGCATAGATGATTGCTATTCATTTTAGGCTCAAAGTATGTAAACTTGTTGAGACAGCAACAAATTATACAAAGACTCAATGTGCATGAGAAAGGTTCGAAGGTGGGGCAACTTTCCTTCTTTTTCAATATTAGTATCTTCCAAATGAAGAACCAATAGCGTATGTGCTACTTCCCCAGAAAATGTGAAACATTCTCTTTTTGAGAAAAGAATGAGTAGCTGGTGGGGTTGTATGCAAGAGATGGCATGGGCTAGTTGCCTTTTTCAATGATGGTCACCAAAGAATGTTAACCAATCAGATTATGTGGCTGCCCGGCTCAGAAAGAAGTTTGGTGCAGAGTTTAATATTCTTTTACTCTGATCTCTCACCCTCTTTCTTTTAATGCTCACGTCTAACCAATCTCTCTTTTTCATTTTACCTCTTCACACACCATCACTCAATTCTTTTGACCCTTCTCCCCTCAATCACTCAGGGAATACTTTCTGGGTAGGAAGCACTGGTTATCGTAAATCCATGGAAGTTCTGTTAAGCTCACACACTGAATCCCATGTATTTTCCTAAAAGAAACATGTTGTTCAACAGGCTATTGTACATGTAAGCACAAATACCACTTGTTACATGAGAAATAAGACTTTCGAAGATGTCAAAACAGTTATGTATGACGATGCAATTCTCCCCCTCAAACTAAAAGAGTTTGACAATTAAGCTCATAGGAGTTTTGTCATGAAGAACAATATGTTGGAGAATCAAAAACGAATGTTGTTTATATGAACAATATATAAACATATTTTCAATGAAAGCACATGAAATGACGTTTGATTCAATCAACAGTGAATACAAAGAACGTGAGTATTACCATAGAAAGATTTAACTTTTGATACATGGTAATAACAAAGTCAAATAGAATGTGCTGAACCGTTATGTGTATGAATACTTGACAAAGTATATTGACAAGATAAAACACAAGTATTTATCTTTAAGAACACACGGTCAGATAAGCATTTAAGTATCCAAAAATCTGTTAATATCACAGATATTCTCCCCCTTAAATCACTATAAGTTTTTTTTTTTTTTAATAAGGAAATAAAGCATATAAAAAATAGATGGAGCACTGAAGTGCGGGTTCTAATCCGATGTGATTAGAAGCCATAGTCACTTGAACCAACCTGCATAAGTGAAAGAAACAATGGTAATATGAAAATGATTCCTTTCTCGTTAACAACAGTTGGAAAATAACACACTATCAAGATTTGTAATACTCCCCCTTGAATCATGAGTAAGGTTTAAGACATGTTCAACATACCAAGTTTGCTGATTAGAAATTGAAATCGCTTTTCATTCAATGGCTTGGTGAAAAGATCAGCTAACTGGAAGTCAGTTTGAACAAAGTGCATTTCAATATTACCTTTTTCTACATGATCCTTGATGAAATGATAGCGTACATCTATATGATTGGTCTTCGAGTGCTGTACCGGATTAGCAGTTATAGATATTGCACTCTTGGAATCACAATAAATCGGAATGCGCTTGTAGTTGTATCCAAAGTCCCTTAACTGTGTCGTCATCCAGAGGACTTGAGAACAGCAGCTAGCAGCAGCTACATACTCAGCCTCGGCAGTGGATGTTGAAACACAATTTTGTTTCTTTGAAGTCCAACTCACAAGTTTGTCACCTATGAATTGACATGATCCAGAGGTGCTTTTCCGGTCTAGCTTACAACCTGCATGATCAGCATCTGTAAAGGCAGTTAGTTCAAAACGAGAATCCTTTGGATACCAAAGGCCTAGATTAGGAGAACCTTTGAGATATCTAAGGATTCGCTTAACAACAGTTAAGTGCGACTCTTTAGGATTAGACTGATATCTCGCACAAAAACATGTGGCAAACATTATATCCGGGCGACTGGCATCCAGATAAAGTAAAGAACCAATCATGCTACGATACACCTTTTGATCAACAAGTTTCCCGGAGGGATCCGCGTCTAAGAGTGTACCAGTAGCCATTGGTGTTTTCATGACGGAACTATCTGACATATTGAACTTTTTCAAAATATCTTTTATATATTTAGCTTGATTAATAAATATGCCTTCGGGTAATTGCTTTACTTGTAGACCAAGAAAGAAATTTAATTCACCCATCATCGACATCTCAAACTTTGTTTCCATTATCTTTGAAAAGTTCTTGCAAAATTTCGGATTTGTCGACCCAAATATTATGTCGTCAACATAAATCTGAATAAGAATCAAGTCCTCACCTTGCCTTTTAAGAAATAAGGTAGTATCAACAGTACCTTTCTTGAAACCAGAAGCAAGTAGAAATTTAGTGAGAGTTTCATACCAGGCTCGCGGTGCTTGTTTAAGACCATAAAGCGCTTTGTCTAAAACATAGACATGATCAGGGTGATGAGGATCAACGAAACCTTCAGGTTGAGCCACGTAGACCTCCTCATGCAGAACGCCGTTCAGGAAAGCCGACTTTACATCCATCTGATAGACTGTAAAGTTTTTGTGCGCTGCATAGGCTAGAAAGATTCTGATGGCTTCGATCCTTGCAACCGGGGCGAATGTTTCATCATAGTCAATGCCCTCTTGTTGACAATACCCTTTGGCGACCAGTCGAGCTTTGTTTCTCACGACTACTCCAGCTTCGTCTTTCTTATTTCTGAACACCCACTTTGTTCCAATAACGGATTTACCTTTAGGTAGTGGGATCAAGCGCCATACCTTGTTCCTTTCGAATTGGAGAAGCTCGTCTTGCATAGCAGAAATCCAGAATGGATCACGTAGAGCTTCGGCCGCTTTCTTTGGCTCTAAGGAACTGAGGAAGCTTGAAAACATACAGAAGTTAGCTGTTGCAGATCTTGTTGTGACACCAGATTGTACGTCACCTATCACGTTGTCCAGGGGATGATCCTTAGTCCAACGATGTGTGCTTGGTAGTGCATCAACTGTTTGTTGCGTATTGTACGCATCGTTGTCATCTTGCACGGCAGGTTGCTCCATAGATGTACTCGGGACATCTTGTACTGGTGTTTCTGATACTGAGGCTTCCGGACTAGCAGTTGAAGTACTCGAGACTTCGTTTCCGGAAGAACTATCTGTAGAGACAGATTCAGCGTTAGTAGAGTCAGAAACTAACGATGTAGTTGTACCTGATGGAGTTGAAGTGTCAGTGACTTCGTCGGAAGGTCCAGGCATGTCTTCAGAGATAGTAGGGACCTCCGAGTTTGTACCACTTGTTATTGATGTTGATATGCCTTTTTCAAAATCTGCACATATATCATCAAAGGCATCAATAAACAATAAATCTAACTCAGATGAAGTAGAGTTAGAGTTTGAAGAAGATGATCCTGTTATAGCTGGTTCTATTCTTGCTTGAATAGAAGCTTTGTCGTTAAGACCGAGTTCTGAACTGTTGTGTCCAGAAGTCCTCTTTTTAACAATGAAGTCCGGGTTTTGAACTGTGTTGTTCAAAAGCCATTGTTCTTTCTCCCCCTTAAACATTGGGTGCCTGCAACACAGATTTAGCTTTTGGTACCCACTGGTATTTGGGTCCTAATGAGTTAGTTGTAGTTCTAGTGGGAGATATGAAGTAAGAACCATACCAGTTATTCACATAATCTTTTCTTACAAAATCATTTAAGCCACAATCGGAACAACTAATTTTCTTTTGTGCTAACCTGATCAATTGATTGATAGTGTAAACCAGATCAGGTTTGCCAAAAGTTTTACCTTTTGTAGCATAGTTCCTTTTAGCATTTGATGTATGCACAAATGATTCTTCTTTCTTCTTCTCCTCCGAGGATCCTTTAACTCTCCAGATCCAGTTTCCTCTTTCTTTCTCATCATGCCTTCTCCAGAAGCTTTTCTTTTGAGACTTAGTCTTCTTGAAGTTACCTGAACCATCAACATTTTTGTCATAGAAAAGGTTAGAAGGATGAATCTGATCAGTAGATTTAGAAGTAAGACAATCATCTAAATCATAGAAAGGATTATAGAAAACATTTGAAAAATGTGAACTTGAAGCTGTTTTTAATGAACTATCTGAATCAGCTAGATCATCTCTTGGTGATTGAGCTATTGACTCTGGCGTCTTGTGCTCAGTCAACTTCACCTTGAATACGATCTCTTCAAGTTCCTTTATCTTTGAAGACAAACTGTTTCTTTCCTTTTCAATCAAATCAAACTTCTTATGCAACTCAGATTTTGCATTCTTCTCCTTCATGATGTTTGTTGACAATTCATATAGCTTTCTTGTCAGTTTAGCTATCTCGGTCTCAAATATCTTCTTTTCTTCAGAAAATTCTGTATTTGTATCCTTCAGCTCGGCTTTCTTCTTCTCATTCTCAGCCTTTTCTCTTTCAAGAATGATAACCTTCTCAAAGTCTGAAACTTGTTGAGAAAGCTTAACACATCTAAACTCTAATGATTTCTTTTCTTCAAATGCTTTTCTGGAGAAATCAGAGAATTTCTTGGCAAATTCTTTTCTCTCTTTCTCAATCTTTAACATTTCATCTTAGCTTTTGAATTGTCTCTGTCTTGGGTTGCCTTTTCTTTTAGCATATTAATTTCACCCTCAAGACTGAGAACTTGATCTTTCAGTTTATCTCTTTCCGCAAAGACTTGAGAATTTGTCTTTCTAAGCTCTTCAGATATCTCACTCACAATGTTTGCTCTTCTTCTCAATTGATCTAGCTCTTTTTGCATTAGTTCCTTCTTTGACCATGTTGAGCTAGATTCAGATCTTTTCAGCTTTGCTTGAAGGTCAAAGATCTCTTTTTCTTTAGACTCAATTATTCCTGCAAAGTCAATTAAGGAATCAGAATCTTTTAAATTTTCTTTTAAAGCATTGATCTGAATAAGAAGAGATGAGTTCTGAATCTGTAAATCCTTGTTTTCAGCTTTGAGCATTTTTTCTTCTTTGTCATACTCATCAATCATGCGAGATGATGTTGATAACCGTCCAGCAAGTTGTTTAGCCTTTTCTCTTACTTCAGATAGAGTCATGTTGTTAAAATCAAGGCTGTAACCTGCAGACATATTTAGCTGATACGACATCCTAGCTGTAAGGTTAGAAATCAAGCTAATTTGTACCAAAACAACCAACTATATGAGATCGTTAGAATCAAAATGAAAACCACACTCAAAAATTTTCAGAAAAATAAATTTCCAAAAATAATTAAATGCAGTATTTGCACAGTTTAAAACACAAAGAAATAATACTGAAGAATGAAATTAGGAAAATTTTGATCAAGCACAAAACTTTTGTCCCCCTTCGCAGACTTAGCACGGGGGTCCCTATCACAGTTTGCAAAAATCGACCGGGGATGTGCTTCGAAGAATGAACTGTACCGGTCGAAGGAAAGACCGGAATATGCAAGGCACCGGTCGAATGGCAAAACCGGAGTAACAGGTATCCGGTCGAAGGGAAGACCGGAGTAAGCATGTACCCGGTCGAATGGCAAGACCGGAGTAACAAGTATCCGGTCGAGTGCTAGACCGGAAACCACTAAGGTCCGGTCGATACTCCTATCCGGTCGAAGGAAAGACCGGGGAATACTAAGGTCCGGTCGAAGGAATGACCGGAGATCACAACTATTCGGTCGAAGGTGTAAGACCGGAGATCACAACTATTCGGTTGAAGGTGTAAGACCGGAGATCACGACTACCCGGTCGAAGGTACAGGTCGAATAACTATCGGTCGAACAATAATATTGATAACCACAGTAACAGATATGATCGATTAACATATAAGACCGATAATCACTAAGACTAAACCGAAGAACACGAAGAATATCTGGGGTTCGACCGAAACCAAACCCAGAAAATTAATTCGACCGATAACACAATTAAACCAACAACTAAGCAATCCTTCGATCGAATGAAACACAAAAGCACAAATAAGTAAATACTAATCGACCGGATGTATTAGTGATTTTGATAACAGATTCATGAAATAGGATGAACAGTAAATTTTCTCGATGAACAGTACTTTTCTCGATGAACAGTAATATCACAAAAAAAATTGATTCTTTAAGCTCTGATACCAATTGTTATCCCAGTTTAATCTAGTTGGTAAACAATCAATCAAGTAATCAAGCAACACAATAATAATCAAGAGATATATAAATCAGAGTAACATACCAATCCCTTGTATAAACTGTTAAACCTTGAGTGTTCTTGATACCCTTGGATTACAGCAACCTCTCTCTAAACAATAATTATGAAAGTAATAATAATGAGAGTTCTAACCTAAAACTAAACTAATCATAACTTTAAATACTTAAGCCATATGGGCTTTCAAATGGGCTTGGGCCCAATATCTTAATAACTATTAACTTATTACATAATAAACCCTCTAAATGACTTTAGCACAATTGCAGTTTAAACCCTTAACTTTAACATTAATCTTGAATACAATTATTTGATCCAACAGTTATATAAAAATTATGGATTGGGTCTCCCAAACGAATTAATTACAAGTATGATCATTATGGTTTCAGTTTTTGTTACGAATTGGGTCCCTGCCTCCAACATTTTTAATCTTTACTCTATTAAGTCAGGGGCATTATAGTCAATACTCTTCGCTCTATTTAAAAAAAAGTTAATATGATATTATTGATGAGTGCTTATAATACACCTATAAACATGTGCTAATTAAACCTCAAAACAAGTATACAATGAGATCTAATGTCGTCTTTCAAGTAATAAAACGGTAAAATACCGGATATCGTCCCACAGAGATTGGAATAAAAAGTGCTTTAGAAGTATAATGAAATATGTGATTTCAAATGACGATTTTGAAGCAATATTTTTGATTGGTTGGTTAACACAAATTTAATTAAACAAGATTAAAAGAGAAGCAAGGGTGTAAGACTTATGGTGGTATGTTAACCCAAATTCCAGCAGACCAATGCTACAGAACTGCTACATCATGATGCTATAGGGATGCTGCAGCATGAGTGCGACAATAACTAGTTTTATTATTTATTTTAAGACACGTTCCTCTCGGACTCTCACCATCCCGTTATTCCAGTAGCTATAAAAAATCTCATCTCTGAGCAAAGTTCAAGATAAGGGAATGATGGGAGTGGAGTTCTCAAAATATACGGAAAAACAATTTCTCTTTGTTAAAAGTCACTCTTTCGAAATAACCTCCGTACCTCCCAAGTTAATGTAATCCAAATAGCTTATCTCTAAGTCTATTCCATTTTAACCCTTTGAAAAAGTGAAAACTTAAAAAAAAATGAATCATTTTGAAAAACACAAGTAACAACTCTCGTTGCAAGTAACTCTTTCGATATTACCTCTCATGTCATTCAAATTGACGTGTTATTCAATGGCCTATATCTAGGTCCATGACACTTTAACACTATCAAAGTGATCAATATGTCAAGGAGTTGTATTATCTTGATAAAACTTAAGTTGGAATAATAAAACTTCATTAATGTCACAAAAAGTCTACTTTCTTAAGATTAACATAATCACCATTTGCCTCACACCCAAGCTAAGGATTAGCTACTTATTACAATAAATAAAGAAAAGCAAATATAAAGAACTATGGAAGTAAACATGATGACTTGAAATGTAAATGTCTTTAAAAGTAAATGACTATAAATAAAAGTAAAAAAACAAAAATGTAAGATGAAATGTAAGTACATCAATGTAAAGTAATGAAATTAAGTGCATAAAATTATAGACGTAAAGTAAATGGAAAAGCTAGAGATGCAAGATGGAAATAAAAGAATTAAAGTAGAAATGAAAGTCCCTAGTGCTGCAGAAATGCTACAAACATTTATACACTAGGATGAAGATGTGAAGATGATTGAATGCAATAAATGAAGAACAAGAAATACTTAAATATTATTTAATTTAAAAGAGGAATTGGAACTGATTAAAATAAGCTAATGAGTGGATGAGAGTATCTAATAGTGAGTGAGTGAGTGTGGATGGGATACAATAAATGCCCCAAAAGCCCTCTATTTATAGGGATAAAGAGGGGCCAAAAGTGTAAATCTTAACTAATCCCATGAGGATTAAACTACAAGTTTAGCTTGTTAACTAAGGAAGTACAAAAGCTAATTAGATTACAATATAGAGTTCATATCAGCTGAAACAAGATATTATCCATCGGTCCAAAGAAAAGCTAAGTCCACTCCCATTTAATCATATTCCAATTCCCTTCATCGTTGTCCAACAAGTTGAATGCTACGACAATGTTGCAACATGACCTGTTCCAAAAAGATTTTCCAAAATACATCAAAATTATCCTAAACAACCCATATATTTACTCAAATCAATATCCTAAGCTCCAAATCAAGAAAGTGGAAAATAATGAAATAAAGGACTCAAAGTTGGGATTATAAAATGCAAAATCTACTCTAAAAGGATATAACAAAGTGCGTAAGTACTCAAAAGTGAGTACTTATCAATTATATATATATATATATATATATATATATATTGTAACACCCTCGATTTCGGTAAGTACTTAATTAGATTATAAATCCAATTATTGAACCATAGTTATGATCGTGCGTGCTTTCGAGTCACTTTGGTGAAATTCTGGGCTCGGTACAGTGGGCGCGATAGTGCCCGCAATTGTGATAGGGGTCACTCTCGCGGGGCACTCTCGCGAGAAACGTACCGTAAGTCGAAGGCTGGGCGCGATTGTGACATGCGATTGTGACGCTGTCACTCTCGCGTGGCAATCTCGCGAAGAGTGTACCGTAGGTCGTGACTAGTGCGCGATTATGCCAAGCGATTGTGACATTTGTCACAATCGCGCGAGGCAAGGTCGCGGTCAGGGTGCAACCTCTTTAAAACTCATTTTCACGACCTAAAATTCATTATCTGATTTGGGAGCTGACTTGGGGCGATTTTGAAGAGCAAAAAGATAGGGTTTTCATCCTCCCTCATTGAATGCTCCTAGTAAAGACTCTTATAGTTGGTTGGTGAATTTAATGTTAGGTTCTTGCTTGTGATTAAGAAGCTCAAGTGCCATTCCTTCCTTCTCTCAAGTATCATCTAGGGTTTGGTGTATAACCCTTGCAAGGTGAGTTTCTTAGGCACTTCTCCCTCATATATGCTTTAGTTGTTGTATTTATAATCTTTCCTTGTCTCCTAATCATAGTTGGATTTTGTTGGGTCTTGACCTAACTAGGGGTTTTGAAGATACTATGGCTATTTGACTAAACAAGTTTTATGTGATGATATGTTAAAGAAAGTAATGGTGTTCACATTTACTCAATCATTGGTTAACTAATATTTGTTATTTGGGGTATTGATATCACATGAAGAGAAAACTAGGGTTTTGGGAATATTTGATATATTAGATTAATTATTGGGCATAATGACCCTTGAAATGAAACTATAGCATTATCATTGGTGGGAGTACGTTTATGAAGTTTCTTAACAAGTGTGAGATGAGCCATGTTAGTAGCTCACATGTTTGGAAATTGGTCTCATAAAGTATATGCATGATTATATATGGTTATAATGGTAAGTTGGGTTGTGGTTTAGTGCAATGGATCCATAGGCACGGTAACCCAATGTCTTGTCCGGACATTTGGTTACCCTTGGCATGGGATAGGCATCGGGCTCCATGGTAAGTAGGGTATGTACCTATACGGTCGGGAAGCGTCCCATGGACAGTAAGGTGTAATCCCATTGTGCTCGAGTTGCCCTGTTTTGGGAACTCTCAAGAATAGACCTGGAGTGGTTGACTTTATGTTTTCGAGCTATAGACTTGGAGTAGTTGATCTTCGCTATGTGGTTTTGAACTGTTGTTAGTATTTACTGGATGCTAATGGTTTATTGGATTTATTTTGGCTTAGCTCACGGCTAGACCGGCTACAAGACTGCAATCGGGTTTATTGTTTAAATCATTTTCTTTTGCTTATATATATTCTCACTAGGCTCTAGCCTAACACTTGTTTGGTTGTCATGTATGACAGGTCACTCTAGCGGTGGGACACGTCGGGATTGAGCGGACGACCTTGGGGTCGAGAATGGTCTTTTTGATGACTTAGTGACCAATACTTGAAGTATATAGAGATAGGATAGCGACACCCGACATTAATCTTGCTTATACAAGTTAGATTACTAGGTTGTTGAATTGTATTCTTCATTTGTTTTTGGGTTGTAATAGCCATACTTGGTCCCCGTATTGGGTTGACGTACTTTGGGTTAGATTGTTACATTTTTATCTTACAGGTTATTGGATATCCCCTTTGGGTAGATTGGTTTCTCCCATTTACAGATGTTATATAGCCGGATTTTCAATTTTTAAATTGACCCCAATTTTTAGGATGTTATAAGTTGGTATCAGAGCATTGGTTTAAGTGAACTAGGTATGAAGGTAGAATTCCTAGACTTAAATTGTGACTGTTAAGCCATGAACTGTGAGAGGGGGGTAGAACTACTAAGATAGGTTGGTCTTAGAGTCGACGGAACTTGCATAAGTTGAAAGTTGTAGTGATGGTAACGATAACTCTTATGTATAATGTGTTCATAATTTCACTTAGCTAACGTCATTATGAAGATGTTTTACGTGAGTATGTTTGATCTACTATTGTTATGATAATTGATAAGTGTAGTAGTACGTTCCTTGTGTTACTTCTGTGGGCTTGTCTCTCATTCTGTGGTATTTTGTGTGTGGCATAATCATGGTTAATACCCGAAATCGACCGGAAGGTCAAGAGGCCACAGTATCCACGGCCAACCAACCGACGGTGACTGCTGTGGAAGAACCTCCTCGCGTGGTAAATGCGTTGGGCGGGGGGCCCGAGTTCATTCCTCGTCGCAACTTAGAAACGGATGATCCCATTATGGAGGAGGTGACGGCGGAAACAAGAATGATGGACCGCATGATGGTAGCTATGAACCGAACGATGGCCCAGCAACAAGAAATGTTCCTCAAACTCCTAGAGGACCGTGATATCAACAACCGAAGGCCTGAAGCAGTAGACGAAAACGTTGTTGTAGTGGGGTCCGGAGGTCCTGGACCTATAAACCCTACTGAAGTCACCGCAACCCCTAGAGTTGAGCAAGTGGCAAAAACTTGCACGTTCAAGGCCTTTCTGGGTTGCCGACCACCGGAGTTTAAGGGTTCGGATGATCCATCAGTCTGTGTGAGTTGGATTCGAGAAATGGAACAGGCATTCCGATCAAGCGAATGTGGAGAGGAGCAGAAAGCAATTTTTGGCTCGCAAATGTTGAGGGGGACGACCATCACTTGGTGGAATGTGTATTCCATTTCTCTTGAAGCGATGGTATTGGCCAAATTGTCTTGGGCCACATTCAAAGAGAAACTTCTTGAAGAGTACTGCAACGAGTGGTCGATGGACCGAATAAAGGATGAATTTCAAAATCTGAAGATGGGTAGCGGGTCAGTGAAAGAGTACACCCGGTTGTTTATGGACAAGATGGGGTTGGTGGGACACCTGGTCCCTACCGAGAAGGAAAAGATCAAAGCCTACATTAAAGGGCTTCCATCCGATATCATGTCAATGGTAAGGGTATCAAATACTTCTACACTCAGAGAGGCAATTGAGGAAGCGCAGTTATTGGAGGACGCTTCTACCTTGAAAAAGGAAGAAGGTTCACGCCTAGCCGAAAAGAGAAAGTGGGAGGGAAACTCCTTAACCTCCAAGAAACCAAGACCGTTCAACAACAACTATCACCGGAAGGCGGACTCTAGGCCCGAGGCTAAATGGTGTTCCAAGTGCCGAAACAAACATTATGGCCCGTGCAACTTTGTTCTCAGGGCTTGCTTTAAATGCGGAAAGCTCGGACATGCGTACAAAGATTGTCCCGTCAAGGGGCGTTTGTGTTACGAGTGCAAGGATCTGGGTCATATTCGAGACGAATGCCCGAAACTGAAGACCGGCGGAAGTGGAGGGAAGAAGACGGACCCTCCAAAAGCAGTTGGAAGAGCTTTTCAAATGTCTTCCGAAGAAGCCAAGGCCTCTACTGATGTAGTGTCGGGTACGTTTCTCCTAAACTCCGTGCCTACACGTGTATTGTTCGATTCGGGTGATAGCTTCTCATTTATATCCGATACCTTTTGTCAAAAGATTGATATGCCTATGAGTAGTTTAGACGAAGCCATCGTAGTAGAAATAGCTAACGGGGGCCAAGTGATAATTCAGGAGGTAGTAAAGGATTGCACTCTTGAGTTTGACGGTAGAAAATTCCCGGTTAGTTTGATGCCTATGCAAATAGGCGGATTCGATGTAGTAATAGGGATGGATTGGTTATCGGAGAACCACGCCGAAATTGTATGTTCCAAGAAAATGATCCGGTTACCCGTAGAAAATGGTGAGGCGACGATCATTTATGGTGAAAGGAGGAAAGGTGAGGTAGCGATTATCTCAATGCTCAAGGCGCGGAAATTTCTGGCGAAAGGATGCTCATCCTTCTTGGCTTATGCTATCGACACCAAACTCGAGAAGAGGAAGTTAGAAGACGTAAGGGTGGTACGCGAGTTCCCCTATGTGTTTCCGGAAGACTTGCCCGGTTTGCCACCCGATCGACTTGTGGAATTCAGAATAGATCTCGTCACGGGGGCGGCCCCGATTGCACGGGTTCCCTACCGACTGGCTCCTACCGAGATGCAAGAGATGATGACTCAACTCCAAGACCTTCTTGAGAAAGGTTTTATTCGACCAAGTTCGTCACCTTGGGGAGCACCGGTCTTATTCGTCAAGAAGAAGGACGACTCAATGGGGATGTGTATCGACTATAGAGAACTGAACAAGGCTACGGTGAAGAACAAGTATCCACTTCCGAGAATTGACGATTTGTTCGATCAAATTCAAGGTGCGGGCTGCTTTTCAAAGATCGATCTGCAGTCAGGATATCATCAAGTAAAGGTGGCCAAGAGCGACATTCCGAAGACGGCGTTTAGGATGCGTTATGGTCATTACGAATTCCTAGTGATGTCGTTCGGTCTAACCAACGCGCCGGCTATATTCATAGATTTGATGAATCGTGTGTGCCGACCATTTCTCGACAAATCAGTAATTGTGTTCATTGATGACATCTTGGTTTATTCCAAAGACGAGGAGAGTCATGAGCAACACCTTCAGGAGGTGTTAGAGGTTTTAAGACGAGAAAAACTTTATGCAAAGTTTTCAAAGTGTGAATTCTGGCTTCAAGAGGTGCAGTTTTTGGGGCACGTGGTTACAAGGGAAGGAGTGAAGGTGGATCCCGCTAAAATTGAGGCCATGATGAATTGGGAACCGCCCAAAAGTCCGTCCGAAATCCGAAGTTTCCTAGGGCTGGCGGGATACTACCGAAGATTCATCCAAGACTTCTCTAAGATAGCTTCAGCATTGATGGCCTTAACTCGAAAGAATGTGAATTTTGTTTGGATCGAGAGTCAGGAGAAGGCGTTCCGAACTCTGCAAAGGAAGCTTTGCGAAGCTCCCATTCTCTCTCTACCCGAAGGAACAGAAGATTTTGTGGTTTACAGCGATGCGTCAAAAATGGGATTGGGTTGCGTTCTAATGCAAAGGGGTAAAGTGATTGCTTACGCTTCACGACAACTTAAGGTCCATAAAGTCAACTACCCAACGCATGACTTGGAATTAGCGGCGGTGGCACTACCTTTATGGCACAAAGTGTACCCTTTTTACGGACCACAAAAGTCTGAGGCGCATTTTCGATCAAAAGGAATTAAACATGAGGCAACGGAGATGGTTGGAATTATTAAAAGATTATGACTGCGAGTTGCTTTACCACCCGGGTAAGGCAAACGTTGTCGCCGATGCTCTTAGCCGAAAGGATTATGGAGGAAATTCTAGAGCTACTTTCACGCGGATCGAGTTGACATCAACACTCATCGACCGGATTAAAGTGTCGCAATTGGAAGATTTGTTAGAAGAAAATCTCAAGGAGGAGGTCATGTCAAAACAACACCTACTCTTGACGGAGGATAATCGAGGGGTAAAACTTTTCAATGGGCGGGTTTGGGTGCCTAAGATCTGGGGAAACCAAGAACTTCTTCTCGAGGATGCCCACAAATCGAAGTATTCCATTCATCTGGGAAGCACGAAGATGTATCGAGACTTAAAGTTACACTATTGGTGCCCGGTTATGAAGCTTGATGTGGCGCGGTACGTGGAGCGGTGCGTGACTTGTTTGCAAGTGAAGGTCGAGCACCAACGACCTTATGGGAGTTTGCAATCTTTGGAAATTCTGGAATGAAAATGGGAGCACATCACGATGGATTTCGTGACGAAATTGCCTAAGACATTGCGCGGTCACGACACCATTTGGGTGATCGTGGACCGTTTGACCAAGAGTGCTCATTTCTTAGCTATGCGGGAGACTCTACCGATGGACAAGCTGGCGAAACTGTATATCGACGAAGTAATATCTCGTCATGGTGTACCGTTATCTATTGTCTCGGATCGTGACAGTCGGTTCACGTCGCACTTTTGGGATGGGTTGCAAAAGGAATTGGGCACGCGTGTGAAGTTGAGCACGACCTACCATCCTCAAACCGACGGCCAAAGCGAGAGGACAATCCAGACGCTAGAAGATATGTTGAGATCTTGTGTAATCGACTTTGGGGGTAGTTGGGACTCGCACCTGCCTTTGGTGGAGTTCGCTTACAACAATAGCTACCATTAAAGCATCGGGATGACACCGTTTGAAGCTTTATACGGTCGCAAATGCCGAACTCCCATATGTTGGCTAGAGGCGGGGGAGAAGCAGTTTGCCGGACCCGAAATTGTACAAGAGACGGCGGATAAGGTGAGGGATATTCGTGAATGCTTAAAGGCGGCTCAAGATCGATAGAAAAGTTATGCTGACAAGAAGCGTCGGCCGGTAGAATTCCAAGTGGGTGATCGTGTCATGTTGAAGGTGTCCCCTTGGAAGGGGATTATACGTTTTGGAAAACGAGGAAAGTTGAGTCCCCGTTTCCTTGGGCCCTTTGTGGTGCTTAAACGTGTAGGACTGCAAGCTTATCAATTGGAACTCCCTCCGGAAATGAGTGGAATCCATAACACCTTTCATGTGTGTTACCTCCGTAAATGTCTAGCGGAAGAAGAGAGTGTCATTCCACTTTCCGAAATTAGAGTTGTTGAAGGAAATCGTTGTATAGAAGAGCCGGAAGCAATATTGGAGAAGAAGACGAAGAAGCTTCGTCACAAGGAGGTACCCTCACCTCTTCACCTAGTCAAGATTTCGAGGACGAAATCTCCTCCAAGTTGGGGAGGATTGTAACACCCTCTATTATGGGTTAGTCTTAGAGTCGACGGAAACTATGGTTATCAAGCGTTGTGGCGATGGTAACGAGAACCTTTATGTATTATATGTTCATAATCTCACCGAGCTAATGTTATTATGAGGATATTTATACATTATGGTACTTGAAGTGCCGTTACCGTGACAATTGGTGATGTAGTAGTACGTTCTATTGTGCTTGGTTTATTAATGTTATGATATTTGTAGACGTAGTAGTACGTTTCCTTCGTGTTCAATTCTGTTAATCTCCTCCTTATTCATCCTCGTGCTTGTATGAACTGCCTTGGTATGTCGACCGTTGGGGTAATAAGAAAGTTTCTGAATGGGTAACCATTAGAAAAGGTTGATGATTTTATTATTCGTTACTTGGAGTGTCGGTAAGTATGGTGATTGCATTAAGTGGACGGTTTCGAGTCGGATTAATTGGTTGGATTAGAACCATAGACTTTTTGAATCGATGTATTCAAGGAGAAATTGTGAGGTGGACCTATGAAGTCCGTGGTCTTTACCTTAAAACGTTGAACATTTGGATGACGATAATGTAACTATAGAAATCGAGGAGCGTGAGTTCAAGTTGAATTGTGAAAACGGTGTACATGTCAAAATATGTATTTTGAAGTAAAAATATGTTTTACTTGGTATTTGTCAATGTATGAATATTTTGATAAATTTTCATAGTTGATAAACTCGGGTTGTTTTAACCTCCTAAAATGCTCAGATTGGATTTTGAATAGGTCAACAACTAAATAGCATGATTTACGTGTTTTTGGTGGTTTTGTACAATTAAACTCTATTTTTATGATTTATGCATCTTTGATGATTTTTGTACAAATGAAGTCTATTTTTCGTTATATGCATTTTGGGCGTATTTGCATCCATAAAACCTTTTGAAACTCTTTGGTCCCAATACGTGTTGAGTTTTGTGTTAATCACGTCTTTGAAGTATGTGTCTTCATAAACGTTGTTTAAAGACATTTTATTATTTGGGTGAAACTTGTCAAGGATTCGTAGGGACACTTGGGCTTTCATGTCGATTAGGTGTCATACGATGAACGTTGTAGGAGTGGCATACTTCGTGCTCTCCTGTCCTCAACGGATACGGGTACCCCCATTGCCGGCCACTATATTTTGGATACTTAATTGTTCATTTGGTGCATATGATTTTATAAACTGTTGGAAAATGCATGTCATTGAACTAAGAGTCGTTTTGGAAACATGAAGAGAAAGAGTTCATTTGGAAAACATTTTGTTGCAACCAATGAGAAGTTTTGGTTATTTTGAAATGTTTAGTTTTATGAACATGTCGAGACTTCCATTTTGGAATCTTTGGGTATTTTGGTAAATAAATCATGTTGAGATGTTTCCTCGATGATTTTACATATATAATTGGAGTCCAATTGATGTAAGTGTCATTTTGTGTATTTGATCTTATAAACCTTTTTCAGAAAACACATATTATTGCGTTATGAGGCATTTTGAAAACATAAGAGTATGAGTTCATTTGAAAAATGGTTTGTCTCAACCAGCGATGAGATTTTAGTTAATTATACTTTTGGTCATGTTTGCATAATAGTTAGTCAAACGTGTTTCAATACTTATATTGACTTTCATTGGGTATTTACGTAAACTGTTGAGTCGTTGGCTCGGTTTTAACTAAATGGAGTCTTGAAGAAATTTGTCCAGATTAAAAACAGTGGTATTGCTTTCCTTTGAGTTTAGTGGGATCAATTCAGTTGCACATCTCATGTATGCATATATTATTGGAAATTTTCGTCATGGTATTTCAGTCAATGTTTTAGAATAATGAGAGCATGTTTATATTTGGCTTTGAACTCGAAAACGACATAAATTATTTCATGTTTTAACCGGGTGCATACGCATATCAATCTACTAGCTTTGTGAAATAAACGGTCACATACAAGTTTTGTTGTGAAATCTTACTGCATGCAACATTGTGACTAAAAGAAAGAAAACTTTAAGAGTTCGATATCATGAGCATGTTGTCTTGGGTTTTGCAAACATTTTATTTATACAATTTAAAATTAAACTAAATTACTCTTACAATTGCTCAAATCACATGCATATGTCTTTACTAAATTATGGGGAATAAACCGATGTATGCAAGTCACGATGAGAAGTTTTATTTCAAGACATTTCAGGGTGAATTGCAGAAATTTTGAGGTTCGATTTTGTGAATTTCCCTTCGGTAGTTTTGTATGAAAGTCTTGTTATACACTGTTTTAGTACGTAAAACTATTTCTCATTCGTTACATAAATTATATTGTCGGTGTGAGTAATCGTATGAAAGATTTTTAGCATTTCGGATAGAACTGTTGCCCAGGACATATTTCAGTTATTGACTTTACTGATAGGAGTTTTCCGCAATGCATGAAATGAATTTCCGGTTTGCATGTCGTTGTAGTTACAATTTTGGGGAAGTACGTTTTATCGGTACGGCCCAAATTTGAAACGCGAATAAAATATATATATATATATATATATATATATATATATATTTACTTTCCATTGTGTTGCTACATTTGGGAAATGATCGGACGTATATAGGTCTTGTTGGAAATTTTATCTTCCGACGTTTTGTGTTAAAGTAAAAGATTTTAAAATTGAAGTTGTGAAATCCTCTTTTGGGAGTTGTACAAACTTTTATTGCACATGTTATAGGACGGAAAGTTATTTTCATACGCATAGCATAATTGATGCATACTAAGACCCTGGTAGTCCGTTTGAAAATTTTGTTACGCATCTTTCGTTATCGTTTTATTAACGTAAGTATTAATCAAATGAGTTTTGAAAATGGTTTTATATGTGTGCCATTGGTGATCAATTTTGAAACCTATCGAATGCACGATAGTGTATTTTCACCACACGTTTAATTATTATAAAACTTATGCATTTGAGAGTTTTATAAATTTCAAATTGGCATAGTAGTGTGAAAAAACCTTGAACTCATTGGGCTATAGGTGTGAGCCCCCTCGTGTTAGAAGTCGATATATTAAGGATTAAAAGAGTCATCGGAGTTTGAGGCGTTAGACATGTGTTTTCTCCCAGTTAGTTAAGTAACGATTTTTATGCTTCGTTAAACCTACGAATTAAAATCGTGTTCGGTTGTTTAGGTATGGTTAGTTTTGGAATTGTGGGATTTTGGTACGACGGCATGCTATATGTCGGTAGTGTACTATATTGATGGGTATTTGTGAATAATGATGATGTTATGGTTGACTGGTAAGGATGTTGGATTTGGGTGACTACTTCCAAGAGTAGGTGTCAACTTTGAATCTACATTGCTAATTAGGAATGAAATATTTGGTAGTATACCCACGTTTGCAGGATGGTCGTCTCGAGGTTAAGTGTTGACACGTAATTTGAGGACGATGATTGTTGGTGTGCTTCAATGTATTTCCGTTAGATCTGGTGCGTCTGTAGGACGAGTGGTAAACTTAAGAAAATTAGATGTTGATAATTAAGAAATCAACCATTGGTATATTGATAATTGTCAGGACTTTCGTTGATTTGGAAATCGATGCTTGAGTGCATGGTGGGAGTTTAGTGGTAATGTTTATTGGACAAATTTGGTGAGAATGTCGAGATGGACTTTAAGTACAAATCGATTATCGAGGAGACCTTGATGCGTTGCATTTAGAGGTATCTAAGGGAAATGTTTGCTTTGAGATATTCTTGGTGGAAATGACTGAATAAGGTCGTAAGTTACTCTTGCGGTAATATGAGCAACATAAGGTTGGGAGACAACCGATATTTAATGATTAATCAGAGACTCAACGTTCATCCTAACATCGGCAAAATATATTGAACGTTAAGATTTAGTTTGTAATGGTGCATTATGAGAAACACAGCGACAACCTAGACCGGAATGTAATCGGGTCCGTATATGAGGTGAGGTTTCGTGAAGGCATTCCTTTTGGATAGTAAATCAATCAATATTTTCAAGTGTGATATTGGGTGCTTGGTGGTTCCAGATTTCGAGGACGAAATCTCTTTTAAGATTGGGAGGATTGTAACACCCCGATTTTTGAAAGGTATCATCTCAAAGTTATACAGAACCGATATATTAAGGAAAATAAAGATATTTAAATTTGGACTTGAATCCTGGATTTTATAGTTTAGATAGATGAAGAATTCAATTACGAGTCCAACGGTTCTTTCCGGAGCAAAAACGGAACTATAACGAAGAAGTTACGGCCAAAACAGTGAACGAGGGGAAAACCGGGCGAACAGTGCATCTCGCGACTTACGCGCGACTTGGACTAGCGGCATAAGTCGCGAAATCCCCCTGATTGAGCTTAAATCGCGATTTTCAGCCCTAAACTTCATTTCTTCATATCTTCTTCATCCCAACTCCGATTTGGGTGATTCAAGTTGCTACGGTTTCGTTTTTGAGAGATCTTCAAGGATCTATCAAGAGATTTGAAGTCTATTGAAGTATACTAGAGTATTTTGTGGTGGTAAGCTTCTCATCTCTCCCTATTCATCTTCTTCGCCAAAGTTTTCTAGGGTTTCATCCACCCTTTGTTCTCCCTTTCATAGATTGGAGGTTTGTAACCATTTTGGTGAACTAGAGGTGTTTTGGTTGGTGGATTCAAGTTCGGGCTAAGGTAATCTTCTATTCTCTTCATTTATAGAAGTTAGGATTTCGGTATCAGTTGAGATATTCATGTAGAAGGTTGGGAAACGATTCTTTGTGGTTGATTATGTATATTCATGGTTGGAACCTTGTGGATCTAGGTTTTGGAAGATTTGGTTTGAAGAATCAATTTCCTCAAGGAAAGTTCTAAGTGGGTAAAATCTAGATTTAGTCTAAATCTAGCAAGGTGAGTTTACTAAGCTTTTGTTAAAACTGGATACACATCATATTTGCTTATTTGTTGTTATTATCACATATTTGCTCAAAATGTTCATCTTTACGAGTTTAAGTAATTGATGGTATTTTCATGAGATTCTGTGAGATATATGTATTAGAAGTATCATCCCATGATTTACTCTCTTCGTGTAATTATTTGGGATTTATATTATGTGTGCCCACAATGGGTATTTGACATGATTAAGGAATACATGTTTGGTATAATATGATGATATATTATTGGAATACCACTTTGGTGTCATATTTATATGCATAATGAATATAATTGTCATTTGGGTCTTTTGTTAGACTTCATGAGGATAGGATGGTAATATTATACCCGTAGTCGGTATGAAAATATGTTGGGTTGAAATACACCTAAAGGACCTCCTATATGCATTATATTGGACGAATCAAGTCAGTTCACAAGGAGGATGTAGTCTTGGGCACCACCGTGATGGTATGTGCCTAGACCTCTGCTACTCGGGGAATTTTCCTGTTGGAGTAGTCTTCGGGTGTGTCGGGCCTTGCGGGTGTTCCTTGTTAAGGGCATCAAGGTATATCGACTCTTGGGGTGGGCTTGATTGGTGCTTTGGGTCTCCCCTAATGACTCCTCATATATTGGACACTGGTTAACCGCTGATAAGAATTTATGACTGTTCATGCATGCTTGTTATCGTTCAACTCACTAGGCTTTTTGGCTTAACACTTGTTTGGTGTCGATGTGTATCTCAAGTTTTAGCGGCATCGGTTCTAAGCTGGCATAGTGCTTGAGTGAGAGATTTGGGAATATTGCATTTGGAATTACTTTTGGTAGGAGAACCTTTGGGTCTATAAATGACACCCTTATTTGTAATCTCTTTTCTAGTAATGGAAATTAGATTAGTTAGTTGTTATTTATTGTCCATTTAATTACGACTGTATTTAAACAGGTTTGTGTATTGTCTCCATTGTTGGGAGGCTCTTGCTTTGGCAATTTTATATACCGCATGTCCGTTTTTTTCGGATTTTTGTTATCCCTATTTTTAGGGTGTTACAATATGCATGATTATATATGGTTATAATGGTAAGTTGGGTTGTGGTTTAGTGCAATGGATCCATAGGCACGGTAACCCAATGTCTTGTCCGGACATTTGGTTACCCTTGGCACGGGATAGGCATCGGGCTCCATGGTAAGTAGGGTGTTGACCTATACGGTCGGGCAGCGTCCCATGGACAGTAAGGTGTAATCCCATTGTGCTCGAGTTTCCCTGTTTTGGGAACTCTCAAGAATAGACCTGGAGTGGTTGACTTTATGTTTTCGAGCTATAGACTTGGAGTAGTTGATGCTCGCTATGTGGTTTTGAACTGTTGTCAATATTTACTGGATGCTAATGGTTTATTGGATTTGTTTTGGCTTAGCTCACGGCTAGACCGGCTACATGACTGCAATCGGGTTTATTGTTTAAATCATTTTCTTTGCTTATATATATATATATATATATATATATATATATATATATATATATATATATATATATTCTCACTAGGCTCTAGCCTAACACTTGTTTGGTTGTCATGTATGACAGGTCACTCTAGCGGTGGGACACGTCGGGATTGAGCGGACGACCTTGGGGTCGAGAGTGGTCTTTTTGATGACTTAGTGACCAATACTTGAAGTATATAGAGATCATACCTTTTGGTAGGATAGCGACACCCGACATTAATCTTGCTTATACAAGTTAGATTACTAGGTTGTTGAATTGTATTCTTCATTTGTTTTTGGGTTGTAATAGCCATACTTGGTCCCCGTATTGGGTTGACGCACTTTGGGTTAGATTGTTACACTTTTATCTTACAGGTTATTGGATCTCCCCTTTGGGTAGATTGGTTTCTCCCATTTACGGACGTTATATAGCCAAAATTTCAATTTTTAAATTAACCCCAATTTTTAGGATGTTATATATATATATATATATATATATATATATATATATATATATATATATATATATAATAACAAAACCTTCTCTTTTCCCTTACAGAATCCGCGATGACTTATCTTCTCCTCCCCCCTTCCCGGTTGGCTAATACCATCTTCAACCGATACCTCATTATGTGATTAAGCCTTGGTTACTACCTCTACCCCCACCCCAAACAACTATACTTTTTTTCTCGGTTATCCCCTCCCTTCTCCGATAATGGAATCTAAGGGTCTAAACTCAAAAGATCCTAATAATTTGAACTCAATCTCCATTTCTTATCTTACGTACTTCTACACCTCCTTGTCTCTAGATCTTTTTCTCACCACCAATCACCACCCATCGAAGTTCTAACACCCAGTTTAAGAATTTGAGGATAGAGAATAATGGTGGTAGGGTGAGGTGAATGAACATAGAGAAACAAGAAGACAAACAAAAACACAAATTTGATGGGTTCAATATACAGAGGTTCTTCATTCTTGAAAAACACAAATAAAAATTTGATTATGTTTGGATTTAATTTGGTTTTGAAAGGGAAAGACGTTTCACAAGAGGTAGGGCTTATTAGCAGGGAGGAGACCCTATCTGTAACAAAATTGAGAAAACGATATAAAATGTCAGAAGTTCCTCTGATTTAATTAAAAATCTAAGTTAATAATGTTAGGACAAGGGACCTAATCTGTAATAAAAATGAAACCACAATGATCACTTACAGTTATTTTGTTTGAGGGACACAATCCAAAATTTCATATAACCACATGGACAAAATTTGTAATTTACTTTAATTTCTTTCTTATTTTATTATTTGTTCTAAAAGGCTCGTCGCAACACTCGCCATGACGCGCCGTGGCTCAAGACTTGTGTCTCACGCCACGTTAAGTTTGTGACACACCATGGCCTAATGCGTGGTTTTTGTAACACGATATTTGACTTTTCTTTACGTTTTTAATGTTTTATTTGCTAGTTTTTAATATATTACATAATTTAACTTGTTTATTATCATTGACTCATTGAATAATAGTACAAAACATATGTTTTTATTAATTACATTATAGGGATGGGTTATAGTGCAAACCAAGATATTTGTAAAAACCATACAAACCCATATGAACCATTGATTTGATTAATCAATGGTTAAGATTAAATTGGTCTAATTATGTTAACAATGAAATTAATTTTGTTTTAAAAAAACGGAAAATATTAGAAAATGGCATATTAGTATTTTCTAATCATATTTCAAATAAGGAATTAGGGGTTTCAAATCGGGAAACCGGGTGAAGCTTGATTTAATTTCATCAAATAAGGAATTGGTATTGAAATTGGTGCTTTGATGTCTCGATTTCATATAAAGCAATGATTTAATTTCATCAAATATTAATTTGTTTTTTTGGATGCACATGATGAAACGAGGCGATGCCGCTGGCAGATCATCTTCACATATGCATTTACTTAATTACGTTCATCCACTTCATTCTGCAAATAAATTAAATCAAGCTTCATTACCTTGCTTTCATACCCAATACATGACCCCCATTCATGGATGGTTCAATGAAAACAAAGGGGTTTAATGAGATGACATTGATATGTTGATGATGATATATATGGGTTTAATGAAACACATAGATTTGTTGATGATGAAACAAAGGGGTTTAATGAAACAAACAGAATAAATTCAACATAGTGAAATATTGGTGATGAAACAAATGGGTTTAATGAAATATTGGTGAAACAAATGGGTTTATGTAACACCCCGATTTCGAAAAGGTATCGTTTCAAGTTAATACATAAATCGGTATTTTAAGGGAAAAATAAGATATTGAATTTTGGACTTGAATCCTAGATTTTATAGTCTTGATGGATGAAGGATTCAATTACGAGTCCAACGGTTTTTTCCGGAGCGAAATCGGAGTTATAACGAATAAGTTACGGCCAAAACAGTGAACGAGAAGAAAACCAGGGGAAGCGGGCGATTTATGCCGCGACTTAAGGTCGCGAGGTAAGTCGCGAAACCCCTTGGTTGAGCTTAAAACCCGATTTTCAGCCACCAAACTTCATTTCTTCATATCTTCTTCATCACAACTCCGATTTTGGTGATTCAAGTTGTCATGGTTTCGTTTTTTAGAGCTCTTCAAGGATTTAGCAAGAGATTGGAAGTCTATTGGAGTATACACGAGTATTTTGTGGTGGTAAGCTTCTCTCTCTCTCTCTCAATGTTAAGCTAGGGTTTGATGGTTTCACCCTTTTTCCTTTCCTCCTTCATCTTGGGTTTGATTTTGTTGACTTGTGTGGTGAAGGTGATCTTGTAGATGTGTTGGATCTAGGATCTAGGGAGGTTTCTTGGTGGTTCGAGCTTTCATCAATGGTGATTCAAGTTTTGGGGGTAAAACCTAGATTTAGCATAAATCTAGCAAGGTGAGTTCAAGTTGATTTGTGAAAACGTTGTACATGCCAAAATGTCTATTTTAAAGCGTTTATGTGTTTTACATGAAATTATCAAATGTTGGGTTAGTTGGTAATCTTTGATTATTTGAAGTATTTAACTTTATAAACTTTGTAAAACACCCACATTTGGGATTTTTGGGCATTTCGATAAATGTGTCATAAATGAATGAGTTTTGATGATTTATTGCATAAATGGGTCTTTGGTCGAAAATACATTTTTAAGTGTTTTGTCGGGTTTATGCATCATTCATGAAAGGGGATGTTTTATAAATTATTACTTGCACATTTATGTGAGGTACACGAAAGAATGTATATAGTCTCATTTTATGATTTTCATTCTTATCAGCAGTTAACTATCAAAATGTGATTTGGGAACTATATGGCAATATGAACTATATGTTTGATTATAGTTGGTCACAAGTGTATTGTGACGAGTCTAGACTATTACAAATGGATTCATAGGTATTTAGTTGACTTATTATTTGGGGGCAACTCCCGTATGTAGCTAGTTGAGACATTGGACCCTAGAGGGCAACTTGGTACGGTTATGTGGGACAGGTTACTAGCCATGGGTCGTAAATGTAAATCCTAGTGAATGAGTATGACTAGGATCATTGGGTGCCATCCCCCCACATCTTTATTTGAGTCGGCATGTTCACGGCCTTGATCCTAGTATGGTGAGTTCAATAACTTGGAATGTGACCTACTTTTGTGTTCCACCACTAGCCTTGGAATTCGGGAATCCCCCGTCACCGAGAGGTGTTGTTTTGGGGTATTTAGTTTTATCCTTGTTTTCAGTGACGCTTTGAGTTTGGGTTATCTCCCTTATGCTACAATCTTGGAGACTTGAGTTTACTCATATTTTCGGTCGTTTGTTTTATAAAGTTATTCAAATGTCATTATTTGAGCATTACCATTATCTTCGTTTTGAGTAAGCGTTGGGTTGCATTATTTCATGAAAGAATGTTTTGGCGTTGAGATGTCCATCTATAAAATGCATATTATTGGAGAATGAGTTGTTCTCTTATTTTAAAATAAATCATTTTAAAGGATCATGATTATAAGTTACAATGCTTCCGTTTTACGTTTTCCTGTATAATCATGATATAAAACTCTTGAACTCAGTAGGTGTTAGCCTAATCTTTTTATTTGTCGGCATGTGCAACAGGTTCCGGTTGGGAATAGTTTTAGTGACACTGTGAAGCGATGAGTGTTAGTTGTGTGCTCGAAGAGGTGATTAGCTTGATGAAGTCTTCCGCATTTATATTTAGAGATAGCGATTGTTATTGGGTTATAGTAGCACTCGACTTTAGTTAGTCTTTATGTAAGACTTTAATTATTTGTTAATTGTTCAACCTAGAATTGTATTTCAATTATGGGCTTTTAGTAAGAGACTTTATTACCCTTTAAGGTATTTTTGAAAGTTTTTAATTAGTCGCTATTTCCAAATTGAGGGTGTTACAGTTTAAGAAATGGGTTTAATGAAACACAATTTTTTTTTTATTTTAGCATAGTTGTTAGAGATGCTTTTAGGCGGAAAGCGAGAGGATGTGATCGGTTTGACTTTTTCAATCAACTATCCTATTTAACCAGGAAGCATTAATGACACGTCACCATGATAAATAAAAAATGTCAAATAAATCGAAATTAAAATAACAACGAATTATAAAAAAATATTTATCTACGTATCTTTTGACATGTATTATTATCTTTATTATCATCAATTTGGGTTGAGCAATTTGACATCACTTTTTGGTAAATTATATCCAGTAAATGTATGTCTTATGGTTGTGGCGTACTGGTTAAGGTCATACAAGATGTCAAGTTTTTGTTACGGTGTCGACAAAATAAAACAATTTCAAAGAGTAAAGTATACAATCATTCACGGACCATAATGGGAAAATCATAGTGAACTTGTATAGTTGAAAAAACGACCATCCAATAGATGGTCGCCATGAACGAAAGGGATAGTTGTCTCCACAAAGCGTGCCCATCTAATAACTACTACTTCCCTCCCGTGGTTCCTCGAGTTTCTTGACAACGGGTCCTCTTTCATTTTAACCTCCCATGTAGCACCTCATGGACAACATTCAACACCACATATCACACATAGTGCCCCTTTGACCGTTCATTTAGGTTAGAATATGTGGAAATCCTTTAATACTCTTTCTAAAACAGTCATTTATAAGACAGGATGAAGTTCCAATATATATAGAGGTAGAGGTCATGTAGATTGTGTCTTATCTGAAGTCAAGGTTCTAAATGGCGTGAGTCATGGCGGCGAAGCCAAGCCTCAAGCCTTCGGAGCCACGACGAAGCCATCGCGTTTTCAAGGCATGACTTATGGCATCAAATTCGAATTCATATATAATATTATATATAAAAACATATGTTTTTTACTGTTACTCAATGAGTCAATAGTAATAAGCAAGTTCAATTAGATTATATATATTACAAACTAGCAAATAAGATATTAAAAACATGAAGTGAAACTAGCAAATAAGATGTTAAAAACTATCGCATCACGAAAACCGCACTTTAAGCTATGGAGTGGCATAGGCTTAACGTGACGTGAGACACAAGCATTGTATGTGACGAGTTTTTTAGAACGGTGTCTGAAGTGAAACTCCAACAATATGTTAGAATATATTATGGACCATATTTTTGCTACGTAAGACTCTAATGCCTTCCCTGAAAACTTTACTTTACCCTCAATGTCAATATACATATATCTTTCTCGTATTTCTTTTTTGGATTTAAAATCATCTTTGTTGGTGTTCATAAACCGAACCGGTTATCAGTCTAAGTGTGGTCCGGTCCCTTTTTAACCGGTCGAGTTTGTGAACAACATAAAATGTGATAGCATTTCCAAACATACAAAGTTACCAAAAAAAAGGTCCATTTTTCATTGTTTTTATTGTTGTCTTCATACTTAAAGAAACAAGACAATTTTATTACCCTTTGACCATCTTTATTTTGACCTTTGTGACATTTAGAGGTACATGGAAATAGCCCTTCCAAGTCTATACTTTAACCAAACCATAAACAATATTTGAACTCTTGCAACAATTCTCAGGGGCTGTTTGTTTTTAAAAAAAAAACCTCTCATCTTAATGGCTCTTAAGTCTGAATTGGTCAGACCTTTTTACATTCAGACTGTTTGTTTTTTACAGTTTTCAAAACCTCTTAACTCTTAAATACATCTGAAATAAGAAGTGGTGATCTAACTTCTTAAAACCTCTTATCGCCGCCTCATTTCATATGCTCTCCTTTTCTCTCAAGACGCCTCCAAACGTTACAAAAACAAACAATCTTATTGATTCAGATTTCAGACTTTGACACCACCTCTTATTAATCAGAAGTGAAATAAGAATTCAGACTTCTTAAAAAACAAACGCCACCTATAATCAAGCCAAAACGGGCAATGGACACCGAGTTACCAATGGATCCCGACTTTCTTGCAAGTTAAAGGTTCAAGACTTCAAATCTCACCTCGATAACTCAACTTTCTTGGAGGTCAAAGGTTCAAGTCTCACCAAAGATGATAAGTGTGTGTATGTGTGTCAAATTTACAACATATATAAATATCATATACTTAATAACTCTTATAATCAAGATGTAACTCAGCCTGTATACAAGACAAACAGCAATGTTATATGATTCTGCATCAATCCACTAATTTGTAATCAATAATTTTTTTTTTGGAAGGGTGTCCTAGGCTATGTCTAGACTAATCCCTTGACAAATTATGACTGTAAGACATCAGTCCTGATAAAACCTCAGTGACCACGATTGTTGTGTACGCATGGATTCGAACCCTGGGCAGATGGGATATTCCACCACATCCCCCAGGGTCTTAACCAGTACGCCACAACCCTTGTGGTTTTGTAATCAAGAATTTGAAGCATGAATATAGCCAAGTAACTATCTATAATTTGTAACAACAATTACTCTATCTGGATTTATTGTTCTCTCTCGAAAAGCAACCTTTTTACATGATATAATCTCACCTCAATTGGTCTCCGCTGAAACCGTGTCTCTAAATCCAAACCGAAAGTAGGAAAAACCAAGTTGTCACACAGTTCTCGGCAGATCTCACAATTCTGTACATCTGCGCGGACAAAACCATCCTTCGTTAAGTGGCTGTAAATTGTAATCATGTCTAAAACATAAAATCCCACATGCTGTTCCGGGTTATAAAAGGATATATGGTAGGGATCAACAAGATAAAGGCCAAAAAGATTCAAGGACAACAAAAAAATGTGTAAGAAACTAACACGACAAAAAGAGAGGGACGTACTAATTCGAAAACAATAGGATTGAGTTTGACGACACTATCGGTACAAGTGGCAATGATCGTTGTACTTGATGTATAATGAGGAAGGCCGTTATCATATGCTTGTACCTCCTGTTGAGTCACTTGACCGTTACTTTGGGCGTGCTTTATGTGCATTGCGTGTTACATTAATATAAATTTTTTTGTAACTATGGGTTTCTAGGTCAGCTTGACGCACCTTGACTAATCCCATGAGGCCCTGAAGATAACAGTCAACGAACTACGGGAGGAGCCCGAAGGCCTAGCCTTTAACATTAATGTACATTGTTTTTGTGCTTGATGGACATTCTGTTAGATAGCAGTAAAAAATCACACCAGAAGTTGCAATAATTTGAGGATATATGGAACCCCTTTGAATCTCTCTCTGAAAAATCCAGAGAGAGAGAGAGAGAGGAAGTTTCTACATACAAACAGTTTTGGTGGTCAGGGTCTAGCCCATGTAAGACTCCAACACGTCCCTCAAACGGAGGCTAGATGGTACCCCCAAGAACGGAGACGAAATAGCGTATTGAGTCCCTAGGTGGTGGTGCTAAACCCCGATTCTGATCCCATGTGAGGATATGTGGAACCCTTTTGAATCTCTCTCTAAAAGTGCCCATATATATAGGGTTGGGTTCCGGTGAGAAGTTGATTTAATTTTGAGAAGCGTGAGAAGTGATTATCGACCATTGGATGAGAAATGGACGCACATTAGGATAAGATACACCGAGATAAGATGCACCGAGATGCACCAGATCAATTCCCTTCTAAGTCGCAATACATGGGAGGGTTTGAGATTAAAAGAGATCAACGGTTCAGATCCACTTCTCACCATTAACTCAACTTCTCACACGATCCTTCGCCTATATATATATATATATATATATTTCCTGTCCATATGCATATATGAAATTGTGAAGAAACCCATTTAATTGATGCATATATGGAAATTATCCATAATATCAAGGGTTGAGATTGGTTTGTAAGGGGTGCAACAAATACACAGTTTGTATTTGAGAGAGAGAGAGAGAGAGAGAGAGGAGGTTCCAATGTATATATAGGTTTGATAGGCTATGTCTAGCTGATTTGGAACTTCAACAGATAATATCATACAGGGGCCAACAATAAGAAGAAACACTAGGTTATGTTCCATGGGAATTATGCAACCAACAATCTTCGGAAACCAAACTAACAAAAATTTACAAGACGAGGCTGATCAGAGGATATTAGAGTGGTAGACCTTGACAAGAGAGATGAAGCAAATGAAGGGGAGAAGCTGTTTACTATAGTTCATCCACTAGCTGGAGCTGCTTTCAGGCTTTTGTTTCAAAGTGTGACTGAAAGTCTAAATGCCATTAGAAGGTGTTTATCATCCCAGATGAAGGAGTTATCATATCTTTAAACAGCTTTTGTTATTAGCAATCTATCCTTATTTTAGTCCATTCTTATACAAAGTCCTTGCTCTACTCCACTACTATTCTACATAACCTAGATGCATGAACAAGAGAAAGGGAAAGATTATGAATTGAAAATGAAAAAGTGAAACCGAACTACAAACACAAACATTGAACTAGATCATCATGTGGGCACTATGCCATTAGTTTCAACTCTCTTAAGGCCTTCTTTATGTGCAAACTTATCCAAGTTGCATACTTTAGCTACCATCTTTTTAGTGGATTTCATGATTTTCAAGGTGTTTAATCTCTCCAATGACAAATTGTTGATTCAGATTTGACGTACTAGATACATAAGTTTCAAGTTTAAAGAGCCAACAACTAGTTAACATGCTTCAAGATGTGAAAACTTGTATCATGAATGGAACGAAGAAGGTGACAAATACAGACTCCATAAACTTGGTGCATATAATGGGATACAACTACTTACAAAACTGTATCATTGTTGCAATACATCATACACACAAAAAAAAAAAAAAAGTATAGAAACACATTTAACGATCAACTAAAAAATTTCATTTTGTATGATGACTACTACCTCAAACAGACCTGGAACGAAGCTATCAACTCTTTTGAAGTAGATCTCACAGTTCAAATTCATCTTCAAGCTTCAATTGCTCAGATGCAGCTTCCTCCTCCTCGTCATCAACAGCAAAGTAAGGGTTATGAGGCTCTGGCTTGAAATTATACCCAGTAAACACATAGAAAGCAAGAGTTGCAAGCTCAGCAGCCACCACACTAGTCCACAGATACTTATAGGAAGTAATAGTCTCCAATGCATAAACCACAACCCTGGTGAAGTAAATGTAACATATAACCACAACATAATACTGTCTAAAGAGCGTCAGTTTCATCAAATTAACAGCTGCTTTCCCATCTGTTCTAGCAGCCTCTCTCAAATTCTTGATTGACCATACAATTGGGAATAAAACAGCACAACAACAGATCACATCTACCAACAAAAGGATCTGCTTCCAAGTCACCCAATCTTCCCCATACGGCCCTGATTCATCTATAACAACCTGAGCAATGTTAGCAACTACCTGAAGAGGAATCACAATCATCAAAACCTTCTTTTCTTTATCTTGTAGATACGGTTTCAAGAAGGACCATCCAGTCCCGATCAATACAATCAATGTAAACAACGTAATTCCTTTCAAGAAGCTGAAAATATAAAACAGAACATCCCAGCCATGAGCGCTACCAGTACGCTTAATATACGACTTATCCTCAGCTTCGCACAACAAATTCAATGCTTTCAGGATCACAACGGCAAGCATAAAGAAATGGATTCCAAACACAGTCAACCGTTTTTTGTACAAAAAGTAAACCCAAGCTGCTGCCAAAATGAAGTAAATGAGAGAGAACAAGAAGTAAACCCTAGGGAGAATCGTTATTCCAGCAGAGAGGTAATCTCGAGTGTTGGACTTGCCGTCGAGATTGTACATAGCAGATCGGACGTCCATCGAGACCTTGAGCTGAGGGAGACAGTTAGCGAAAACAAGAGTGTACTGATCGGCATCCGATTGGAGATAAAAGTGATTGAAAGCCGTGGCGGATTTGGCGAGAGAATTCAACTTGTAGACTTCTTTGATGATGTTGGATTGAAGTGCACATGCGATCTCGGCGTCTTCGATCTGTTGAAGAACCTGAAGCCATGAATCACGCGTGCAGAGGAAAAAACCTAATTTGGAGAGATCAGGATCTGGTGATGAGAAGGAGAGCTTGGAGACGTTGAGTTCGAGTCTACCGTTGTGAGTGAAACCAAATTCATCGAAGGGGATGATTGGTCGTGGATCTGATCGGATCTCGGAGAAACGAATTTCAGCGAAGGTGACAGAGATGAAGGTGAGGAGGAGGAGGACGACGGAGATGGAGGAAACGGCGGTGGCCATTGATCGGAGATCTGAATCAGATCTGGTTGTGGTTCCGTTGAAAGAAAGCTATGAATATTTTAATGGTCGGAGTTGAAATCCGAATAACGACGGTTTAACAAAATTTATATATATTTTTGGTTTCGGATCTCACACCGTCGGTGAGGTTTTATTTTTTTATTTTTTAGAGGTACGTGGACTTTTGAATATATGTTAAAGGGGGTGTTTGGGATTGCTTATTTGAGTTGCTTATTAACTTATTGCGTTTTTAAATAACAAATAAGTTGTTTTGATTGTTTGGATTGAAAATTGTTTATGACTTCTTCACTTCGCTAATAAGCAGTTTTTGATAAGTCATTCTCAACTGTCTTATTTGAAACTCCTTATTAACTTATTTAACCAAATTACATATTTGCCCCTTCTTTCTATAAGTTAATAAACACTTTACAAATAATCATAAGTTAATAAGCACCTTTGCAAATAAGCATAAGTTGTTTTAAATAAGCAATCCCAAACACCCCCTAAAAGTTAATGATCAATTAATAATAAAATGAAAGAAAATTAAAAATAGAAAAATTGATTAATAGCTATTTTATACATTTAAATAGGTCTCCTAGTCATTTATCTCTTAATTTTACCAAAATGACACTACGTCTGAAATATTTAGGTCCGTAATATTACAGATAGCTAAAAGACAAAAAAAATGGTCTGGTCAATTTTTCTTATAAAAAAATTTATCTGAGTCCGCAATTACGGATCTAGGTCCATAATTTTCTTTAAAGAAAAATTAACAAAATTCATTTTATTTTTTGTTTTTAAATAGTGACATTTGGATTAATCCGAAAGATGAATGGCTACGAGATCAATTTGTGCGTTTAGAACTACTATTTGGGTCAATTTCCCTTAAAAATAATCATTTTTATGATAAAATTAGAATTACCATCCAATTTTTCAAACATTGTAAAATTGATTATTTCAGTTCACAATAAGAAGAATCTTTTTTTTTGTTAACCATAGCTGTATGTGTCAACTTCTGCATATCTAGACCTAGATTAATCCCACGAGTCTTGAAGAACAGCTAAGAAAATTCTCAATGGCCTTATAAGACTCGTATCGATGACCTCTGAAGAGGATCCTAAAGGGTTATGTCGCGATTGTCAGTTAAGCTAACCTACAAAGTTAAAAATTCATTTATTTGTCTGTCACCAAGGTTTATTTCAAAGTTATTTTATTAACATGTATTTTAAATCATTAGTTAAATTGAATAACGTTTAGTTGCAAACCTGATTTTGGTTGTGAATTAGAGGACAAATAAAAGTGCGACATATGTTCTTATTCATCATGTATAGTTAATATAAAGTTTTTATACTATTCATATGAATATCCTCTGGATATCTGAGATACGTGTTGCGCTTTCATTTGTCTTCCGACGTAGTTGAAGTTAAATTCACAACTGAAACCGTTGTTAGTTAAATTAATGTTACCTAGTGGATTTTACAAGTAAGATCTATAAAAAAAAAAAAAACAAGTCAATTTAAAAGTTACCAAGTGGATTTTAAATACTTACGACTTCGTTAATCGCTTTATATAGTATGAATATATTATTTAATTTATTAATTATTATAAATCTAAAAAAATAGAACAAAAACGTATTAAATGGATCAACTAGAGATGACATAAATCGTTTTTGCATGCTCCAAAAAAATTTGCCCATTTTACGTGAAACTATTTTGGGTTGTTTGGTCCTTCTGAAAAATCTTAGAATCAAATTTGGCTTTTTCAGATTACTAATATGAATAAAAATAATGAACTTATTTTCAAAGTGCTAGATCAGATTTACAATTACCTTCTATATCAATAAAATTTATGTATATATTTTTTAGTAATTTATCTATAATCTATATTATATTATAAAACACGGATAACAAACTCTTAAATATAAATTATTAGGCACAAGGTACCATCATTTTATGCAAGATTTTAAAAATATCTTAATTTACAAATATCAAAGCACAAGATACATATTACTACTGCAGACTTCTAACACCCACCAATTTGGTATATGCAGGGCCTTCTTTTTATGCAGACTTTTTCATGTATCACTATTAATTAATATATTATATTATTATAATTTTGTTTTAATTATATTATTAAATATGTAATTGGTTATTTTTTCTAGATGTCATTAAAATATATAAGATAATCATTGAATTCTAACAAAATACTAAAATTTTTTATATAAAAAACATTATACTATTAAGCCTAAATTAAACAAAATTATAAGAAAAAAACATTATCACTTTCTCAAAATCATCCAAAATCGTACTGTAAATCAACAAAAAAATAAAATGAAACATTAAAATCGTGATGTATCTCACTGCATTACGCGTATATGCTTCTAGTAATGGAATTAATACAATATATAAGTATAAAAATATAACATGTTAAAAAATCCAATTTTTATTTTCTTTAGGAAAAATTTCAGAAAAAACTAAACTAATTGTTTTATTTTAAGTCTCTCTTTTTTTTAATGAATAAACCATTAAATTTCTCGTTTTAAATGATTAAGTTTGTAGACATTTTTTTGATAAATAAACCATTGAACATTTAAAATTGGTTACCTACATTATTTTAACTCTTAAAAACTACTTGTAACCGGGTAAGAGGCTTTAAAGCAAGGGAAAAAAAATCTTAAATCAGTTTTGGCATTAAAGCCTACGTCATTCAAACCCCTTGCACCCAACAACATCACTCCCCCTCGCCGCACCATCATCATCCGTTCTCCATATCTCCCTGGCCACAGTTCACTCCTGCCATCAATCTCTCTTCGGGCAACGATGGGTGGTGAGAGGGAGCAATGGCATTGAGAACGAGGGATTCGAACGACATAAAATTTGGAAAAGTAAAACTGATTTAAGTTTTTTTTTACTTAAAAACATTCCTAGTCGATAATAGATAACTTTTTTGTGTTAAAATAATGTAAATAACCAATTTTTTAAAAGTTCGATTATTTATTTATTGAAAAAAAAAACATTCAGAAACTTAATCATTCAAAATGAGAAGTTTAATTATTTATTCGTTCAAAAAAAAGTTCAAGGACTTAATCATTTAAAATGAAAGATCGTCGCGCTTTTTTGAACTTCTCCTTTTTCTTTAAGTATATTGTATGCATGGTTTAGTTACTGTAATAACCGGGTTAAAAGTTAGAAATCGCAAAGTTAGAGTGGTGAGTGGTCAAATCCATGTTTTGAGGGGGCCTAAGTGTAAATACATTTTATAAGGGTTTAACCTAGGGTCTTCTTCTAAAATGGGAAGCGGCTGAGAAAGTTGGGAGAAAGCAGTATTGGTTTTGTTTGGAGAAGAAAAGCCAGAGAAGAATTTTGTTTAAGGATCTCTCTCAAGGTAACAATTCTTAATCCATCATCTCCTTCCTCAGTTTATTTTTTTCCTTTTGTAGTCTTTGTGTCTTTGTTTTGGGTGAGATTGTTAGTGGGATGTTGGACTGAGAAGTAGGATATAGTTCTTCAACACCCAGCTTTGATTCAAGGGAGATTTTGGTGTTGAGTTGGGGAGAGAATCGATTAAGGATGCTATTATTAATCCTGGGAAATATAGATAATCGATTTGAGGGGAATTTAATCGAAGGTCTGAGGATTCTGGGTTTCGAAAACCCATTATCGCCCCCGGGCGAATTCTCTTCCCGATCGAACCCAGTATCGGTCTTAAGGGAGTCCCGATCGAACCCAATATCGGTCTTAAGGGAGTCCCGATCGAACCCAGTACCGGTCAAAGGGAGGGTCCGGTCGAGTTCTTTACCGGTCAAAGGGAGGGTTCGGTCGAGTTCTTTACCGGTCAAAGGGAGGGTTCGGTCGAGTTCTTTACCGGTCAAAGGGAGAGTCCGGTCGAGTTTCTTACCGGCCAAAGGGTCGGGCCTGGGATGGTATTTGGGCCGAAGCCCATGTGTTTGCGGGGCTGTGATTCCGAATTTCATCTTGTCTGATGTATCGGCCCACCGTTGGAATCCTAGGATATCTGGATCTCGAGTCGTTAGGGTAAGACGATAATGTTTCTATTTTGGTTTACCGATCCATGCTTCCTTTATAGGTTTTGGTTCGAAGTTTTAAAGATAGACGAAAGCCTTGTGTTAAGGGACGTCAGGTGAGTTTTTCTAAACTAAATCTTTTGATGACGCAAGCATGTGAAGTTTATTTTTAAACTTTGATGTATTATGATGGCATGATTCTTTTAAACTGTTCAAGTGTGTTATAAACTGTTGTTGATTATATGTATGCATACATTAATTGTGGGTTACGTGACCTAAGTCGGGGAGTGTGGCCCGCCTACTCGTGCCGGGGAGTGTGGCCCGTTTATGTCGTTGGGGGTGTGTCTCGACATTAAGGCAGCGCGAGTTAGACACATCGTCTTGGACGGTCGTGTGGTCCGTAACGTGTTTTATTTAAATGCCATTATTAAGTGTTGTTTCAAATTCTGGAAAATATATTTTGTTGCTTAACTGTTGGAGGGAATTCACTAGACCTATGGTCTAACCCTCACTATTTCAAAACTAAAAATCTTTTCAGGCCGTCGTGTTTTAGGCTGTGCGGCTAAAGGCAAGGAGAAGGTCTAGCGGGGGCGTATAGAAGACCGCCACATTTATTTTAGTTGTTCATTGATTTCAGTTGTGTATAGGTTGTTATTTTGGGCAAACCTTGAATTAATTATTGTAAATTTGAGACCGTTATGGCGTGGATTTTATCCTATCATTGAGAATTTTATTTATGAGATTGCTATATTTTAGTTGGGTAGTTACAGTTGGTATCAGAGCCATAGTTTAAGGGATCTAGGCGACCAGTTGGGCTTAGACTTAAACTTAGTGCGTGAATCACAACTGAGATAATAGGACGGCCATAGGGAGTCGGGTAATAGAGGGGTGAGGACTAACATGTAAGGTAAATTTAGAATTACATCTGGCCAGTGTAATTGTAAATTTACAGGTACATGTGCGTGCTTAACTTACTTTATTGCCTTGGGGGTTACCTTAATGGAGTTTTCTTTGGTGTTTTATTTGTAGCTATGTCAGAAAGAGTTACTAGGAGCAGATCGGTGCCAGCAGTAGAGATGGCACCGGTTAACGAAGTGGTTGAGGACGGACCTGTTGCACCTCCTCATGCAGCTGCTAATAGAGGAAAGGGTCGCGGACGACCTAAAGGAAAGACGGCTAAGAAAGCAACCACGCATGTGAAAGAACCGACTGCTGGAACTCGCGGGGGAAAGACAACCCGTGTTGTTCGTCGGGCCAAGAGTGTGGAACCTAAACCTAAACAAGAAACCTCCCATCAGGAGAGCTCGTCTTCGGTTAGGGGTCGTAGGCAGACTCGGAACCGTGGTGGGGGTCGAACTCAAGGATTTGTTACGCAAGAAACCTTTGCCGCTGAAATGGGGAAACTACAAGAGACTCTGAATGCTTTGTTGGCTCAGCGAACTGAGGAAGTTTCAGTGAGCAAGGATAAGAGTGGGGACAAGGAAGTGAATGAAATTTCTGACTCGCCAATGACTGTAGTTGGAAGTCACTCTCAATCGACACCTGTAAAGTCGACCAAAACTGTAGTGGAGAGGGGGTGTAGCTTCAAGGAATTTGCGGCCTGCAAACCCCCTACCTTCAAGGGAGAATGTGATCCGGTGTTGGCAATGAAATGGATAAAAGGGATTGAATTGGCATTCGACACCAGCAAGTGTTCTGAGGGGGACAAGGTTATGTATGCGTTGTCTATGCTGAAGGATGAAGCAGTGATGTGGTGGGACGTGGAGTCTGGAGGGCAAGGGTCGGCGGTAGCTAAAGGAATGCTGTGGATCGAGTTCGTAAAAAGGTTTAGGTCACAATTTTGCCCGTTGGCGGCAGTTAAGAAACTGGAGGAAGAATTTTTGAGTTTGGAACAGAAGGATATGACGGTCCGGAAGTATACCACCAAATTTATCGAGAAATCTCGATTTGCTGAAATTTATGTGCCTAGCGAGGAAAGGCGAGTGGAGCGTTTCATATATGGATTAAGAGGTAATATTCGGGAGTTCGTCGCGAACAAAGAACCAACAACATTTCAGGCAGCAGTGAATGCAGCCGAGTTAAGAGAGAAAGAGAAGAACCGTCAGGCCACTGAGAGGAGTGGGGACAAACGGAAATGGGAAGGGCCTAATAGTGCTTCCCGGACGTTCAAATCGGCAAAGCCAGATCAGCGGGGTAATCCGAAGTTTGAAATTAAACCTTGCAGCAAGTGTAATAAGGTTCACAAGGGAGAGTGTCTGTTGGAGCGGGAAGGGTGTTACAAGTGCGGGAAAACTGGGCATATGGCTCGCGACTGCCGCGGGTCAAGAACGTGTTATCAGTGCGGGTCGCCTGATCACATCAGAACAGACTGCCCACAGTTGAAGAAGGGTGCTACTGGGGGATTTGGAGAAAAAGGAGGGGAGAAGAAGGTGGAACCGGCACGAGCGAGAGCTAGGGCCTTTAATATGACAGCTGAGGAGGCGGTTGAGACGCCAGATGTGGTAACAGGTACTTTTCCCATAGATTCGTTTTTTGCTAAAGTGTTGTTCGATTCGGGTGCAAACCGTTCGTTTGTGTCACCTAATTTCGTGCACAAACTGCTAGTGAAACCCAAGAAGCTTAGTCAGGGGTTCGAAGTAGAAGTAGCCGATGATAGTCGAGTCTTAGTGGGAGAAGTGTATGATGGGTGTAATATAGACATTGACGGTTATACCTTCCCATTGCGGTTATATCCCATGGGTATGGGAGAATTTGACGTCATTATAGGGATGGATTGGTTAGCGTCCAATGATGCTAATATCGTTTGTAACAAGAAGCTTATCCGGATAGCTTTGCCGGATCAGAAGGAAGTTATAGTCTATGGGGATCGTCGGGATAGAAAGTCGTGCTTGATCTCGATGATCAAGGCTAGGCGTTGCTTGGTGAAAGGGTGTGTGGGGTTTTTAGCGTATGTGGTGGACGCTAAGAAAGAGAAGAAGGGATTAGAATCCGTTTCGATAGTGTGTGAGTACCCGGAAGTGTTTCCGGAAGATTTAACCACTCTGCCACCGGATAGGCAAGTGGAGTTCAGGATAGATCTGATGCCGGGAGCGGCACCAATAGCAAGGGCTCCTTACCGTTTGGCACCGGCCGAGATGAAGGAGATGATGACTCAACTGAAGGAATTGTTGGATAAGGGTTTTATCCGGCCCAGTACGTCGTCGTGGGGAGCACCGGTACTTTTCGTCAAGAAGAAGGACGGGTCGATGAGAATGTGCATAGATTATCGAGAGCTCAACAAGTTAACAGTAAAGAATAGGTATCCGCTTCCTAGGATTGATGATCTTTTCGATCAGTTACAGGGAGCGAGTTACTTCTCGAAGATAGACCTGCGATCGGGTTACCATCAGCTGAAGGGCCGGGAGGAGGATGTATCCAAGACTGCCTTTCGCACGAGGTATGGACACTTCGAATTTCTAGTCATGCCTTTTGGGCTGACAAATGCACCAACAGCATTCATGGATCTGATGAATAGGATATGCAGTCCTTTCTTGGACAAGTGTGTCATTATCTTCATTGATGACATAATGATTTATTCACAATCCATGCAAGATCATGAAGTGCATCTGCGAGCTGTGTTAGAATTGCTTAAGCGAGAGAAGTTGTACGCCAAATTCTCGAAGTGCGAATTTTGGCTAAAAGAAGTGCAGTTCTTAGGGCACGTGGTGTCGGAAGACGGAATAAAAGTGGATCCAGCGAAGATTAAGGCAATTGAAGAGTGGGAGGCACCAAAGACGCCGTCCGAAGTAAGAAGTTTCCTTGGTTTGGCGGGCTACTATCGAAGGTTCATCCAAGACTTCTCAAGAATAGCCACACCATTAACCGCTCTAACAAGGAAGAACGTGATGTTTGCATGGAAGGAAACCCAAGAGGATGCGTTCATTGAATTGAAGAAAAGGTTGAGTAGTGCACCGATTCTATCGTTACCCAAAGGTACGGATGGATTTGTAATTTACAGTGATGCCTCGGAGTTTGGTTTAGGGTGTGTGCTGATGCAATATGGAAAGGTAATAGCTTACGCGTCTCGGCAATTGAAAGATCACGAAAGGAATTATCCGACGCACGATCTGGAGCTGGCAGCTGTGGTTTTCGCCTTGAAGATTTGGAGGCATTACTTGTATGGAGTTAAATGCAAAATTTATACCGATCATAAGAGCCTTCAGCACCTATTCAATCAAAAGGAATTAAATATGAGACAGCGAAGGTGGATGGAATTGCTGAGTGATTATGACTGTGAGATTTTATATCACCCAGGTAAGGCTAATGTGGTAGCAGACGCTCTAAGTCGGAAGGAGCATAGTTCGATGTCCAAAGTAGTGGCCTATCGGGTGGAGGTGAGTTCGAGTTTTCTAGAGGAAGTCAAACAATATCAAGAGGAAGTTGTATCGAGTGGAAATTTGAAAAGTGAAAGAATCGTGGGAATCGTTGACTTATTAACTATGGACAATCGCGGTGTCAGATGTTTCGAGAAAAGAGTGTGGATTCCGAAGCAGGGAGATCTACGGAAGAAAGTATTGGAAGAAGCCCACAAGTCGCGATACTCGATACATCCGGGAACCAATAAGATGTATCGAGATTTGAAGCGGAATTTTTGGTGGCCAGGCTTGAAGAAAGATATAGCGTATTTTGTGGAGAGATGTCTAACATGTTTGAAGGTGAAAGCAGAGCATCAAAGGCCGTACGGGGAGCTGCAACCGTTGGAGATACCGATATGGAAGTGGGATGATATAGCAATGGACTTTGTGACGGGATTGCCGCGATCACCTAAGGGGCATGACGCTATTTGGGTAATAGTGGACCGACTCACCAAATCCGCTCACTTCCTGCCGATCAAGGAGACTTATACGTTAGAAAAGTTAGCTAATTTGTATATTGATGAAATCGTATCCAGGCACGGGGTGTCGACTTCAATTGTATCAGATCGCGATGCCCGTTTCACGTCAATGTTTTGGAAAAGCTTTCAGAGGGAGCTGGGATCGCAACTTAAGTTGAGTACCGCGTATCACCCTCAGACAGACGGGTAGAGTGAAAGAACTATCCAGACGTTAGAAGACATGCTCCGAGCATGTGTAATCGATTTCAAGGGTTCGTGGGAGACTCACCTACCTCTGATAGAATTCTCCTATAACAACAGTTATCACGCCAGTATTCAAGCCGCACCATTTGAGGCATTGTATGGACGAAAGTGTAGAACACCTCTATGTTGGAACGAAGTGGGAGAAAAACATCTGGCAGGACCAGAAATTGTGCAAGTGACAGCCGACAAGGTTAATCTGATACGAGAACGACTGAAGATGGCACAGGATCGCCAGAAAATGTATGCCAACAAGCGAAGGAAGCCGATAGAATTTCAAATAGGAGACATGGTGATGCTAAAAGTTTCACCTTGGAAGGGAGTCGTTCGTTTCGGTAAGAAGGGCAAGTTGAGACCAAGATATGTAGGACCGTTCCCTATCACGAAACGTGTTGGAGAGGTAGCTTATAGGTTGGATCTACCGGCGGATTTGCAAGGAGTTCACCCCGTTTTCCATGTATCCAACCTGAAAAAGTGTTTAGCGGAAAGTGACGTAGCGATACCGTTAGACGATGTCCAAATTGATGAAAAGATAAGCTTCGTAGAGAAACCAACAGCGATCTTGGATCGTAAAGTGAAAAAGTTAAGGAACAAGGAAATTTCCTTGGTAAAGGTTCAGTGGCAATTCCACAGAGGCCAGGAAGCAACTTGGGAACTAGAGTCAGTTATGAAAGAGCAATATCCCAGTTTATTCGACGAAGGAATTCCGGGGACGGAATTCTTTTTAAGGGGGTATATTGTAATAACCGGGTTAAAAGTTAGAAATCGCAAAGTTAGAGTGGTGAGTGGTCAAATCCATGTTTTGAGGGGGCCTAAGTGTAAATACATTTTATAAGGGTTTAACCTAGGGTCTTCTTCTAAAATGGGAAGCGGTTGAGAAAGTTGGGAGAAAGCAGTATTGGTTTTGTTTGGAGAAGAAAAGCCAGAGAAGAATTTTGTTTAAGGATCTCTCTCAAGGTAACAATTCTTAATCCATCATCTCCTTCCTCAATTTATTTTTTTTCCTTTTGTAGTCTCTGTGTCTTTGTTTTGGGTGAGATTGTTAGTGGGATGTTGGACTGAGAAGTAGGATATAGTTCTTCAACACCTAGCTTTGATTCAAGGGAGATTTTGGTGTTGAGTTGGGGAGAGAATCGATTAAGGATGCTGTTATTAATCCTAGGAAATATAGATAATCGATTTGAGGGGAATTTAATCGAAGGTCTGAGGATTCTGGGTTTCGAAAACCCATTATCGCCCCCGGGCGAATTCTCTTCCCGATCGAACCCAGTATCGGTCTTAAGGGAGTCCCGATCGAACCCAGTATCGGTCTTAAGGGAGTCCCGATCGAACCCAGTATCGGTCTTAAGGGAGTCCCGATCGAACCCACTATCGGTCTTAAGGGAGTCCCGATCGAACCCAGTACCGGTCAAAGGGAGGGTCCGGTCGAGTTCTTTACCGGTCAAAGGGAGGGTTCGGTCGAGTTCTTTACCGGTCAAAGGGAGAGTCCGGTCGAGTTTCTTACCGGCCAAAGGGTCGGGCCTGGGATGGTATTTGGGCCGAAGCCCATGTGTTTGCGGGGTTGTGATTCCGAATTTCATCTTGTCTGATGTATCGGCCCACCGTTGGAATCCTAGGATATCTGGATCTCGAGTCGTTAGGGTAAGACGATAATGTTTCTATTTTTGGTTTACCGATCCATGCTTCCTTTATAGGTTTTGGTTCGAAGTTTTAAAGATAGACGAAAGCCTTGTGTTAAGGGACGCAGGTGAGTATTTCTAAACTAAATCTTTTGATGACGCAAGCATGTGAAGTTTATTTTTAAACTTTGATGTATTATGATGGCATGATTCTTTTAAACTGTTCAAGTGTGTTATAAACTGTTGTTGATTATATGTATGCATACATTAATTGTGGGTTACGTGACCTAAGTCGGGGAGTGTGGCCCGCCTACTCGTGCCGGGGAGTGTGGCCCGTTTATGTCGTTGGGGGTGTGTCCCGACATTAAGGCAACGCGAGTTAGACACATCGTCTTGGACGGTCGTGTGGTCCGTAACGTGTTTTATTTAAATGCCATTATTAAGTGCTGTTTCAAATTCTGGAAAGTATATTTTGTTGCTTAACTGTTGGAGGGAATTCACTAGACCTATGGTCTAACCCTCGCTATTTCAAAACTAAAAATCTTTTCAGGCCGTCGTGTTTTAGGCTGTGCGGCTAAAGGCAAGGAGAAGGTCTAGCGGGGGCGTATAGAAGACCGTCACATTTATTTTAGTTGTTCATTGATTTCAGTTGTGTATAGGTTGTTATTTTGGGCAAACCTTGAATTAATTATTGTAAATTTGGGACCGTTATGGCGTGGATTTTATCCTATCATTGAGAATTTTATTTATGAGATTGCTATATTTTAGTTGGGTAGTTACAGTTACAACTATAAATAAATTAACTTATTAAATAATTCTCGATCATGGCATAAAAATGACATAATGTAACCAACAGATACATGATACGTTATCCAATTCAGTCATTTTCAATTATGACTTGCAACTTGAACCAACAACAAATCCCATTAATAACTGATCAAATAAGCCATTAATCCTATTAAAAAAACAATGAGACCCATACATTAATATATTGGTAACAAACCTTTTATTTCACTCATCACCTGTAGAAATTGTAGCTACAATTCAAAAATGGAACCTTGCCCAAAAAACTATAAACCATGTAATTGTGTGTGTCAAAAATATGTAAATTGTATCAGGCTTGTAATTTGGGGCAGATGCTGGACTTGGGGTTTGCTACAGAACCTGCATATAAACAAAACCACATTAATGAAACCACTCCATATTAACCGTGGTAAAGGCTCAGGGGTGTAATTGGAAATCTCCTTTTCTGGGTTTAAATCCAGACGCTGTCAAAACCCTTGTGGGCATGGAGGTTCACCTACGATGACTACAAGGTCATTCATGGTCTCCCAAGATTAGTCGGTGCGTGTAAGCTGGATCGAAAACCCACAGTTACCAAAAATAAAATATAACCATGGTAGGTTGCAGCTACGTTGGCTAAACTTACAAACGTCGGCGAAACATGGTTGTTTGGCCACCGGATCCTCTTCAAACGGCGGTGGAGGTTGGCCGTACACCATTTCACAACTCATATCTTCAAAATCTGAAAAGAAGGAACACAATAAATGTAAATGTTTTTAGATGAATGATCATTTGCAAGTGTTGAAAATGTTCGAGCGGAGAAGATCGAGATATACGTACTTGGGATCATGGTCAAGGGAAGTCCGAATTCGTTGGTGAAGAAGTCTTGAGTAGGAATTTTACACATATTCACACACATTCCTACGCAACCGCTGTTCTCCAAGTACCTACACACGACGTAAGGTTAAACTCCAAAACGTAACTATGTCTCATAGGACTTGCGGAACCCATTTTTTCTTAAGAGCCCTTGTACAACAGTACGACAAAATTGGTTTTATAGGACGCTTAATATGTCTAAATTTCTTAATAGACTGTTTTATAGGACTTAAGTTTATATGACCAAATAATTAAGCGTCGTACGTAAAAACGTTACAATAAGTTGCTATGATGCTTTTGACGTAGTAACAAGCTTTTAAGACACTTCAGAAATTAAGTGTCTGGTTAGCTTTTTTTATAGGACGCTTTTGAAAAGTGTATTTTGAATCCATCTTTTTATTCTAGCACTTGTCATATAAAAAATACTAAAATGACCCTTTATTTCAAAAGTTTCATAAAAAGTATCAGTATGCCAAAAGCATCATATCAATTTATTGTAACACATTTACCTAGGACGTACAATTGTTTGATCTAATAAACTTAAAACCTATAAACAGTCTATTATTAAGACATTTAGGTGCCGTTTGTTTTTTAAGAGGTCTAAAGTCTGAAGTCTTTTTTTAGTTATGATTAATAAGAGGTGGTGTGTAAAAATGTCTGAACGATTCAGACTTAAGAGTCATTAAGATGTTTTAAAAAAAAAACAAACAACACCTTAGACATATTTGACGTCTTATAAAATCAATTCTGTTGTAATGCAAAGGGGAGAAGTTACTACATATATATACATGTTTGATAAGCTCGTGTCTAGTTGATCTGGGACTAATAGAGTTTAAATTTACAAAGTACCTGCACTTCTTGATATGGACTCCGCTCCTTTGCTTTACCCCGTTTATTTCTACTTCTACAACCTATAAACATGACCAATAATTCAAGAACCGGGTGTATAGCTAACGGGGTGAGTTAATTTATCAATCGATCTTTACAGCTATATATACGCTAAATCGGGATGAAAGATTTGATCATTACCTCAGAAGGACCAACTAACCAGTGAAAGAAAGGAACTGTTAAGGCTGCATTGAACTCTGCTGCCCATTTTGTGGGTGGAAACAGTTTCTTAAACTGCCATCAATAAACGTCTAAATGTCATAATAGAACGTCAATAAACCAGACACTACAACAAAATCTGCTTTATAAAATGTCAAATATATCTAAGGGGGTGTTTGTTTTTAACTTAATGAGCTTAATGGGTGGTTAACTTAACTGGTTAAGTTATAATAAGGAGTTTGATTTTAACTTAATACTAAGAGATTGACTTAACATGTTAAGTTAGTTCATCCTATCTTAATGTATTAAGTTAGAATTTTTCCAAAATTATCCTTGTCCTACAAATTTTAATCACACGACTCATTAAAAAATAAATAGTTTATCAACATGCATAAATTAAGTAAACTGTAATCAAACTATAATACTTTATTTAAATAGTTTATGTCTACATAAGTGTTGAATTCATATTAATTTAAATAATTCACGTTAGTACTAATTTTTGTCATTTTAAATCTTTATCAAATAGTTTATTTTCATTCAACACTTATGTAGATATAAGGTTAAAATGGTAATTTTTGTTGTTCAGACTATTCATTCAGAACAAAAATCAAACAACTACTTATCTTAATTTATTCAGCCAGATTAATGCTTAAAAACAACTTAATAAATTCAGAACTTAATGGATAAAAAAATCAAACAACCCCTAAATGTCATAATATACTGCTTTATAATCCTCAACTTTATAGGCCCAAACAATTGGTGTCCTATTAGGACATATTAGCTTTTTTATATGACACTTTTGAGAAGTGTCCTACGATAAAAACACTGATTTTATAAGACATTTTTTTTTCAAATAATGTCGTATCAAAAGACTTAGAGAATGGTTTATTTCGAAAGGAGTCCTGAAAAACTTGTAATGACATCTAAAAGTGTCTTATATACTTATTGTAACACCTTTACATAGGACGCACAGTTCTTTGATCCTATAAACTTAAGTCATCTAAAGCAGACGTTAGGACATTTAGACGTATTTGACGTCTTATAAAACCGATTTTACTGATTACCTGATCAGGGGCACCGGGAGGGAGCATGGACAAAAGCACCTCCCTCACCACTTCCTGCTGCTGTAACCGGTTCCGCCCCGTCATTACTCCCCTCGACACATCCACGAAGCTATCGTAATCGTAATCAAACAATCCTTTCTTCTCACCCTTTGTTTCCTTCTTCTCTTTCACCGAAAACTTCTCCATTTTCTTGGCAAATAAGCTCATGAACACCTTCTCCAACACCCCATCGTTATACTTCGTCTTCTGCCCCATCGGTGCCGGTTGTCCTGATGGCTCCGCTATCCCACACCGCACGAAACTCCCGCCACGGTGGTTGTGGGGTTTTAACACGGAACAACGTCCGTGGAGGCTAGTTGTTGAAAATTGAACAACTTGGTAGCTTAGAACCACCATGAATCCGTGTAATATTTCCGTTCACGAAAAAACTTAACGATGTTAACCGTAAAACGTCATCGGCTAGTGAGAGAGGCCCTCGTAGTACGAGCTGTATGGTTTGTGAATTGTGAGTAAATTAGAAAGGTTTAAATTGAAAGCCATGGCATTTTGTAAGTAGGTTCTCAATATTGGCCACACATATATTGTTCAAATGGATTATCCTTTTTCTAGTGTATTTTTACGAAAATGCCCCTGGTCATTTACATTTAGAAGGCAGAAAACCATGGTATATACGAGGGGTAAAATTGACATTTTAATTGGAGTAAAGTGAAGGGTACCTGGTGGGCCAAAAAATTTTGAGGACAGGATTTCAAATGGGAACCCAAACAAGTAGTTATTGGGAGGCTGAAACATATGCCACGCCTGATTAAACCTGTGACTCCACATCACCCAAAATAATACGGTGACACCTTTTAGTAACGTAATTTTTTTTCTTTACGACAGAATCATGAAGTGGTGGTCTGTGTCACTTTATGGTGCTATGTAGGTCTGCCCCTAGAAGAGACCCTTCAAAAGTTGATAAATTCTAACCAAACAAACCCAGTATATCCCACCACGAGGTGGGGTCTAGGGAGGGTGAGATGTAGGCAGACCTGACTTCTACCCAAAAAGTAGAATGGTTGAAATACATCATGAAAAAGAGGGTAACTTTGCAATCCACAAACGAAAATGGAAGAATAAGGGGCCGTTTATTAAACGCTTACCCGGTAAGCCGTTTACAGGGTCATTTATCTTACTGGATGAACAAGACAAGGGTTGAGAATCATACCCGGAAAATGCCATTCATCTGGACAACAATAGAAACCTTTCACAATTCTTTCACCTGCCTACCTTACTCTTCACCCATTAAGGGGTTGTTGTTTTTTTTTTAAAAACCTCTTAATGACTCTTAAGTCTGAATCGTTCAGACCTTTTTACACACCACCTCTTATTAATTATAACTAAAATAAGACTTCAGACTTTAGACCTCTTAAAAAACAAACGGCACCTAAGTCATGTCTCGTCCCATATCCAAATACTATAGTTAGGGGTTTTGCATTGTTAGGTTTGTAGTTTGACAATTTTTATCCTCTTGAATCATTCTTCATTTTGATTTATTAGTTGTTGGTAGTGATCAGACAATGCAGAATTTAAGGAAAGTAGAATAACAAGATACAATTACAATCAATTTAGCCAAAATCCTTAATACACAAACAACAGCAGAAAAAGAAAACAACCCTTTAACACAAGACTAATTGGACTTGGGCTCAAATGCAATCAAAACAAATTATAAAATCCAAGGCCCAAGAGTAGATTTGACAGGTTTTGAAGATGCAAATTGCAAACCATGTAAATGCCATGGAACTGATTATAGTCAGATCTAATGCAGTAGATATATATATATATATATATATATATATATATATTTGTTATTCTACTTCCATTAATTTTGAATTTGATGGATTTCCTCAAAGTAGTACATTGAAATAATTAAGCCATGATGCAAGATCCCTCAGTCCCAAAATAAGTGTCCACGTTTCTATTTATGTTTGTTCTAAAATAAGTATCAACTTTCAAAATTAGATAACAAATTTACCCATAATTAATGCACAAAATATTTAAGAGTGATGAAGATAGAAAATAAATAACGGTGAATATGTCATTTGCTTAAGAAAAAAGTGTAATAACTATGCATGTCTAAAAGTAAAACTGTGTCATTTTAATTGTGGAAACTTATTTTGGGACGAAGGGAGTAGAATATAATGGATTCCCTCACAGCAACATTTGAAAACTGAACATATTCTGAAGAGTATCCAATGGAGTGATGCATGATCTTGTTATCCTTGTGAATATAATAAAACCCTGGCGGCAAACGCCACCGTAACGCCGGTGAAGAAAGCAAGCCTCAATCACTCGAAGTGCGAGTCCCATTGCTGCTGGTAGGATTTGATTGTGTTCGTTGTCCGGAAGAGGGTCGGGAAGTTTTTAATTGAGCTTCTGAACTCTTAACCTATTAAAAAAATGACTTTATATTCGTGTATTTAATTAAAAACTCATTTAAGCTCATATACCTAAAAATAGCAATTCCTTTTTTTAAGTGTCGAACCATAATCAGGGACGTTCCAATCTTTTTGGAGGTCCTGTTACACCTAAACTTTTCGATTACAAATGCAAAGTGAGATAACAAATATACATATATACAAATTACCGAGGCGATGATACGACTTATTATTCGTTGATTAAAGACTCTAAACAACGTAAAATTGGGCCTCAAAATTTTGGGGGCGCTGTTCATAATCATACATTGAACATGCTAAAGAACGACACTGGCCATAATGTTCAGTATCAGTTCCAATCGTGGGACCCACTTCGGCCATTTGTGTGACCCGGTCCTGGAGGGAGTAATGGACCACGGTATGTGTAGCCCAACTACGAACTTTTATTTGGGCTTTTGGGCTATTGCACTATAGGAAGAAGCCCAATTACGAAGTATATATCTATATGTTCCCGGACATGTAAAATTGTTCAAAAATATTAAATTTCAATGGTACAATATCTATTATTAAATATAAAAAATGAATATATTAAAAGTTATGAATTATTAACAGTTTTTTTATATAAATTGAGTAACACAAAAGCTGAGCCCGCTCTATCTTATAAAAACTAGTAATTGATCTTTATAACTATAGACGTTTAAAAAATGCCAACTTTATGATTATTTTTCTAATGATAATTTTTTTAATAAATGATCGGCTTTGTAATAACAGTCTCTTAATATCAACAAAATATTTACGTGAAAACATTTTTACTACCAATTTTCTGGTGTGTCTTAACTTTTTTTCGTAACCTTTCATAACTTTTATGGCGATAGTTGGATTTAACGTTTTAAAAACTTTCCACATGTAAATTACTTTCATGCATTTCGTAACCTTTCATAATTTTTATGGCGATAGACGGATGATCCTACTCTATTCTCATAAATTGATGATGTTCTCGTTGCAATTTCTTATTACAATGGAAAATTCGAAATTTATTTTTAAATAAAATAGAAATTACAAATGGTTGTTGAAAACTTGAAATTACAAATGGGTTGGTAATGGGCTTTTTATATTGGGTAATATCAGAAAAAACCCAACGAATTTTCTCATTTTGAATGATTAAGTCTCTAAACTATTTTTTTGAATAAAAAACCATTAAACTTTTTCATTTTGAATAATTAAGTCTCTAAATTTTTTTTTGAATAAATAAACCATTAAACTTTTAGAACTTGGTTACTTGCATCATTTTAACCAAAAATACTACATAAACGGGCTAGGATGGTTTTAAAGTAAAATAAAACTTAAATTAAATTTATCGTTCCCAAACTCTACTCATTCAAACCCCTTGCCGTCCCTCGTCGCCTCATCGTTGTCCGCTCTCTATCACCGTCATTGGCCCCTGCCATCAATCTCTCTCTTGTTTATTATTTTTTTGTTTTTCGGTTATCTATCTTTTTTATGTCTATACGTGCTCCATTAAATTGTTGTAAAAGATGAAGAATCAAGAGATAAAGAAAATAGCTCAAAAAGAGGGAGAGTGATGGCAGGGGCCAACAACGGTGGGCGGTATGGAGAACGGACGATGATGGGCCGATGAGGCGAGGAAGAGCGATATTGTTGTGTGCGTGGGGTTTGAATGGCGTAGCATTTGGGGATGGTAAAACTGATTTATGTTTTTTTTTGTAACTTTAAAGTCTTCCCAACCGGTTACATATAGTTTTTCTTTTATTAAAAGAATGTAGATAACCAATTTTTAAAAGTTGAATGGTTTATTTTTTCAAAAATAAAATCAATGACTTGATCATTCAAAATGAGAAAGTTCATTGGTTTTTCATTTAAAAAATAGTTCAGAGACTTAATAATTCAAAATGAGAACTTTCGTTGGATTTTTTTTGAACTTTTCCCTTTTATATTATATCAAAACTAACCACATTTTCATTATTATTCTCGTTACTTACCTCTCAATACCTAAATGTTTTATAATATAATATAGATATAAAAAATATATATGTAATAAGCAATTAATGAATATATTTATTTGAAACATGTAGTAAGCTACAAATTCAAGCGCCTTTAATATGGGATATATATGTCCATTAGATATCGTTTTCAAACCTAAGCAAACCAAAATATTTGGTATTTATAGGTTATAAGCCATAATGATAGGAGGATTTTAAATTTTGTGACAATTGTGAAGACCAATGTAGATCGTCTATTTTAATTTAATCAGTTTATCATTTAATTAATAATAAATTTTTATCATTTCATATTTTGATGACAACGCATCCAATTAAATGATAAGTATCATCTTCTCTCTCCGTTTCCATTTGCTTGGCAACGCTAAACATACTCATCCTTAATCTCCATGAAATCCACCATGGCCACACCATCCAATTTGTAAACCTCCTGTGAACTCTATGTGAACCAATTTGTAAACACCTTGTTATTGCAGTAATCAATTTGTGAACCTCCTGTGTGTTGAATATAGTCTTCAATGGTATCTCAAATAGGAAGAAGAGTGAAAGTGTGATTACCTTATAAGCCTTAGCTTATTTGATTTATCAAATAAGCAATAACGGGTTTATGAGGTTTAGGCTTGAGTTTCTACTTGGTTTAGGCTAATATATATTATATTTAATGGGTCAAAAGATAGCACTAGCACTTAGAGCCTTCGTAGAGACTGTTTCCCGCAGGTTTAGAGCCGCAACCTTAGCCGCCCAACTCCCTGTTCGCGAACTTTTTCAGATTCTGACAGTTCTTTCAGTTGGTGATTTTCTTATCCATTTTGGATAAGATTTTTTGACAGTTTTTGTTGGTTAAAACCTGTCAACTACCAGTGCCTATATACTAACCAAATTTGTTGAAATCGTTGATCTTTTATCTTCTTCTTTCTCTCTTCAATATTCTGCAGGAAATGATGGTGTTCATGGAGATGAGAGAATTGGTTGTATCCTCCATCTAGATTGGGTAAGTCTTGGGGGTAAATTAGCCTTAACCTAAAAGCAAATAGTGGGAGCTAATATTATCCTAAGGATAGTGATTGAAAATCACATCCTAATCTAAGTTTTAATTGTTTCTGCAGTAAGGGGGCGTTTGGTTCAAGCAGCGGAATGAAAATGAAAATGACAAATAATGGGAATGGGAATGGATTTTCATTCCCCCCAATTTATCCTGGAATGAAAATTTGGGCTTCTGGAGGAATGGGCTCATTATATTATATAGAACCAAACAGTTTCTTTTATTATCATTCCTATTAATTACTGTTTAATACCTCCAACCAAACACCCCCTAAATTTTATCTAACATTGTGAAACAGTTTGTGACCCTATGCGGACCGGTTTGTGAACCCTATGTAAACCAGTTTGTGACCTCCCCTGTTATAACAGTAAACAATTTGTGTACCTCCGATGAACCCTATGTGAACCAATTTGTAACGAAATTATGAACCTTCTACTGTAGTAGTAATCAGGTTGTGAACCTCCAATGAACCTTATATGAACCAATTTATGAACTAATTTGTAAGTTTACTTGAAGATGATTTACTTTGATTTTATTCAGTTGTGAACCTCCTGTGAACCTTTTCTTGGAGAGGATTTACTTGGTTTTATTTGAATTATGGAAATGGATTCAAGTAGGTAAGGGAAGTGATTCTAGGATCTCCCTTTTTTTAGATGATGAATGTGAATGTAATATATCAATTATAACCCATTTAATTTCCTTTCCTGAAAAAGTGACAATTATTTTTGATTATTTTATACATTAATTTACATTAATTAGTGGTGTAGATTAGTCCTTAGGTTGTCACAAAATGTAAGGTCTCACATGTATAAATTATAATCACCAAATATGTTATAATGGTATGTTGATGCTAACAAGAACTGATTGTTTTTTGAATTTATAAAATTAATGAAAAGAAGTTGATAATAACCCAATTTTGACTATCTTAAAATTTATATCATCTTAGTTTTTTTTATTGTTACAAGAATGTCGTTTTCGTTTATTAATTACACATGTAAAAAAACTGAGGGTGTCGGAGGGAATGGCTTTACTTCACCTGTGGAACATAATGATGTTTCTTTATCGTTCAATAATTGAGTATTAAGTAGATGGATGACGGATAGAAAATTGGAGAATGTTGGATTGGTCTATTTCATCACCAACATAAGTAGGCGATTAATTATTTGCATCTATGTAGCAATTTATTTTTGTATCTGGTTGTTTTTGTAAGATTTCATTTACAAGAGATTCTTTGTTTAGAAATGACGTTTTTATTTACAAAGAGGCTTAAATGCTCTACTTGCTACAAAGATGTCATATCAGTATTTTGAAGCGGATATCATAATGCATGGCTCATGTTATATATACGACAAAAAAATAGGTAACACGTTATCTCAAATAAATGTGTACGTAACCGAACTCGTCTCTAGCTTGGTAGGACCAAGGGCCGCTCATGAAAAATTTGTCTAGTCAATTCAATTCGATTTAACTATGTTATTCTATGATTCTGACTTATATTCCCATGATATATTACCAATAATATTAGTAGGTACAACACTTCAAATAATTAGTTGTCCATCACAAAAACCTGATAACTGATCTTTAAAGACTGATCCAATGATATATATATTGTAACTTATCCGTTTTTTAACTAGTTTTAGTATAAACTGCCAAACTGGTCTAAGATATTATCATTACCATGTTATGAAGTTTTTACCCCATGCTTTTTAAGATCTATTAAAATTTAAGTTTACAACTTATTACTGCATAAGTACAACTTTTAAATCTCCACTTTTGAACTCCATTAAACTAATTGATAAATACGTTCAAGTACAGGATAAACGTAATTAAGCTCTATTTTTTATTGAGTAATTAGGAAAAAATTCAATTATTAATTTATAATAAAATTCTTGATACATTACAAGGGTACCTAACTATTCAACTATACAATGTTTAAAAAACCAAAAATTATGGTACGATGCAAAACTAATTAATGATTTTAACTAGTCCTAGAAGACGCCCAACTAGACCCGTACTAACCCGATACGATTCCAAAGACTAGTTTCTTTTTCTAACTCTGCTCTTGGGTTTTATTGAAATTGCACAAGCAGGAAGTCATAATCTTGTAAAGGTGCTACAAGAAAGATAACATGTATAATGTATAAATATCTTTATTTTTACATATAAGTCGGTTCTTAAGATTAAAAAATTTAGAATCTTTGTGAACATTTATTTTACGTTCATCGAGTTAATAATAAAGTGATGATTAATCGAACCATTTATTGGTTATATAAAGTGTAAAGGTGATTAAGATCACAACAATCACCGATTATAAACTATTGATATCTATCTTTTTTGTGTTTGAATCTCATATCTTATATGTTGCCTAATAAATAAATAAATGAAAATGTATTATTAAATGGGTGGCAAGAACTTTGATATATTAAAAGCCATATCTAAGAGTTCTTTAATAATAGCTTTAATCTTCAAATCCTTTCTGGAATGCAAAGCAACAATCTTTGAAGATTTTCACCATGAAAATTAACTAATAGTAGACTATTATAAAATTTGTAGAAAAGTCCAAAATGTATAAAAATAGAACATACATTCTTTCTATTTCCTGTTTTAGGGAATTATTTTTCAAAAATTTCATTTTGAGGTCTACAACAAAAGTCTCAAACATTTAAGGGACTCGGTAATTAATATAAACATTAGCCGGTTACCATTGCTGATGTGGACTTCTTTAAAGTTTAGAATGAACGGAAATGAAATATATTTTATTCTAATTCCTATTTTGAGGAACCATCTTTCAGAAAATTCAATTTGAAGTATACGACAAGAAATCTAAAGCATTTATGGGACTCCATAACTAACATAAACAATAGTCAGTTAGCTTGTTGCCATGGATTTCTTTTTACACTTGCAATGCACGGGAGGATACATTTTTTGTTGGAATATTGAACCGAGTTAAAATGAAACGTAATTTCTCTGTTAACAGTTAATGAAATACAATGTGAAAAACGAATGTATTTTCATAAGTGGTTAACTTGCATATATTCTTAATCGTTTGTTGTTATGAGTTTGTGCAATAATATTGGTAATAGTTTTGTATTATATTATTTAAAACTCAAATGACATGGCTCACAACATATCACTATTATTGAAATAATTATAAATATGAACATATGTTTTTACAGATTTTGCAATTTTTCTGAAACCTCCTCGACAACACTTGACAATCACTTTGAACGTATAAATCTGTAGATTAATTAACAACATTCAACCCACATCAAATATGACAAAAAAAATAAATGATTTCTATCTTTTGTAACCGGCAACTCAACTGGTATAGTTCAAATTCACTCAGTACCACTTGAAAATTTATCTGACTATTGACTTCAAGACCTCATAGTATTAGTCGATAAAAATAAAGATATGTATATATATCTTATTCCCCTACTTCGAAAAATATGATTGTGGGTTTTGAAAAATATAAACAAATCCTCAGTAAATAAAATAAAATATAAAAAAGTATTTTTTCAAAGAAACAAAAATATAGTGGAATACCTTTTGTTCAGTTGCAGGTTCCGCCATTGACACCCGACCGTTCGTCTTCTTCTTGTACTCGGATGATACATAGAGAAGCTATATATATTTATAGTGAATGTAGAGAATATTTTAAAATATTTTATTTTCATTTTCGATTTTACATTTAAATGTAAATATATTAAAAATATGGAAGAATATTTTTATATCTACATCGTTTCTATTTTATTTTCTTTACACTGGTTAATTTGGAAAGTATTGCGGAATATTTTTATTTTAAAGAATACGATAATTTATTAGTGTATCTCGTTATTTTTTATTTTTAATTCATATCAACCTTTTTTTTCTTCTTTTAATGCTCGTGAAAAAAAATACGTGTAGATTTTATATTAGCAAAAAAATACGTGTAAATTTTATATTATGCTAATATAAAATACGTGTAGATTTTATAAAATAAAATAGATTTTATATCAACAAAAAAAATACGGAAGAAAAAAGAGTTTATATTACATCTCATTATGTAAAAAGATTTTATAAAATAAAATATGGAAAAAAAATTTATAAAATAAAATATGGAAAAATCATTATGAGATGTAATATAAAAAATACATAAGAAAAAAGATTTTATATTACATCTCATTAATATAGATTTAAATGTAAAATCTACATTTAAAATAGATTATGCTAATATAAAATCTATTTTATAAAATCCTCCACCAAAAAAACAAATATTTATATTAATAAATGAGTATCCATTCCACAAATAGATGATTATGTGAGATAATGTGTTTGGAAAAGTTGTACCAAAGCATTAAGAAATTGTAAATTAAGTAATTATATTAATAAATGAGTATTCATTCCACAAATAGATGATTATGTGAGATACTGTGCTTGGAAAGATTGTACCAAAGCATTAAGAAATTGTAAATTAAGTAATTGGCTTTAATTAGTTGTACCTTGTGCTTAAAATGTTGTAATTAAGAGTTTTTTATGTCGTTTTTATAATATAGTATAGATTCTTACTATATTATAAAGCATTTACAAATGTTCTTATGGGTTGTTTGTTTCATAGAATTGGAAGGAATTTGAAGGAATTGAAATGACCAATTCCATTGACCAAATTTCATGTTTATATTTGGTTCGCGGAATGAAAGCGATGAAATTCTTCAAATTCCATTAAATTCAACGATTTAAGGAATTCATCATTTCTTGGCTTAAGTGAAGGAATTGAATTCCTACTAACCAACCGCTTGGTCAAATTCTTTCGATGGATTCCAATTCCATTATGTGAACCAAACGCTCCCTTAGGCTCCGTTTGTTTTGTAGGAATGGAATGAATTGGATTTCATATAGGGATTTAGATTTTTTTTTGGGGGGGGGGGGGTTGGATTTTGAATCCTTTTGTGTGTTTGGTTTGTAAGATTGGAATGGATTTGAATTCCATTATTTATAAAAAAAATCATTAAAAAAATTATAAAAAATATAAAAATAATTAAACTACATTTTATTTAACTGATTATTAAAACACAAATGTTTTTAAAATATTTTTGAGCATTATGATATAAAAATATTTTTGTAAGATTGGAATGGATTTGAATTCCATTATTTATAAAAAAAATCATTAAAAAAATTATAAAAAATATAAAAATAATTAAACTACATTTTATTTAACTGATTATTAAAACACAAATGTTTTTAAAATATTTTTGAGCATTATGATATAAAAATATTACGAAATCCCTTGAAATCCTAGCTATCCTCTTGGGATTTCAAAATTCTATGTTGGAGGGATTTCAAAGAAATCATAGGATTTCAAATCCCGACAATCGTGCAAACCAAGCACGGGATTGGAATGGATTTGAAAATTGAAATCCAAATCCCTCTAATTCCAATCTACTCCGGCAAACTAAACGCGCCCTTAAAGTATCTTAAAATTAAAATTTACAAATTATTACTGTATCCGTACAACTTCTTAAAGATGCACGTTTGAACTCCACAAACTGATTGTTAAGCAATTGATAAATAGATTCAAACACATGATAAACGACGACCATACTACTATAATATGATACTCTATAAATAGTGGATTTTGTATTTTAATGAGGAATTGTATTAATTTTTTGTTATCAGTTTACATTAAACTTTTATATTTTGCTGCATTAGACGGATACATATACTATGTTTTAGTCTATTTTATCGTCAAATGCTTTACAGGATAAAAACATGACAATACGATTATGGCATAAACTAAAACCATAACACTATATATGTTGTATAATTTCTCCTATTTCCGAATTCCACTAATCCATCTCCAAATTATGCATTTTCGATTCAAAATTCATCGTTTCATACTAATCTTCCTTTTTCACACTCTTAATTGAAAATAAAGACCCTTTAAAGTACATTGATACAATTTATTTGAAAGAGTTAAATACAAATTTGGTCCCTGTGGTTTACAAATATTAACGACTAAGGTCCCTCAAAGAAATATTTAACGAATAACGTCCCTCTACTTTTCATTTTATAACACGTAGGGTCCCTCTTAGTAATACTATTAAATAATGTGTATTTAAGTAGGGGTAAATTTGTCCATTCCTCTATTCTAGGTTTGGTAACATATTTGGTCCCTCCTAAAATTTAGGGATTAAAAAACCCTTTTATAGTTTGTAACATATTTGGTCCCTCTATGAATTTAAATAAGAAGTTAAATGCAAAATTGATCCCTATGGTTTACAAAAACTAACAAGTAACATCCCTTAAAAATTAAATTTCATTAATCTCGAAACCTGCACTAGCATTTTTTGGACACAAGTCACAACTACTGTTTGGTTAACTTAAAAAAATGATTAATAAAGACAAACTAAATAAAACCATGCACATATACAAGTCGGCCATAACTCAGGCACATGTAAAGGACGGTAACCTTAACTTGTGAATTTGATTTTCTTTTGTTCAAAACTTGGTGTAATTTCCCTTCTTAACTTTTTTGTAGCTAATTGCTGCTATTTTGACATTATTTTTTGTAGCAACTTTCATGTTGGTTTTGTAGTTGCTGATTTGGGGTCATTTTTGTAGTAATTTTTAATTTAGAGAACATATAAAATCACCATTTGGTTGTCGCCATCCAACGTCTTATTTTATGTTGACCAAATATTTATATTTTATGGTGTGATACTTTTTATTTAGCTTGTTTTTATTAATCGTCTTCTTTTAAGTTAACCAAGTAGTGGTTGTGACTTGTGAGTTTAAGACTTGTCTTCATGCTTATATCCAAAAAATGCTAGTGCTACTGCTAGGTTTGGAGATTAATGAAATTTAATTTTTAAGGGATGCTACTTGTTATTTTTTGCAAACCATAGAGATCAATTTTGCATTTAACTTCTTATTTAAATTCATAGAGGGACCAAATATGTTACAAACTATAAAAAGGTTTTTTAATCCCTAAATTTTAGGAGGGACCAAATATGTTACCAAACCTAGAATAGAGGAATGGACAAATTTACCCCTACTTAAATACACATTATTTAATAGTATTACTAAGAGGGACCCTACGTGTTATAAAATGAACAGTAGAGGGATGTTATTCGTTAAATATTTCTTTGAGGGACCTTAGTCGCTAATATTTGTAAACCACAGGGACCAAATTTGTATTTAACTCTATTTGAAATTAATTCTATCACCTCTTTTAAAATTTATTTATCATAAAACTGATTACAAAAATTACAAAATTTGTATGTTTGGACGTCCACAATCGTTTTAGGGGCCGTTTATCCACATGTTTACCCGGTAAGACTTATCGATAAAACTCGACACACTAAGGAGCCCGTTTACAAAGCGTTTATCAGGGCATTTATCATAGCTGATGAATATGACAAGAGCAGAGAATCTTACCCGGTAAGAGCGAAGATAAGGATGAAGAGTCTTAGGGGCCGTTTACCCAAATGCTTACCCGGTAAGCGCTTACCAATAAAACTCGACACACTAAGGGACTGTTTGGCAGTTGCTGAATGATTTGGTGCAGAATGATTAAGTGGTAAGAATGATTAAGAAGCACTTATGATATAGTTCAAAGTGAAATAGGGTTGTTTTGTAATTGTTCATAATGAAATTAAGGCTCTTAATGGTTAAGGGAGGTTTAGGATACAAAATCATTCAGAGGGTTTTAGAACCATTAAGAGGCAGACGTTTTTTTTGCCAAACAAGATTCACCTCTTAGCGATTCAGAGGTTGTCTCTTAATAGAACCATTAAGAGGTAAACAAACGGCCCCTAACTTGCTTTACCAGGTAAGATTTTAATCATCACGATGGTATCTTATACAATAATTTACCCGGTAAGCGATTACCCGGGTAAGAGTTGTCACTCTCTCTTATCGGGTAAGACTCTTCATCCTTATCCTCGCTCTTACCGGGTAAGATCCTATCTTCTTGTCATGTTCATCCGCTATGGTAAATTCCCCGGTAAGCACTTACCGGGCAGACATTTTGTAAATGACCCCTTACCCTTATCTTCGCTCTTACCGGGTAAGATCCTTTGCTTTTGTCATGTTCAGCTGGTAAGGTAAATGCACCGATAAGCACTTACCAGGTAAATGCTTAATAAACGACCTTGGATGGAACTTTTAAAACAACAATGAATATTATATAAAGAAGTAATAATTAATTATCAGTACGAAGTTGGGTTATAGGTTGTCGAGACACAATTTTCTTTTAAAATATTCATTTGGGGTATTTTTATACCAAAATTGTTCGTATGAATATTTTTATGTAACATAATTGGGCAAAAGTTGATTGCCGACAACCCAACCTGTCCTATATGGAACCTGCCTCAAATGACACCAATGTGAGGGGGGATATTTTTTGACTCACTTAACGACTGAGGCTAGGGGGCATGATCGAACACATGACATGTCTTGTATTTTATATAACATATTAACAATTATATTTACAAATCGAAGCAAAAGAACCTTCGTTGGGTTCTTTTAACATTGGATCAAAACCATCGTTAATTGTGTCGACACAACCACCTTTGAGCCCTCAAAAAAATGCAATGAATGTTAATCAATCGATTTAAAACTCAACCCAAACAAACTATATGAGATTAATACATAGGTTAGAGTAAAAATGAATTTACTTCAAAATGTTTACCAAAACACGAACCCCAAATCCAGTCCAAGTATTCAATGTTATATATTGATTTAAAATTTACTGATATTTCAAACAATTTATGGGTTTATAATTAGGGATGTCATATAACAGATGTGAGGACAACTCCAAGTCTCCAACTTAACTAGCATCTATACATCGACAAGGACTCAAAAACCGTAGTACATGGTTATTTTGTTTCCCAGTTCCTCTATATTTTTATTTGTTATTTCATGAATCGAATTTTTACATATTATTATTAAAAACCTTTCACCTTCTAATACTAGTTTATTTATTTATTATTAGTATTATAGAATTATAGATATTACACTTTAATTTAGAAGAGAAAATATGACAAAAAGTTCTTGAAAAATTGGATATTTCGGTTTTTTAATCCAAAACAAAATAATCTAAAACCTTTTAACCTAAATCTCATTCAATTCAAGTTTCAATTTTGTTTTTTTATGACTATATTCGTTTGTTAATCACCAAACCTAATGAGATAGTCAAATATAATAATATAATGAGTAAATTACATTCTCGGTCCCTGTGGTTTGGTAATATTTTAGATATAGTCCCTAATTCGCGTTTATTACACTGGACGTCCCTGTGGTATGCATAAGCGCACACAGAAGGTCCCTCCGTCTAATGAAGTCTGTTAACCCAGTTAACTTAAGGCGTATTTTTGTCTTTATACACTTGTTTTTGTCTTTTTCCTAATAAAAAATTAAAAAAACAAATTAATGAATAATAAAGACCCCTCACCCCCACTACAACCCTCACCCACCCCGGCCCTCCTTTCTTCTTCCCCAAACCCAAACCCACCAAAACAGTTAACCTAATGGATTCATCTCAAGAATCCCCTACTACACCCCCACCTGTCTTGTCTTCACGAACCCACTTCTCCACTCCATCCACAGTTCGTCTTCATATACCTATTAGTATTCCTAGATCTCTTACAACCAAATCGGATAAAGATGTTGATGGCTTCGTGTCGGAGACCAAAATCATGGATGATCTGAGCTTTTACGAGCTACTGGGTATCTCGGAAACGGTGACATCCGTCGAGAACAAGCAAGCCTACAAGCAATTGGCTAGAAAGTATCACTCGGACGTATTGCCTCCGGGTCGAGCAGAGGAGTATACACAGAGGTTTATTCGGGTACATGAAGCATATGAAACGTTGTCGGATCCTAGCCAGAGGGCTTTGTATGATCGACATATAGCCATGGGAATTCACTTTGCCTTTTCTTCTCGAAATCACCTCCACGATGATGAGGTATAATTAATTCCATTCAGTGTATGAACAACAATGTTGTGTTACACTTGCAGATCATCAGTTATTCCAATCTCATATCGCTCTTCACTTTGTCTTTGAATTTGGTGATTATAGTCCCATATTTTACTATCAGATTGCTAGCTCTTTTTGATTGATCTAATTGGGATGTTACCCATCTCCACCACCGCATTGACCGTCAGTAGCAACAGTAGTAGCCATCTCGTCGTCGCATCCGAGTCCCACCACCAACACCACCAGTAGATGTGGCCGTTTGGGCGGCGGAAATACGTTGCAAGCACCACTCCATTTCATCCCAAGGATCAACATTTCGGCAACGAATCTGGAATTCCAACTGCGTGCAAGAGGAAATCCTCTCCAACTGGGATCAATGTTGATGCAACAACAACAACAACAACAACAACAACCATCGTAACATCTGGGATTGGGAATGAGTAAAAGCAATTTAGGGATGGTAGGTTTGGGGAAGAAGAAAGGGTGGGGTGGGGGTGGGTGAGGGTTGTAGTGGGAGTGGGGGTCTTTATTATTTATTAATTTGTTTTTTTTAATTTTTTATTAGGAAAAAGACAAAAACAAGTGTATAAAGACAAAAATACCCCTTGAGTTAACTAGGTTAACATACTTCGTTAGACGAAGGGACCTTCTGCGTGTGCTTATGCATACCATAGGGACCCTAGTGTAATAAACGTGAATTAGGGACTATATCCAAAATATCACCAAACCACAGAGACCGAGAATGTAATTTACTCTAATATAATTGAAAACTAAATTTTGCATGCTTGCACCAAGCAATATTGCACATCTGAGTTAAAAATGTAAATATTTTTCCATATTTCACCCACTTCCGTAATGACACTTCCGCAATATTGCGGAAGTGCCACGAGTCGAGCCCACATGGGTGACACGTGGGTTGATCTGGTGGTAATTGTGGAAGTGTCATTGCGGAAGTGGGTAGAACCTGGAAAAATGTTACATTTTTAACCTAGGTCAGCGATTACGGACTTGGTCATTATGGATGTAATGAGAAAAATACATAATCAGGAAAGGGATAACTAAAAGACCAATTTAAATGCGTATTTTTATTGTTTGAGTCAATTTCCCTTGGTTTTTCTATATGATATCTTTTGGGGTGTGTCAAAAAAATCGTTAAAAAGCTAAATTTTGTTACAAGCATTAATTTGAATAGATGACTCATTAATAATCAAATAATGGGTGTCATTGAAGTAAAATTTTCTTTACAAAAACAAACATTTATTTTTATAATATTTTTTCTAATTGAAAAACATCTCATTTTAAGAAAGTTTCAATTTCAAGAAAATTTAATTTTCAGTAAACTTTATCATTCTAATAAACATTTAATCGTAATATTAATACCATATTAAGTTTTTTACTCGTGTTCTTTTTTTGTAATTTTGTCTTTATAGTTTATACAAGACTACGAACGAACGTTCTTAAACTTTAATAAGTATAATAATGGTTACTGTAACACCCTTAAATCTGGGAAAGACAACTAATTAAAATTTTTAAACATAACATCAAGTAAGGGACGAAACTTTCTCTTACGAATCAAAACTCTATATGCCTCAACTACGAATTCTATAATTAATCTTGACAATTATAAAACTCCAATAATATGTACAACTAAATTGAAGTTGGGTGTCACTTAACCCAAATACAAGATGCTCTCCATAACCTAGTGCGGAAGACTTCAACGAGCTACTCACTCCTCGGGCGCACAAAAGGCACTCCTCCCTTCACTGAGATCCTAGAACTATTCTCAACCGGAACCTGTTGCACATGCCGACAAATAAAAAGGTTAGGCTAACGCCTAGTGAGCTCAAGAGTTTTACATGAGTAAATATCTTTAAAAATAATGAACGTCGCTTAAGATCATAACCTTTCAATTGATGTACTTTAAACGTAGAACAACTCTTTTCCAATGTCATGCACTTTCAAAGATGGACACCTCATTTCAAACATGCTTTATAAATTGATGCAACTTAAACTAACTCGAAACATGAATATGAAACGACTCCCATTTAAGAAACGTGGATAAAACGTTATATCCCAAAACACCCAAATGCGGGTGAGGCAAAATACTCGACCCATGATTCATCATCAAAACCGCATATACCGTACGTCCGAAATCATAGACACTAGGTCCAATACTCACGCGACCTTAAACGAAAGGAATCTGACTACCAAGACAAGGGGTTGACATAATGCATTCAAACCTTAATATACGAGGAGGGAGGTCCAATATTAAGGCCCTCATTCTTTGTCGACCATAAAGAACCAATGACAATAAAATAAGACATCCTTTTATTTGAAATACTGATAGCCGACAACGGGGGAGACCTGCATCCGTTGAGAGTGGAGGAAACACAAAAGTATACCACCCAAGCAACGTTAATCACATGACACCTCCCGACATCACAGCCAGGTGTCCCTACGACTCCTTTAACAAGCGTCACCCCAAGTCAGTTGACCTTGATGGATCATTCCGAAGAACTCCATCCCGAAGGCCCGACACACTTATAGACTACCTCCCAGGCATTACTTCAAGCGGCGGAGGTCCTAGAGCCTACTCCCCCGGTAGCACTAACATACTCAACCCTCCTAGCGATCGCTTGTAAAGTTTCCGGTCATAAAACATGGGTACTGGAGTTTAACCCCGCAACACCCAATTGACCATCCCAAAACAGACTGACTTACGTGTCTATGGATTCAATGCAACACAGTCTAACCTTACCGGACTACACATGAATGACCAGAGCACTCGAGCCCGTAACCAACCTCAATACGCAACACAGCGCATTAGTACGTACGTCATAACTGGACTCTACATTGAGCCATATAAAACCTGACAAGTGTCCTCGAGACTCCTTTAAAACGACATCGAGCCAAAATGCTCAAAACTTCTTTTTGACCAATGATTAACGTTTTTCAAATAATAAACGTACTCGACCCATACCATGAAATCACACGCTCCAAAATACTTGAATGGACTCCAACACAGTTTAAGTCGGGACAAAAGGTTTTCCACATAGATTTATACTCTTTATCCTTTCAAAACGTCCCATAACACAAAATTAAACCTTTTACCCAAACAAACACTAAAAATGCCTTTTAACCAAATAATTTCATTTATGCAATAAATTACCAAACACACCCATTTATGACTAATTTATCCAAATGCCCAAAAATCCCCAATATGAGAGTTTTACAAGGTTTATAAAACTAAACTTCTCAAATAACCAAAACCCATCAAGTAACTCCACAAGTGATAATTTCATGTTAAACACATAAATACTTTAAAATAAACATTTTGGCATGTACAACGTTTTCACAAATCAATTTGAACTCACCTTGCTAGATTTAGGCTAAATCTAGATTTTAGCCCACTTAGAGCTTCCTTGAAGAAACTTGAATCCACAAGCACCATCCTTCCAAAACCTATATCCACACATTTTCAACCATAAATAATCATAATCAACCCTTTAGAATTGTTCCCCAAATATTTACATGAACATTTCATCTTATACCAAAAACCCTAATTTTCCATACTTGAAGAAGGAGAAGATTACCTCAACCAATAGCTTGAATCCACCAACCAAAACACTTATAGGTCACCAAAACGAACCATAAGTTTTCAAATCTTCAAGTGATGAAAAGGGTTTGGTGAAAACCCTAGAAACTTGATTAAGAAGAAGATGATGAAGTTACCTTAGCTCTAGCACCCAAAAACCTTGCTATAAGAGAAAGGGTCACTTGAAACCTCAGATCTTGGTGTCTCAAATGATCAAAAACACTAATGGGAGCAAAGGGTTTGGTTCTTGGGAGAGGGATATGAAATTGGTGAAGTGATTAATGAGAAATGGGAAAACAAGAGATTTAAAGCAAAACCCTGGACCCATCGGCGACCTTGACACGACGACTATGCCAAGGGCATAGTCGCGGGGCATAGTTGCCCGCTTCCTCCCACTCGCGGTACCAAATCCGTGATTGTGACACCTGCGAAGTAACCTGGGCACAATCGTTAGGCACTGTCGCCCAACCTGTACAGAGGGTCGTCCTCCCCCCGCGACCTTGCCCTGGCGATAGTGACACTTGTCACAGTCGCCGGGCACTGTCTCCCAGGCTGTGCAAGGCTTCGAAATTCTTTCGTTCTCGCGTCCGAACGCTCTGACACACGTAGGATTCAAAGCACCACGATTCTTACTCAAAAGTCATAGCCTAACGGTCAAGTCCCCATAAATAAATATAACCACATAAGCAAAACCCTTATTGAAAATTACGGGTCTTACAGTTACAATAATTTGCAATTTTTTCTGAAAGTGATCCCTAACACTAACACCATCGATCATTATTACGTGAGTGGAATTTTCGTTTTATTTCTTGTTTTTGTAATTTTCCTTTACAAATTTACAAAATATATTATATGTATATATATATATATATATTTATATTAAATTAAAATCTAAAAATAGTATATTATATTAAATGAACTCTTTGATTCTATATCACCCTCCTACCCCAACCGCTTCCCTTTCCCGTCTCATGGTGACCATCACCTCTCCTCCCTTTCCCGCTCAATAAACAACCACGGTCAGACTCCATGGTTGTAACAACCCAAGCTCACAGAAACATAACATAAACGCCAATAATATAAATCCATGCCAAAGGAAAATCAACAATTCAAATAACAAGGTTTGCAAAAACAACCTATTACACAACTGAGATTTAAAACAAAATAAACTAAGTCCTGGATCTAGCAAACAATCTTCTCCTACGCCACGCTCCCCGCCTACATCTTCTCTTTGCCCTTGCTAGAACCCTCTGTCGTACTTTCCTGAAAAGGTTTTAGTTTTTTAAAGAGCAAGGGTTAGACCGAAAGGTCTAGTGAGTTCCTTCTAATAACAGTTCACGCCAACGTCATGGAAAAGATTTATGGAAATATAAACCAATTCAGTTTTTAAAATAAAACATCATACTTACAAACATGTTTCTGGCACACACTACCGTCATGCGGAAGTGACATTTGGGACACACCCCCAATGGCATATACGGGACCCCCCGGTATGAGCATAGACGGGACACCCCCCCCCCCCCCGCGGCTTTAATAAATCTCGCATGCATAGAAAAAGCATATGTAACAGTAGAGATTTAAATAAATTTGCATCGTAAGATAACATATATATTCAAAAGAACTTTGGTTAGAAAACTCACCTCGATCTCCCAAGAACTTTCCTTACTAACGCCTTACAACAAAAACCTACCAATAAGTAAACAGGGTGGTAAGGACCAGAACATCTCTCACCGGTTAAGGTCCTGGTCAAGAACACCTTCCACACCCCCCTCCCAGGTTTCCCGAGTCTCAACTACACTCAACCCTCCCGGGGTCCCCGTCTCCCGGGGCTCCCCCGGCACTCCACCTTTCCTGGGCCACCCGACTCCCGGGTTCCCCGATACCACCACCCGGTCTCCCCGGGTTTCCCACAATCGGGACCCGACTCCTGGGCGCCGTTGCTGGATTCCAAAACTCGGTTGAGACCTGGTTCGATGTCGATCGGGCGATCTTCGTCGATGGTTTAGGCGCACGACACACACACACCACCAGCTACCGATTTCATCCCAAACTTGGACCGAACGAATTGGTTTAACACTAAAATGGATCAAGGTATTCCCCTTTTGATGAACAAAACATTAGAGGTGCAAGCATCTTCTAAATAGGGTAGAAATCAATGGAATCCCCCATTAGAACTCCATTAAAGATTAAACAAAACATCCAACCTTAAATAAACCTTGAATAGAGAAGGGTTAAGGCTTACCTTAAAGAACAATGGCAAGAATCTTCTCTAAACACCCTTTCTTCTTCAATTTCTCCAAAATGCCTTCTCCCCTACTTCTATCTGATTTCATAGCCGCCTCCAACAAAAAATGAAATTAGGAGATAGGGTGTTAAGGTTAAAACCCCTTTTTAATTAAATTGCAACTACCCCCTTCACTTTAGACTTTAGCAACCTCCCACCTAACTTTCAACTTTATTACTTTGAACCCAATTATTACAATATCTCCCCCTCAAAATAATTCCGTCCCCGGAATTCCATCGTTGAACAAACTGGGGTATTGGGACCTCATATCCGATTCCAACTCCTACGTTGCCTCTTGCCCCTCGTGATATCGCCATTGCACCTTCACAAGGTGGATTTCCTTAGTCCTCAATTTCTTCAACTTGTGGTCCAATATAACCACCAGCTCCTCTACATAACTCAACTTCTCATCCATACGGATATCATCCAACGGTACAATTACATCAGACTCCGCTAAACACTTCTTCAGGTTTGACACATGAAATGTAGGGTGAATTTCTCGCAGATCCTCAGGTAAATCTAGCTTGTAAGCTACTTCTCCAACATGCTCGACGATAGCAAAACGTCCAACGAACCTTGGTCTCGGTTTCCCTTTCTTCCCAAAACCGATTACTCCCTTCCAAGGCGAGACCTTTAGCATCACCTTGTCTCCCACTTGAAACTCAATTGGTTTCCTTCGCTTATTCGCGTACATTTTCTAATGGTCCTGAGCCGTCTTCAATCTCTCCCTTATCTGATTTACCTTATCGGCAGTCACTTGCACAATTTCTGGACCTACCAATTGTCTTTCTCCCATTCGTTCCAACACAAAGGGGTTCTACATTTGCGCCCGTATAAATCTTCAAACGATGCTGCTTAGATGCTAGAATGATAATTGTTGTTGTAGGAGAACTCAATCAACGGTATATGCACTTCCCATGAACCCTTGAAATCAATTGCACACGCTCTGGCCATCCGTCTGAGGATGATACACGGTACTAAACTTGAGTTGCGAACCTAACTCTCTTTGGAGACTCCTCCAAAAAGATGACGTGAAGCGTCCATCACGGTCCGACACTATAGACGACGCACTCCATGTCTGGACAGAATCTCGTCTATATACAGCTTGGCCAACTTCTTTAATGGGTACGTCTCCTTAATCGGTAGGAAGTGGGCTGGTTTTGTGAGTCGATCCACTATCACCCAAATGGCATCATGGCCCTTAGGTGATCGTGGAAGTCCCATGACGAAATACATCGCGATTTCATCCCACTTCCACACTGGTATTTCCAAAGACTGAAGTTCCCCATACGGTCGTTGATGCTCATCTTTAACCTTCAAGCACGTCAGACATCGCTCGACGAAGTGAGCGATGTCTTTCTTCAATCTGGGCCATCAATAACACTGCTTCAGGTCTCTATACATCTTATTGGTTCCCGGGTGCATTGAATAACGAGATTTATGAGCTTCCTCCAACACCTTCTTCTGAAGGACACCTAGTTTAGGAATCCATACACGATCTCCCAAGCATCTCACTCCACGACTGTCAATGGTTAACGAGGCTACAAGTCCGAAAATTCTTTCGCTTTTTGAATTCCCTTCCATAAGCGCTTCCTCTCGAAACTTCTTAACTTCATCCAAAGGTCAGATGTGTGCCATCTGGGTGAATCTTTAGGAATAAGAAAAATATGGTGATTCGTTTGTTTGAATTTTAGTGCCATGATAGGTGTCAACTTAAATTCTTCAATGCAAGTCTGGAATAAAATATTTGATGGTATGTCCACGTTACAGATAGTTGTTTTGAGGATAGGCGTCGACCCTCGATTTGGAGGACAGTGACCGTTGGGGTGCTTCAGTGCACTTTCGTTGAATTTGGTGTCTACAAGATAAGTGGTAACCTTAAGGATATTAGATACTGGCAATTAGGGGTCGACCATTAGTAATCTTGCAATTGATGAGGTTTTTGCTGATTTGACAATCGATGCTGGAATGCAGTACGTGAGTTGTGTAACCTTGGAGTTTGGGATATGATGGCACATTTCTGGATGAAACCTCAGTCCAATGTTTCGATCTGGGAAGTTTTGGGAGCCTTTATAGATGTTGTGCTTGTATGGTCAGCTTGAGGAATGGATCTATTGTTGTGCCGAATCGGACCAAACATGTTGTTGGGAATTCATCAAGGAAAGGACGGTAAATCATTATGGTTTTGATTGATGGAGAAATTTAATGAGAAAATCGATGTAGACTTTAAGTAGGAATCGATTATTGAGAAGGCCTTGATTTGTCGAGATTATAATTATCGTTTATGTAACAACAACGGGTGATCAGCTCAACAATTTTATATGTATTCCATCACCACTCGGGTAGGGTCAGCCTGGTTGCGAGTACTCGGAATTGAAAGGAGTATGGGCAAGCGATGGTTGGATCCTTTCTGCAAGGGTTGTTGTATCCTTGGAGGCAAGAAAAGAGTGTACGTAATTCAATGAAGGACGATTAGAAGTATTTAAGGGTAAAGTTCGCCTTAGAGTGTCCTTGATGGAAGTGATTAGTTAGGATCGTAAGCTACTCTTGAGGTGTTATGTGCAACCTAAGGTTGGGAGGCAGCTGAGATACACCGAACCATGGAATTGAGTTTGTGACGGCTCGTTAGGAGAAATTCAGTGACAACCATAACCGGGATGTAATCGGTTTCGTATATGAGGCAAGGTATCGTGGAAGTGTCCCTTTTGGATAGGGAACCAATTGATCTCACTAATGCGATGTGGGGTGTTTGGTTGAGGTCCGAAATAATTTTGAAATACTTTTATTTATCGTTTTATATGAATTTAAATTGTCAATAACTTAATCATTATTGTTCAAGACACTGAGATAAACACACACACACACATATACATATATTATATACATATTTTTCGCCTTAAGGCAACCTCGCCATAACTCGTAAGGCTTGAGGTTTGACTTCGCCGCCACATCTCACGCCATTTAGAACCTTGTATATGTATAGAACGGTAATCAAATGAGAACCGTAAAAATATTGAGGACCGTGGGGACTAATCTCAGTCATTAAAGAGTTTGAATTAAAGGTTATTAAATATGATGGCATTTTTGTAATATTAGTGAAACTTGTGTCTAATCTCACATCTAATTTAAAAAATAGAAGGACATATTAGGGTTTTTGTTAACAGTCCAACTTCTTTGACTTTTACTCCATCGTTGACTTAATCCCTTATGTCTCTCTCCATAGCTAATCAACATTTAGATCTGGGTTCCACCTGCAACTGCAAAGGATTATATGAGATTTCCTAATCCGTTCTCCTACCGCTGCTTCCCAGTTGATTGTAGTCGTATCCTTCACCACTCGTCGCCATCTCCTTCACCACTCGTCACCGTCTCCTCCACCAACTCGTGTCCTTCTCCACTCTACTCGTCCCGAACATAACAGGTATCCCCAAACCCTCATCTAATCTATACTTCTAATCTAGATCTGTTGTTGTTTGAAACCCTATAAATCTTTTATTTGTTTAAAGGATTGAAGATTGAATCAGGAATTGAGTTGTAAAAGTTGTTCCCGTGTAAATTCAGTCGCTAGAGATACACTAAATTATCGAGTTCCGACGGAATATAAACCCGAAGATTTCTTCTGGAGAGTGCAAGACTCATGACACACAAGGTCAAAACCCCTAGAAATGTTGGCTCATGTGACACCGGTCCAGTAACACGAGGTGTTTTCGTTGTTGTTCCAGTCAGACAACATGGTGGCACCATCGTCCACGACGGATTTTATGGATAGCAGAAAGATACCATCAGAGGTGAGAGAGGATGCACATTTTAGAAATAACAAAAACGAGAAGACACCATTGATGTAATGCTTCAACATGCTAAGTGTTTGTAAAAGACATTTTTTTCCTAGTTTGATTTCATGGGGTGGAATAGATTATAGATGAAAATTTTGTTTGATTTTATGAGGTGAAATAGATTATAGATGAAAACTGTTTTTGATTTCATTAGGTGAAATAACATATATACAAACATTATATTTGAATTTCATGAGGTGAAATATCATATTTATGAAAATTCTGTTTTTATTTCATGAGGTGAAATAGTATGTGTTTCATTTCATCTGGTGAATCTTCGTTACAACATGACGATTATGCCATTTTCATATGGTGAAACAACTTTTAATTAAAACCATAGGATCAAAACCAAATTAAGGCTTAGATTGGTCTCATGGTTCTCAATCAAGCAATCAAACAATCAATCAAGATATTGACAATATGAAGTTCTAGAGAGAGAGTGTAGAGAGAGAGAGTAATCTGATATTGATATGACAGTGAATGTTCTTGTTACATGATTTACAAAGCAACATGGTATTTATACCAAGGACTAAAACAACAAGCTTAATGACTAAGTAACCTCATATTGACTAAACACACTTTGACTTTGTTGACTAATCTTGACTTGACTTTTCCTATTAAATCTTGGATACAATAATACATTAACAATCTCCCCCTTTGTATTCAAGATTTAACAAAAATTTGACAATCGTCTTCAGCACTTGATTCTTCAATCTTTTGTCTTTTACAGTCTTGAACTTTGAAGCTCTTTCTGAAGTTGTTGAAGAATCTTGAAAAGTCTTTAACACTTTGCCGCTTTGAAAAGTCAACCAATCTTGAAAAACGAATCATTTGAAGTCTTGAATTATTTGAACTTTGAAATTCTTTAACTTCTTTGAAACACTTCATCTTTGAAAAACTTCGAGGGATCTTTGAACTATGTATCTTCATCACTGGAATCTCTGATCAGTCTTCAGAAAAACAAACTTTCACGAATTATCTGAATTTTCATCTGGCTTGAACTTTCAGAATTATCTTTAGAATTATCTTTAGAAAGTCTCTTTTCTTCAAATCAACTTTGAAATTTGAATCTTTCAGAAATTTCTTCCACTTTTTGACATCTCATCTCTGAAATTGATCTTTGTAGATATCTCCCCCTTTTTGATGATTGTGAGCTTCATGATCATCAAAACTTTCTCAATTTCAGCACTTTCTTTGAATCTCCCCCTTTTACAAATATTCTCCCCTTTTTTTTGAGATACATTTAACATTCTCAACACTTTGATCTGAATAGCTGAATCATGAACTGTATATACCCGAATCTTTTCAAATCCAGATATAATGAACTTGGTAACCCTGATTCAACAAATGAAACAGTTAGAAGTGCCTGTCAGTAACACAGAGTTACTGTGTACAACGAATGTACAATTTAAGGAGCTAGTTTGATGATGACTCCCCAGGACTTCCATTCAATCATTGAAAAACACAAGGTTTATCTATGAATGTTCTGACAGAAAAACAAATTTTCTGTGTGCTTGTGCTTATGTATGAAAGAATTTAGCACAATGATTGTGTTTCATAAGGCTCAAATTGTGTAAACTATTGAGACAACAACATATATTACACGAACTCAATGTGCATGAAAGAGGTGCGAAGGTGGGGCAACTTTCCTTCTTTTTCAATATCTAAATCTTCCGAGTGAAGAATAGATAGCAGATATGCTGCGTCCCCAAAGAAAATGAAACATTTCTTTGTTAAGAAAGAAACGAGTGGCTGGTGGGGTTAATGCAAGAGTTGACATGGGCTCGCTGCCTTTTTCAATGATGGTCACCAAAGAATGTGAACCAATCAGATTTTGTGGCTGCCCGGCTCAGAAAGTGGTTGGTGCAGAGTTCTGATATTCTTTTAACTCTGTTCTCACACCCTCTTTCTTTTTATCATTATGCTCACTTCTAACCAAACTCTCATTTCCATTTTACCGCTCCATGCAATGAGAAAAACTCAACCGGATGAGTTATCTCCCCCACTCTTTGATTTTGACCCCTCACCCCTCATTCACTCAAGGATAACTTCCTGGGTAGGAAACACTGGTTTGCGTGAATCCATGGAAGTTCTGTTTAAGCTCACACATGAATCCCATGTAAGTCCTAAAAGAATAGTTGCTCAACAGTTTAACTGAACAGTTAAGCACAAAATGTGATAACATTGTCAAAATGTATGCTCATGAGATTTGAGCAATTGAACTTTGAAGATTTCTCAAAACAAAGATATTAAATGAATGAAATGAAATCAAGAGAATTGTTTTGAGAATCAGATCAAATGAAATGGTTAGGGTATCAAAGAACTAGATATTTTGTTTATATGAACAAATATAAACAATTTAGCAATGAACGCTCAAGTTGAAATGATGATTGTTGCTCAACAACACTGATTTACAAACGGGGGTATTACCATCGAAAAATAGGTTCGTTTAGAGACATGGTATAACAAATTAAAATGAAGTACTGAACCGATGTGTGTGAATACTTTACAGTATATAGGAAAGATAATACACGAGTATTGATCTTTAGAAACACACGGTCAGTTAAACATTAAAGCTCAATATTGAAAAACATTTAAAATCACACTTCTTAATTCATGAAATCTTTTGAGAATAGAGAAGTGGTTTGAACATTTAAGAAATTGTTTTTCATGCTTAAAAGTTGTTCTTCTTTCAAACAATCAGAGATCTAGGATTAGAAGATATTTACCTTTAAGCTCCCCCTCAAATCAAGATAGAATGAGTTATTTTCTTTTAAGCTCCCCCTGGATATTTGCATAATATCCTTATCTGAATATTGAAGAACGGGTCCTGATCTGTCATGTGATCAGAAGCCACAATTCTTTACATTAAAGTTCGGGTTATAAACTGAAGTGTTTAGAAGCCATAACTCTTTGACTTTAAGGTCCGGGTTTTGAACTGTGTTATTCAAGAGCCATTATCTTTGACATTGAAGTCCGAGTTCTGAGTTGATTTACTCAGAAGTCAACCATCTTGCTCTCCCTATACCTGTGGTACCTGCGAAACAGATTTAACAGACTTTGTTACCCACTGGTATTTGGGTCCTGGTATGTTAGATTTAAGAATCCACTTCTCATTAGACTTATAACTTTTAAATCCAGAATTCTGAGAAGTTATTCTATAAGAACCGTACCAGTTGTGAGCAGATTCTTGTCGGACGAAATCATTCTCTCCACAGTAAGACCAACAGATCTTCCTTTGAGCAATCCTGATAAGATGATTAGTCGAGTAATATATATCAGAATTACCAAAAGATTTACCTTTGTGTGCACTGTTCTTTTTGGCACTGGTTGTGGATTTGAATGATTTGTCATTATTCTTCTCTTCATCAGAATCTTTTACTCTCCAGACCATCTGATTTTTCTTAGAAGACTTTCCAAGAGATTTGATGTAAAAATTTGCTGAACCATCAACAGATTTATCATAAAACAGATTTGATGGTCTGATCTGACTTGATTTGACAGTTTGTGGTTTGACACTTTTCTTTTTCAAAACATTTTTTTCATGGATAGAACTAGAAGCTGTTTTAAAAGAACAGACTGATTCTGTTGATTGATCAACAGGTGATTGATTAATCACATCAGTTAAAATCTTTTCTGACAAATTAACGTTTGCAGCTTCTAAATTCTTTATTTTTTCAGATAAAATGTGTCTTTCAGAAGTAAGTGTGTCAAACTTCTGTTTCAAATCAGATCTAGCCTTCTTTTCTTTTTGATAATCTGATGACAGAGCAGTTATTTTGGATTGGAGCTTTGATATTTCAGATTCAAAATGTGAACGTTCAAGCTCAAAATCTTTTTCCAAGTTCTTGTTCTTTTCAGAAATATCTTTGAAAATCCCACTATTTCTTTTTTCAACATTTCTCTTTTCAAGCTCATAAGACCTCTTGTTTTCTTTATTTCTCAAGTAGAAATCTGTGTGGGAAGTTCAGTTATTTTAGCTTCAAGAACTTGTCTTTCCTTTGCAAATGTGTCTCTTTCAATGATTAAAATTTTTTCAAACTCAGACACTTGCTTGGAAAGCTTTATGCATCTCAGCTCAAGATCCTTTTTCTCTTGTAAAATTTTCTTGGAAATCTCAGATGATTGTTGAGTTGAAGATGTCTTCACATTTGATTTTTCTTTTTCTGCTTGGAGACTTGTTTGCAGTTCAGCATTTTTCTTCTCCAAAGCAGATATCTGATCTTCAAAAGCCTTCAACTTGTTTTGAAGCTTGACTGATTCATCTTTCAGTTCAGATGATTTCTGTTCAGTCGTCTTCAGTTGGCTTTGAAGATTTGCAATCTTTCTATCTTTCAACTTTTAATTCCTTCTCACATGTGACAATTGTGTTTTCTTTTAGAACAATGATTTTCTCTCTTTCTTTAATCTCTTTCTCTCTTTAATCTCTGATCATTCTTCAGAAAAACGAACTTTCACGAATTATCTGAATTTTCATCTGGCTTGAACTTTCAGAATTATCTTTAAAATTATCTTTAGAAAGTCTCTTTTCTTCAAATCATCTTTGAAATTTGAATCTTTCAGAAATTTCTTCCACTTTTTGACATCTCATCTCTGAAATTGATCTTTGTAGACATCTCCCCCTTTTTGATGATTGTGAGCTTCATGATCATCAAAACTTTCTCAATTTCAGCACTTTCTTTGAATCTCCGCCTTTTACAAATATTCTCCCCCTTTTTTTTAGATACATTTAACATTCTCAGCACTTTGATCTGAATAGCTGAATCATGAACTGTATATACCCGAATCTTTTCAAATCCAGATATAATGAACTTGGTAACCCTGATTCAACAAATGAAACAATTAGAAGTGTCTGTCAGTAACACGGAGTTACTGTGTACAACGAATGTACAATTTAAGGAGCTGGTTTGATGATGACTCCCCATGACTTCCATTCAATCATTGAAAAACACAAGGTTTATCTATGAATGTTCTGACAGAAAAACAAATTTTCTGTGTGCTCGTGCTTGTGTATGAAATAATTTAGCACAATGATTGTGTATCATAAGGCTCAAATTGTGTAAACTGTTGAGACAGCAACAAGTATTACACGGACTCAATGTGCATGAAAGAGGTGCGAAGGTGGGGCAACTTTCCTTCTTTTTCAATATCTAAATCTTCCGAGTGAAGATTAGATAGCATATATGCTGCGTCCCCAAAGAAAATGAAACATTTCTTTGTTAAGAAAGAAACGAGTGGTTGGTGGGGTAATTGCAAGAGTTGGCATGGGCTCACTGCCTTTTTCAATGATGGTCACCAAAGAATGTGAACCAATCAGAAGATGTGGCTGCCCGACTTAGAAAGTTGTTGGTGCAGAGTTTTGATATTCTTTTAACTCTGTTCTCACACCCTCTTTCTTTTTAAACATTGAAGCTCACTTCTAACCAAACTCTCATTTTCATTTTACCGCTCAGCACAATGAGAAAAACTCAACCGGATGAGTTATCTCCCCCACTCTTTGATTTTGACCCCTCACCCCTCAATCACTCAAGGATAACTTCCTGGGTAGGAAACACTGGTTAACGTGAATCCATGGAAGTTCTGTTTAAGCTCACACATGAATCCCATGTAAGTCCTAAAAAGAATAGTTGCTCAACAGTTTAACTTGAACAGTTAAGCACAAAATATATGATAACATTGTCAAAATGTATGCTCATGAGATTTGAGCAATTGAACTTTGAAGATTTCTCAAAACAAATATATTGAATTAATGAAATGAAGTCAAGAGAATTGTTTTGAGAATCTGACAATATGTCAATCAGATCAAATAAAATGGTTAGGGTATCAAAGAATTGGATATGTTGTTTATATGAATAAATATAAACAATTATAACAATGAAAGCACAAATTTGAAATGATGAATGATGCTCAACAATACTTGAAAGCAAACGGGAGTATTACCATCGAAAAATTTGTTCGTTATAAGACATGGTAATAACAAAATCAAATGAAGTACTGAACCGATGTGTGTGAATACTTTACAGTATAAAGACAAGATAATACGCAAGTATTAATCTTTGGAAACACACGGTCAGTTAAACATTAAAGTTCAAAATTGAAAAACATTTAAAAGCACACTTCTTAATTCATGAAATCTTTTGAGAATAGAGAAGTGGTTTGAACATTAAAAAAATTGTTTTTCATGCTTGAAAGTTGTTCTTCTTTCAAACAATCAGAGATCTAGGATTAGAAGATATTTACCTTTAAGATCCCCCTCAAATCAAGATAGAATGAGTTATTTTCTTTTAAGCTCCCCCTGGATATTTGCATAATATCCTTATCTGAATATTGAAGAACGGGTCCTGATCTGTCATGTGATCAGAAGCCACAATTCTTTACATTAAAGTTCGGGTTCTAAACTGAAGTGTTTAAAAGCCATAACTCTTTGACTTTAAGGTCCGGGTTTTGAACTGTGTTATTCAAGAGCCATTATCTTTGACATTGAAGTCCGAGTTCTGAGTTGATTTACGTCATCAAAAAGGACCTTTAATGTTCGCCATTGAATATCTTTACGCCATTGAAAGTTATTTTCTCAATTTAATGTTCGCCTTATTACGTCATCGTTATTTATAATTTTTGTAACCTTTAATCTATCATTGTTCTTTTCATTTAATCTTCGTAACCTACAGTAGTTTTTATTTTTAGTCGTATTCTCTTCTTTTTAAAATGCAAGGACCCCAAGCAATGACAGGCTAACAACCTTAGCTTGGGTGTGGGGTGAAGTTAAGATTAAAACCAATTTTTGATGGTGAAAGTTAGTAGTTAATAATTATTTCCAATCATTCATTCAAGGTTATTTTTATAAAATTCAATTCCTAACAATTGATCGTTGTTGAAAATGATTAAAGTGTGATGGACTTAGAGATAAGCCGTCGTGACATATCAACTTGAATGATATGGAGATATATTCGAGAGAGTTATTTAGATACGAGGAAACTCGTTTTCATTCCATATAGCTTATACAAGGAATAGATTGTGCCATTGCCTAGACTTTTTCTATTTTGGAAACATTAGAATCAAGTCTATGGATGCGAGCCTTTCTCAACCTCGAAAGAGTGCCTTAGAAAATCTAATGGTTGGATATATTAATTATGACGTTTCACTTGATCTAATTGTCAAAAATCTTAACGAATCCCTACACCCTTGCTCCTTTTTAAAATAATTAAATTCTGTCAAATTAGTTGTTAAAAACCACCAACAATATTTCTTCAAATTCGCCATCTGAAATCATCTCTTTTATTAAACTTTTATTAAGCTTTTACACCTTTCCCTGTGGATCGATACTCGGTATTTTACCGTTTTATTACTTGTAAAAGACGACAACGGATTGATAAGTGTATACTTGCACTATTCACCGTTAGATAACAGTCCAAGAGATTAATTTCATATAAATCTCGTAACAAAAACATGTAAAATAATATGAATCATAACTTATGGTCAAACTTATTGGATGATTTTCTCGAATTTGGTTTCAAATGTGTATCTATATAAGATCAAACTTCTTGTATTGCTTTTAAATTGATTGATTTCTCGTTTGAATATGCTACTATATATATATATATATATATATATATATATATATATATATATATATATATATATATACGCGAAGGATCATGTGAGAAGTTGAGTTAACGTAAGAAGCGTAAGAAGTGGATATGAACCCTTGATCACTTATAATCTCAAACCCACCCATGAATCACGCTTCATAATGGAATTGGTCTGGTGCATTTTATCTTGGTGGATCTCATCCTAATGGTGCATGATTACAAAATTTTAAAGCTGATGTTTGAATTCATATAACTAACTGATAAACATAATAAAAGGCAGAGTAAATGTCTCATTTTGAATATAAAGAATCTTAAATATAATTAAGATAATCGTTAAATTCTAACAGAATACTTAATTATTATCTTTACAAAAAAAACATTACATTATTAAATCTAAACTAAATTATAATAAAAAAACTGAATTAAACAAATTATACAAATAATATCAATATACTTTTTTAAAATTTTATGGGATCTTCAAATTTATATTATATTCAAACATAAAACCATTATCGTTTTCTCAAAACAACATAAAATCGAAAATATAAAATTGACGAAAAAATAGGGGTTTTTGGCAGTTGTTGAATGGTTTGATGCAGGCTCTTATGATATAGTGCAAAATGAAATATAGTTGTTTGGTAATTGTTCAGAATGAATTATGGTGTTGAATGTAACACCCGTAATTTTCGGTAAGTAATTGTCACCCAGACGTTTATGTGACTTGTAAACAGTGGGGTTTTGTTGGGAAATGTTTTATTTAAAGTCCCTTGGAGTATCGGGAGTATTGGCAGTGAAAAAGTCGAGTTTCGGGGCTCCGGAAAGGTTCGGCGACAATGCCCGACGACTATGACGAGTCGCAGTCGCACTGTTGTAGATGGGAAACAAAAGTGGAAGAGCATCATGCGACAATGACCAGCGACAATGCCCTGGGCATTTTCGGGTGGCAATGTCGCCCAGGAAGTGCAGGGGGCTGTTAAATTCAGGAAATCAGTCTTCTTTCTCATTTTCCTCCTCCAAACTCTCCCCTTTCTCTCCCAAAACGTTTTCCCTCTTCTCCCTTCAAACCCTAACTCATATTTGGCTCAAACCCTTGTATTTTATGAAGATGAAACACCATCAAGTGGTAAAATGGAAATCTTTGGTCAAGGATTCACCATCTCCATCTTCTTCTTCAACCTCAAACTCATTGTTAAGTTTTCTAGGTTTTCGTCAAACCTAAGTGGTAAGTGTATTCCTTCCATTTCTAAACCTTAAAATAAGTTATAAATGCCCCATTTATGGTTTCCTAGAGTTTGATTTCTCTAAGGTCGGTTTGTAAGATTCTTGGAAGAATTGGGTCAAAACTAGGGTTTTGCCCAACATGGAAGTTTTGATGCAAAATGTTTGGGGAATGATTCTATATGGTTGAGTATGTATATTTATGGTGGAAAATCTATGTATATAGGTTTATGGAAGTTTTGGATCTTGAAGATTCAAGTTTTTCAAAGGAGCTCAAAGTGGGGTAAAATCTAGATTTAGCCTAAATCTAGCAAGGTGAGTTCAAGTTGATTTGTGAAAATGGTGTGCATGCCAAAACGATTATTTTAAAGTGTTTGTGTTTTACATTAAAATGTTAACTATTGATAAGTTTGATTATTTGGAAGTGTTTAACTTTGTAAACTTATAAAACACCCATCTTGGGGATTTTTGACTAGGTTGTTAAATGCATCGAAATGAAAATGATTTGATGACTCGTTTACCTAAATGGAAAGTATTGAGTAAGAATTAATTTTTATTATTGTTGGTATTATGTGCATTTTGTATCGGGAAATGTTTTAAAAATACCACCGTGTGAGTCATGGGCGCTTGGTCATTTCCAACCTTGCTAACGTTTCTGAAAGTCCAAGATCAAAGAATCTTTAGAGAGAGAAAGTAGAGAGAGAGAGAGAGACAAGATGCGCAAAACCAAAGTATTCAATAAGTGTGCGTGAAAGTCTTACACAAAACAAGACCAAAGGGACTTAAATACCCTTGGTCAGATACAACACTGATAAGCATTCTAAACACTGTATAAGACCAAGACCTATAAATACAATGATTACTATAAAATCAGACCTAACAATCTCCCCCTTAGTAATCATTGGCGCTTTAGTCTTCAAAAATCATCTTCTAAAATAGCACGGACCAACAAAGCGACTTTGTGAATCTTTCTGACTTTTAAGAAAAAAATTCTTCTCAACATTTTTCAGATTGAGTTTTCTTTGCATCAGCTTGAGCTCTAGACGACACACCTCTTTTAAATGACCTTGAATGAATTGTGGTGATCGGAGCAGAAACAGCAAAAGAAGAAGTTGTAGTTGAGAGAATAGAATCTTTGAGCGAATCTTGATCAGCAGATAAACGTTTGTGCTCTTTGTCTCTTTATCATCTCCTTAACATCTCTTAATTCTCCCCCTCATGACCTTGATGATCAGGATCAACTTGGTCATGCAAATGTTGGAGACGAGACGGCTTAAGATCTGCAAAATCAAAGAAACAGAGAAAAACAAGGGAGGTTTGCGCGTCACGAAGGATGCGCAAACTGGGGTTTGCGTTTCATGAAGGATACGCAAAGCAAGGTTTGTGTGTCATGTTTGATGCGCAAAACAAGTGCTTGATGCACAAAACTGACTTAGAGAAAGTTTACCTTTTGAAACCCTTTGACTCCCCCTACACAAATGCACTAGAAATGACAATTCAAGTTAGCATTCATATAAAGAAAATCAGATACTCCCCCTCAAAAACAGATATAATCTTTGAAAAGTATTCTCTTTGTTCACTCCCCCTTGAATAGTGCATAAACCCATTAAAATATATTTATGAGAACACAATGATCAAATATTAATGTAGAAAGAAAAATATACTGAATGTAAATTTTGAAACAACTAAACATAAAAAAATTTAAAATAAGTTTCTGAACTTATGAACCTTGGATTTTGGAAAAAGATGTAACTCAAGTATTTTATTGAGTAAACCGGTGATATTGGTATTTAAATGATTTATCGTATGAGTATAAACCTCTTGAGTAGTTGTCATTTAAATGTGTGTCATGGGACGTTTTGGAAAGAGTAAATGAGAGTATAAACTTGTTTGGAAAATGTTTTATGTTGGAGTTTATTCATGTAGTTGAAGCATGCGTTTGCATAAATGTGGTCGTTGCATTTTATTGAATTTTGCGGATTTTAGCGTATGGTCGTTTGCTTGGTTGAGCTTAAGGCTCAGTTTTCGGATTTGTCGGGTAATGGGGACTTTTGTCCGGTTTTAATAACTTAAGGTGGAGCTTTGGGTGTGAGTTGCATTTATTGCACTTTATTTTGGAAAATACATGTTTTGAGTGTGTGTGTCATTCAATTAGAGTCATGTATTTAGACTGTAATACATTAGATCCATAGGCATGTAAGTCAGTCGTGTTTAATGGTGATGACTCTTGGGATTCTCACTTTGGGAAATAATGTCGTGTTGGAATTGGTGTCGTCCCGGTTGTTTGGCGAAGAGGAACCTTTATGGGTTGTACTTCGGGACCATGAGTCTTGTGTTAGATGTCTAATTCTTGTGCACGAGGTTAGACATCGGGATTTATCAAGTAAAGAGTTGAGGCTCCTATCTTGAATGCTAGGGAGTAGGCACTAGGGGTCGAATGAGTACCCTGAGGATGAAACTCTGCTAGAGACCGAACAGGCAATAAAATCATGTATCCTTGAGGTGTAGCTCGACGGAGCAGGCAATATGGGATACGGTGTTTGGGACTTGAAATAAAGTCCGATTGGAGGTGTAGCTCGATGGAGCAGGCAATACAGTAATGACTGGAGGTGTAGCTCGGTAGAGTAGGCAATACAGTCACGATCTGAGGTGTAGTTCGACAACATGGTTATGTGGATTAACTTTCTGCCACATACAATGGAATCGGGTCTCCCCCGTCACCGAAAGGTGTTATTTGGGTATTAAAGAGTATTATTTTATGATTCATATTTTCGGTGGCGTGTTACATATACGGGTTAGTGTACTCAAGTTCTATGGGTTGTGTTTATACCCGCCCACGTTTGGGGTGCTTCGAGAAGTAAAATCTTGTTTCGTATTTTCATAAATTAGGAGTCTGATTTCTCTTCTCCTTTTGAGTGAGTTATGTGTTGAAATTAATTTACGAAGGAACGTGTTATTTTGGGGTCTTCGTTCTTAAAACCGTTTGTTTTGGAAAACGTTTAATATGGTGCCTCATTCGTTTAAAATGCATATTATTGGAAAACGAGTCGTTTTCACATGTGAAGCATGTCATTTTGAAAGATTATGATTTCAATTGTATTCTTCCTTTTTAAACGATTAATTTATATATGTTGAAAACTCTTGAGCTCACTAGGCGTTAAGCCTAACCTTTTTATTTGTCGGCATATGCATCAGGTTCCAGATGGGGGTTTGGTTCTAGCAGTACTATGAAGATATGTGTTTAGTTTTTCACAAGTGTAAGTATTTGGTGAAGTCTTCCGCAGTTTGGAGATAGTGACTACTATTGGGTTTTAGTAGCACCCGTCCTTATTATAGACTGTATGTATAGAATGAATGTGTGTATTGAGATTAAATCTTAAATTGTGATTGTAGACGAATCATTTATTGGTGTATTTAGAAAATTTTAAATTAGTTGCTATCTCTAGATTTGAGGGTGTTACAAGTTGGTATCAGAGCTTAAGTTTGAGAGATTTAGGTGTTGATTTCTGATACCTAGACTCAAACTAGCATTCTTCTAAGTATGAGAAAGTGAGATTGCACTACTAGACACTCTAAGATAAGATATTTTGAAGTTTACGGAGTCACTAGAATCGTGAATCGTAACGAGGGTAGCAAGGATAGTCATGTACGGTACGTTCATAATTGCGCCTGGCTAGCGTCATAGTGAACTTACATGTTACATGTATGTGCTTGAACCGCCCTTGTGTGAGGATCGAGGGGGTAGTGGATGAGTTTTCGAGGAGTAGTGGCTCGAAGAAGTTAATGTTTATAGCGTTGTCACTTGTAGTGATATTTAAGACATGACGAATGCTGGAAGTTGACCATTGCGGGTCAGGACAATTGGTTGGAGTAGAACCTTAGACTTATGGAATTGACGTTATTCGAGGAGAAATTGTAAGGTGAACCGATGAAATATTCGAGTATTGCTTTAAGATGTTGAGCATCCAGATGACAATAGTATAAAATTGAGAAGTGTAGTCTTAAGATGCTGAGTGCCGACCAAATTAATGCACAAAATTTATTTCTAAATAATTTTGCATAAATTGTTTCTCATGTTTTCAAAGTATAAAGTGAGTTATGTTACGAAATCTTGGTAGAGCATTTAGCACTCATCAGATTTTAAATCGTGAGCTCAAACATGCATGATTGTTGCATGTGGTTGCAAATGTTTTATTGAAAATCTCTTTATCCCCGTTTCGTGTCTAACACTATTTTCGGATCTTGTAATATCCGTGTTTTAATGTTATTTGGGTATTGGGCAAGTAACTGTAGAATTTTTAACCTTGACATTGGATCTCCTCCACGTATGTTAAGGTTTTAAAGAAAGAGTTGTTCCCATGTTCTTGAGTCAGAATTTTCTTGGGAATTTTGGATCTATTCGAGTCGTGTTGAATTTTTGGAGTTTAGTTTTGCGACGTTTTGGGTGCGTGAGTATACTTGGAGATGAATGGGTTTTAATTTTGTTGCATGTAAATTTACGAGCTTTTTGGGCGTCGTGTCTCATGAAAGTTTTGTTGAAAAGGGTCACTTTATCTTACGTTGTGGTTTTAGAATTTTGACATTTTTAGACTTATTGTCGTCTTATGCTTTTATGTTGGGAAACGAAAATTTTGACACCGCTTGATTTAAGCGTTAATGAGTTTTATGAAAATTCAGTTGAGTTTTATGGTATCTTATCGTACGACTTTTGCGTTGCGTAGATAAATTTTGGAACGTGGGTACATGCATTATTGTGTGCGTTAATTTGTGGGTTTTGTTAATAGATGTCTCCCATATGATTATTTTGGAGAAGTCTCAATATCATGCGATTTATCTTTGGGCTTTATACGAGTGTTAATTGTTGTACATTATACGTATTTAGATTAAGTTATACTGTTGGTGTGAGTAAACATATAAAAGATTTGTGTTATTTCATATAGAACTTTTGTTCTGAACATATTTCAGTTATTGATTTCACTGTTAGAAAATTTCCGCAATGCACTAAATGAGTATCAGTTTACATGTCGGTGTAGTTACTATTTTGGACATGTGCGTTTTACCTGTGCGACCCAAAGTTAAACTTGATTTGATATTTATGTGCGTCCCTGTCGTTTTACTGAGTTTTGGGGAAAAAACTAATGCATATGGGACTTGTTGAAAATTTTATGCCACGACGTCTTGCGGTTAAAAAGAAAGATTTTTAAGGTTAAAATTGTGAAGTTCTCTTTTGAAGTTGAACAAACATTTATTGCACGTGTTGGGGTGCAGGAAAGTATTTTCATGTATATAGTGTAAATTGTTGCGCATCTTTTATCATTGACCATATTAACGCAAGTACCGATCAAATGAATTTGGAAATGGTTTTATATGCATAGTGTTGGTAACAAGTTTTGAAACCTATCGGATGAACGATAGTGTATTTTTTTTACCGCATGATTAATTGTTATAAAGCTTGTGCATTTAAAAGTTTTATAAAAGTTTGAATTGACATATTAGCTGAAACCCTTGAACTCATTAGGCCTATAGATTTAAACCCCTGTCGTGAAAGGAGTTGTAATTAAGGGACTAGAGGAGTCCTTGGGATTTGAAGCGTCGGATAATCCAACTTGTGGTCAACCTTGAATTTGAGTTTCAGTTTTGAATCGGGTCATGCATGAATAGTGGAGGTATTAGATTTTGTTCCCAAGTTAATTAAGAGATGATATCTATGCTTCGGTAAACTATGGGATAAGGTCTTGTATGATTATCTACGCCTGGTTGGGTTCGATTTAAGGGGTTGCTTGTCTGTCCGACATCGTGGCATATGTTGATGGTGTACCGTCGTAATGGGTTTCCGTGATCAAGTAATTTTGTGGTCCGTCTGTTGTGGATGTAAGAATTGGGAATATTAGTCCTCTATTAAGTGTCAACCTTAATGCGACAATACTTTTGTGATGAAGTATTGGGCGGGATATCCATGTTTTGATGTCTCCGTTTGGTTTTAGGCGTCGACTTATTGTCTTGAAGTCCATGAATATGAGAATGCTTGGAAGTACCCCGTTGGGTCTTGGTAATGTTGACCTCTCTGAGGTGGAACTTAGTAGAAGGTTGGATGTTGTTGATTAAGCATCGACGTGTATAAGTTTTCCGTTGTGATAAAGGTCTTACTAAGGGAAAGTTTTGAGGTTGGGGTTGGATCGGAGTTGAGAGATAGTCGGATCTGTGTTAGCCGGTTACCTGAAGGACGCGTTGGTGCGCCTTGGAAGGCATCTTTATCAATATTAAGGATGGACCAGTAGGAATATGAGGATTCATGGGAGCTGGTGTTGATCTTTGGCTTTGGGTTCAGAATCTTGTGGATTTGAGGTGAATTGGCCGGTGAGATGTAGAGATCACAAACTACTCTTGAGGTAGTAAGTGTCATACAAGGTTGGGAGACAACCGTAGTCTTGTGGGTAAAGACTGCTTAGTGAGTTAAGTGTGCACTTGGATATAAGTGTAATGTGCCCAAGGAGGCTGCTGTCGGGAGTACCAGCATAAGAGTTATGGCAGTGGTTCTGGAAAGTGGAATAGGGACAATCTATCCTGCGGGCAACAATCCATTGGAATTTAGATTTCGAGGACAAAATCTCCTTTAAGGTTGGGAGGATTGTAACACCCGTAATTTCGGTAAGTAAATCTCACCCGGATATTTCTGTGACTTGTAAACAGTGGGGTTTTGTTGGGAAATGTTTTGTTTAAAGTCCCTTGGAGTATCGGGAGTATTGGCAGTGAAAAAGTCGAGTTTCGGGGCTCCGGAAAGGTTCCGCGACAATGCCCGACGACTATGACGAGTCGCAGTCGCACTGTCACAGTGGCGGATGGGAAACAGAAGTGGAAGAGCATCATGCGACAATGACCAGCGAGCATCGGAATGGCACCATTCGAGGCGCTTTATGGACGAAAGTGTAGGACCCCGGTTTGCTGACTCGAGGCGGGAGAAAAACAATTTGCAGGACCGGAGATTGTCCAAGCAACGACGGACAAGGTTAAAGGAATTCGGGAACGTTTGAAAGCGACACAAGATCGCCAAAAGAGCTATGCGGATAAGAAGAGAAGACCAGTTGAGTTCCAAGTGGGGGAACGAGTTATGTTGAAGGTGTCACCATGGAAGGGGATCATCCGTTTCGGGAAATGCGGGAAGCTTAGTCCTCGCTTCCTTGGACCCTTCACTATTTTGGAAAGGATCGGGTTTCAAGCTTACAGACTGGACTTACCACCTGAAATGAACGCGATTCACCCTACATTTCACGTATGCTACCTACGTAAGTGTTTGGCGGAAGAAGATAGTGTTATAACGTTAACAGAGATTCGGGTAGACAATGGCAACCGGTGCGTCGAGGAGCCAGAATCCATTTTGGAGTCGAAGACGAAGCAATTACGACATAAGGAGGTAAAAATGGTAAAGGTTCAATGGAAACACCACCGATGTACGAATGTGACATGGGAGTCGGAAGAGGATATGAAGAGGAGATACCCTCACTTATTTTGATCAGTAGTGATTTCGGGGACGAAATCCTTATTAGGTGGGGAGGATTGTAACACTCTGAATTTCGGTTTAAGAGGAAAACTGCAGGAAAACAGTGCCCCGCCCGGGTTAGGCCGCGCGGGCTAGGCCGTGCTGTGAGCTTTGCGGAGCACTGTCCGTGTGAGCATCCAGTGGGCGGCACGGATGACCGCGCGGGTTAACCCGCGCCACGATCCGCGCGCGCCCTGACGAGTTAAAAAGGGGATTTCAGCCATTCTTGCATTTATTCTTTCAACTAACTTCTCTCAAAACTCTCTCTTCACTAAATACTCCTCAAGATCGATACAAGAAACATCCAAACCATCATCCACCACATTTATTGTACAAATCAAGCCTCACCTAACCAAGGATCTTACCCAAGGGTTTCAAGTCTCAGGATCATTTTCTTCTTCCCTCCATTTCTAGGGTTCATCTCAAGTTTCTAGGGTTTTGCTATAAAACCTAGATTGTGAGTTCTTTTAACCATTTTCAACTGAGATACATGTCTTATATGTTATTTGTTATTACTTAATGTTCATGAATATATCTGATCACCTGATAAGTTTGACCTAACTACTACATTTGTGATTATTGGGGTTTTTTGACTAATAAGCATCATATGGACTTGGATGAGTTTATTGTTAGCATTATGTTGTCAAGATTGGGTGATATCATGAGTCCTATGGAGATTGTTGTTATACCTACATGTTTGGGTGTTTTGGGCCTAACATGGGATTGAAATCATGCGTAGTCTTATATATGTATGTTGTTGATGCTGGATATGTATAAAGATGGTTAGTGTATATATATATGTTGGATGAACCGTGAGTATGTGCTAGGAGGATGTAGCCTTAGGTGCCACCGGGACGGTATGCACCTAAGGCCTCCGCCACCGGGATGGTGTGTCGGGCCTTTGGGATGTTGTTCATGCGAGGGAACATCAAGGTACATTAACCACAAGGGCTGTGGTGTGGTGGTAAAGGCTTGGGGAGTTCATAGCGCTCAACCCGGGTTCGAGCCCCACTAGCAGCACTTGTGGCCACTGAGGATAAACTCAGGGCTGCACGCTTTAGCAGCTGGGCCAAAGGCCCTAATTGCCAGGGATTAGTCCGGGCCATAGGCCCAGGATACCCTTTCCAAAAAAAAAACATCAAGGTACATTGACTTGAGGTAAAACTCATTGGTGTGATGGATCTCCCCCATTGATTCCAGTATGGCCATGTGGACTGAGTCGTTATTATTTCCTTAACATGTCTCTTGAATATCATGCCATGTTTATGTTCAACTCACTAGGCCCGTTTGTCCTAACACTTGTTTGGTTTGATATGATATGTATCTCAGGTTCTAGCGGCGTGACGCCAAGAAGGTATAGTTGACTTAGATGCGAGCTTGGGGACATTTTTGGGATGCCAAGTATAGAAAGCTTATTTTTGTATTGGAGGACAACTTGTATTAATCTTGTTCCTAGATAGGATTTAGATTAAAGGGTTGTTTTCCTCTCACATTGTTATCTATTACAAACTTGTAATCTTAACAGGCGTTTATTGTCTCCCTTTTTGGGAGGAGCTCGTGCTATGGCATCTTTTGTTACCATGTTTTCCTTTTTATGGAAATTTTTGTTTATCCCAATTTTTGGGGTGTTACAAGTTGGTATCAGAGCTCTAGCTTAAGTGAACTAGGTGTCGACTTTCGTGTACCTAGACTGGTTGTGCTTATAGGATCAATGCCCACATGGGTAGAATATTCCTAGGTGGGGAGAGTATTAAGATTATGGAATTGCATTGATTAAGACTTATAATGACAACAACGAGAATTCTTATGTAAAATACGTTCAGAATCTCACTTGGCAGTGTTGTTTTGAATTTATGATTACGTGAGCATGCTTGAAATTGTTATTGTGATTGTTAATCGTTGTGGTAGTACGAATGGAACCGTTTATCTTTCAAAGGATTAATCGGTATGATCTTTATCATGTGTGACAATTCGCAATGGTAAACACTCGAAACATGCTCCAAAATCCACGAGATGGTCACATTGAAGTTGAGTCTTCCGCCGATCGACCTCCTTTGATAACAGATGCTGAAGGGCCACCCGTAATCGATGTATTGGGTGGAGGACCGGAACAAGTACCAAGGGTGAATCTCGGGACTAGGCGACCAATTGTGGAAGAGGTGGCCATGGATACGAGGATCCAAGACAATGTGATGCAAGCCATGAATTCGGCCATGGCACAACAACAAAATTTTTCTTGAAACTATTAGAGGACCATGATGCCAGTCACCGAAGAACTGAGGCAATGGCAGAGAATGCTGTGAATGGGTCGGGTGGCGGACCGATAGCCGTCGGATCGGAGGAACATGCAGTTAGGACTGAGAAGAAGAAGGATGGGGGTTGCTCCTTCAAAACTTTTCTATGCTGTCGGGCTCCAGAATTCTCTAGGACGACTGACCCGTTGGTATGCATGAAATGGATCCAAGACGTGGAAATGGCGTTCGAGTCAAGTGAATGCGCCGACTCGCAGCGGGTCAAATTTGCATCCCAACTGCTAAGAGGGGATGCGTTAAGATGGTGGAACGTTACCCGAAAAGCACTTACACCGGAAGTTTTGGCCAAGCTCACTTGGCCAACTTTCAAGAAGAAGATTATGGAGAAATATTGCAACGACAGGGCACTTGACAAAATCGAAGACGATTTCCGGAATCTGAAGAAGGGTAACTTATCAGTCGCTGACTACGCCAAGCAATTCATGGATAAACTGAGCTTGGTTGAACACTTAGCAAACGATGAGGGGGCGAAGATAAAGGCGTTTGTGAAGGGTTTGTCGGCAGACATGAAAACAGACGTGAGGAACGCTCACAAGAGCACTTTACAAGAGGTGATTGAGGCATCACAACTGGTAGAGGACGACATGATACAAGACAAGGAAGAGAAGAAACACCAAGGAGAAAAGAGGAAGTGGGAAGGGCCGACCGAGCCCGTGCGACCGTCCAAGCCCTTCAATGGGGGAAGGAATATGGAGTCGAGGCGCGACACGCTGTGATGCTCCAAGTGCAAGAGTAAACACTCGGGGCCTTGAAATCAGAGATCATCACCCAACCCCACTGAATGTTTTACTTGTGGCCGGAAAGGCCATTCGAGTAAGGATTGCCTCTCCCGGACGGGAGTTTGTTATGAATGCCGGGAGCCGGGACACTTCAAGCGGAATTGCCCGAAATTAGCAAAGAATCACCAAGGAGTTCCAAGTGTGGTGATGCCAAAGAAGGAAATCCAAACGAAGGCGCCGAGTTGGGCCTTCCAAATGACGGTAGATGAAGCGAGAGAGACAACGGACGTTGTGTCGGGTACGTTTCTAGTAAACTCTCTACCTACCCGTGTCTTATTTGATTTGGGTGCAAACCGATCATTTGTGTCTACTTCGTTTTGCAAGAGCTTCACTATTCCTATTAGCTTGTTGAATGATTCTTTAGTGGTAGAAGTAGCCAATGGGGAACAATTGTTAGTTCGGGAGTGCTACTTTGGTTGTACCTTAGATGTAGATGGGGAGCCCTTCGCGATAGACTTGTTACCGTCGGATATTGGGGGGTTCGATGTGATTGTCGGAATGGATTGGCTATCCAAGAATGATGCCGGTATAATTTTTTCTAAGAAGATGATTAGGGTACCCTTGCCAAAGGGGGACGAAGTGATAATCTATGGAGAGAAGAACCGAAAAGCCAACATGATTATCTCGTCACTCAAGGCACGCAAGGGCCTAGCCAAGGGGTGTATTTCGTACTTAGCCTACGTGATCGACGCGAATTTAGAAATGAAAAAGGTGGAAGATGTGGACGTGGTGCGGAAGTACCCGGATTTCTTTCCGGAAGATTTACCCGGACTACCACCAGAACGACAAGTGGAATTTCACATCAACCTCACTCCGGGAGCCGCTCCGATTGCTCGTGCTCCCTATCGTCTAGCGCTGACAGAGATGCAAGAAATGATGACGCAACTTCAAGAACTGAAATTGTCCTATTCAATCAAGAAATCAAACAATCAATCAAGATATTGACAATATGAAGTTCTAGAGAGAGTGTAGAGAGAGAGTAATCTGATATTGATATGACAGTGAATGTTCTAGTTACATGATTTACAAAGCAACATGGTATTTATACCAAGGACTAAAACAACAAGCTTAATGACTAAGTAAACTCATATTGACTTATCTAGACTTTGACTTAGAAACATTGACCTTGTTGACTTTGCTAGACTTGACTTTTCTAATTAAATCTTGGATACAATAAAGTACACTAACAATCTCCCCCTTTGTATTCAAGATTTAAAAAAAATTGACAATCGTCTTTAGCATTTGATTCTTCAATCTTTTGTCTTTTACAGTCTTGAACTTTGAAGCTCTTTCTGAAGTTGTTGAAGAATCTTGAAAAGTCTTTAACACTTTGCAGCTTTGAAAAGTCAACCAATCTTGAAACAAACGAATCATTTGAAGTCTTGAATCATTTGAACTTTGAAATTCTTTAACTTCTTTGAAACACTTCATCTTTGAAAAACTTCGAGGGATCTTTGAACTTTGTATCTTCATCTCTTTAATCTCTGATCATTCTTCAGAAAAACGAACTTTCACGAATTATCTGAATTTTCATCTGGTTTGAACTTTCAGAATTATCTTTAAAATTATCTTTAGAAAGTCTCTTTTCTTCAAATCAGCTTTGAAATTTGAATCTTTCAGAAATTTCTTCCACTTTTTGACATCTCATCTCTGAAATTGATCTTTGTAGATATCTCCCCCTTTTTGATGATTGTGAGCTTCATGATCATCAAAACTTTCTCAATTTCAGATATCAATTCAAGAGCCATTATCTTTATTACAAAACTTTCTCGAGAAGGGGTTCATACGACCGAGTTCATCACCTTGGGGAGCTCCGGTCTTATTTGTGAAGAAGAAGGACGGGTCTATGCGGATGTGCATCGACTACCGTGAACTCAACAAGGTCACCATGAAGAATAAGGATCCGCTTCCCCGGATCGACGATCTCTTCGATCAACTTCAAGGAGCGGGATGTTTCTCCAAGATAGATATGCGATCGGGTTACCATCAAGTACGGGTGAAGGAGAGCGATATTCCAAAAACGGCGTTTCGGACGAGATACGACCACTACGAATTCCTAGTCATGTCGTTCGGATTGACTAATGTCCCGACAGTCTTTATGGATTTGATGAACCGAGTATGCCGACCTTTGTTAGACAAGTCGATAATAGTCTTTATCGATGACATTCTTATCTACTCTCGGGACGAAGTGGAGCATCGACGGCACTTGCGGGAAATCTTGGAGATTCTTCGGAAGGAGAAGTTATTTGCAAAGTTTACGAAATGCGAGTTTTGGCTTCAAGAGGTCCAATTCTTGGGCCATGTGGTATCCAAGGACGGGGTGAAAGTGGATCCGGCGAAGATTGAAGCGATGATGAATTGGGAGCCACCGACGAGCCCAACGGAGATAAGGAGTTTCTTGGGTTTGGCCGGTTACTATCGACGGTTTATTCAGGACTTTTTGAAGACCGCAACTCCACTCACGGCATTGACGAAGAAGAACGTTAAGTTCTTATTGACCGAGACGCAAGAGAAGGCATTCCGGACTCTCCAACAAAAGTTATGCGAGGCGCCAATCTTATCCTTACCCGAAGGATCCGAAGATTTTGTGGTTTATAGTGACGCTTCTAAGCTGGGGATCTGGTGCGTTTTGATGCAAAGGGGAAAAGTAATCGCGTACGCATCGCGGCAACTCAAGGATCACGAGAAGAATTATCCTACGCATGACTTGGAGTTAGCGTTGGTGGTATTTGCTTTGAAGTTATGGCAGCATTACCTCTACGGGACAAAGTGTACGTTATTCACCGACCACAAAAGTTTAAAGTACATCTTTGACCAAAAGGACCTCAACATGCGACAACGACGGTGGTTAGAGCTTTTGAAGGATTATGACTATGAGTTGCTTTACCACCCCGGTAAAGCCAACATAGTGGCGGACGCTTTGAGCCGGAAGAGTTACGGGAGCGAAGTTAAGGTAACTTTAAATAGAATCGACGTAATATCAAGCTTAGTGGAGGACATCAAGCGAAGCCAAGCGGAGGCACTTCGAGAGGAAAACCTCAAAGATGAGATCATGGTGAAGCAACGGGAAACATTGACGGAGGATAGTCGTGGCCTTAAGCATTTCCAAGGGAGAATTTGGGTGCCGAAGATTGGAGGGATCCATGAGTTGCTATTGGCGGAGGCTCACAAGTCAAAGTACTCCATACATCCCTGTAGCACCAAGATGTATAGGGATTTGAAACTTTATTATTGGTGGCCGGTGATGAAGCTCGACGTGGCCAATTATGTGGAAAGATGCGTCACTTGCCTTCAAGTCAAAGCGGAGCACCAAAGACCTTATGGAAGCTTGCAACCATTGACCATTCCGGAATGGAAATGGGAGCACATCACAATGGACTTCGTCACCAAACTACCGAGGACCTTGAAGGGGCATGACACTATTTGGGTAGTGGTGGATAGACTCACCAAGAGTGCTCACTTCTTAGCCATGCGAGAGACTCTACCGATGGACAAACTAGCTAAGCTCTACATTGACTAAGTGGTGTCGCATCACGGTGTCCCACTATCCATAGTTTCGGATCGGGATAGTTGGTTCACATCTAAGTTTTGGGACGGTTTGCAAAGAGAGTTGGGCACGAAGGTCAAGTTGAGCATGGCCTATCATTCTCAAACCGACGGGAAAAGCGAAAGGACGATTCAGACTCTTGAGGACATGCTTCGGTCATGTGTTATAGACTTTGGAGGACACTGGGATTCACACTTGCCGTTGGTGGAATTCGCGTACAATAACAGTTTTCATTCGAGCATCGGAATGGCACCATTCGAGGCGCTTTATGGACGGAAGTGTAGGACCCCGGTTTGCTGACTCGAGGCGGGAGAAAAACAATTTTTGGGACCGGAGATTGTCCAAGCAACGACGGACAAGGTTAAAAGAATTCGGGAACATTTGAAAGTGGCACAAGATCGCCAAAAGTGCTATGTGGATAAGAAGAGAAGGCCGGTTGAGTTCCAGGTGGGGGAACGAGTTATATTGAAGGTGTCACCATGGAAGGGGATCATCCGTTTCGGGAAACATGGGAAGCTTAGTCCTCGCTTCCTTGGACCCTTTACTATTTTGGAAAGGACCGGGCTTCAAGCTTACAGACTGGACTTACCACCTGAAATGAACGGGATTCACCCTACATTTCACGTATGCTACCTACGTAAGTGTTTGGCGGAAGAAGATAGTGTTATACCATTAACAGAGATTCGGGTAGACAATGGCAACCGGTGCGTCGAGGAGCCGGAAGCCATTTTGGAGTCGAAGACGAAGCAATTACGACATAAGGAGGTAACAATGGTAAAGGTTCAATGGAAACACCACCGAGATACGAACGTGACATGGGAGTCGGAAGAGGATATGAAGAGGAGATACCCTCACTTATTTTGATCAGTAGTGATTTCAGGGACGAAATCCTTATTAGGTGGGGAGGATTGTAACACTCTGAATTTCGGTTTAAGGGGAAAACTGCAGGAAAACAGTGCCCCGCGCGATTTAGGCCGCGCCGTGAGCCGCGCGGAGCACTGTAAGTGTGAGCATCCAGTAGGCGGCACGGATGATCGCGCGGGTCAACCCACGCCACGACCCGCGCGCGCGCCCTGACAAGTTAAAAAGGGGATTTCAGCCATTTTTGCATTTATTCTTTCAACTAACTTCTCTCAAACCTCTCTCTTCACTAAATACTCCTCAAGATCGATAGAAGAAGCATCCAAACCATCATCCACCACATTTATTGTACAAATCAAGCCTCACCCAACCAAGGATCTTACCCAAGGGTTTCAAGTCTCAGGATCATTTTCTTCTTCCCTCCATTTCTAGGGTTCATCTCAAGTTTCTAGGGTTTTGCTATAAAACCTAGATTGTGAGTTCTTCTAACCATTTTCAACTGAGATACATGTCTTGTATGTTATTTGTTATTACTTAATGTTCATGAATATATCTGATCACCTGATAAGTTTGACCTAACTACTATATTTGTGATTATTGGGGGTTTTTGACTAATAAGCATCATATGGACTTGGATGAGTTTATTGTTAGCATTATGTTGTCAAGATTGGGTGATATCATGAGTCCTATGGAGATTGTTGTTATACCTACATGTTTGGGTGTTTTGGGCCTGACATGGGATTGAAATCATGCGTAGTCTTATATATGTATCTTGTTGATGCGGGATATGTATAGAGATGGTTAGTGTATATATATATATATATATGTTGGATGAACAGTGAGTATGTGCTAGGAGGATGTAGCCTTAGGTGCCATCGGGACGATATGCACCTAAAGCCTCCGCCACCGGGACGGTGTGCCGGGCCTTTGGGATGTTGTTCATGCGAACGAACATCAAGGTACATTAACTTGAGGTAAAACTCATCGGTGTGATGGATCTCCCCCATTGATTCCAGTATGGCCATGTGGACTGAGTCGTTATTATTTCCTTAACATGTCTCTTGAATATCATGCCATGTTTTTATTCAACTCACTAGGCCCGTTTGTCCTAACACTTGTTTGGTTTGATATGATATGTATCTCAGGTTCTAGCGGCGTGACCGCCAAGAAGGTATAGTTGACTTAGATGCGAGCTTGGGGACATTTTTGGGACGTCAAGTATAGAAAGCTTCTTTTTGTATTGGAGGACAACTTGTATTAATCTTGTTCCAAGATAGGATTTAGATTAAAGGGTTGTTTTCCCCTCACATTTTTATCTATTACAAACTTGTAATCTTAACAGGTGTTTATTGTCTCCCTTTTTGGGAGGAGCTCGTGCTATGGTGTAACACTCTAAATTTTGTTTAGGGAATTTTCTGCAAGAAACAGTGCCCCGCGCGGGTTGCCGCGCGGGTTAGGCCGCGGCACTGTCCGCGTGAAATGTAACGACATGGCGCGAGTTACCACGCGGGTCAACCCGCGCCACAAGCCGCGCGGTCTGCCTGGCGGGTTTTTTTGGGTTTTCAGCCCCATTCTCTTCATTCTCCCAAATCTGTTTCCTCTCAAAACACTCTCTTCATTTATTACTCTCCAAGGCTGAACCCTAACCCTTCCAACCCCCAATCTACCACATTTATTGTAAGATTCAAGCATCCTCAACCCAAGGATTTCAACCAAGGATCTCAAGCTTCAAGATCATCTTCCTCCTCCATCCACTTCTAGGGTTTCTTCCAAGTTTCTAGGGTTTTGATATAAAACCTAGATAGTGAGTTTTCTTTACTAAAATCTTTAAATGAGATACATATCTTGAATGCTTACTTGTATTACTTCATATACTTGTACAAATCTGATCACCTGATAAGTTTGACCTAACTTCTACTTAAGTGATATTTGGGGATTTTGCTATTGATTCGCATGTGGGATTGTTGAGTTGATTTATATTGTTGTTATTGAGTATGATGGCGTTATACCACGGGATTTGTGAAGATTATGGTCAAACTTACATGCTTGGGTGTTTTAGACTTACCATGGGATTGAAATCATGAACAATATGCATATGTATCTTGTTGATGTGAGATATGTATAGAGATGATTAATATGTATATGTATCTTGTTGATGCGGAATACGCATAGAGATGGGTAGTATATATATATATATATATATGTATGTGTGTGTGTTGGATGAACCGTGACCAGGTGCCAGGAGGATGTAGCTTTAGGTGCTACCGGGACGGTATGCACCTAAGGCCTCCGCCACCGGGACGGTGTGCCGGGCCTTTGGGGTGTTTTCATGAGAACAACATCAAGGTACATTGACTTGAGGTAAACCTCATTGGTGTGATGGATCTCCCCCATTGATTCTAGTATGACCAAGTGGACCGAGTCGTTATTAATGCTTTAACATGTCTCTTGTTATCATGCCATTCTTTTGTACAACTCACTAGGCCCGTTTGTCCTAACACTTGTTTGGTTTGATATGTATCTTAGGTTCTAGCGGCGTGGACGCCAAGAAGGCATAGTTGACTTAGATGCGAGCTTGGGGACATTTTTGGGACGCCCATTATAGAAGCTTATTTTTGGATTGGTTCACAACTTTTGTTAATCTTGTTCCTAGATAGGATTTAGATTAAAGGGTTGTTTTCCCTCTCGTTTGGGGTGCTTCGAGAAGTAAAATCTTGTTTTGTATTTTCATAAATTGGGAGTCTGATTTCTCTTCTCCTTTTGAGTGAGTTATGTGTTGAAATTAATTTACGAAAGAACGTGTTATTTTGGGGTCTTCGTTCTTAAAACCGTTTGTTTTGGAAAACGTTTAATATGGTGCCTCATTCATTTAAAATGCATATTATTGGAAAACGAGTCGTTTTCACATTTGAAGCATATCATTTTGAAAGATTATGATTTCAATTGTATATTTCCTTTTTAAACGATTAATTTATATATGTTAAAAACTCTTGAGCTCACTAGGCGTTAAGCCTAACCTTTTTATTTGTCAGCATGTACATCAGGTTCCAGATGGGGGTTTGGTTCTAGCGGTACTATGAAGAGATGTGTTTAGTTTTTCACAAGTGTAAGTATTTGGTGAAGTCTTCCGCAGTTTGGAGATAGTGACTACTATTGGGTTTTAGTAGCACCCGTCCTTATTACAGACTGTATGTATAGAATGAATGTGTGTATTGAGATTAAATCTTAAATTGTGATTGTAGACGAATCATTTATTGGTGTATTTAGAAAATTTTAAATTTGTTGCTATCTCCAGATTTGAGGGTGTTACATTGAATGGTTAAGGGAGACCCAAGATACAAACAACCTCAAGAATAACAGACTACATTAAAATCGAGATGTATCACGCTGCATTGCACGAGTACAATTCTAAGAGGAAGGATCATGCGAGAAGTTAAATATCTTGCGAGAAGGCGATAAGTGTTATATCATATATGATTACACGGCTTGTGGGTGTGCTTAATCATATATGATTAAACGTCTATGCATTGCTAATATAACATGTGTTTAATCATATATGATTAAGCTTGTGTATCATATATGATTAAACATTTCTCGCCTTCTCGCAAAATGTTTAGCTTCTCGTTTGAACCTACCCCACAATTCTAATATATATATATATATATATAGAGAGAGAGAGAGAGAGGGGGGGGGGGTTCAGTTGTGAACCTAACCTTTATTATAAACCAAGGGACAACGAGATTGTGGCACGTGTCCCCATTAATGATAAACAATGAACAAGAATTTCTGATAACATTCATGATGAATGTTCACCCCATTCATCATTAATATCATGTTAATGTTTGATAGACGTGGCGCTCTCTCGTTTGTCTTCCGTTTCACAACATAAGTTAGGTTCACAACTGAATTTACCCCTATATATATAAGGTCGGGGTTGGATTCAAATGAGAACATTGACTAATCAAGAAAACACGAGAACAATCAAATTACATGTGCTTTTAAACTTAAATTACGTGTAAAATCACATGTGATGCGTGCGATCTTGTTCGCAACCTTGATTGCGGTGCATGTGATTTCAGTGGAAAATCACAATGTGATCTGACCGTTTTTGTGTTTCGTTATGTTAACCATGTTCTCCCATTTCTGCACGCCTATTTGTTCCTTCATCCCTCCAGAGGTTCTCGACCTGCTTTAGTCTCTAAAAAACTCTTGCAGCTGAGACGGTAAGGTTAAGCTGCCTAAATTGATTGGTAAGATGTGTGCTCATTCACCCCTCTTCAATTCCATATATATATATATATATATATATATATATATATATATATATATATATATAGTCCACTTATTTTGTAAACCCAATTTATCTTGTGAACTTGTAAACCAAGGGTATTTAGGTTTTTTTTTTTCAAATTTATAATTTTAGGAATAATTCATATTTTTAGGAACAACCATCTTCCTTAATTTTCTCAATTATCTCCATCTCTCTCATGATCCACCATCACCATCCAGTTCCCGGCAATGTCCTCCGACTCCGGTAACCTTCCTCCAATTCCGACGAATTTCATAAACTGTTCGAGTTTCATAAACTGTTTTTTCATGAGCTCTTTTTTTTCGAAATTTACAAGTTTTTTAACTTTCATAAACTGTTTTTTTCGAAATTTTCACGTTTCGTAATCTGATTATTCATATGAGAAAAATATATGAAACTTAAAAATCTGATTATTCATATAGTATAAAATAAATTAAATTTCGAAAATATATGATTATTTCGAAATTTTCTGATTATTCATATGAGAGAAAATATATGAAACTTAAAAAATCCAACAAACATATTACGAAACCGTTTATGAAATTTGAAAATTTCGAAAAAACAGTTTATAAAACTTAAAAAACTTGAAAATTTCGAAAAGACGGTTTATGAAACTTAAAAAACTTGAAAATTTCGAAAAGACGGTTTATGAAACTTAAAAAACTTGAAAATTTCGAACAAACGGTTTATGAAACTTAAAAAACTTGAAAATTTCGAAAAAAACGGTTTATAAAACTCGCCGGAATTGGGGGAGGTCGCCGGTCGGAGGAGGTAGCCGGAGTGGGAGGAGGACGCCGGAATTGGATGGAGAGGATGGATCATGAGAGGAAATCGTCGGAATTCCAGGGTAGGAGGTCGCCGGAATTTTATGAGAGAGAGGGAGAGAGATGGAAGGAGATATAGAGATAATTGAGAAAATTAAGGAGATATATAACCAAAATTAGATAAATTCAAATTAGTTATTAAATTTAAAACTTAAATTATTTAAAACCTATTCCCAAACCACCATTTCCCTATTTTTTTTAATAAATTTAAATCCGAAAATTTATCAACCGTCGATCAAAATAATGGATGACTTATATTGGTTTACATAGTTCACAAGATTAAACTGATTTACAAAATAAGCTCTTTCTCTCTCTCTCTCTCTCTCTATATATATATATATATGTATATATATAGTGTTTGGTTCATTTGAGAAATGGTAAATATATGAGAAATAGAGAATTAATCCTAGCCATTCATATGGTCAAGATCGGATTTGACTAGTCAAATATTGCGGCTTTGACCGGTCAAAAGTTGCGGCTTTGACTGGTCAAAAGTTGCGGCTATCCCAAAAATAGAAGGACAATTTCGTAAATTTTACAAAACACACGGGTTGTGTTCATATATGAACATGTATAATTCACATATGAATTATATGTTCATATATGAACCAGTGCAATTCACAACTGAACTCTTTTAACTGATTCATATATGAACCTTTGTGATTCATATATGAATCAATTGAACTAACTAACAGATTCATATATGAACCTTTGTGATTCATATATGAACCTTTGTGATTCATATATGAATCTGTATGAATCACAAAGATTCATATATGAATCTGTATGAATCACAAAGATTCATATATGAATCAGTTGAACTAATTAACAGATTCATATATGAATCTTTGTGATTCATACAAATTCATATATGAACTCATCCCGTGTATTTTACGAAATTACCCCTCTACCTTCTATAGACCACACAAGGAATTATCCGGTGCTTCGCGGTCAAAGCCACAAATGTTGACCAGATGAATGGCTAAGATTACTTCTCTATTTCTCATATATTTACCATTTCTCAAATGAACCTCTCCATATATATATATATATGTATATATATATATATATATGTATATGTATATATGTATATATATATATAATCTTTCATTGTGCACATGAGGACAAATCTTAACCATTGATCAAAACTTAGAAAACTAATAAATGGTTAATACATAATAAGGTTAATTGTGAAGTGATTAAAGACAAAATTGTAATTTTGAATCAACGCCTACCTTCTTTGACTTTTTATTTTTATTTTTAATAAAAAAAAATTACCCCCTTAAACTTTAAAATAATTTATCTTAAAAATTACTAATATTTTAATCAAACAAATTACATCAAAAAAACGAGAATTTTGTGCTCTTCGATATGACATCCATTTCGATATAGTTTTTTCTTCTTCGTTTTAACCGTTTTTTACGTGAAATTCTATATATGTGTTATATTCATTATGAATATGCATGCACGTCTTCGGGTATCCACATTCAGTATGAATAACAAAGGTGAACGTTCATTCACTATTCATAATGAATAATATCGTATGCAGGATGAATAATATAATATTCAGGATTTTTTCGTTTTAACCGTTTTTGACGTGAAATTCTATATATGTGTTATATTCATTATGAATAAACATGCACGTCATCGGGTGTCCACATTCAATATGAATAACAAAGGTGAACGTTCATTCACTATTCATGATGAATAATACAATATTCAAAATGAATAATACAATATTCAGGATGAATAATACACGAATCCATAATTCATGTATTATTTATCATGAATCGTGTATTATTCACCCTGAATGTTCTATTATTATTCATCATGAATGTCAGGATCGAATTCTCAACAAGAATTAATTCTCAGAAACTATATCAAAGAAGTTTGCGGAATAACACTTTGATATTCAATGAAATAGTAAATCAACACAGTAAATATGAAGAACAAATTGTAAACTTATATTGAATGCTTTAAGATTACACACTCAACCTCAATATTGATGAACAGGCTCACCAATACAAATTCTACTTCTCTAGAATTAGGATCTATGCCTTGAGGTTGTTTTTCTCTAAAAGAATGAAAGCTTAAAATTTTTTTAACTATTCTAAACAATACAATATATATACTGAATACAAAGATAATTACAATAAATAAAATATCTTCAGTATATCTTCTATGTATATCTCTAAGCTTCCATGTATATCCTTTCATACGAATCTTCATCATATAAGCAGTATTAATCTTCAGCAGCATTAACTTTCTTCTAGCAGCATTAACTACTAAGCAGTACTAACCACTAGCAGTACTAACTAGCTAAGCAGTACTAACTTTGTTCAAGCAGCACTAACTTTAACTAGCAGTATTAACTACTAGCAGTAGTAACACTCAGCAGTATTAACATTTAAGTCTTCTAGCAGTATTAACTCTGAACTAGCAGCATTAACCATACTTGAGTTTTTCTTCAGTTCCCAACAATCTCCCCCTAACTTGACTTTTAGGAAGAGAAGTCAAGTTCTTCAAATTTTCTTCAAGATGCTTTCAACACCTCAATTCATACTCCTAGATTAGGATCCAAACCCAAACTTTGATTAATGATTCTGCTAACCACAATCTTTACCATTTCTGAATCTTTTGAACATGTAAGCTTTGCATTCAACATTGCTTGTAATTTGGCCTTGCTGTGATCATAGATTTTATCAACTAAGTAGTACTCATGATAAGCTCTGTCCACAGTGATGACATAGACTCCACACCTTTCAAATATCATCCAGTTTTCTATTCTTTGGAATTTATTCTGTAGATGCAAATCTCTGATCACATGTTGAACTTTGCTAGGGTCAAACATCATGCATAAGTACTCCATAGCTAATCTGATTAAGCTCATTCCTTCTCCTTTCAGTTCCTTTTCATATATCTCCAACCCAACTTTAAACATCTCTTCTAAATCTGATCTTGAACAACTTCTTATGAGTCTACCCCAAGTAGAGTACACTTCATATAGATCTCCCATTCTCTTAAGCCTGAAGTATTTCTTCCTTTGATCTTCCAAAATATCCCAACAGATAACTTATGGAGCTTTCATAGAGATGGGATCAACTGAAACTGGTTCATCAGCTGTTGTAGTCATATAAAAATCAAGATTATATTGCTTATTGGATTGTTCTGGGTTCTTTACAGATTCAGTTGTAGAAGTAACTGAAGGTTCTGCTGTTTCTGCCGTTTCTTCAACTCTTGGCCTTTTGTTCTGCTTCTTGGAGGCAATTGACTTCACCCTCTTCACAGATGTAGCTTCTATACCAACACCTTCATGTTCTTCCTTCATCTCTTCAGTTTTATCTTTTGAAGGTGTGGTGTCCTCAGGGAATGGCTTTTGAATATTCAGGTCATGCCTTTCCTTCATTCTTCTCTCAGCCTCTTCCCTTTGGACTGAATCACCTTGAAGCTTAAGCATCTCTTTCTGATATAACTCCTTAACCTGAGTGTATGCCATGTTGGTGAATATCTCCCCCTTAACACCAATTGCACCTTTCAGGAAATTTATCATCTTTCTTCTTTCCTGATTGGCCAAAAATGTTTTGGAGGGTTGTCTCTTTTGCTTTTTGAATGGCATTCTTTGCTTAAAAACTTTCACAGAGCTTTTCTTGGCTTGAGCTGCTTCTTTGATGCTTTTCTGATATTCTGCATTCAACTTTCTAGCCATGATCTTTGCAAGCTCTCTATCCTTCTCTGATTGAAGTTGTTCTTCTTTTTCCATTTCAGCCTGAAGTAGCTTTGCCATTTCTTCATCCAACTCAATCTGACTCTTTTTCTTGGCAGGCAGTTCAGCTTCAACCATTTTCTCCTTTCCTTTTCCTTTTGTCTCCTTTGCTTTTTCTGTTGCCTTTTGTTGAACTTTTCCTTCATTGATGACTACTCCCTTGGCCTTTTGAGTAGCCTCAGGAGTGTCATTCTTTGCTTTGACTAGTGTTTCTACAATTTCCATTTCTTCAACAGAAAGCCCTGTTACTGCTGCTTCAGCAGTATTAACAGTTTCTGCTGCTTCAGTAAATTCTGATTCTTTTTCTGCCTCTTTCTCCCCCTCAACCTCAAATGCCCTCTCAGCTGGATTTGCTTTCTCTTTTTCAGCCTCTTTCTCCCCCTTGTTGGAAGCATCTTTATTAGTTGACCTCTTCTTTAAAACAAACTGTTTTCTTCTCTTCTTCTGTACAAGCTTTGTCACCATCTTCTTTAATTTGGCAATCTGAACTTGTTGTGACAGGATTACCAGCTTCATCTCCTCTATTTCTTTTCCTTGTTTTAGAACATCTAGGTTGATGTTACCCATTGCCTCCATCAATTCATCATAGTTATATCTGTCCTCACCTTCTCCAGAAGTGTTACCCTCCTTTGAAGGATCATTGGATCTTTTATTTGTGGAAGTCTTCTGCCTTGCAGAGGCACTATCCACCCCTGTGGTTTCTTGGCACCAGGGACCTTCAAATGATTGCTCATTCAAAGTTGCCATGGGGGAGGTCTTATTGATGTTACCACTTTCCTCCTCTGTACTAGCAGGAGTAGTGGCAGCCTCATCACCCATATGCTCTACCTCCACCTCAGAGAGCACCTCCTTTGGGTTGGGAGACACCCTTGTGGTTTCCCTTTGGATATTCTCTAGGGGAGAATTCTCCCTTAGAGGGCTTATAGGCTTAGTGGGTAATGGTACAAGAAGGGAAGGAGCCTTCTTTACCTGTTTTCTCTTGTAGGTTTGGGTGATGGGAGAGGTTGGTTTTTCAAGAAGGGACTGGGAAATTGATTTTGAGAGGGAAGGTTGGGCTTGGCTAGCAGTGGGTTGGTCTAATGGGGGCCTTGACCCTGCTGCCATACCTTCATTGGTTTGGGACACCACCATCATTGTAGAGAACAATGGGGTGTCAACTCCTTCAGAGTCCCCAGCAGATCTTCTCATATTTGAGAAAACCTTGCCTTTGGGGGGTTTAGGTACATATACCCCAACAGGTTGAGGTATATCCGTTAATTCATGAGTAATAACTTCTTGTACAAACCTGGGATACATAAAAAAGCTCTTTTTGTTTCCCATGTTTGAGACAAGATCATTGAAAATCATTTTAGAGAAATTATACTTTCTGGCAGTGGCCAAGCATACCAAAGCATAAGCAATAGTGCTGCTGAACTCACTCCATCCAGTAGTCTTTTTGGATATACAATGCATAAGAGTATGGACAAAGAAACGCCATTGGGGTGAGAATTTTGCTTTAGAAAATTTGAAAACACCCAATGGGCCTCCATACCCCATTCTTGTAAGATTTGAAAACAGTTCATCATTTGGGATAGAAGTTATACCAGATGCATCGTCTAGACGTAGACTGATGCGAATAACTTCTTCAGTAACTGTAAGTGATTGATCACAGATTCTTGTCTTGATCATTTGCACACCATTTTCCACAACAATGGTTGCATTAGCCCAGAACTGCCTTTGATGCTCAATGTAGATTGTAGGGGATACAGTAAGAGCATGAGCAATGTGGCTTGACTTGAGGAAATCCACAATCTGATGAAATCCTGAAGCTTGCTTTGGCTTTTGTAGCATCGCAATCTCGTTGTGCTCGTCGATGAACGTCATGGATGCCATTGATCTTAGTGAAAACTTGCCTGAAAACTTCGAACTTGAGAGAGAAAAGGTTTTGAGCGCAAGAGAACAGTATGCAAAGAGTCGTTATGAACTTTTAGGCGGGCAAAGAGTATTTATAGTATTCGGAATATAAGCAGTATTAACCTAGAGCAGTATTAACTACTAGCAGTAGTAACGGCTAGCAGTATTAACTAACTAGCAGTATTAACGGCTAGCAGTATTAACTAACTAGCAGTATTAACTGAAAGCAGTATTAACCACTAGCAGTATTAACTGAAAGCAGTATTAACCACGAGCAGTATTAACTGAAAGCAGTATTAACCACTAGCAGTATTAACTGAAAGCAGTATTAACCACTAGCAGTATTAACTGAAAGCAGTATTAACCACTAGCAGTATTAACTGAAAGCAGTATTAACCACTAGCAGTATTAACTGAAAGCAGTATTAACTACTAGCAGTATTAACTGAAAGCAGTATTAACCACTAGCAGTATTAACTGAAAGCAGTATTAACTACTAGCAGTATTAACTATACTTACTCCTTTTAAACTTGCTAAACACTGAGTACTGCTATGTATATCCTGAAAAAGAAGATTAGTAACACCAAGAATAAAAATATACAGGTATAAAACCACTTTTTGAGAAGAAGATTATTCAGAGTTTATCATTCCTACACTTGTTACCAAGAAAGTGAATCTACCCACATCAAAAGCTTTAGTGAATAGATCAGCAAACTGATTATCAGTGTGAACTTTGACAACTTGAATAAGTTTCTTTTCATTACAATCTCTTATAAAGTGATACCTGATTTCAATGTGCTTTGTCTTTGAGTGCTTGACTGGATTATTTACAATGCTAATAGCACTGCTGTTGTCAATAAAGATTGGAGTGTGTAGAAAGGTTACCCCATAATCCAACATTTGATTCTGAATCCATAAGACTTGAGAACAGCAACTTGCAGCTGCTATGTACTCTGCCTCTGTTGTAGATGTGGATACTGTGGTTTGTTTCTTGCACTGCCATGAGACTAGTCTAGCACCCAAAAACTGACATCCTCCAGAAGTAGATTTTCTGTCCAAGTTTGCCCCACCTAGATCACTGTCTGAGTATGCTATTAGGTCAAAAGGTGAGTTATGAGGATACCAAAGTCCCAATCTGGGTTGCCCTTTGAGATATCTGAATATCCTCTTAACAGCTTGAAAGTGAGATTGCTTTGGCCTAACTTGAAATCTTGCACATACACAGACTGGAAACATTATATCTGGCCTTGATGCTGTGAGATACATGAGAGAGCCAATCATGGATCTATAATAATGCACATCCATGTCCTCCCCCTCAAGATCTGCTGTGATCTGCTTGTGTGTTTCCATAGGTGTGCTGGCAGGTTTTGATTCTGAGAAACCAAACTTGGTTAGGATATCCTGCACATACTTGGATTGACATATGAAAATGCCATCTGACTTCTGTTGAACTTGGAGTCCAAGGAAGAAAGTAAGTTCCCCCATGAAACTCATTTTGAACCTTTGATGCATTAAATCCTCAAACTCCTTGCACATGTTGTTTCTTGTAGATCCAAAGATAATGTCATCAACATAGATTTGGACCAGCAAGATATCCTTCTTCTTTCTTTTGATAAATAAAGTCTTATCAATGACTCCTCTTTCAAAGTCATTTTCCAAGAGATAGGATGACAGAGTGTCATACCATGCTCTTGGGGCTTGATGTAATCCATAAAGTGCTTTCTTTAATTTGTATACCTTGTCTGGATAGCTTGGGTTTTCAAACCCTGGTGGTTGACAGACATATACTTCTTCTTCAATTGATCCATAGAGAAAAGCACTTTTTACATCCATTTGATAGACTTTGAAGTTCATGTAAGAAGCATAGGCTAGGAATAGTCTGATTGCTTCTATCCTAGCCACAGGTGCAAAAACTTCTTCATAATCTATACCCTCTTCTTGAGTATAGCCTTGAGCCACCAGCCTTGCTTTGTTCCTTATGACAATACCTCTTTCATCTCTCTTGTTTCTGAAAATCCACTTTGTGCCAATTGCTCTGTGACCTTTAGGAAGGTCTACTAGATCCCATACATCTTGTAGCTTGAACTGTAACAGTTCTTCTTGCATTGCTTCTATCCAGCTAGATTCTTTCATAGCATCATGTGCCTTTTTAGGCTCAAGCTGGGATAAAAAGCAAGAAAGGACTGTATGCTGTTGATCTTGCATTTCTTGAAGCCTGCTTTGATGTCTAGTCATCATAGGAGAAGAGATATCTCCTATTACCAGCTGTGGAGGATGATTCTTTTGAACTCTTGTGTTATGACTAGGTTCTTCATTCAGTCCAGCCTCTAGATTAGAGTCATGCAATTCAACTGAAGTGTTTTCAGATGCCACTTCTGATTCTTGAGTCTCCTCATCTCTAGTGTCTTCTTCACTCTGACTTGGTTCAGTAAATGATTCCTTTTCACAGTCTTCATTTACTGTGGGTATGGGAAAAATCACAGATTTAGATATACTTTCTTGAACTTGTGTGATCTCTGATTCTCCACTACCTGTTCCTGTATACTCATTACTGAAACCAAAAGAGATAGTTAGTGAGTCAATGTCAAATAGCCACTGAGGTCCAGATCCAACAGGATTTGGTGTGTTCTCATTGCATTTGACATTGTCACTTTCTTCAATTATTCTAGAAGAAGAGTTAAAAACTCTGTAGGCCTTACTCTGAGATGAATATCCCACAAGAAATCCATCATCTGCTTTGCTATCAAACTTACCTAAGTGAGATTTGGTATTTAGAATTGTACAAGGACACCCAAAAGGTTTGAAGAAACCAATAAAAGGTTTTCTTTTATTTAAAAGCTCATAAGGGGTCTTGTTCTTTTGCTTGACCACTAGAACTCTGTTTTGGACATAACAAGCAGTATTAACTGCTTCAGCCCAGAAGGTAATTGGTAATTTTGAATCAGCCAACAGAGATCTAGCAGCCTCTATTAGTGTCCTATTTCTCCTTTCAGCAACACCATTCTGTTGAGGAGTCCTAGGAGCACTATATTGTCTCTCAATGCCTTTTTCTTCACAAAAGGTGTTTAGATCATGATTTTTAAACTCAGTTCCATTATCTGATCTAATGACTTTTACTCTTTGATTAGTTTGGTTTTCAATTCTTAGAATAAAGGATTTGATAAGATCACTTGTTTCATCCTTAGTCCTTAGAAAATATACCCAAGTAAATCTGGAGTAATCATCAACAATAACTAAGCAGTAAGATTTCTTGCCTATACTCATAACATTTGTAGGACCAAACAGATCCATATGCAATAACTGGAGACAAGTAGAAACAAAATTTAACTCTTTGGTCTTATGAGAAGTTTTGTGTTGTTTGCCTTTCAGACAAGCAACACAATGATCATCACATGAAAAGACTTTTGAGGGTAAACCTCTTACAAGGTTATTTTTAACAAGATTGTTCATAGTCTTGAAATTCATGTGACACATCCTTCTGTGCCAAAGGGAGGATTCATCTATAGAAGCTTTTGAAACAAGACAATTTAAAGATGAATCACTATCAACATTGTCCAAATCAAGACAGTAAACATTGTCCTTCCTTGGAGTTCTAAGTAGTATCATGCTTTCATCAACTACCTTGAACCCTGGAGCAAGGATCATACACTCAGTATTAGTAAATAATATACTATGTTGTTTGTCACAAACCTGTGATACACTTAACAGGTTGTACTTTAATTGATCAACATAGTAGACATCCTCAAATGTCATCTTACCTTTGGTGACATTACCTTTTCCACTTATCTTACCACCAGTAAGATTGTCTCCAAATGCAACATGTCCTCCATTGATATGTTTGAAATCCTGAAGGCATGACATGTTGCCTGTCATGTGCCTAGAGCAACCACTATCAACATGCCAAATGCTCTTTCCCTTGAGCTGTTGGTTGCCCTGCACATTAGATAAATCAATTAGTATGAATGGGGACCCAAGCAAAAGTTGTCTTGGGTCTCCCTTTCTCATCAAAGTATTTACATTCCTTTTTAATGAGGTTTTTAAACTCAGAGCACTCTTTATTAGAGTACTTTGTCAATATTATTGGCTTAGCAGAACCAACACTAGAAGCAGTACTAGCCTTAGAAGTACTAACAGAGTTAGCAGTACTAACCTTGTTAGCAGCATTAACATTGTTAGCAGTAGTATTACTTCTAGCAGCACTATCATTGTCAGCAACACTATTTGTGGTAGCAGTACTAACAGTTTTAGTGCTTTTAGGAATCCACATATTGACACTTTCTTTAACAGACTTTTTCTTCAAGTGGCTTTTAGTTTTAACAGTTTTCTTAGCCACATGGTTCTTTTCAATTTTCTTATAACCAAAGGGTTTTTGCATGGATCTTTGGAAATTCATCCTTTGTTTCATAGGATTGAAATAACAGAATTTTGCAAGATGATTCAATTTGCCACAGATAAAACAAGGTTTTGGTCTATTGATTTTACTCAGATCAACCCCTTGTTTCTGAGCCCATTGATTATTCCAGTTTCTTTGATTTCCTCTTTTTAAACCAGAATTTAGGCTCTTGGCTTTATTGCAATCACACTGTTTGCAAGGACCTGGATTCACAACTGTGGTCTGTTTGTAATGGACCTTACCAGACTTTCCCTCTGTCTTCTCTATGTCCTTGGATTTGATCCAAGCCCTTCCACAATCATCATTGGTGATAATGTTATTCTCTAGAGGAATCTCACCACTCACCTTGTTCTCCTTACTCTTGCCAACCTCTTTCTCAGTCTTATCCTCAACAACTACCTTATCTAAGGGATCTATTTCAGTGGCTCCCTCAGGCAAGTCCTTCCTATCTTTGGTGTCTAACAGGTCTGAAGTAGGAGGAATGTAATTGTTGTTATATGGTGGAGGTGTTGCATTGTACCCAATTCCTCTTCTCAGCTTATCATGAATCTGATTTTGTAGTAAAGAGTCCATTGCTTTAGAAGCATTGGAAAACTTTTCTACATCAAGCTTAACCTTGGTTAGCTCCTCTTTCAGTTTTTCACTCTCCTCTTTAGATTTGGTCAGTTTAAGTTCTAAATCCTTTTTCTCCCACTGCCAGTAATTTGTGTCATATGAGTGTTGTAGTTCATTGGCTTGAAAACCTTTGATCTGATCTTCAAATCTCTCTACAATCCTTACATAGTCTTTTATATCTTTTTCTAATCTCTTAAGGTCATCACTCATCTTCTGATTGTGATCCCTGTACCTTTTAACAGTGTCTATGCAAGTTTTAGAACAGAGATTAGAACTTACCTCAGATGGGAGATCAGATACTTTAGCCATAAGAGCTTGATTCTGAATAGTTTCTTCGGCTTGATCACTCCAATCAAACCCCATTCCTTGTTGAGAAACAAGGGCTTGAGCAGAGTTTCTGTTGTTATTGAAACTTCCAGATTGAGCTTGTTGATGGTTGTTGTTGTGAGACATTCCACTTCTGCATTCTCTAGCAAAATGTCCCTTTTGATTGCATTTGTAACATTCCACCTTGGACTTGTCAAATCCTGCTCCATCTTCTCTTCTTTGGGAGAAGTTGTTCCTTCCAGTTCTTTTGATGAACTTTTTAACTCTCATGGAGAGCATGGCCATCTGCCATTTAATATCCATCTCTTCCAGATCATCGGGATGGAGTTGTTCTAAGTCCTCATTAATCAAAGAGGAATTTCCATGATTAGAAAGAAAGGCTTCAAACACAGAATCAGTGCCTTTATCTTGATTTGTTCCATTAGCAGCATTAACTGATTCAGGGTTAGCAGTAGAATCAATTGATGCTGATAGGAGTGCAGCATTATGAATATATCCAGAAGGCTTCTTCTTTGCCTCCACCTCAGCTTCAAATACTCTAAGATCATTGTACAGATCATCAAGTTCTTTTTCTTCCAACTGATCATTCTGTCTGAATGACACAGTGTACATGGTCCATTCATCTCCAAGGGACCTTAAGAACTTTCTGTTCACATCATCTTGATCAATCTGTACTCCCATAGTAGCTAGTTCACCAATTAGTTTATTAAACCTGTCAAAAGTTTGAGTCATTGACTCATTCTTAGTTGAGATGAAGTTTTCATACTGTTGCTTTAAGATTGCCTTTTGATTTCTCTTTGTACTTTTGGTACCTGAGAATCTCTTCTCTAGAGCATTCCAGAGCATCTGTGCATCAGTGCAATTGCAGAATTGGTGTTGATACTCATTTGGAATGGCCAAGAGCAGTGTGCTCAAGGCTTTCATCTCTGTCTGCCTTGTCTTCCTGTCTGCATCTGTCTTTGGAGGGGTTCTTTTGCCATCTTCACCAATCTTTCCTTCATCAGATGGGCCATTCTCAATGATGTCCCACATAGAGTAATCTGTGAGGAGAATATATTGCTTGATTCTGATCTTCCACATGTCAAATTCATTGGATCTAAGCATTGGAACTTTTGAGACCAAAGTACTGCTTGATTCTGTAAGATCTTCCATGATGAATAACTGTTTCTGAGAGAGTTTTGCTCTGATACCACTTGTCAGGATCGAATTCTCAACAAGAATTAATTCTCAGAAACTATATCAAAGAAGTTTGCGGAATAACACTTTGATATTCAATGAAATAGTAAATCAACACAGTAAATATGAAGAACAAATTGTAAACTTATATTGAATGCTTTAAGATTACACACTCAACCTCAATATTGATGAACAAGCTCACCAATACAAATTCTACTTCTCTAGAATTAGGATCTATGCCTTGAGGTTGTTTTTCTCTAAAAGAATGAAAGCTTAAATTTTTTTTAACTATTCTAAACAATACAATATATATACTGAATACAAAGATAATTACAATAAATAAAATATCTTCAGTATATCTTCTATGTATATCTCTAAGCTTCCATGTATATCCTTTCATACGAATCTTCATCATATAAGCAGTATTAATCTTCAGCAGCATTAACTTTCTTCTAGCAGCATTAACTACTAAGCAGTACTAACCACTAGCAGTACTAACTAGCTAAGCAGTACTAACTTTGTTCAAGCAGCACTAACTTTAACTAGCAGTATTAACTACTAGCAGTAGTAACACTCAGCAGTATTAACATTTAAGTCTTCTAGCAGTATTAACTCTGAACTAGCAGCATTAACCATACTTGAGTTTTTCTTCAGTTCCCAACAATGAATAATACATTATTCATGATGAATAATATATGAATGACCCGTGAAAGTGTAGACACATGACACACTTTCTTTTGTTTCCCAATTCACAACCGAAATTTGGTTTAATTCATTATGAATATGTATGGCATCCCCGGATGTCACACATTCAGTATGAATAACAAATGTGAACGTTCATTCATTATTCAGGATGACTAATATAGTATTCAGAATGAATTACACAACATTCATGACGAATAATACACGAATTCATGAATCGTGAATTATTCACCCTAAATGTTGTATTATTCATTCTGAATGATACATTATTCATGATGAATAACACATGAATGACCTGTGAAGATGTGGAGACGTGACACACTCTCTTTTATTCCCCGATTCACAACAGAATTACTCGATAGGTTCTCGATTCGTCTTGATGGGTGTTGGGTTATGGTGCTGAAGAAACGTGATGTCTTACGACGTTGAAGAAAGTGTTGAAGAAGGTGATGTCGAGTTACATACTTACGGTGTCGAGACGTTGTACAAACTTGAACGTACATAAATATTCATAATGAATATAACACATATATAACATTTCACGTAAAAAACGATTAAAACGACAAAAAAACTATATCGAGATGGATGTCATATCGAAGAGCACGAAATTCTCGTTTTTTTATGTAATTTGTTTGATTAAAATATTAGTAATTTTTAAGATAATTTATTTTAAACTTCAATTAGATAAAAAAAATTTAATTAGAAAAGAAAATAAAAAATCAAATATGGTACGCGTGTATTTAAATTTTCTTTCATTTTTACCTATAAACATTTTAAAATTAAAAACTATATTTAATATGAGTTGTTGGATCAAAAGAGATCGAGTGACTGAGATTTGTTCTCACGTGTACAATGAAAAATGAGTTTTCATTTGAACTTTCCTCTCTATCTCTCTCTATATAGATAGATAGATAGATAGATAGATAGATAGGATAGATCAAATGAAAACCACTCTAATTTTACAAACTGTGAAAATCATCGATTTCATTACTGTATATATAATTTTTAACCGGTTTGTTAAATATAGAGAGGAAAAAAATTGTTTCTTGGGAAGTCTCCCGGCGGTTCAACCACCACCAACATTTCCCCCTTTCTTCCGATTAATGCTTTCAATTTTTTCTCTATAACACAATCGCATATTCACACGCTTTCCTCAAAATAAAACTCGTGCATGCCTCTAGCCACTTGGCTCCTGTACACACACACACACGACCCTTCACCTATATATATATATATATATATATATATATATATATATATATATATATATATATATATATAATCAAAGGAAAATCTTCAAACAATGAAAACTGAGGAACACCCTGATAGTCTTTCATCCGGATGGTATACATTTGTACATACAATTAATTTGTAATATGCACATGTCCATATGTACAAATGCATAATGCACACGTACATAAAAAACCAAAAAAGAACTTAATTACTTGTATACACAATTGCATACCGTCCATAATGAAGGGTTACCAGAGTATTCCTTAGTTTTCCATTTTTTTTGAGGTTTTCCCCAAAACCTTCCTCCCTCTCTCTTTATATATATATATATATATATATATATATATATAGAGAGAGAGAGAGAGAGAGAGAGAGAGTGTCAGGTTCAAATGCAACAAATGTATATTTAAAAGAACACGATAATTAACAAAATCATTAGTGACTTTACATTAAAACACGAAAAAACAACTTTGGCCGCGACTTCAGGTTCGCATAACTTTTTTGCGCATTAATGTAAAATCTCTAATGATTTTATTAGTTTTGGTGTTGTTTTAAATAATTATTGTTCTCGTTTGACCCTCCCTCCCCCTCTCTCTCTCTCTCTATATATATATATATATATAGTATTATATAAGATTATACCACTTCCCCAAAAATTTATAACCGAACCTCCATCACCCACTTTCTGGCTTAGCTTCAATCGACTTCAATTAAATCCAATTTCGCCTTTGGGTTTTTCTTGATTCGTTGCTAGCTGCCATTGTTTTACCACAAGCTTACAGACAAAGAACTGGCGTTGATGCTCACATTTCCATTCTTTATATCATTTTCGTAACTCTCGCCCTTTCACTTTCCATAATCTTTCTGTAAATTTCATGTGGGCGGTGAAGAATTTGAGCTTAATTGATTTCGTTTGCCATTTGGGTGTCATGGGGAACACGACAAGATTTGTTCTTGGCATAACTGGGAAATTCATCAATGATCTCTTGAGCTTTCTCGTGTTTTCCGTGCTCGATGTTCTCGATTTGATCTTGTGTTACGTGTATAAAACGATCGATTTCTTCGTGGAAGCCGAATGGAAGCCGTGTTACTGTTCTTCGCCGAAGCAAGCGATCATTAGCAGCGGCAACATTTTGGTGTCGGAGAAAGGGGAGGCGGAGAAGATCGTTTGTCTGACGTCGGCCAAGTTGCAGCTCGAGGAAATCTCGGATACGCTTTACACGCGGCCGTCGGTGGTGTTGGAGGTGTCGAAAACGACTGTGAAACGTCGGAAGGTGGTTGACGGTTTGAATTCGGCCGCCACGAATGGGGTCCGGTCGTCGCCGTTCGTGGTGAACGACACGCTGGTGGAAATGATCCAAGAAAAGATCGGTGCCCATAAGTCGCACCCCGTTCCACGGTGGTCCGATTGCGATTGCGATACTTGTAACTCGTGGTCGAACTCGTGTAAAGATACCCTTTTCGTCTATACCGAAGGCCGTAAAGGTTCGTAAACTTAATAACCTTTTTCATCTTCGTAGAACCGTTTGGTTAAGGTAGAAAAATGAAAATAAGAATGAAAATGAAAATGTAAGTTTAACCTAAAAATGAAAATTTGGGCTGGTGAATGAGAACATTATATTATATAAAACGATATAGTTTTTTTTTCTAGATTTAATTGATTACTGTTTAATATCTATAATTAAATACCTTTTTTTGTTGCAGATAATGTTAGTGAGAATGTGTTGTTCATTCATGGGTTTATATCGTCATCGGCATTTTGGACGGAGACGTTGTTTCCGAACTTCTCGAGATCGACAAAGTCGAAATACCGGTTATTCGCGATCGATCTTTTAGGGTTTGGGAAAAGCCCGAAGCCACACGATTCGCTATACACGATGAAGGAGCATTTAGACATGATCGAACAATCGGTTCTCGAACCCAACAAGATCAAATCGTTTCACATCGTGGCTCATTCATTAGGCTGCATTCTAGCTCTGGCGCTCGCCGTTAAATACCCGAACTCCGTCAAGTCGCTCACCTTGCTCGCGCCGGTAAGTATTCTTTTCGCCCGAAAACGGACACAAGTTTTAATTATTGTTTTAATTTTTATGGTGACAATGGCAATGGTGATGGCAGCCATTTTTCCCGACGCCAAAAGGGGAGGCGGCGGCACAGTATATGATGAGAAAGGTGGCGCCACGACAGGTGTGGCCGTTGATCGCGTTCGGAGCGTCGATGGCGTGCTGGTATGAGCATGTTAGCCGGACGATTTGCTTGCTGATCTGCAAGCAACACCGTACGTGGGAGTTTCTTGTCAAACTCATCACCAGAAACAGGTGAAATTTAACTCATTTTCTTTATTTTCCGGTCAACTCCACCGTTTCAATCCACCGAATTTAGATTTATGACGACAATTTCGTCGGCCTTATTCATCGTCATTACTAAATATTTTTAATTCTTGAATTAATTTCAAGAAAATTACATAAATAAATCTTTAATCCATACCATATGCTATAATACAATTTTCAAAATGTTATGTCAACTTTAAAAATTCTTTCTCGTACAATTCTTTCTATTCAATTTCTTAAGTAAAAAAAATATGTATATAAAAAGTCCTTTTTAATTAAATAATAATAAAACTATGGGTAAGTTTTTTTATTTATTTATTATAATTCAATACCCAAATAATTTAATAATTAAATAAATATTATAATTAAATAAATAAATTAAAATCTACATATGTATCACAAGACGCATCTCGGACTCATAAATGCATTTATATAGGAACGGTTAATTAAATTGTTTTCTAGATATTGCAAAATTTTATATTTTTGTTCTATATATTTCTTAACGTTTTTAAATACCCCCGATTTAAATGTCGAACCGTCACAAAACTCATCATTTTTACGCTTTCAAAAATTCAAACAAGTTGTAAAATTTTACATTTTTACGTATTATTTTGTGCGTTTTATAACAGTTCAATGATCAAAATGCAAAAGTTTACATTTTTATCGTGTAATTTTGAAAGATTCTTATTACCAGTTGTTTAAAAGTAGAATACCAGTTGTTTACAATCATTTTTACGGATTCGACAAGTCGTGATCTTGAAAGGAGGCTCTTTAATGATACGGTAGCATGTTGATGAAAGATTGTTGGGAGGAATCGATTACATCAATGACGTCTTTAATTTGACCAATTCATTTGCTTGAAATGGTTGACTTTTATACACTATTAAAGCAAGTCACAGGCATAAATGCTAGTTGCTTAATTCGGTTAGACTTAATTAATGATGTTTTGTTTTCATCGATTTAAATTTTTTTGGATGGCGAAATCGAAGTAAGATTTTATAAAATACTACCATTAAAGAAATTAAATCTGAGACTTTGTGGCCACTGAAACATTTACTTCAGATTGTGAACGAAGCTTACAGTCTCAACTTACTATGAGTTTAGTCCGGACGAAATCTGAAAACACCCATTTCAAAAAAAAATTAAATTAAATTTCATATGAAAATATTAGTAAAAAAATATATTTATTAGTAAAACAATTTATTTATTCGGTTCTACTATAAATTATCTAACATGATTTTTAGGTATTTCTTTCATAATAATAAAATTTGTTGGTTTCTTTATTTTGATTCTAAAAATTTTATAGTAACGTTTTTATATAAATACGTATTTATTTCTCTTATACACTTATAACCATATTAAGAGACTTGTGGGTTAATATATATTCCAATTTTGTTGTAGTAGTTGTTATTTTTGGTAAAAACCACTTATCACCACTTTAAAAATACACGAGTTCCACATGTTCATATTTCCATTTGATCCAAATTAAATAGTTCATTTTATTTTTTGCTACAACTTAATTTTTTTTGAACGGCAAGTTAACACGCGCACACGTTTCCGGGGTATTCGGGCTTCCACTTAAGGGTGCCACCCGACTAATCCCCATCGATCACGACCCAGCGCAATTAAGGGTACCACTATGTAGCAGACCCATGATCATGGATGTCATAGGATGCTCACCACGAGGTTTGAATCTGGGTAGTCAGGGATACCATCCACTGACCCCCAGGATGTTACCTTACCACTGGGCTACAACATAAAGTAAAAAAAAAATTTATTGGAAAATTCGAATAAACATATTCATACAAAAATGTAGTTATATATATATATATAGGGTGCGTTTCTTTTGCAAACCAAGCAATTTGTACAAACTATGCAAACCAATCTTAGCCGTTCATCAAGTCTAATGAATATATGATTTTATTATGTTTCCTAATTTAAAATCATGATTATAATGAATAAACTTAACATTTCCTAATTTAAAATCATGATTATAATGAATAAACTTAACATTTTCCATATATATCACAATCATTATTAATGAATCATAATCATTATCCATAAATATATCTGTTGTTTCCTAATATAGTGGTTTGCATAGTTTGTACAAATTGTTTGATTTGCAAAAGAAACGCACCCTATATATATATATATATATATATTTATTGATAAAACTAATATTTAATAATGTTTGAGTTTAAATTAATTATTGTGGTTTCAGTATCTGGACACATACGTGTATGTGTTATCTACATTAATTTGTAGAATTGTTACAAGTATAAAAATGGTTGAATGAGTTGGATAACATATCAAAATAATTCAACTTTAAGAGAGTTTGAATCGAGTTGGATTAGATTGACCCGTTAAGTTTTTTTTTAATATTATTGACATATCATTTTTTTAATAACTCATTTTTGAAAATCATAAAATAAATGTTTTTTATGAGAAATATAATATTCGATTTAATTTCAAACCTAACTTTTTTTCCTAATATTTGCTCCATCCCAAAGGGATATAGAATATTCAAAGGACCCAACGCGTAGGTCGCATGTTGTTGGACTACTCCCTTTCTTCCACAAAGTGATTTTGTCGAAAAACGATATTTTTCGGTTAATTTTTAACTCTTATAATCATAGGGTTGGGTTCACGTTAGACCAACCTGTTTTCGTGAGACCCGTGAGACCAAGATTTTACACATGAAACTTCACAGCAAAACACTGTGAAGGCAAAAAAAATCCGAACCTTCACAGTGTTTGCTGTGAAGTTTCAAGTGCAAAATCTTGGTCTCACGAAAATATGTTGGTCTCACGTGATCCCAAGTCTATAATCATAAGTTTAAATATATACAATATATTTTATAACCGTCTGTGTGATTTCTATACAGGATAAGGACTTATTTGATCGATGGCTTTTGTTGTCACACACACAATGCCGCCTGGCATACCCTTCACAATGTTATTTGTGGGACTGCTGGAAAGATCGAAGGGTACTTAGACATTGTTCAAAACAACCTGAATTGCAGCGTAAACATATTTCATGGTCGAGATGACGAGCTTATTCCTGTCGAATGTTGTGACAACATCAAGGCAAAAGTTCCACGAGCAAACGTTAAGGTTGTCGATAAAAAAGATCATATCACCATTGTTGTTGAACGTCAACAAACCTTCGCTAGAGAACTCGAGCATATTTGGAAGACCGCAAAAAATAGTTAAAAGTTGTGATGCCATCAAGCATTCAACATGGTGATGTTTGGTGTTATATCATAAATCGTGCTTTCTTGTTGTCTGTTTTCTTAGAAGAACTTGCTAAAAAAATTCGACTCAAAATTAAGATTAGCAGTAAAAAAAAAAATAATAATGGATTGTTCGACAATTTCATCCAAATCAAGAAAACGGATGAATTAATATATATTATTAGCTAGTATATAAATTGATTAGGGTTTTCTTATTTCCTATTTGATGTATTGATCTCTTATTTAATTTCAAAAGACTTGTATATTTTAATGTCCATACTTACTACATACATATATTTATATATATGTTGATGAGAACCACATGTGTTCAAGAACCATCAAGCAGATTAAACATTTGTGTATGTGCACATATCGAGTCTTAGAGCCTGGTTATCTAATGTTGATCAATGTTGATTTGGTTAGTATAATGGTTCACTCAATATGATCAACTAGTTTACCTAAACACTGATATGACTTATGGTGCTGAACAAGCATCTACCGGTCAACATATTATTTCACTTATGTGGTTAGCTCAAGAGGATAAATGTATTTTATCTGTAAACACTTACTACAAATGTATTTTCAGCCAGTGTTTACCTAATTAGCTGAATGCTTTACCCACACCATCCTCTATTCCTCTTACTTGGTTACCACTTGTCCAATTTGTGTTGGTAAATAACCCCTTTCTTTTAAACACCAATTTGATCATCAATTTCACTATCGGTTTATAGTTTTTTATTATCAATTAATAGAAAATATGTCAACAGTTTCATCAACCTTTACTACAACAAAATGTGTCTTTTAAGACAACCAACCATCTTTTGGCACCCAAATAAAATATACTTAATGGATTTTAAGTTTTAAAAAAACTGTTCATCTTATTAGTTTTTATATAAGACATTTTCTGAAAAGTTTCATATTCAGCCTTTTATAAATTTTGTCATATACAACACTTTCAAAATTTTGTTACAAAAAGACTAAATTACTTCTCTGTTCTATTAGGTTGTCTAACTTTATCGATAAAATTTGTTAGATAGTTTAAGTGTAATATAGACAAACAATTGTTGGTCTTATAAATTTAAAGTCTTATCAAATATTCTAATAAAACATAGAAGAACAAATCAATTTAATTTTGTTATAGCGTTTTATCGACAATATGGGGTTTAAAATCGGATTGCTCATCAAACCGGTCAAACCAAGTCAATACAGACTGATTTTGACGGTTTGTGCAGTTTGGCTGGTGCGGTTTGAAAAATTGTCAAGCCGTTCAATGTGGTCTAGTTTGTGGTTTAAACATCATTTTAAGTGAGTTGGACTGAAATGACTGCCAAAGTAACATGTACTAATTATATCTAGTTTCTATGTTGTAGACTTAACTTTTATGACCCAATTAAAAAAAGTCTGTCAAATATATTAAGTTTTTAGTTTTCACTTCTCAATTGTCTGTCTTCCCTAAATAGACAAAAATCCAAAATCCGTCAAAAATCAAAATCCAAAATTCTATCATCTTCGACTTGCTCATTGTTTGTCCAAAATTTCAACTATTGTTTATTGACTTGTTTAACTTTTTTTCAACTTACTCAATGTTAATTTATTTATTTTGTAATTCGGTAGAGTAGTTTTTACTAATGTTATATTCGTAAAAAAATTATTTTGAAGATGTATGTTCTTTTAGTTTAAAACCTATAGTAGGCCAAAACCGCGTAAACTGGTCAGACTAGACCGAAGGTTTTAAACTTTGCCGTTTGAAGATTTTACCGCCCAAATAGTGTAACGACCCAACCAAAAGCAACTAAGTAGCAACTTAAATCTTATTAATATAAATAAGAATTCAAGCCAAAACGGTCTGAGCTTACCATTTACAATTTAAGGTTCTCAATATCAACCTACACAACTGAGATAATAATAAAGAATGTCTAAGATGACGGTCTTCTAACTCTTCCCGCTACCTCTTCTCCTTGCCCTGATCAGCTCTCACTAACTTATGTCTGCCTGAAAAGATTTTTCAGTTTTGAAAGAGCGAGGGTTAGACCATATAGTGAGTTCCCTCTAAAGTTAACAATAAATAACTTTTCAGAAAAATTAAATCAACATTTAATAAATGCACTAGGATAAAACACGTTACTGACCACACGACCGTCAAAGACGATGTGTCTAACTCGTACTGCCTTAATGTTGGGACACACCCCCAACGGCATAAACGGGCCACACTCCCCGGCACGAGCAGGCGGGCCACACTCCCCGACTTAGGTCAAAATATCCACATATAATGTATGCATACATTTAACATTTCAACAACATAAAAACACACTTGAACAATTTCATAAATCATGCCATCATAAATAAATCAATGTTTAAAATAAACTTCACATGCTTTCATCATCAAAAGGTTTAGTTTAGAAAAACTCACCTGTCGTCCTTGCTTAAAGCTTTATGTCTACCTTTACAATCCGAACCGGAACCTATAAACAAGGCATTACTTGATGAATTCTCGATACTTATTATCTTAATAAAGATGGCCCTCAACCCAAAAGAACTCTCAACGGTCTCCCAAAAATAGAAAACCCGACTTATTAAAATCCTACTCAATGCATCAATTAAAGTATTCTAATATTCCAAAATTGGAAATGGGCCCAAACCACAAGATGAAGCTCAACATAGAAAAGTAAATAATTAAACTCAAACTTAACTTAGATTTATTTAAATTGGCCCAAAATTCTTAACTTGGGCCTCAGCCCACTACACAGCCCGGGGACCGGGGCTTTACATCAGTCGACCGGAACCTGCTCTCGACCGGGGTACGGCTTGACCGGCTTCCCCCCTTCATCGACCGGTAAACTTGACCGGGGTCTCAAAATCCCCCGGTGACCGGGCGCCACAGACGACCGAGGTCTAGTCTCGGGTCAGCGTCGAAAAACGACCGGATGGAACTCCAATCGACCGGAGTCGAATTCCCCTATTTGACCGGGGTGTGCGTTGATCAGACATCGAGCCGACCAGTATTCACCCCGAGGACCGGAACACCCTAACAACCGGTGTCCTCTCCGATCAGAAGCCAACCCAGAAAATCTACAGGCACCATCGCATCCTCTTATCCAGAAATTAATAACTATTCATTCACTTATTCAATAATCAGATACCAGCCCCAAATTCAACAGAATTCCCAAATCTAGAGACTCAACTTTCAGATTCAAATCACAACTCCCAACTCTACCACTATGATTAAATCCTTTATAAAATGAAAAGTTTTAAAAACATAAGAAGGTTTACCTTCAACCAATTTGATCTGAAGCTTGATGCTCATCCCTTCTTTCTCGGTCTCTTTCTCTGAAATTGCCCAAGAGCTCTTCTAAAAAATTCCAGCCGCCACCCCTAGAACCAAAGCCTTTAGGGTAAAAATCATTTCTCTCAAATTTTCACTCTAAACCCCCTTCACTAAGTCTTTTCTAAATTTAACCCCAGATTTATAATTCTCTCACTTAAAACTTGGCTATTACATTATCCCCCCCCCCTCACAAGAATTCCGTCCCCGGAATTCCGTCATCGAACTAACTGGGATATTGAGTTCTCACAATCGACTCCAATCCCTAAGTCACTTCCTGATCCTTGTGGAATTGCCACTGGACCTTCACCAGTTGAATTGCTTTGTTCCTTAATTTCTTCACCTTGCGATCTAAAATGACTACCGGTTCCTCTACAAAACTTCTCTTCGGATTAGATACATGGAAAACAGGATGCACTCCTCGCAGATCCATCGATAGATCTAGTCTATACTCTACCTTCCCAACGCGCTTTACGCTAGCAACGACCCAACATATCTAGGTCTTAACTTTCATTCCCTTTTGAAACGAGTCACACTCTACCGACGCGAGACTAGAAACTTTACATTTGTCATCAATTGGAACTAATGACTCATAATTCTCAATCCAACCAATTTATTACCATTCGATTATCCAAGCCATTCTGATCATTACATAGCCGTACGAAACCATCAGATTTACCCCTCGATTACTACAACTTCCTTGGCTGATAAAATTTTACCGGAGTCAGCACCACTATAACATGCATCACTGATTGCATAAACACTCCATTCACCAATATAACACATCGTCAACTGTAGGCATCACCGATATCTTACAGTCACGAGTCTCTTCATCATGAATCTTGCCATTACAAGCAACCCCTATTAGTACGACATATGTCCAACGTAGAAGCACCTTCTCTTTCAACCCATAAAGATCTCAACTCCACGACATTATCCAAGTCTTTCACATTAATATACCTTGCCCCAACGTCAACTCTTCAACTTTTCACATATTGGTAGAAACTTCCACAATTCAAAACCTTCGTAATCCATCGGTTCCAACTGTCCGATTAATGCGACACATACTTCCCTTTCTCATTGCATCCACAAACACCCGACCAATTACGCAATAAAACCCAGCTTCACCCGCTTGATACGGAAAGACCAAGTTCATACAAACCTTTTCAAATGGATTAAACACGGAATAACGGACTCACTTGGAATCCCCTTTTACGCATTGCCAACACTAACACTATGGTTCTTCTCTCCAAGCACTATATCCCAACACCTTTACCTTCCTCCTTGAGGATTTCAAACCCACTTCTAACGAACGACTCACTGATTAGTAATGTGAACTTTTAGTCAGCTGCACGGCTTTGATTAATCATACATGCACCGCACCAACGCCATGCTCTCTTTCTCATACCCACACTAGAGATTTATAACTTTGTTGTCAACAGGATATAATACATACCTCCACATTTTGTGTCACTTGCCAACTTCTTACTCTCAGATTTCCCACATTTCCGACATGATATCTTCACCTTCTTCTCGTTGCAAGAAACACCGCTCACCCAACATTGCTGACTTTATTCCTTGATGAATCCTAAATGTATAGAAGCACAATAACACTACTTGCTATCTCCACCGACTATCCATCATTCTCACACAAGATTATCAACCCAACTCTCCAAAAACGTTACCCACTATTCGAAAACGCCGCATAACTCTCACTCGCCAAATAAGATTGCCTAACCTGCTATAATCCCTTTACCCTCAAGAATAATTCATCATGCCCACGGATTCCCTATCTACTGCACAACCTCCTGAATTAAGCAGTTCAACACTCTCAACATTCATTTTAGAGATATAAAATAATCCCGCCAAAACTTGTTGTAAACCAGAACATATAGCTCCTCTCTTAGATAACCACCACCCATCATTTGACAACATTATTTTCAACTTATCATTCCAACCACAATCTTATCACTTACAACTCATTCCCCCTAGATCTTCGGGCGAAGACGTTCATCCTATGACGATAACACCCGCCTTCTACATATCCTTAAGGAAACTCCTTACCACTTTAATGATTTGCACTCCCAGCTATGTCCTAAAGACGTCATCGATTACTAATTACTACCAACACTCTACTACCTCCTCCCAGAACAACTGCAAGTCTCTACGACCACTTGGCACACCTACAAATACCGTTCACTTCTCACTGGTCATAATACTGAAATCGGACCTCAAGGCATTTCACGGCCTTGTCTTTCTCAAATCTGGTTAAATCACAAAACTATGATTTTCAAAACCACTCAACCAGATATCGCTTCTTGTCGGCTCATCGCGACCTGCTGGAATCAAGCTCCAGTAGCCTGAATAATTAAACGTACTACCTCGAAGTCTTAAATGCACAACACGCAACCCATTCCAGTTGTGCTATATCAAAACATCACTCCCACATAACCATCAAAACCTCGTCGATAAAGAACCACTTTACTGAACTAGTGATCTTCTTTTTTTTTTTTTTAATTATCCACACAAGGTTGCCCAACATCACACTAGGTACACACCTTTTCTGAATAACTCTTCACTTCGTCACAAAACTCCTCGAACTATCCGTAACAACTACTTCATTTTCCACGCTCCGACATTTACCACAAATGGTTTCTGATTTCCACAACAACAATTGACATTGATGTACTTCCACTCTGTTACCATCCTACATGGATCTCCAGGGCAACCTTTATCTTCCACTGCAGCAGCTAATTGCCAATATATATATATATATATATATATATATTTTACGACTCCAAACTCCACTCTAGACACAACCGTTTACCGACATCCACATGGAACCAACGGTGAGCCATTATAGTACCATCATCCTTAACATCATAGGTCAATGCCTCCATTAACCACCTCCGCTATTCACCCCCCCCCCCTTACTTAGAAGAATACTAATATCACACATTTACTACCCTCTGATCGAGCGACACACTTCCACTCTTAAAACTTTCATCATTCTTAATTGCAACCTTCCTCACGACCTAGAGAGTTCATAGCCTTCATGCATGACGCACAAACATTTAACTTTTGACACGTTTGAAAATTTAGAAAAAAATACCTACATTAGAAAACAAACTCACGTGTACATGACACGACACTGACTTAGTCATGTACAACGGTTTCAAGAATCGTATTACCTCAATTCCTCACAACAATTTCTCCTCACCATACCCCATTGTCGGGGTTGGCACAATTGAAAATGTTTTCAATGAACTCTACACACACAATTTATAAAAATACTCCAGAAGGTGCTTACACTGAGTATGCCAAACGACTCTCACCCTTGTTGATATGACAACACATGTTTGTACCAAACTCACTTATAAATTAATGCGATCAAATGTTGTTTTAATTTTCATCACCAAAAGTCAACTCATTTATAAAGAGATATATAATATCTTCCCCAACCCAAAAATCGAAATTTAGCACCCAGAGTCAAAAACTTGTCTTTTCAATTCAAACACATATTAGCAAGCGTAGACACATTTTCAAAACAACTACTTCGTAAGGCACTCGCACGCCGAAAAATATCTGATGTAATTGTTATGGAAAACTCCAACAATTGTTTGACACTCAATGCATGGGACTCAATGACATTGAAGGCTATTCACTCTAACAAGGTCAACTATTTATATTCACTATAATTTGTCCCCAGACTCCTTGCTTCCGATCAATCAGTCGAAGTCCTCCATGGTGCCACAACCCCTGACACCATCGTCTTCTATCAACCTTGGAAGTCCAACAACTAGTCGCCGCCACGACTATTGATTCACAATAAAGCGGTAGCTCACTTCCATCTGATCCGCACTACATATTATCAGACAATATTGATATCGTCTCTCAACCACCCTTAACTAACAACAACTTTAGAAATCTCAATTCTTTCCTTCGATTCTTGGATTAACGCTCTCCTGCTTCTCACTTAACGACATACCCCTTTACCAACCGAAGACTCTCTTGGAGCGACAAGCTCACCTTCTATCATCACTCTTCCTTATGGACTCAAGAGGTCCTTTCTCAACGAAATATCTACATCCCGCACGATATGCATCCTAACGACATAACCTTACTTCCAAAAACGAACTTCCACCACACGCTAGACTAAAACTATCAATCTATGGATAGAACTCTCTACCCTGAACCACACTCAACAATAGCAATTGAGTATGCCCATGCACCTGTAAATTCATAATGGCATTGGCCAGATGCGATTTTGAATTTACCTTTCATGAGAGTACTCACTATTGTTATCACACCTCACGATGATCAAGGTCTTTCTTAAAGGCTTCCTAAATCTCAGTTGTGTCCATCTACTCCACAGTTTAAGTTTAGGCCCATCCGGTCAACTAAATCTCTTAAACTATGGCTCTGATACCAACTGTAACGACCCAACCAAAAGCAACTAAGTAGCAACTTAAATCTTATTAATATAAATAAGAATTCAAGCCAAAACGGTCTGAGCTTACCATTTACAATTTAAGGTTCTCAATATCAACCTACACAACTGAGATAATAATAAAGAATGTCTAAGATGACGGTCTTCTAACTCTTCCCGCTACCTCTTCTCCTTGCCCTGATCAGCTCTCACTAACTTATGTCTGCCTGAAAAGATTTTTCAGTTTTGAAAGAGCGAGGGTTAGACCATATAGTGAGTTCCCTCTAAAGTTAACAATAAATAACTTTTCAGAAAAATTAAATCAACATTTAATAAATGCACTAGGATAAAACACGCTACTGACCACACGACCGTCAAAGACGATGTGTCTAACTCGTACTGCCTTAATGTTGGGACACACCCCCAACGGCATAAACGGGCCACACTCCCCGGCACGAGCAGGCGGGCCACACTCCCCGACTTAGGTCAAAATATCCACATATAATGTATGCATACATTTAACATTTCAACAACATAAAAACACACTTGAACAATTTCATAAATCATGCCATCATAAATAAATCAATGTTTAAAATAAACTTCACATGCTTTCATCATCAAAAGGTTTAGTTTAGAAAAACTCACCTGTCGTCCTTGCTTAAAGCTTTATGTCTACCTTTACAATCCGAACCGGAACCTATAAACAAGGCATTACTTGATGAATTCTCGATACTTATTATCTTAATAAAGATGGCCCTCAACCCAAAAGAACTCTCAACGGTCTCCCAAAAATAGAAAACCCGACTTATTAAAATCCTACTCAATGCATCAATTAAAGTATTCTAATATTCCAAAATTGGAAATGGGCCCAAACCACAAGATGAAGCTCAACACAGAAAAGTAAATAATTAAACTCAAACTTAACTTAGATTTATTTAACTTGGCCCAAAATTCTTAACTTGGGCCTCAGCCCACTACACAGCCCGGGGACCGGGGCTTTACATCAGTCGACCGGAACCTGCTCTCGACCGGGGTACGGCTTGACCGGCTTCCCCCCCCCCCCCGGTAAACTTGATCGGGGTCTCAAAATCCCCCGGTGACCGGGCGCCACAGACGACCGAGGTCTAGTCTCGGGTCAGCGTCGAAAAACGACCGGATGGAACTCCAATCAACCGGAGTCGAATTCCCCTATTTGACCGGGGTGTGCGTTGATCAGACATCGAGCCGACCAGTATTCACCCCGAGGACCGGAACACCCTAACAACCGGTGTCCTCTCCGATCAGAAGCCAACCCAGAAAATCTACAGGCACCATCGCATCCTCTTATCCAGAAATTAATAACTATTCATTCACTTATTCAATAATCAGATACAAGCCCCAAATTCAACAGAATTCCCAAATCTAGAGACTCAACTTTCAAATTCAAATCACAACTCCCAACTCTACCACTATGATTAAATCCTTTATAAAATGAAAAGTTTTAAAAACATAAGAAGGTTTACCTTCAACCAATTTGATCTGAAGCTTGATGCTCATCCCTTCTTTCTCGGTCTCTTTCTCTGAAATTGCCCAAGAGCTCTTCTAAAAAATTTCAGCCGCCACCCCTAGAACCAAAGCCTTTAGGGTAAAAATCATTTCTCTCAAATTTTCACTCTAAACCCCCTTCACTAAGTCTTTTCTAAATTTAACCCTAGATTTATAATTCTCTCACTTAAAACTCGGCTATTACAAATAGTACCGCGAACACCCCTATTGACAATTTGCATTTATTATAATAAGAAGCGTAAAATTACCATCTTCATGATAACACGATGGTCTTAGCGTAAGGTTATTGCTAAACTTACACGTACGTTCAAACTATGTGTTTAGAATGGACACCATATATAAAAAAACGTGATTTTAATCAAAATACATACGATGGCTTAAAATATAATTAATTCTGAAAGCTTTTTGTCCCTAATTAAAAAGGCTGAGACAAATTCACTTTAGGTGCCTATATATATAACTAGTCTTGCTTTTGATGGATATAAATGTTAGGCACAATCGAATTGAGATTAAATGAGCACAACTTCATCCATGGAGGTTCTTCAATACTTCTCTTAAATATTATTTCTTCCATTAATGTTCTTCGATGCCAATATACATTTTTGAACATTTTACGGGTCAAATTGATCGATTCATCAAGAGAGGTTGTCTTCAATTATGATATTATCTTGTACCTTCATTCACATGTGGATGAAAGAGAACAATTCCGCTATGTTTTAAACTACTATACTAGGATCATAACGAGACTATTTCTATACTAGTCGTGCTCACTCGACACCATAAGGGGTGTCAATGGTTCAGTTTCAGGGATGCACAAAAACCCGACCAACACAACCAAAATTAACCCAACCTGGAGCCACCGATGTCTAATCGAGTTGTACAATCTTAAAGTTGTAGGTATTTGGTTGGAATTCGGTCAGGCTCATTTGAACCCCAACCCAATGAACCAGATACCCCTCTTATATGTTATACACCTCCGCTATTTGTTCAGTTGTTCCTACTTTCCATGTATTAAAGTTGTGATTTCAGTTTCATTGCTAGAGTTGAAATTGTAAATCGATGAATGTGAATGTTAATCTCTTGAAATAATAGGTTAAATAGGATCATGTAAGTATGTTAATAAATCTCATGCGTTTATTAATATAAGTTGAAATAGTCTCTTATTTTACGCTTAGATATGTTCCAAGAACAGGTCTCAAAATGTCACAACCCGACTATCCAACCTGTGCGTTGGCTTATACTTATTTTTTAGTAGGTTGAAAATTTTCAAACTATATTAGTTGGGTTGAATCTTTTTTAAACGTTTTTAAAACATACCTATCCAACTCATATTTAGCCTTATTCAATTTGACTAGCCAACTTAGTTAAGTCAGCCGAACTACCAAAATTTAACCAAAAGGGTACAATTTGACCAAACTATTAAATGGGGGCAAATAGTTGGGTCTTTCACCATGGTTTAAAACATTTCATACAAATGGACATTTTCAACAACAAAAGTATGAAGTAAAAAGACCCTGCAAAATTTTCCATTCATTAAAACTGGAAAACAAGTAAAAGAAGATAAAGATAAACGACCGAACTCATGATCCTCTAAAACAAAACATACATCATCTTAATACCAGTAACATATACATATAGTTCAATTCGTCCAAAACGATTCGTTTCATTGTGAAAACTGTCGATCAAGTTAAACATTCTAGTTTGATTCAACTAACTAATGAACACCCAAACAGGTCAAATCAGCCAAATAGGTGCCTGATTGCATTTTGTTTGCAAATATACATGATGGACATCAACATAATTTAAAACTTGTCGAGAATAAAACATAATTAACACAATAATAGAAGAAAATGTACGATACAGATACTCAAAGAATATGTGGTGCAAGAGAACAAGAGGGGGGTTGATAATTATTTTTGGCCAAATTAAGAGGTGGAGAATTCAATGACCTCTAACTGTGTTGCATATTGAATGTTTGATAAGGAAATTAAATTGCCATTTTTAATCTACACTACAAGTGTAACATATCTACCTATGAATTCGTTTAATTCCCATTTTTATCTTATGTAGGTCCCACCACACTTATTTTGAATTCCCATTTATATTTTAGTTCGTCGTTTCCATAGACGTGAATTTCTGTTTATCTTTTAAAGCATTTCCAACAGCATTGCTAAAATAGAAAAAAAAAAACTTTTGTTTTGCTATTCTTCTTCAACAACATTGCTATATGGTTTGCTAAAATAGAGAATATTTTAAAACTCTCTAAATATAGAGAATTCTCTACAATCTTTAAACATGAGAGAGGAAATATTATTTTAATGATTTTCCATCAAAATTAGGGAGGACAACCCTTTTAGGAGAGAGAAAATATTATTTTAATAATATAAATAATGATTGATTCTCTAAAATAGAAAAAGTGTTGGAGTTGAAAGAAAATGTTTTTAGAGATTTTGATTTTTCATTCTCTATTTTAGAGAAATTTTAGCAATGCTGTTGGAGATGCTCTTATTTTCCATTTCTTGTTCATGATTTTGATGCCAAGAATACAAACACTCTCGAACAACCTTCTTTAGGATACATGCGTTTGTATGTAACGAGGTGGGATTAATGCCTGCGCGTTACTGCGGATGGAAAGAAATATTAAGACCATAAATTTGAGCATGACCAATTATGAGAACAAAACATTTTGTGTCTGTTAGCAGCATCACTATAATTTACAAAATGCCCTATGAGGATGATGTGTGTGTATGATAGGAAGCGAAAATAAATTGGCAAATGGTACATTACATCATTAAATCTAAAAAAAGTTACATTGTTATTAAACCTAAATTAAATTATAATAAAAATATGAATTAAACAAATTTTACATCATTATTAAACATAAAATAAATTATGATATATTACTTTATTAATAAATAAAAAATTGGTGCGTGAATCACCTACGACTATGTGCTTGGATTGATGGGAAAGGCGGAAGGTTTTGGGTTGGAGAAGACACAATCATTGAGATGCGATGCATGTTAAGGGATATTTATTTTATGCTTATATAATAAAATTAATTTTTATAATATAACTTTTATTTATTTAAATTAGAAAATGAAAAAGTTATAAATGATCGAAATGTCATTTACTTAACGGTCATGAGCTAACAACTTTTAGTTTCGAGGACCAAAACGTTACACAAATGCAAAATCGAAAGTCTATTTTGGAATCAACAAATTATGGGGACTAAATCCAAGAGGAAAATAAAACTATAGGGACCAAATCTGTAACTCTACAAACATAGGACTAAATCTAACAGGGAGATAAAACCTCAAGGACCAAATCTGTAATTTACTAAAAACCTGAAGGACCAAATCTGTAAGTTACTGTATGAAAAAAAAAGCACTGTTCATGAACAATGTTCTGATAAATGTTATAGTATATAATAAGTATACGTGTCATCGTATTGTTTCTATGTTCATATATTTTTAAAAATCTTTATATAATTTTTTACAAGTGCTAAATGTCTATGTTTCATTACTGTATTCAATTATAATTCAAATTTGTTAAAATTAAATAATTTGAATGATCAAACTATGAGAAAAAGACAAAAGGAAATTGAATTGTTTTAATGCAGATTTATTTTTATTTTTTAATTACTATTGAGTTATGTTTAGTAACTTAATTTTTTTAAAGTAATTTAATTTACTAGATGAAAATTACAAAATGATATGTTTCTTTTTAGAAAAAAAGGTAAATAATATATTTATTTATTGGGGTGTTCGCAATCCGGTGTAGACGGTTTAGCCCCCAAATTGCAACCAAACCGCGATGGCGGTTTTGAAAGTTTTCCAAACCAAACGATTTGGGAACAAGTGAGCAAACCGATCAAACCAGACCATAAACAAAACAATATAATTTGATCGATTTAGACGGTTTGGACCTATCATTGGTTTTAAAATAAAAAAAACATAACATCTATCGACAAATTGAAATTTCTACCAATATAATATTATTAAAAAAAATAATACCATACTGGATTATAAATGAACATCTACTCCAAAATTAAAAAAATTGAGAAAGTTGAAAAAAGTTAAACAATTCCACCAAAAATATTTGGACTTTTAGTCGAATATTGAGCAAATCGGAAGACAATTAAGAATTTTGGATTTTGATTTTTGACGGATTTCAGAATTTTGCTGATTTAAGGAACACAGATAATTGTGAAATGAAAACCAAAAACTTAATGTCCGGGGCAGCCTTTTTTTCGATTGGGCCATAAAAATTGAGCTTATAATATAAAACTAAATATAATAAATACATGTATATTTTGGTGGTCCGTTCGGTCCAAACTGTTAAAAAGACGTTCAAATCGCAAACTGGACCAAACTAAGTGGTTTGGTTATTTTTTAGACCAGATTGGACTACCAAACCACTCAAACCGTCAAAAATAGTGCGATTTGACTTGGTTTGACCGATTTGAATAGTCCAACGATTTTTTTAAACACCCCTACTTATTTATCTCAATATGTAATTAAAATATGAAAAATACTTAATTTTAAATAGAAATAATGGTTACCATATAAAAGCCCAACATCCATAAAGGCTCTTAAAAAGGCCTGGGGTGATTAATTGTACTTGTGTAGTTGTATTGTTTATTTTGGGCTTGTACGTTATAATCATAATTGATAAATGGCCATTTCGGGCATTACAAATTGTTGCTTGTTAATAAATACCAAGTTTATAAATGACGTGAGACGTGGTACCAAGTTTAGAGTTGTGTAAAATCTGAATAGTCTGAAAAATCGAACCGAAAATGAGGTGTTTGTACAAAACTCGAATGCCCCCAAAATCCGAAACCTGACTTTTAGGGGGATATTTGGGTTCGGGTTGGGTTTGATTTTTAGCCACATGATAAAACCCCTGAAAAACCGAAACATATATATATATATATATATATATATATAATTTTTAAATAGGGGTAGGTTATTATACAACTCTTTTACATGGTGCAACTCATACAACACTTTTATCCACCACTCAATTATATTTTCAGCTTTTTCCTTTTTCTTAATTACAAAAGTGAAAATTTAATGAGTGGTGGATAGACGGGTTGCATCATGTAAAATGGTTGCATTTGAATGCCCCTCATTTTAAATATTACATAAATATATTTGTTTATCTAATTAATTTTTCAAAAATCCGAAATCCTAATCGGCCATACTCTTTCCTAATTTCTAAACGTAATATCGATTCCATTAATTCTCTCAATCGATTGAATATATATATATATATATATATATATATATATATATATATATATATATCATATAACTATATGTAATAACCGTAAAATGTGGAATTGTTGGCTAATTATTAGAAATAAATTTGATGGAGAGATTAAGTAATAAAAAAAGTCCCGAGTGCAAGTCAGCCCAAAAGGGGCCCAAATGGGGCCTAAAAACTCTATTCGATACTCAGTAGTGTATCGGGGAAGTTCGTCTTGTGTGTGTGTGTGTGCTCTGTGCGATTGTGGCGACCAAACGAAAGAGGGAAGATCAATCGGAGTCCAGATTGAAGATTGAAGCCTGGAATCGCGTGGGGTTATCATCTTGAGGTAAGAATCAAAACCCAAATCTTTATCTTTCAATCGACGTTTGTACTAAGAGGATTTGGGAAAAACTGGGTTTAGATTTGTCACTGTAAGGGGCTCAGAGGAAGGAATGGTTTACAGAAACGTTTCTAATGTTATAAAAAGTAATTGTATGGTTAAAGTAATTAGGAAATCAATCGAGTGATTTATTAAAAGAAACGAGCTCTTCACTCAGCTCTGGGATCGAGATCTGGGAAAGGTGGGGAGATGGTATATTGATTTAGCAATTAAGTGGATATTTCGAATTCTCTGAGGGTAATAAATCTGTTAAGATAAGATGCTTAGGGATGCTAAGCTTGGATTTAGGAATCGAATGGACTAATCTGTCTATCGGCGTATGCATACCTCGACCGGAGTCTCCATAGTCCGGGGGGTCGGGGTGTAAGCAAGGACCGGGGTAGGAAGGAGGGGGCCGCGCCCGGTGATCCTTCGACCGGGGCCGTGCCCGGTGATCCTTCGACCGGGGCCGCGCACGGGGTGCTCTCGACAGGGGCCGCCCGGGGTGCTCTCGACCGGGGCCGATCCCGGGGTGCAGACCTGTCACTTTAATCATTAAACTTAGGATTTCACATGTTAATTCCCGACTGTTTCGCCTTGGAATGTAGGAGCTTATCAAATTCACGACCAGTGCCCGATTGTGTGTGCGTGGTTCCTCAAATCTGGTGAGTTCCCTTGTTTCTCAAACACTGTTAAATGTTTAAACTGGAAATGGAGTATGTTTTCATGTCTGGTTATGTTTATCATAAAACTTGTTAAAGTCGCACTAAAATGTTGGTATGATGATGTTTACTTGTTTTATATGTATATAAACATGGTTTAAAGTGTTACGTTATTCTTTTATGCTATGGCCAAGACTGAATGTGAATAACCATCGAGGATGGTTGAAATGTGTATTTGGAATTCGTTTCCTCATACACAGAAACGACATCGACATGGGGGGCCGTATGGGGATCTACTGGGGGCCCCAAGCACATGTGGTCCTGATGTTTATAAATGAGTTATGGTAACAAGTTTTGAACGTATCTTTAATTATTTTCTTTTCTGTATAAATCTCTGGTGTATTTCTATAAACGGACGAGGTTGGGAATTCACTAGACCTTTCGGTCTAATCCTCGTTTCCTATTTTTTTCTTAAAAACCCATTTTTAGGTAACAGGGTTGTTCCGGGATCTTCCAAGGAAAAGGAAAAAAATGTTAGTTGTTGGCATTCTTGTGAGGGGGCCTTAGTTGCGGCGTAGTTTCAGTTTTAGTATAGTTGCAGTTTTTATACGATTTCTCGGTTGTAATAGACACGTTATTAGATGACGTTTGTCCTTTCTTATTAGTTAATGTAATGGGATCCGTTGTTGGGCGTTTGATCTTATCTTCTTGCATCGTTAAATGTTTGGGTTGTTACAATTGGTATCAGAGTCGTAATTTAAGCGATTTAGGTGGCCTTGTTGGACCTAAACTTAAACTGTAGGAGGGACACAACCGAGAATTAGGAGGCCGTAGGACTTGCCGCGTTAGGGGCGTGTGTAACGGAGGATAGGAACTAACATGTAAGGTAAATTTGGGATTACAATTGGCCAATGTAATTGCAAATTTACAGGTACATGCGTGTATCTATGGAATCATGTTACATAAGGGAGTGTAAATTAAGTGTATCTTTGTGTTGTTTCAGTTATCGTCATGGCGGACCGAGTTTTGCGAAGTAGGGCAATGCCGGTAGGGGGTGATGTACCGGCAAATGAGATTCATACTGAGTTACCTAGAGGTCCTCCTGGAAGGCCGGCAACTCGGGGGCGGTGACGTAGTCGAGGGCGTAGTCCAACGCGGACTGCCCGAAGGGCTACGACTCATGCAGAGGGAGTAAATACTGGAAACCGGGGAGATTGTGTTTCGGGAGAAATATCTTGCTTTCAGTGTGGATTGCCGGGGCACATATCAAGGGATTGCCCGAACAAGAAAAGTTGTTATCAGTGCGGGTCGCCAGACCATTTTTGGTCTGAATGCTCGCAGGTCAAGCGGGGTGGACCAGCCCAAACCGGGGAACGCGATGGAGGAAGAAAAGAAGAAAATAAGTGGGAGTCGGCCCGTCCGAAGGGGAGAGCATTTAATATGACGGCGACTGAGGCAGAGGAGGTTCCGGATGTGGTAGCAGGTACGTTTCTGGTAAACTCTACTTGTGCTAGAGTATTGTTTGACTCAGGAGCAACTAGCCCTTTTATATCTCCCGCATTTGCTCATTGTTTGGGAGTGAAACCTAAACGGTTAGGACGAGAATTTGGTGTAGAAACCACCGATGCTAACCAGGTGTTGGTTAGGGAGGTGTTTGAGGGATGTGTGGTAGACATCGAAAGGAGTTTGGTACCAGTGGGACTATAACCTATGCCGATGAGAGAGTTCGATGTGGTTCTTGGGATGGACTGGTTGGCTAGGAATGAGGCTAGTATAATCTGTAATAAGAAGATGATTCGTATGGTTTTACCGGAAAGGGGAGTAGTAGTAATCTATGGGGATAGATGGGGAGGGAACTCTAGTTTGATCTCCATGATCAAAGCAAGCAAGAGTTTGAGAAGGGGTTGTAGGGAATTCTTTGCATACGTGTTAGATGCTAAGAAAGAGAAGGGTAGGATGGAGGATGTGCGGGTAGTACGCGATTATATGGATGTATTTCCGGAGGACTTGATGGATCTACCTCCCGATCGTCAGGTCGAATTTCGGATAGATCTGGTGCCCGGTGCCGCTCCGATAGCGTGTACACCGTATAGATTAGCACCCTCAGAAATGAAGGAAATGATGTCGCAATTGCAAGAATTGCTGGATAAGGGGTTTATAAGACCTAGTACATCCCCGTGGGGAGCGCCAATACTTTTTGTTAAAAAGAAGGACGGATCTATGTGAATGTGCATAGACTATCGAGAACTCAACAAGTTAACGATCAAGAATAAGTATCCGATCCCAAGGATAGACGACTTATTTGATCAGCTTCTGGGAGCCAGCCTCTTCTCAAAAATCGACTTGAGGTCCGGGTATCATCAACTCAAAGTAAAGGAGGAGAATATTCCGAAAACCGCCTTTCGTACCAGATATGGACATTACGAGTTCCTTATAATGCCGTTCGGGCTGACCAACGCTCCTGCAGCATTCATGGACATGATGAACAGAGTGTGTCAACCTTATCTGGACAAGTTCGTAATCGTAATTATCGACGACATTCTAGTGTATTAGAAGACCGAGGAGGATCATGAGAAGCATTTGCGAGCAGTCTTGGAGTTACTGAAAAGGGAGAAACTTTACGCCAAATTCTCGAAATGCGAATTTTGGCTTCGAGAAGTACAGTTCCTCGGGCATGTCGTGGCCCAAGACGGAATTAAGGTGGATCCGGCAAAAGTAAAAGCAATTCGCGACTGGGAAGCCCCGAAGACACCCTCTGAAGTCCGAAGTTTCTTGGGTTTAGCAGGGTATTACAGGAAGTTCATTAAAGACTTCTCGCGAATAGCGACACCGTTGATGGCGCTGACGAAAAAGAATGCAAAGTTCGGCTGGATGGAAGCTCAGAGAGAAGCCTTCCAGAAACTCAAAGATATGCTGAGTAGCGCTCCGAATTTGACCATACCGAACGGTACGGAAGACTTTGTGGTATATAGCGACGCGTCTAGGCTGGGGTTGGAATGTGTCCTTATGCAGCGAGGGAAGGTAATCGCTTATGCATCCCGTCAGCTAAAGGTTCATGAATCGCGTTAACCCACACACGATTTAGAGTTGGCCGCTGTGGTTTTTGCACTAAAGATTTGGAGGCACTATCTTTACGGAACACAGTGCTAAATTTTCACTGACCACAAAAGTCTTTGCCATCTGTTCGACCAGAAGGAGTTGAATATGCGCCAGCGAAGATGGATGGAGTTATTAACGGATTACGACTGCAAGATCAAATATCATCCTGGGAAGGCCAACGTAGTGGCAGACGCTCTGAGTAGAAAGGAAAGGAGTGAGAACCTGATGATGGTCGCTTCAAGGACCGAGATAATACTAAGGCTATTGGAAGAGATTAAGAGATTTCAAGCGGAGGCTCTAAAGCCGGAGAACCATAACGCTGAGCGAGTGGTAGGGTTTATCAGCTCACTATCAGAGGACAGTCGGGGACAGAAATGTTACAATAAAAGAATTTGGGTTCTGAAACTTGGGGATTTAAGGAGAACCATTTTAGCGGAAGCTCACAAGTCAAAATATTCGGTCCACCCAGGGATGAACAAGATGTACGGGGACTTGAGACACAACTACTGGTGGCCAGGATTAAAGAAGGATATCGCTTACTATGTGGAAAGATGCCTGGCGTGCTTGCAAGTAAAGACTGAACACCAACGACCATATGGAAAGCTTCAACCGTTAGAGATTCCTGTTTGGAAGTGGGAGCAAATCACGATGGATTTTGTAACTAAACTGCCCAGGACCCCGAAGGGGTATGACGCAATTTGGGTCATAGTGGATCGACTGACCAAATCCGCGCATTTTCTACCCATTAAGGAAACATATTCTATGGAAAGATTCGCGAAGCTGTATATCGACGAGATCGTAGTTCAGTATGGTGTGCCTTTGTCGATTGTATCCGACCGGGATAGCCGATTCACTTCAGCTTTCTGGAGGAGTTTTCAGCGGGAGATGGGGTCGAAGATCAAGATGAACATGACGTATCACCCACAGACTGACGGCCAGAGTGAGCGGACTATTCAGACTCTAGAGGATATGCTGAGGGCATGTGTCTTGGATTTTCAAGGTTCGTGGGAAAATCACTTGCCATTGATTGAGTTCGCCTACAACTAGGGGTGTATGCGGGTTGGGACGTTTTTACAACCCAACCCAATTATGGCGGTTTGAAAAATCTCAACCCAACCCAACCCATTCAAAAATATAACCCAACCCAACCCAACCCTTGCGGGTTATGGCGGGTTGGGTTGGGTTGGCGGGTTAGTAATATACATAAATTTGCCGATTGAAATACAATAAATAATACTAAAATTATTCTCAACAAAGTTATTAGTTATTACAATTAGGGCTTGTTCGTGTTCATTCATTTAACTTAACCGAACGAACACGAACGGTAAATGAATGAAATTTTTTTAGACCAAAGAGCCTTTGGCCTAGCGATAAAAGAGTTTTTGACTTCCTAGGAGGTCAAAGGTTCGAACCTCACCAAAGATGAGGAGGGTGTGTGAGTTTTTTTGTTGCATTTTGCCGTATATAAATATTATATACTTAAAAAAATGAAATTTTTTGTGTTCATGTTCATTCATTAAGAAAATGTGTTTGTTCGTGTTCGTTCGTTAAGATGTTAAACGAACATAAACGAACGAACATAAATGAACTTAAACAGACATAAACAAACAAACACAACTATACTTAAACAAACATAAACGAACGAACATAAATAAATTTAAATGAACATAAACGAACGAACATAAATGAACAAAAAACAACCACCATTAATTCCGTTCCTAAAAACTAACATAACAAAATGAAAAACTATGTAAACTTATGAGCGATAAAAAAAGAATTCTAAAAATTCAATTTACTTAATGATTTTACATATTAATGTCACAATATATAAATATATTTATATAATAAACAAACGTAAACGAACATAAACAAACGTAAACAAACATAAACGAATGCAAACGAACGAACATTAACGAACATAAATGAACGAACATTCACGAACATAAATGAACGAACGGGACCATTGTTCATGTTCGTTCATTTAACTAAACGAACAAAAAAATGTGTTCATGTTCGTTCATTTATTAAATGAACGAACATAAACGAACTTCCCGCCAAACGGTTCACGAACGGTTCACTGAACGTTCGGTTCATTTACAGCTCTAATTATAATCATCCAATTATAAATTATAATCCATAAGTCTTAAAGTTAATTTGGGTTGTGAATAAACTGCATATATATATATATATACATATATAATATAATTTTATAAAAAAAATAGCGGTGGGTTGGCGGTTTGGGTTGGGTTGAGTTTTCGTAACCCAATTTCAACCCTTCTAATTAGCGGTTTCGCGGTTTCACGGTTTCGCGGGTTGGGAGCGGGTTGGGTTGGTCGGGTTTCGCGGGTTGACGGTTTTATGTAGACCCCTACCTACAATAATAGCTATCATGCGAGCATCAAAGCTGCCTCGTATGAGATGCTCTATGGGAGGAAATGTCGGACTCCCTTGTGTTGGAATGAAGATGGGGAAAAGCAGCTGACTGGACCGGAGTTAGTACAACAAACTGCGGATAAAATTGTTCGAGTGCGTGAAAGACTGAAAGTGGCTCGTGATCGTCAAAAGAGTTACGCAGATAAACGCCGAAAGGATATAGAGTTTCAGGTAGGCGATAATGTAATGTTTAAGGTATCACCTTGGAAAGGGGTGATCCGATTTGGGAAGAAAGGAAAGTTAAGCCCTCGATTTATTGGTCCGTTTAAGATTGTCGAACGCATCGATTTAGTGGCGTATAAGTTGGAATTACCCGAGGAGTTGAAGGGCATTCATAATACCTTTCATGTCTCAAACTTGAGAAAGTGTTTAGCAAATGTAGATATGGCAATACCACTACGTGATATCCATGTGGATGAGAAGTTGAACTTCGCCGAAGAGCCTGAGTATATCGTGGATCGTAAGGTTAAGAGGCTAAGGACAAAAGTAAATTAACCTAGTGAAGGTTCTATGGAGATTTCATAAGGGGAGAGAAGCAACGTGGGAATTGGAATCAGACATGACGACTAAATACCCACATCTCTTTGCCAAGGAAATTCTGAGGACGGAATTCTTGTAAGGAGGGGAGATTTGTAATAACCGTAAAATGTGGAATTGTTGGATAATTATTAGAAATAAATTTGATGGAGAGATTAAGTAATAAAAAAAGGCCCGAGTGCAAGTCAGCCCAAATGGGGGCCTAAAAACCCTATTCGATACTCAATAGTGTATCGGGGAAGTTCGTCTTGTGTGTGTGTGCTCTGTGCGATTGCGGCGACCAAACGAAAGAGGGAAGATCAATCGGAGTCCAGATTGAAGATCGAAGCCTGGAATCGCACGGGGTTATCATCTTGAGGTAAGAATCAAAACCCAAATCTTTATCTTTCAATCGACGTTTGTACTAAGAGGATTTAGGAAAAACTGGGTTTATATTTGTCACTGTAAGGGGCTCAGAGGAAGGAATGGTTTACAGAAACGTTTCTAATGTTATAAAAAGTAATTGTATGGTTAAAGTAATTAGGAAATCAATCGAGTGATTTATTAAAAGAAACGAGCTCTTCACTCAGCTCTAGGATCGAGATCTGGGAAAGGTGGGGAGATGGTATATTAATTTAGCAATCAAGTGGATATTTCGAATTCTCTGAGGGTAATAAATCTGTTAAGATAAGATGCTTAGGGATGTTAAGCTTGGATTTAGGAATCGAATGGACTAATCTGTCTATCGGCGTATGCATACCTCGACCGGAGTCTCCATAGTCCGGGGGGTCGGGGTGTAAGCGAGGACCGGGGTAGGAAGGAGGGGTCGTGCCCGGTGATCCTTCGACCGGGGCCGCGCCCGGGGTGCTCTCGACCGGGGCCGATCCCGGGGTGCAGACCTGTCACTTTAATCATTAAACTTAGGATTTCACATGTTAATTCCCGACTGTTTCGCCTTGGAATGTAGAAGCTTATCAAATTCACGACTAGTGCCCGATTGTGTGTGCGTGGTTCCTTAAATCAGGTGAGTTCCCTTGTTTCTCAAACACTGTTAAATGTTTAAACTGGAAATGGAGTATGTTTTCATGTCTGGTTATGTTTATCATAAAACTTGTTAAAGTCGCACTAAAATGTTGGTATGATGATGTTTACTTGTTTTATATGTATATAAACATGGTTTAAAGTGTTACGTTATTCTTTTATGCTATGGCCAAGACTGAATGTGAATAACCATCGAGGATGGTTGAAATGTGTATTTGGAATTCGTTTCCTCATACACAGAAACGACATCGACATGGGGGGTCGTATGGGGATCTACTGGGGGCCCCAAGGACATGTGGTCCTGATGTTTATGAACGAGTTATGGTAACAAGTTGTGAACGTATCTTTAATTATTTTCTTTTCTGTATAAATCTCTGGTGTATTTCTAAAAACAGACGAGGTTGGGAATTCACTAGACCTTTCGGTTTAATCCTCGTTTCCTATTTTTTTCTTAAAACCCCATTTTCAGGTAACAGGGTTGTTCCGGGATCTTCCAAGGGAAAGGAAAAAATGTTAGTTGTTGGCATTCTTGTGAGGGGGCCTTAGTTGCGGCGTAGTTTCAGTTTAGTATAGTTGCAGTTTTTATACGATTTCTCGGTTGTAATAGACACGTTATTAGATGACGTTTGTCCTTTCTTATTAGTTAATGTAATGGGACCCGTTGTTGGGCGTTTGATTTTATCTTCTTGCATCGTTAAATGTTTGGGTTGTTACACTATAACGCCCTACAATGCATTACAATGCAATCCAACCCTTGTAGTGGAGTCACAGAGGTTAACGTGGTGGCGAAACCAAGCCTTGAGACTATAATGCATCATAACAAGTTATCTAGGAACCGTGAAAAATACTTGTTTCATATGCCCGTAATTAATAAAAACACACATATACTAATGAATATATAATCGTTATATTTTTTATTTAACTGAATGACAAATTTTCTTCTTAATCAAGGGTAGATTTAAAAATGTAGTTAACTATAATTTTTTATTTCTGAAAGTGGACACTTATTTTAACCCAAAAAAAAAAATGTTAAAACTTATGTTGGAATGAGGTAGTAATAAAAATTAGTCAATCAGTTGTAATGATATATAATGTAAGAGCATCTCCAACAGTATTGTTAAAATAGAAAAATCTGGCTTTTTCTTTGCTATTCCTCTCCAACAGCTTTGCTATATGGTTTGCTAAAATAGAGAAAGATAAAAAAATCTCTAAATATAGAGAATTCTCTATAATCTCTAAATTGGAGAGAGAAAATATTATTTTATTCAATCCAACCAATAAGATTCAATTTTTAACATTTTATTTTAAGTTTTTTTTAAAAAGTGTATTGGGATAATAAATTATGAGCATCTCCAGAAGCATTGCTAATTTTTTTCTAAAATAGAGAATGAAAAGTCAAAATCTCTAAAAACATTTTCTTCTAACTTCAACAACTTTTCTATTTTAGATGAATCAATCATTAATTATATTATTAAAATATTCCATAATTTATTATCCCAATACACTTTTTAAAAAAAAAAACTTAAAATAAAATGTTAAAAATTGAATCTTATTGGTTGGATTGAATAAAATAATATTTTCTCTCTCCAATTTAGAGATTATAGAGAATTCTCTATATTTAGAGATTTTTTTATCTTTCTCTATTTTAGCAAACCATATAGCAAAGCTGTTGGAGATGAATAGCAAAGAAAAAGCCAGATTTTTCTATTTTAACAATACTGTTGGAGATGCTCTAATAGTCTAATAGATATTAGTTAGATTTGTTTCTCTCGTTTAAAGTTATAATAATTACTTTTAGACAATACCGAGTAGTGAGGTGTTTAAATAATAAGGCTATGTAAGTAAGAAATGTTTATTTGTATCATTATAAAAATCCATTTGAAGATACATATGTAATGTTGCTTCACATAATTATCCTGAAATATATTTTTTCAATGAATTCATATATGAACCTTGTATTAACTTTTTTTTATTACTTTATTACGATATTTAGCATTTTTATTTGAAATTGTCTCATACCAAATATGCTAAGTTATAATTATTTAGAGATAATAATTTAATGGTATATAAATAAGAGGTGGGTTCATACGAGAACAATATTTATTTAAGTAAACACGAGAACAGTTGAATACATACAAAGTCGTATATGATTCACGTACAAAATCACATATGATTCACGCGACTTTGCCCCGCGACTTAAGTCGTGGCCAAAGTCGTCTGCGTCCAGTTTTTGTCGGTTAATGTAAAATCAAATATGATTTTGTACATGATTTTCTGTTTTTTTTTTGTTTTTCTTAAATAGTTAGCGTTATCATTTGAACGTTCTCGTATAAATGACATTGGTTCTTACTTTGATCATTTTTGTTATAACGAATATCAAATTGGTTATTTAAAGTTGTTTATTTGATCATAAAATAATAAGATGATCATAAGTAAAAGTGGTTATCAAACACCACCTAAAAGGAACGTGTATTTTTAACCTAATGATGAACTTAGTGTCAAACAAACCCTAATCTTTCAAAATGGGACATGTTGATCGCTATCGACCAGTAACGAACAAAAACTTACCTCACACAACTCATTTTCACAAGGAATTATTGCATATTCTTTGTTGTATTTATTTTTCTTCGGAAAACCATAACATCAATGACACCAATACCAAGTATCTAAACATGACAAAGCTCGAAAATTGAAACCAAATAGTTAGGCTTTTAGAGCATCCACATTAAGGATTGTTTTTACAATTGGTTATTGATACTTAATAGTTAATTCACAAGAAGATTTTACAGATATAACACACACCACTACATGTAACACCCTCAAATTTGGAAATAACAACTAACTAAAAACTTTAAATTAAACATCCAATAAGGATAAAATCTATTCTACAAATCATCACTTGAGTCACTTCCCATAAAACGCTAGATTTAACTTCAACAAATAATAGGTCAAGTTTCGTTTAAAGACTAATCAAGGTTGGGTGTTACTAAAAACCAAAAAGAAACAGTTGCTCATCTCAAAGACTAAGCGGAAGACTTCATCAAGCCACTCACCCTTGCACATACTCCTAGCACTCAACCCTTCACCAAGACGCTACCTCTTCCCCCATCCGGAACCTGATGCACATGCCGACAAATAAAAAGGTTAGGCTAATACCTAGTGAGTTTAAGAGTTTACAACATGAAATAAATATATTTGTTAAAGGGAAAGAATGCAATTTATATCGTAGACAATCAAAAGATTTACTTTAAATATCAAACGACAACATTTTCCAAAAACACCTTTAAAACAAGGGACCCAACTTGAACCTTCTTTCGTAAAACCTTTTTATCCCAAACTCACCCAAAACGTGAATAGTAAGCAAACTCCCAATTTATAATAATTCAAAATAAAATTTTACTTCGCGAAACACCCCGAACGTGGGCGGGGTATAATACACAACCCATAGTTCTTGAGTAAACAAACCCATATATGCAACACATCACCGAAAATATGGATAATAAAATAATACCCTTTAATACCCAGATAACACCTTCCGGTGACGGGGGAGACCCGATTCCATTGTACGTGGCGGAACACAAAGTTAAGCCACATAACCATGTTGTCGAACTACACCTCAGATCGAGACTGTATTGCCTGCTCTACCGAGCTACACCTCCAGTCGTGACTGTATTGCCTGCTCCATCGAGCTACACCTCCAGTCGGACTTTATTTCAAGTTCCAAACACCGTATCCCCCATTGCCTGCTCTGTCGAGCTACACCTCAAGGACACTACTAGAAAATTGCTTATCACCGACCAACAATTTTCGACGGACCTTATCCGTCGGTAATTACCGACAGAACACCGACGGAAAAATAATATTTGCGACGGATAGACCATCCGTCGGTAAATATATATATTTCCGATGGATCACCGACAGATATAAAGTTATTTTATTTTATTTTTTTAATATTTAAATCCGTCGGTAAATTTAATAATTTAATAAATAATAATTTTTTTCTGATGTCCGTCGGTGATCCGTCGAAAATTACCGACAAATTATTGACGGCATTTAGAATTCCGTCTGTAATAACGTGTGTGTATGTATGTATGTATGTATGTATGTATGTATGTATGTATGTATGTATGTATGTATGTATGTATGTATGTATGTATGTATGTATGTATGTATGTATGTATGTATGTATGTATGTATGTATGTATGTATGTATGTATGTGATCATGTATGTATGTATGTATGTATGTGATCATGTATGTATGTATGTATGTATATATGTATATGTATATGTATGTATGTACGTATGTAATATGTATGTATGTACATGTACATATGTGATCATGTATGTAATATGTATGTATGTACATATACGTATGTGATCATGTATGTATGTATGTACGTATGTGATCATGTATGTATGTATATGATATGTAGTATGTATGTTTATAGATCATGTCTATGTCTATGTCATGTGTGTATGTATGTATATATGTCTATGTATGTGTCTATATATGTATGTATGTATGTCTATAGATGTATTGTATACATACGTATTGCTTGTATGTATATGTAGTGTATGTCTGTAGATGTATTGTATACATATGTATTGCTTGTTTGTATGTAGCACATATACGTCTATATCATGCATGTCTATGTATGTGTGTATGTATGTCTATAAATGTATTGTATACATGTGTATTGCTTCTATGTATATGTGTATGTATGTGTAACACCTCAAAAATCATAGTAAATTAAAACTTGGAAAACCTGACAATATGACGAAAGTAAATCCATTAACTTCCCATAAATGGAATCAGTCCTTAAGACTATACAATCCTATACAAGGATTTCATCAAAAGAATGGGACTTAACAATGCCCAGCAACAATACTAAAACATCTCCAAAAACCTCGAGACTCAAAACTCGTCTCTCCAAAAACCCCAGCACCCACCGCTAATGGAAACCTGTTATACACATCATTTGAGAAAAAGCGTCAGACTTAAAGTCTGGTGAGAACATACAGTTGCAAAGCTCAAAAGATATAAACATCAGTATCATAAGGAAATCTTTTCATAAAGGTTTAATTCGTAAAGATAACATTTCGCCACAACCGGGTCTTTTCGGTCCAAAACTCGTTAAATGATGACAAAAGGACCATTTTACCAAGGATCATGGTGTAACACTAAGTAGACCACGAATCCGAGTTATGATCTAAACAATTGGAATCCGAGGATACGAACACATAAGCCCGTGCTAAAGTGTGAGACCTAGCCCCAAGCAAAACCAATGTATACTCCTTCACTAGGATTACTATGAACCATGGCTAGTATCCGGCCTCACATAACCGTACCAAGTTGCCCTCTAGGAACATAGGCATCCATAGTTACAAAATGGGGAATATAACCTCCCAATAATACAGTCGACTCAAAACCTAGGGATCCACTAGTAATGGTACAGACTCGTCACAACAACATACGTGACCAACCATAAATAACATATGGTATAAACATATTTCATAAACAAGATATCATTTCCAGTTCAACTTCTGGTAAGAATGAAAATCATTAAATGAGTTCTGAAATATTCTTTTTACATAATCACATAATGTTTAAGTAAAACATCATTTTACTTCAATAAGGCGGAACCCGTCATTTTGGTCAAAAGTGATCGGGAACCCCGAAAATTACCAAAAACTTCATTTATATCAAAATGTAGAGAACATAAAATCATACCGTAGAAATACTTCAGATTTCGCAAATAAGAGTTTTGACATGTATAAAGTTTGTAAAATGGTAGTAGGAACTCACTGGTAGGTTTTCAGAATAAAACCCGGAAAACCAGATAACGACCACGACGTAGAGGTGAAGCTTAAAACACAGAAACCTCGGATCGAACACCAACTATAATCTTCCAAACTCTAGAGAGAGAGAGAGAGAGAGAGATAGTTTAGAGAGAGAAGAGAGAGAAAAGATATTTTGGGATTTGAGATAAAGTGATTTTGGGAAACTGAACCTCTTAAGACGGTCCATGCAACTTCGCGGGTTATGCCGCGACTTCAACTCGCGGCATAACTCGCCCGTGTCCAAAACCCTAAATCATCCAGTGGGTTTCGCGGGTTGTGCCGCGACCTTAAGTCGCGGTGTAACTCGCATAGTTCCCTGAAACTTACACAAAACAGTGGGTTACGCGGGTTGTGCCGCGACCTCTAGTCGCGGTGTAACTCGCGTAGTTCACTGCTTGTCCCCAAACTTCACTAAATCCAAACTTTACTACAAACCAAACACGGAGCTAACGACAAAAGCTTAACATAAGAATAACAAGATTACACAACGGAAATCCGGGGTGTTACAATCCTCCCCAACTTGGGAATGATTTCGTCCCCGAAATCCTAACTATTCGAAAAGATGAGGATATCTTCGCTTCATATCCTCCTCGGCTTCCCACGTCACATTCGCTCCCCGGTGATGCTTCCACTGCACCTTGACCAAGGTGACTTCTTTATGACGCAACTTCTTAGACTTTCTTTCTAAGATGGCGTCGGGTTCTTCCACACAACGGTTACCTTCGTCTACCCTTAACTCTGAAAGGGGAATGACGCTGTCTTCCACCGCCAAACATTTTCGGAGGTAGCAAACATGAAACGTGTTGTGTATTCTGCTCAACTCTGGTGGCAGTTCCAACTGGTAGGCTTGCAAACCCACCCGTTTAAGCACTTTGAAAGGTCCGAGGAAACGGGGACTCAACTTCCCACGTTTTCCGAACCGTATAATGCCTTTCCACGGCGACACCTTAAGCATAACGCGGTCGCCCACTTGGAATTCCATCGGTCGCTTCTTCTTATCGGCATAGCTCTTCTGACGATCCTGAGCCGCTTTCATTCTTTCACGAATGCACTTGACCTTATCGACAGTCTCTTGCACGATCTCAGGTCCGGCAAACTGCTTTTCTCCCGCTTCAAGCCAGCACACGGGAGTTCGACACTTTCGCCCATACAAAGCCTCAAAGGGTGCCATTCCGATACTCGAGTGGTAGCTATTGTTGTAGGCAAACTCCACCAAAGGCAGGTGAGTGTCCCAGCTACCCCCGAAATCGATGACACAAGAACTCAACATGTCTTCCAAAGTTTGGATCGTTCGCTCGCTCTGTCCGTCGGTTTGCGGATGGTAAGCCGTACTCAACTTCACTCGAGTACCAAGCTCTTTCTGAAACCCATCCCAGAAGTTCGAAGTGAACCGACTGTCACGATCCGACACGATCGACAATGGTATGTCGTGCCTCGAGACCACCTCATCGATATAAAGCTTTGCTAACTTATCCATCGGTAGAGTCTCGCGCATAGCCAAGAAGTGAGCGCTCTTTGTCAATCTATCAACTATCACCCAAATGGTATCGTGACCTAGAAGAGTTTTAGGTAGCTTCGTCACGAATTCCATAGTGATATGCTCCCACTTCCACTCGGGAATCTCTAAAGACTGAAGACTCCCATATGGTCGCTGATGTTCGGCCTTAACTTGCGAACACGTCACACAACGCTCAACGTAACGTGCCACATCAAGTTTCATTACCGGCCACCAATAGTGAAGCTTCAAGTCCCTGTACATTTTTGTACTTCCCGGATGAATGGAATACTTGGACTTGTGAGCATCCTCTAGCAACAGATCACGGTTACCCCCAATCTTGGGTACCCACACACGACCGCTGAACAATTTTACTCCACGGCTATCTTCCGTTAAGAGTAAATGTTGCTTCATCATGACTTCATCTTTTAGATTCTCTTCTAACAGTGCTTCCATCTGTGATGTCTTGATCTTCTCAACAAGACTAGACACTAGTTCGATCCTCGAATGGGTAGCCCGAATACTCCCGCTATAGTCCTTCCGACTTAGCGCATCGGCCACCACGTTCGCCTTACCGGGATGGTAAAGCAATTCACAGTCATAATCTTTAAGCAACTCGAGCCACCGCCTTTGCCTCATATTCAGCTCTTTCTGATCAAAGACATACTTCAGGCTCTTGTGATCTGTGTAAAGAGTACATTTCGTGCCGTAGAGGTAGTGTCGCCAAAGCTTCAGAGCGAACACCACTGCCGCTAACTCCAAATCATGAGTTGGGTAATTCTGCTCGTGTATCTTAAGTTGCCTCGAGGCATAAGCGATTACCTTGCCTCGTTGCATCAACACACAACCCAGTCCCATTTTTGAAGCGTCGCTGTAAACCACGAAGTCTTCCGACCCTTCAGGCAAAGTCAAGATTGGAGCTTCACACAACTTCTTTTGAAGAATCCTGAACGCCTTCTCTTGGGCTTCGGTCCATTCAAACTTCACATTCTTCCGAGTCAGAACTGTCAAGGAAGAAGCGATCTTTGAAAAGTCTTGGATAAATCTCCTGTAGTATCCCGCCAAACCCAAGAAACTTCGGATCTTGGACGGACTCTTAGGAGGCTCCCAATTCGTCATTGCTTCAATATTGGAGGGGTCTACTTTCACTCCGTCCCGAGTGACTACGTGCCCCAGAAATTGTACTTCTTTAAGCCAAAAGTCGCACTTGGAAAACTTGGCGTACAACCTCTCTTTTCTCAACACTTCCAGAACTTCACGTAAATGTTGCTCGTGCTCTGACTCACTCTTGGAGTACACGAGTATGTCATCAATGAATACAATGACCGACTTGTCGAGGAATGGTCGACACACTCTATTCATTAAGTCCATAAACACAGCTGGTGCGTTCGTTAGACCAAAAGGCATTACAAGAAATTCATAATGGCCGTAACGCGTTCTGAAAGCTGTCTTCGGAACATCATCTTCTCTTACCTTCACTTGGTGATAACCCGAACGTAAGTCGATTTTGGAAAAACAACCCGCTCCTTGAAGTTGATCGAACAAGTCGTCTATTCTCGGAAGCGGATATCTGTTCTTTACTGTAGCTTTATTCAACTCACGATAGTCGATGCACATTCTCATTGTGCCATCTTTCTTCTTGACGAATAAGACCGGAGCTCCCCAAGGTGACGAACTCGGTCTTATGAAGCCTTTCTCCAATAGCTCTTGGAGTTGTGCCATCATCTCTTGCATCTCCGACGGTGCTAAACGGTAAGGAGCTTTAGCAATTGGTGCTGCTCCAGGCACAAGATCAATCTGAAACTCTACTTGCCGATCGGGTGGTAACCCAGGCAAGACGTCCGGAAAGACGTCTGGAAACTCACGCACGATCTTCACATCTTCCAGCTTTGATTTCTTTAACTTGGCATCTATCACATAGGCTAGGAAAGACGAACATCCTTTTACTAAGAACTTGCTTGCCTTTGCCATTGTGATTATTGTCACTTCACCCTTTCTCTTTTCACCATAGATGACAACGACTTCGCCAGAGGGGTTGGGAAGTCGAATCATCTTCTTGGAACATACGATCTCGGCATGATTGTTTGACAATCAAATCCATACCGACCACCACATCAAAACCCCCGATTAACATCGGTAGAAGATCTATCGAGAATTCTCTTCCTTCGACACTAAGAGTACACAGCTTCAGAACCTCGCGGATCAGAACTTGACTACCATCGGCTATTTCTACCACTAATGCATCCTCAAGACTAGTAGTGGGCATAGAAATTTTCTGACGGAACAATTCAGATACGAAAGAGAAACTAGCACCCGTATCGAACAAAATACGAGCAGGTACAGAGTTTATAAGGAAAGTACCCGATACCACGTCGGCGGATGCCCTGGCCTCTTCGGTCGTCATCTGAAATGCCTGACCCGGAACCTTCGGAGGGTTCTCCTTCCTTGCTGGCGTGCTACCCGACACAAGCCTCGGGCAATCTCTTCTCACATGCCCCGGTGCCTTGCACTCATAACAGACGAGTCCTTTGACCGGTAAATCTCTGAAAGTGTGACCAGGCTTCCCACACTTATAACAAGTTTGAGAAGTGGTGTTACAGTTACCGTGATGCTTGGTTCAACACTTCGGGCACCACTTTGCTTCCTGGTAACTGCTGAAGTTGCGGTTTCCGACAAAAGGTCGGGCCCGCTTGGGAGGTACTGAGCTGCTTTCCCACTTTCTCTTTTCAGGCACCACTACTGACTTCTCGGATTTGCTCTTCGCGAACATTTCCTCCATAAACTGAGCTTCTTCAACCATCTCACGGAGGTTAGAAGCTTTGAAATTATGGACCATAGATTGCATGTCCGCTGGTAAGCCGTTGAGATAGGCTTTCATCTTGTCCTTCTCTGTCGGGGCAGCGTGCCCCACCAGACCAAGCTTCTCCATAAACTGACGGGTGTACTCCCTCACCGTCAGGCTTCCCTTCACCAAGGACCGGAATTCTTTCTCAATTCGGTCCATCGTTCTCTCGTTGCAGAATTCCTCTAGCAACTTCTTCTTGAACTCGGCCCAAGACAACTGAGCCAACACTTCAGGAGATAGAGTGGATTGGATGATATTCCACCAGATGAGTGCAGTGTCCCTTAGCAGTTGGGTACCGAACCGCACCCTATGATCATCACCACATTCGGAAGAGCCAAAAGCTTGCTCAACCGCTCGGATCCACTTTACACACACCGTCGGGTCATCTGAACCAAAGAATTCTGGCGGTCCACATCCCAGAAAGGACTTATAGGAACAACTCTTCCTATTCTCCGGATACCAGAAATCCTGCGCTCTACCGCCGTGACCCTTATACCGTCATCTCCAGAACCTGCTACGACGTTCTCCACTACCGTCTCACTTCTCCGATGGTTTACATCGCGGTCCTCCATAGCTTTCAGCAGAAACTCTTGCTGCTTCGCCATCTCTCCCCTCATCGCCAACATCACGCTGGCCAACAACTCGGATTGGGGATTAGCATCCCCGATAACTGGGTGGGACGAAGCCAGGTCTACTCGCGGAATGACCTCTGGCCCCCCACCGAGTATTCGCTGAACAGGCGGTCGTACAACAACCTCAACTCTTCCCGGTTGATCCGCTGTAGAGGCTGTCGCTTCCAGACCATCAACACGAGTACGCGGTCTTCCACGCGTACCTACCATTCTGAACTGCTACACAGAGCAGTGGAAGAGATAAGAGAGAGAGATAGGAAAACACGAAAGGAAAACGTACTACCACATTACCAAATGTCATATTAACAGCAATTCAAGCACTCTTACGTACAGTATCCTCATAATAACATTAGCTAAGTGAAATTATGAACATACAACACATAACGGTTCTTGTCACCATTACTACAACGCCTGATAAACGTACTTTCCGTCGACTCTAAGACTAACCCATCTTAGGAGCTCTACCCAATTCTTGCGGATCAATTCTTAGTATATTCAGTCTAAGTCTAGACATCTTACATTCATTCCTAGTTCGCTTAAACTAGAGCTCTGATACCAACTTGTAACACCTCAAAAATCATAGTAAATTAAAACCTGGAAAACCTGACAATATGACGAAAGTAAATCCATTAACTTCCCATAAATGGAATCAGTCCTTAAGACTATACAATCCTATACAAGGATTTCATCAAAAGAATGGGACTTAACAATGCCCAACAACAATACTAAAACATCTCCAAAAACCTCGAGACTCAAAACTCGTCTCTCCAAAAACCCCAGCACCCACCGCTAATGGAAACCTGTTATACACATCATTTGAGAAAAAGTGTCAGACTTAAAGTCTGGTGAGAACATACAGTTGCAAAGCTCAAAAGATATAAACATCAGTATCATAAGGAAATCTTTTCATAAAGGTTTAATTCGTAAAGATAACATTTCGCCACAACCGGGCCTTTTCGGTCCAAAACTCGTTAAATGATGACAAAAGGACCATTTTACCAAGGATCATGGTGTAACACTAAGTAGACCACGAATCCGAGTTATGAGCTAAACAATTGGAATCCGAGGATACGAACACATAAGCCCGTGCTAAAGTGTGAGACCTAGCCCCAAGCAAAACCAATGTATACTCCTTCACTAGGATTACTATGAACCATGGCTAGTATCCGGCCTCACATAACCGTACCAAGTTGCCCTCTAGGAACATAGGCATCCATAGTTACAAAATGGGGAATATAACCTCCCAATAATACAGTCGACTCAAAACCTAGGGATCCACTAGTAATGGTACAGACTCGTCACAACAACATACGTGACCAACCATAAATAACATATGGTATAAACATATTTCATAAACAAGATATCATTTCCAGTTCAACTTCTGGTAAGAATGAAAATCATTAAATGAGTTCTGAAATATTCTTTTTACATAATCACATAATGTTTAAGTAAAACATCATTTTACTTCAATAAGGCGGAACCCGTCATTTTGGTCAAAAGTGATCGGGAACCCCGAAAATTACCAAAAACTTCATTTATATCAAAATGTAGAGAACATAAAATCATACCGTAGAAATACTTCAGATTTCGCAAATAAGAGTTTTGACATGTATAAAGTTTGTAAAATGGTAGTAGGAACTCACTGGTAGGTTTTCAGAATAAAACCCGGAAAACCAGATAACGACCACGACGTAGAGGTGAAGCTTAAAACACCGAAACCTCGGATCGAACACCAACTATAATCTTCCAAACTCTAGAGAGAGAGAGAGAGAGAGAGATAGTTTAGAGAGAGAAGAGAGAGAAGAGAGAGAAAAGATATTTTGGGATTTGAGATAAAGTGATTTTGGGAAACTGAACCTCTTAAGACGGTCCATGCAACTTCGCGGGTTATGCCGCGACTTCAACTCGCGGCATAACTCGCCCGTGTCCAAAACCCTAAATCATCCAGTGGGTTTCGCGGGTTGTGCCGCGACCTTAAGTCGCGGTGTAACTCGCGTAGTTCCCTGAAACTTACACAAAACAGTGGGTTACGCGGGTTGTGCCGCGACCTCTAGTCGCGGTGTAACTCGCGTAGTTCACTGCTTGTCCCCAAACTTCACTAAATCCAAACTTTACTACAAACCAAACACGGAGCTAACGACAAAAGCTTAACATAAGAATAACAAGATTACACAACGGAAATCCGGGGTGTTACAGTATGTCTGTAGATGTATTGTATACATATGTATTGTTTGTATGTATATAACACATATATGTCTATATTAGGGGTGTGCATCGGTCGGGTCGGGTCGGGTCGGGCCCCAAAAGTCACAACCCGGTCGGGTTTCAGGTGGGGTTTGTGGAACCCGAAACCCGTCCAAACAAAACTTCGGGTAATCGGGTTCGGGTGGTTTCGGGTTTCGGATCGGGTTAAATCGGGTTGGTCCAAAAGTTTTCTCTTCTAAATATTTCTAGGGTTTGTCAATTGAGGATCAGTATAATACCCAAGGTGGGACAATCCAGAAGTTACAGAACAACATCATTTACCAGAAAAGATAGCACCTTAGTAATAGATGTTTAAAAAAATAGATGATTACCAATGTCAAGTGTCAACAAGAATGAGAAATTGAAAATATGGATGAGATTAATCAGATTATGACTTTATGAGAATGAGTCTTACAAAATGATAACAGCCAAACAACCACCCACCCTAAACACATAGTAGCAAGAATGAGAATAATCAGAATATGATTATCTTCGGTGGTCGACTGGAGTGGTGGAGTGGTCGAGAGTCGCCTCTGAGCCTCGCCGATGGATGAGTCGCCTGAGTCGAGAGTCCGATGAGTCGAGAGTTCGATGGATGAGTCGCCTGAGCCTCACCAATGGATTTACCGATTTAGGGAATTAGGGATTTAGGGTCGAGTGATCGAGGATTCGAGTCGAGAAAAGAGAATGAGTGAAAGTGAACTGAAGTCTGATTTGGGTGTTTAGGTATAAAATTAAAACTGTTTTTTTTTATCTTAAAACATTTCGGATATTCGGGCGGGTCGGGTTTGGGTTTTGGGTACCCAACCCGATCCCACTTTACGTTATTTTATTCGGATTGGATATATCGGATGTCGGATATTTCGGATGTCGGATTTTTGGAACATTTTGGGTCGGGTCGGATCGGGTATCTCGGGTTTGGTGGGTTCTGCTCACCCCTAGTCTATATCATGCATGTCTATGTATGTGTGTACGTATATGTGTATGTATGTCTATAGATGTATTGTATACATATGTATTGCTTGTATGTATATTGCACATAGGTCTATATCATATATAGATATGTATGTGTGTATATATGTGTATAGTATGTATAAATATGTCATATATATGTATGTATGTATGTATGTATGTATGTATGTATGTATGTCTATAGGTGTATTATATACATATCTATTGCTTGTATGTAAATGTATATGTCGTATGCATATAAATGTCTGAATTAATGTCATGTACATGTTTCCGTTAACGGGAAAAGATAACGGCCGTTAACTGTTTTCGTTAAGTTTAGTTAGTTCAGGGGTATATATATATATATATATGTATGTATATATGTATGTATGAATGTATGTGTATAGATGTATGTATGTGTGTATAACACGTTTGGTCTCTGATCTAACTAGAATTAACGGAAAAAGATAACGACCGTTAATTGTTTCCGTTAAGTCTAGTTACTTTAGGTGTATATATATGTATGTATGTATGTATGTATGTATGTATGTATGTATGTATGTATGTATGTATGTATGTATGTATGTATGTATGTATGTGTGTATAACACATTTGGTCCCTGATCTAACTGGAATTAACGGGAAAAGATAACGACCGTTGATTGTTTCCGTTAAGTCCAGTTACTTCAGGGGTATTTTAGTCAATTTAAATATAATTTGATAAATTAATTAATAATTTTAAATATAATTTGATAAATTAATTAATAATTTATTTAATAAATTTAATATTAAATAATATATGATAATTTATTTATTAATTTATTAATTTAAAAATAATTTATTTGATAAAAAATAAAATCCGACGGAATTTCCGTCGGTGAATTTCCGAAATTTCTAAAAAAAAATAAGCGGGTTTAAAGCCCTAACTCTCGATTTCTCAGTCTCTTGATCTCAGTCTCTCCCTCTCAATCTCTCGATCTCTCGATCTCTCCCTCTCGATACTCCCTCCATCTCTCTCTCTCAATCTCTCCCTCTCAATCGACCACCGGCGACGACGACCGTGTCCCTCTCGACGCAGCCGACTCCCTCCTCTCCATCTCGATCTCTCCACAGCCCTCTCCCTCTCGACGACCTCTCACAGCCACCACCGGCGACGACCACCTCTCCCTCTCTCCAGAGTCCCTCTCCCTCTCGATCTCTCTCTGTAACACCCTAAAATTTTGGGTAAAAATAAAACTCAAAATTTCGGCAATATAATGACTAGCATGAGATGATTTAAGAACCTGTAACATAACGACTAAAACCCAATCAAGTTGGGGTAGTTCTTTAAATGAGGTAGCGGAACAAATAAGACATATACATGACAACTTATTTAATCTATAACAATTAACAACTAGATTAATATGGGTGTCACTATGACTTCAAAACGCTCTCTCTCGGTTTCCCAAAAATGCCCGGTCCTTGGAGGGTCCTAGGTGCGCTCCCGGCGAATCAAGGTGCCCTACTCGCACCGCTAGCGGAACCTGTGAGTCATTAACATGAATACAAGTATTAGACTAAGGTCTTGAGAATACAATGAGAAGTTCATAATTTTATAAAGGAAGTATTAGCAAACATAATTAAGTGTTACCGGCGCGCCCTTAAATCGGGCCCATAACATGACCCCATTTGGGATGAACCATCATTTTCTGTACAATAACACGAGAGAAAACTCCCGAATAACGGGGGAGACCCGTTGCCATCTTGGGTGACGAGAACACGCATGTGGGGTCGCCCGTGATGTTTATTGGGATTCATCACACATCCCGGTCCTAGTTCCCATGCCATGCAAGACATCACAATCCTCGGACCGTTTATGCCTCTAGCGCCTACTCCGTCGAGTTACACCTCAAGGACTTACGAACATGTATGCCTACCCAAAGTAGTCGAGTTACAACTCGGAGACTTGCGTCACCTATTGCCTACTCGCTAAAGACCCAAAGGTCGACAATTGAATTATATAAGTACAAGCCATCTAACTCCTCGTGCATAAGGAATTAGACCTAAATTCCACGTTTAGACCATGATCAAGTATAGACAACATCTTTCATGCAAGCACATATTTCATTCCCAAAGACACAATGAAGCTCATTTCATGCATATAACTCTACCCCATCACTTGTGTGACAACATAATAACCATAACTAGTATAATAATCCCAACCGCTGATAAGAATAGTTGTCTACATTTCCCATAATTTATGAATGATCATTTACCATTACATTTGCTTATCCCATTGCTACATACATAGAAAGGTCCTAAACATGTTAAATGGCTTTCAAATTGTCAAATCCCACATACAAGGTAAATACACAAAACCCTAGTTTTAGTTTACTTGAATACCTTGTAACATTCATAGGAGCAAATAATAACACAAGTAAAATAGGTAAGGTTTAAGAGACTCACCAAGTAGGGTTGTACTATAAAACCCTAGAATGAAGGAAAACCCTAGAATGGAGATGTGGATGGAAATGAGACTTGGATCCTTAGAATATTGGAGGGGGAAATGCTTCTATAACTTTAGAACCCTAATAACCACCAACCATTAAATGAAGAGAGGAGAGGAAAGGGGTGCCACGGCGAGAGTGCCATTGGCACAATCGCGGGGCATAGTCGCGCCAAATGTACCGCGGCCAACCCCTGGCTCGCGATTGTGACACCTGCGACTGTGACATGGCACTATCGCCTGTCACAGTCACGTCGATTGTACAGAGAGTAATGATCCTCACGCGACATTGCCCTGGCGACAGTGCCACGGGCATAATCGCGGGGCACAGTCGCGGGGCACACCCCGGCTGTTGTCCGATTCCACTGCGATGCTAAAATTTAACCCAATCAACTTTTAAAATTACTAGATCAGTTTGGGAAACTTTTAAAATATACATCTCAAATGTTAACCAAAAAAGCAAGGTCTAAAATTCGGGGTGTTACACTCTCCACAGTCCCTCTCGATCTCTCTCCACAGTCCCTCTCGATCTTCTCTCCACAGTCCCTCTTCAGGTATTGATTTGAGCCTTAACTCATGTATTTTCTTAGATAAGAGTTGAGCAACAAACCACTGGTAATCAAGGTATATTTACATATATAAATGATATAACATGAGTATTAGATTGATGGAATTGATTTACACCAATAACTTCTCTTTTTATTATAATTATTATAATTTCGGCAAACAACCTACAATTATAGCTTAAATGTTATAAATACATAGAATTAACTGCTATCCAATAAAAAGCTTAATAGTCATATGTTTAATTGTTAACAAAGGTGTATGGGTCAATTTGTGCACACCTTGAATAATAGGGATCGGGTGAACAACCAGAGAAAATTCCTAGTAACCATGTAATAAATTTAATATTAGATGCATATTGATTTGAGCCATGAAATGTGTGTGTGTGTGTGTGTATAAATCTCTGTGTGTGTATGTTTGTTAATAATCTTTGTGTGTGTGTGTGTTTGTTAATTTGATTAATCTCTGTGTGTGTTAATTGATTAATAATCTGTGTGTGTATAAATCTGTGTGTGTGTATAAATTTGTGTGTGTATAAATCTCTGTGTGTGTATGTTTGTTAATAATCGATTTGATTAATCTGTTTGTATGTCTGTCACTACAAAATAAAATGGGTTTTATATGATGGTCACTTGGATACCAATTCTAACTAGGTTTTGTCGGTAGTTGCATATTCAAGGTCAATTTTGTCTATTGAGTAACTTATCATATATTTAAAGTACTGACACTTGTTTTAGTTTAGGTGTAACTGTTCTGAGGTATGAGCTATGAGGTACGCAAGTTGATATCGTTTGGCGACAATCATTTGTCCATGAACAATTGAAATTTAAATGTGCATATTGTATATTCAAATTGATATGAGTTCTTTTAGCTATTAAAACACCATTTTTGGTTTGATAAACTTGTGATAATGTTTTTGTATGAGTTTAGCTTATGATTTGGTTTTTGTGAAAATGTTTTGGTATGATTTGGTTTGATAAACTTGTGATATTAATTAGTTGGGTTGTCAATTATTGGACAAACATTTGGTTGATAAATGGAAACATTTTGTATGATTTAGGATTTGATTATACTTGATTTTATTTATTTATTTTAGTTGGGTTGCCAATTGTTGGGCAAACATTAGGTTGATACACGGAAATATTCATTTTATAGCCGTTATGCCGCCGAAATTTTAAAAAAACATATAGTGTTCAATAGGCTTCTAACTTCGTTGACACCTACGGTTTGACTTTTAAATAGTCAAACCATTACAGGTAGGGTTTTAAACTTTCCAAAACACTTTTCTTTGATTGTAACCTACGGTTTTGACTTTCCAATAGTCAAACCATTACACTTAGAGTTTTAGAGTCATCCAAAACTCCTCTACACCTATGGTTTGACTTTCAAGAAGGCAAACCATTACATGTAGTGTTCAATAGACTTCTAACTTCGTTGACACCTACGGTTTGACTTTTAAATAGTCAAACCATTACATGTAGGGTTTTAAACTTTCCAAAACACCTTTCTTTGATTGTAACCTACGGTTTTGACTTTCCAATAGTCAAACCATTACACTTAGAGTTTTAGAGTCATCCAAAACTCCTCTACACCTATGGTTTGACTTTCAAGAAAGCAAACCATTACATGTAGTGTTCAATAGACTTCTAACTTCGTTGACACCTACGGTTTGACTTTTAAATAGTTAAACCATTACACGTAGGGTTTTAAACTTTCCAAAACACCTTTCTTTGATTGTTAACTACGATTCTGACTTTCCAATAGTCAAACCATTACACTTAGAGTTTTAGAGTCATCCAAAACTCCTCTACACCTATGGTTTGACTTTCAAGAAGGCAAACCATTACATGTAGTGTTCAATAGAATTCTAACTTCGTTGACACCTACGGTTTGACTTTTAAATAGTCAAACCATTACACGTAGGGTTTTAAAGTCATCCAAAGCTCATCTAAACCTACGGTGTGACTTTTCAATAGTCAAACCATTACACCACCTCTATCTTGATTATGTCGATTAACTACTTTTTTCTTTGTTGTAGTGGTTGAATATGTCGACAGATAGAGGATGGATGTATAGAAAGAACGACAGTCGGGGGTTTCTTAGCGTCGACTATATTGTTACAATGGACAGTTTTTTGGACTATGCCTATGCCGATGAAGGGACTGTTGAAAGGAAACCTACACGTGATGGGATAATGTTTTGTATTAGATGCCCTTGTAAGAAGTGTCAAAACTTACGCTATAAAGAAAGGACTAACGTGAGGCTGCATTTGATGAAGCACGGTTTCATGCCTGATTATACCACATGGTGGGCACATGGTGAAACTTATTACCATAATGAAGGGCATCAAGACGTGGGTCAATCTTCTACTCCGGTAGTAGATCATAATGAAGGGTATGTTGAAATGGTGAACGATCACATGATACATGATGGCATGACATGGGAAGAAGAAACCCCTCATCCTTCTGCCCAAGGATTTTATGACATGTTACAAGCTGCTGACGAGCCATTATGGGACGGGTGTCCAAATTACTCAAAAGTAGGAGCTGGGACGATATTGTTGAATTAGAAGGCAGAATGTAATGTACTCGAGACGACTTATAACCGTAATATTGCTATAATTAAAGAGATGTTACCCGAGGGTGATAAACTACCCGGTAACTTCTATGAGACGAAGAAGAGTTTGAAAAATCTTGCTCTGCCAAAACAAAAGATCAACGCTTGCAAAAACCATTGCATGTTATTTTATAAGGATGATTCTGAGTTGACCCACTGCTGAGTGTGCAATGAATATCGTTTCAAGACAAGTGGTCGAAGCAAGGTCCCTAACTTGGTGATGACGTACTTGCCGATTGTTCCTAGACTTCAAAGATTGTATATGTCAAAGAAGACGTCTAAAGATATGACTTGGCACAAGGATCATTATACAGAACCGGGTGTGATGGTACATCCAAGTGATGGTGCAGCTTGGAAGCATTTCGACATGGTACATCCTGACTTCGCTTCTGAGGTATGGAATGTGCGTATTGGCTTATGCACCGACGGTTTCAACCCGAATAATTCGAATTCGTATTCACTTTGGCCAGTGTTTCTTACCATCTACAATTTACCTTCTTGGTTGAGTTTGAAAGATTCATATGTGAAACTTGCATTGGTCATTCCAGGTAGAAAGAGTCCCGGTCAGAATTTGGATGTCTTTCTTAGGCCGCTAAAAGATGATCTCAAGATGTTGTATACAGTGGGCGCTCTTACGTATGATGCTTATCGTAAAAATAATTTTGAGATGAGAGCTATACTTCTATGGACCGTCAGCGACTTCCCTGCCTACACAATGTTGTCGGGTTGGAGCACGCACGACAAGCTAGCCTGCTCGTACTGCATGGGTACAGTCAATTCGTTTCAGTTAAGAAATGGAGGTAAATCTTGTTGGTTTGACTGTCATCAAAGATGGTTACCTAGTGCACGCCCCTTCCGACATGATCGAACAGGGTTTCTGGACGGATCTAGGGTGTTAGCCGGTCCACCACCCGAGTTAACCGGTGAAGAAATATGGGAACAGGTCCGTCATCTTCCAACTGTTTACGATGGCTCCCCGTTTCGATCGACCAATAGAAAAATTACCGGTTTCGGAATCACTCATAATTGGGTGAAGAGAAGCATCTTTTGGGAGCTGCCATATTGGAAGACGTTGTTAATCCGACACAACCTGGATTTCATGCACATTGAGAAGAACGTGTTTGAGAATCTCTTTAACACTGTCATGGACATATAAAAAATGAAAGACAATATAAAAGCAAGGAGGGATGTAGAGATTTATTGCAACCGATCGCAGTTGCACATTGCCACATCAGGCAATAAAGTAGTGAAGCCGAAGTCGTCGTACATTTTGACGAAACAACAAGTAAAACAAGTATGTGAATGGTTGAAGAGATTGAAGTTTCCGGACGGGTATGCTTCGAATATTGGGGGTTGTGTAAACATGGCAGACTACAGCTTTTATAGCTTCAAGAGTCATGATTGTCATGTGTTTATGTAAATATTGCTTTCTATTGCATTACGAGGGATGATACCGACTCCCATATGGGAAGCGATAACGGAGTTATGCACATTCTTTCGTGTAATCTGCTCAAGGGTGTTACACTTAGAAGACTTGATTCCATTGCAAACAAGTATCGTTCAAACAATTTGTAAGTTGGAAAAAATCTTCCCGCACAGATTCTTTGATTCTATGGAACACTTAGTGATACTGTGACACCCCAAAATGGAGTAAATATATGAATATAAAAAGAAAAGAAAAAAAAGGGAAAAAGGAAAATGGAAAATGGAAAATAAAATAAAATGAGTTTTATTATATCGGACCAAAAATGTGAAGAAAAACGTAAAGGCGACCATTTATTCCATTTTAAGGAAAATGAGAAGTGAAGAAATGAATTTATGTTCAATGGGACTAAAAAGGAAAGAAAATATCAAATCAGGGGTGAAAAATGTAATGTTAGTTAAAATGGTGAGAGCAGGGGGCCGAATGTATTTTTCAGAAAGTTAAGGGGCCGAAAATAAAACTTTAACAAGTCAAAGGACCTGTTATGAAAAAAGGACAAATCTGAATTTTTTCAGACAATAGAAAACGACCACTCATTTGGAGCTTCTTATTGGCTCTTTTTGTCAACTATTAGGACAAAAACATCGTAGATAAATGAAGGTAACCAGTTAATGATCATTTTGGTTCAAGAAAAATCGAGATTTGGTCGAGTTTAGAAGAAGAAATCGGAGGTTGAAGTTCGATGTCGAAAAGCTCCGTTTATCGACGATTGGAGGTAAAATACTCAACCAAATTTCAAGTTCTTTATATGGTTAGCTTCGTTTTTAAGTCATTTATCGAACCTTAGTAGTCTTATGTCTTTGATTTTGGTTTAAAGTGTCCGATTTTGCGTTTTAAGCTGATTTTCGAGTGGGGTTTTAACCCAAATTTTAAATGAGCAAATGAGACTCAATACTTGATGGTTTTCGTTAATTCTTGTTTCTATGGTTGAGTAAAATCATTTTCTAGAGTGTTTGCAAGAGAAATCGTCGAAAACGGTCGAAAAATAAGGCCAAACCACCATGTGAAGTCGCTGTCGGCGAGTGGGGTGTTGCTGGCGTTCAACGTACATCTATTGGGCCGATTTACTTGCTGGGCATCTTGGGCTTAGTTATATTTTTAATAAATGTTGGATTTTATTTCATTTAACTTAAGAGGCCCGTTTCTTTTTAAGAAATATTAAAATTAGTTAAATTTAGAGTAACTAAATTCATGATTTATGTTTATTAATTAATTGGTTTGTTTTCTAATCTAATTAATATATTATGTAAGATTCTTTATTTTATTTAATATATTAATTTAGTTTAGAAAATTATTATTAATTAATAAATCTTTTTCTAAGTGGCTTATTAAAGTATTTCGTAATTTAAACAAGTATTCTAAAGGTGTCGTAATTTGATATTATCATTTGTTTAGGACACCTTAAGTCCTTAATAAATGACATATGTTCCTTATAGTTATTAAAAGGGCAAATCGATGTTAAGAAATCATTATTAAGGTGCCGTTTGTTTTTTAAGAGGTATAAAGTCTGAAGTCTTATTTTAGTTATGATTAATAAGAGGTAGTGTGTAAAAAGGTCTGAACGATTCAGACTTAAGAGTCATTAAGAGGTTTTTTTCAAAAAACAAACAACCCCTAAGTGTGGTACTTAGAGTTTTATTAAGTTATTTCGATAATTTAATAATGAGATTAAAGCGTCGTAATTGTATTTAATAATTATTGGAACGCTTTAATTTGGAGAGATATGTTTATAAGGTTATAAAATAATTATTTTGACGTTTTAGGACGTCGTCGAGTTTTAAGACTTGGGTTTTGACTAAAGTTAGTCGAGGTTGACCGCGTTGACCAACGGTTGACTTTTATCTCGTTTGACCTACAAGTATTTTTGACGATGAGATCAAATGGAGATATTGAGTTATTAAGAGACCCGATTTTGGAGTTTGACTTTAGGTCAAGTCGGGTTGACCATAGTTGACTTTTGGAGAAAATAAGCCTTTAATTGGACATGGTTGTATGAAATGTGTAGGTTTTTCATTCAAGAGCTATGAGTTGTCGATCTACAGGCGATCAGGTGAGTCCTCATGAGACTTACACTGGGATGCATACCTATGTACAAATTTATTTTCAGCATTATATGATTTGTATGGTGATGTGTACTTATGCATGATGTTTTAGTTTACATACATGATGCAATATATTTTACATGTATGTTATTTATGATCAGTTGCATGCTATGTATTTATTTTGTTTCCAAATAACTCTAGCATGCTATTTCATACGCAGGTTTTACGGACGGTTTCAATGGGTGGGCATTTGACTAGTAAGTCACGGATAAGTGGCACTACCCAGTCAAGTGGGTGATCGAACAGAATAGAAAGTTCAACCCAGGGCGTGTCAGTGACAAAATGACTCATACCCGACGAGCAATTTTAGCGGGTGGGCATTTGACCAGTAAGTCACGGACAAGTGGCACGACCCAGTCAAGTGGGTGATCGAACAGAATAGAAAGTTCAACCCAGGGCGTGCCATTGACAAAATGACCCTTACCCGACGAGATGGTTTATGAGATCTCTTTTCTTTCAGTGCTGCATGTTTTCATAAAGTGCATACTATTTGATACAATGTTTTGAAGTTGATATGTATTATGTGAAATGATTTTATTCACGCAAACCATGAACTCACTGAGCTTTATAAGCTGACTATAGTATGCATCTCAGGGACAGAAGGTTTCAGGTTGGATAAAGGAAAAGAGCATACATAGAGACTTGCCTCATCTAAGTTCAATATTTATGTTCAGGCATCTATTATGTATAAATATTGTAACGCAACTCGGTATGGGACGAGTTAGCATTTAAGTTACATATTTATTATTTTAAAGTCTTCCGCTATAAACGGTCTAAAGTTTTAATTTAGCCGTTATTTTGGAGTATTTTTAGAGGAATCGTTCAGATTACGTAACACTTTTCTAGGCGAAAATATGGGTGTTACATATACATTTGACACAAGAAGCCATAAATGGTGGGCCGGTCCAATATAGGTGGATGTATCTTTATGAGAGATAAATGAACTTTGTCATTCAAATACTTACCCATTTATTTTCTAACACGTATTTCAATCGTTGTTTAGGAAACTTGGGTCGTTGAAGAGGACTGTTAGAAACAAAGCAAGGGTGGAGGGGTCTATCGTTGAGTCTTATCTAGTAAATGAACTCTCCACCTATTGCTCCCTGTATTTTGATCCACAGATAGAAACTCGACATAATCGCGAGTCAAGAAACTTTGCCCCAGATATTCCTAGTTCTTCAGGAATAGACGATCGCTTGAGCATATTCAAGGTTCCATCTCGTAGATTATTCGAGAAGGGGGGGAAAAGACAATCTTGACTCGAGCCGAGATTCACAAGATCCACATATATGTGTTGTTGAATTGTGATGAAGTTCGACCTTTTCAATGGACCTTCGATGAGTGGATACGACAAAGAGAACCTCATCTTGATGCATTTGCACGAGATAAAGCTCGGGATAAAAGGTTTTCTACTTGGGTTGAACAACACGTGAGTACAAAAATATGAAATTTACGTATGTAATGTTACACATGTGTAATTTATTTCTTATTTGTGGTTTTATAGGTCATGCTCGGATCAGGCGATTTCTCCGATCATTTGAAATCCCTAACACGTGGACCAGGACGATATGCTTGGTCGCATAAGGGATATTTTGTCAATGGTTACAAGTTTCATACAATAACACATGCTGTTGGGCGTGTCACACATAATAGTAGCGTATGTGTAAAAGGATCTTGTTATGACGACTCCGAGTTTGACTATTACGAATTGTTGGATGACGTGTTAGAGGTGGAGTATTACGGTGTGGGCTATTGTGTTGTAGTTTTGTTCAAGTGTACATGGATTGATAGTCTAGAGGGAGTTAGAGTCGACCCTAAACATGGGTTGGTTGATATCAAATACAAGTCTAGACTCAGAGGTGAGGACTATTACGTCCTAGCATCACAAGCGAAACAAGTGTATTACACACCCTATCCTTCAGGAAGTAAGGATTTAAAGGACTAGTGGGTAGTTTTGAAGACCAAAGACCGTGGAATATATGAAGTTGCAGAAAGGGCTATCGATGTGTTGGATGATGATAACGTGGATGGAGAACCGTTCTTTCAAATCAACGAACAGGTAACTCATAATACAAACAATTGGGTAAATGAGGACCTCGATTCCTTTCCTCTTGTCACTGGGGAGATCAACGTAGTCGCCACAAATGACGAAGCTAGCGACGAAGATGCATCAGATCACGAAGCTAGCGACGAGGAAGAAGAATTTGAAGACGTGGACGATGATGAAGATAACGAAGACGAACTTATGTTATCTGATCACTCGTCTGAGAACTAATGTGCCTTTCTTATGTAGACATTTTGTGTTAACCATTCTCTATTTTGTGTTAACCATTCTCTATGATTTATGTACACTTATATCATTTATGTAGACATTTTCATGTTAACCATTCTCTATTTTGCCTTTCTTATGTAGACATTTTTGGGTCTTATGATTTATGTACACTTATATCATTTTGTGTTAATCATTCTCTATTTTTAGATGTCGAGACACCCTTCTAGAGGTAGTAGGGGTAGGGGCAGTAGCAGATCCGTCGGGTGTGGTGACCCCCACGCCAATGAGTTCACCGAGGATGGACTAGATCAGATCCATTCTGATGACGGACTAGCAGCGGGCTCGAGGGTTCGAGGCCCGAATGTTACACCATAGACGCCCCATCCGAGTCAGCGACCGCCACTTTGTTGTCTGAAGCGGGCGGATAAGTAGATGTGATATATTATTTATTCTAGTACATAATAAACCGATCCTAATGTTTTTTATGTTGTATATTTTGTAATTCTGAAGGTTTAGTGACAAGTCGACAGTCCGGAGGGCTGTTGCCGTCTTTAAGTCCATGTTCGATGGTCCGTGGGCTCATTTTAGGGATGTCCCTGATGAGCACTATCCACGGATGTTGGATCGATTACGGGTAGGTATTTATTTAACTAATTGAGTGGATTTATTTTTAATTAATTCAAACAATGTGTTTGCAGTTATATTATAGTTGGCCTCCTGAGATGGACGCTGACGTAGTAGTTGCATTCCGGCGTATCCTAAATAATAGGTACGCATACATGATGAGAGATGTCCGTCTATTCGCCCAGGGTAGGGCTTTAGCCATTGATGGTGTCCAGTTCGACGGACGTGACTACACGATTCTTGTCGCACACCCTCCAGAGTGGATCCGGAGTGAGTTTTGGGTCCAGATGATTGAGCAGGTTTGTTTTGTTTTGAATACTTGTATCTGGTTGTACTTGGATTTATATTGATTTATGTCTTCTTTTTAACAGGTATGGAACACCGATGCGTTCCGGCGTGTATCTGCGGCCAATACGGCCAATCGGGCCACTAAGTATGAGGGGATGACATCCAGACACTGTACCGGATCTATTAGTACCGCTATGCATCGGGACCGCATGGTAATTTATCATACACTAGACTAAATGTATATAATTGATGAATATATATATATACATGATTTTATTACCTACTAACAATTTAAGTTGTCTATTGTAAAGATACATGGGTCCGTAAGCCTACTAGCGACGAGGTTTGGGAGGCTACACACTGCACCAACAGGAAGCTTGTTCCGGGTGCGACTGGTCCGTCCAAGAATCCTTCGATCTACGTTTACCCAAAGGCGGCTCATATGGCAGTAAGTTCAATTATGCATGGCTAGATTTTTGTTTGTTTTATAAGAGAGATAGAAATTATAGCAAACTTAGTTTGGGCTGCCATTGTTGGGTAGACGATAGGATTGTTTTGATAAAAGCAGGTCATGGATATATATGTTAAAATTACAGTTGAAATGTTGCAGAATTTTCTATAGGTTAGTTGACTTGACAATGTCTAATTAGGTAAACTGTAGGATAACTACCATCGAATTAGGAGGGATAAGTACCCGGACTTACCTGCCGGCATTGTACCTCCCAATGACGCCGAGTTGTGGGAGCGTAGTGTCGGAGGACGACGTACGGGCCATATTTTTGGATGGGGGACCAGTTAGGATCCCTATTATGCTATGACCGGTGATTCAGGTGCCGGTTCGAGCGGGAGCTCGAGCGACCGTCGCGATGAGGATGTATGTTTGTCAAATGTTGTTTAACATTGTCAATCATATGTTTGTTAAATGTTGTCTAACATTGTTCTATATATGTTTGTCAAATGTTGAATTTCAGTTGAATGAGCTGAGGCAGGGAGTAGAGAGAGAGGAAGCAGAGAGGATCCAGATGCAGGAGAAAATAGAGAGAGATGAAACAGAGAGGAGGCAGATGCAGGAGCGAATAGATCAGTTTGAGGCGTTCATAAGGAAGTTTCAAGATCACCCATTTCCCCTTCCGTAGGATTACGTTTTTGTACTACGTTTATGTATTTATAGATATTAAATTAAGGTTTTGTACAGTTTAAAGCATAGTATTAATTAAAAATTGGCAGGTTTTGTACAGGTTAAAAACTGGAATTTTTTAATTTTTAATTATTTAAAAAAAAAATTACCGACGTATTATCCATCGGTAAATGTTTTTTAATTTTATTTTTATTTATTAAATATCCGTAGAAAATCCGTCTCTAAATCCGTCGGAAATGATCCGTCGGTGAAAATTCGTCGGTAATTCGTCGCAAAATAGAGACCGTCGGTGATTCGTCGGAAAAATAAGCCGTTGGTGATCCGTCGGTAAAATTCGTCGGTGATCCGTCGGTAATCTGAATGCCGACCACTTCTATATCGACGACCATTTACCGACGGATCACCGACGGATTTGTCCGTCGGTGATAAGCATCTGTTTTGTAGTGGGATACACGATCTTATTGCCTGTTCGGTCTTTAGTGGATTTTCATCCTCAGGGTACTCATTTGACCCCTAGTGCCTACTCCCTAGCATTCAAGATAGGAGCCTCAGCTCTTTACTTGATAACTCTCGATGTCTAACCTCGTGCACAAGAAATAGATATCCAAACACAAGACCCATGGTCCCGAAGTACAACCCATAAAGGTTCCTCTTCGCCAAGCAACCGGGACAACAATAATGCCAACACAGCATAAATTCCCAAGGTGAGAATGTCAACACTCATCATCCTTAAATATGACTGACTTACATGCCAACGGATCCAAATGCACTACAGTTTAAAATACACGCACTCAAAACATGTATTCTCCAAAATAAAGTGCAATAAATGCAACTCACACCCAAAGCTCCACTTTAAGTTATTAAAACCGGACAAAAGTCCCCAAGACTCAGTGATTACAAAAACTGAGCCTCAAGCCCAACCAATAAATGACCATATGCTAAAATCCCCAAAATACAATAAAATGCAACCGACCATGACTATGCAACCACATGCTCCGAAAATGTATGAATACAATCCAATATCGATTAGATTTAAACAAATCATTTTCATTACGATACATTTATCAAAATCCCCAAAGATGGGTGTTTTACAAGTTTATGAAGTCAAACACTTCCAAATAACCAAAACTTATCAGACGATCAACAGTTAACAAATTATGTAAAACACATAAACACTTTAAAATGAACATTTTGGCATGTACATCGTTTTCACAAATCAATTTGAACTCACCTTGATAGGTTAAGTTAAACCTAGATTCCAAAACCAACCATTAGTCTCCAAGAGTGAAGCTTTCACCATCAACAAATCATCTTCAACAATGAGCTAGGGTTTCCAAACAACCCCTTCCTTCAAGTCTAGAATAAACCATTAACAAGAAAACCTTTAGATCAACAAAGATCCTTATATTAAAGCTTGGAATATTCAAGGGATTTACCTTAACCGAAACTTAAAGCCTTCCAATCCCCCATTCCAACGAAATCTTCCATCCTTAACGTAGCCAAGCCTCATTGTCGCGTATTTTCGTGTTTACACCTTTTTAAAATGCAAATAAATAGATCTCGATGCAAGTATACATCTCAATCTACTATCGTTTTGTAACAAGTAATAGTGGTACAAAGTACCGAATATCGATCCCACAGGGAAGCGTGGAAAAGTTCTCCTTGAAAGTCGAGTATGTAAAAGCGAGTCTCAGATGACGAATTCGAAAACAATATTTTGATTGGGGGTTTTGAGTAACACTACTGAGAAATTTAATTTTAAAAAGAAGCGCAGGGTATAAAGATCCGTTGGGCCGAATTTAATAATTAAATAAAAGATAAGATCACATTCCATTTTTATCTCAGATTCGATATTTTATGTAACTTAAAGAAGCCGTCATACAACGAACCAGTTGTCAGTTGATCAGTTGTATTTCGACATAAAATATAACTCTGATTTAGATAACTTTGGACAATCATGCGATACGATACACCTTTTATCCTCTTATCTGCATCGGTCCCAACTTTACTATATACCCCGAACTGAGATGGTTAACCCATCTTCATTTTAAATTTTAATTTTAAAGATTCTAAAAGCAATTAAAGAAATGAGAAAATACGTTAATTGTAAACTATTACTTTTACTTAAAAGAAATCTTAACGAAGTACACACGTAACTAAAGTATTTAGACGAACTAGAAAAGTTAAATTACTTAAATTAAAAGACTTCCGAATTAAGAACATAAAATAGAATGCAGAAATTAAGTTACGAAAGGCAAAAGACAAAATTTAAATTGCAGAAAGTAAAATTCTAAATTGAACGATAGTAAAGTAAAAATGCAGGAATTGATTTGCGTTAAATAAATGACAATAAAGTAAAGCAGGAATTATAAAACTAAAAATCAACGACGTAAAGAGAGAGTTGCATGGAAAATCTTGTTTTAATTTTAGATTTTGTGTTTAATTTACTTTGAGAGTCCTTGACAATTGTTAACGTAATTATCGTAATATGCGGGAAGGTTTTTATAACTTCGAAAACACTAAACAATTTTAATAATACAACAAACCGTGAACCAAACGGGGTTGGGAATCCGAAAAGATTGATCGGACTTCCGGTTTATAATACCACTAAAATTGTAAGTAGAAACCAAATAAAAACCAAAATCAATCGAACCGTAAGAGATGAGTAAAAGTTGTGAAAGTGTAACGAGAGGTTAACGTACTAGTACTTGAAATAGGAATATTTTGATGTATTAACTTGTATCCAAAAGAAGAAGTTTGAAATATTAGTTAGAGCCAAATGAACCTATGATGTACTCACGGCCCACAACTTTCAAACCTCCCAAAAACTATTACAAATTATGTTACTTGCAGTTATGGATGGAGAAATAGTTTGATGATAAACAAACTAAAGGATAATGGATGATACTTGTTGGCTAAGAAAAACAAAAGGAAAATGATGTATTTGTGAAATTCTTGCTGGCAAAACAAAACCAAAAAAGGGACGCCTTTTTGGTTGCTTAGTATCTTCTATTTATAAGTAAAATAAAAGAGAGAAAAGGCCATGGGCTTTTCTTCATTTTTGTCAACAAGAAAATCAGCCCAAAAGAGTTTCCATATTTAGCCTACACAAGTTCAAGCTCTTTTAATTTTTTTTCGGCCCAAAAGAATATTCCAGCAGCCCACGAAATTAAGGTTCGGCCCAATCTTCACATCTTGTAGCGTCGGTCCAAAAAGGGAAAGTCGTTTGTCGGTTTTTTGCGTTATCTCTTGATGTTGACTTCCTGCGACCTACGTATTGCTCTAAAATAAAAAATATATATAGGAATAAGATCAATGCATTTTTTTTTTTTTATTAAAGTTAGACAACCAAAACGCTAAAATACGTTAAACTTTTATTTATTCTAAAATGCCAAAAATACATGAAAAAGAGACTCAATGGGGAAATAAAAATTGCTCAAAATTATTAAAAGTGAGTTAAAAATAGGGTAAATAAAATTACCCTATCACTCATGCCACCATAACCTTGATATCTGTATGGTAGATTCACATCAAGGTGCCCCTTATCAGTTCTTGAGCTCCCAAATTCGTCCCAAAGAAGAGAGAAATGGAGTGTGGGAATAGAATGAGAGAAAACCCTGGAAAGTTGGGTTTTAATCGATCAGATAGCTCCCTCGGCCTTGGCCGCGACCTCAAGTCGCGGGCCAAGCCGCGCTTGTCACTGAGCCACGGATCACAGTGACTTGCGCAGGCTTATCCGCGGCTTGAAGACGCGGGCCAAGCCGCGCGTGTCCCTATTGTGCCTCTTCACGCCTTGTGTTAAACTGTTCCCCGACCGTTTCTCTCGGCCGGCCACCAACCGTCTCCTTTGCCGATCATTAACCGCTTCTTTAGGAAATTACGGGTGTTACATTATATATATAGAACAAAGATCAAACGAGAACAATAACTATTTAAAAGAACACGAGAACTAACAAATTCATTAGTGATTTTACATTAACGCACAAAAAAGCCACGCAAACCTGAAGTTGCGGCCTAAGTCATTTTTTCGTGTGTTAATGTAAAATCACTAATGATTTTGTTAGTTCTCGTGTTCTTTTAAATAGGTATTGTTCTCGTTTGAACCCAACTATATATATATATATATATATATATATATATATATATATATATATATATATATATATAGGGGAGGGATCAATTGGAAACCAATATTACATTGGAAACTTTGGAAACCGAAATTAACCAATCATTGAATTTCTTTATTTTTATTTTTATTTTTATTTTTAATTGATAAGGTTATTTTAGTCTTTTACATAATTTCATAATATATATGGTAAGTGTTATTATTATTGTAATATTAATTATTCAATTTTAATGTATTTTATATATGGTAATATTGATCATTTATTAATTTAAATATGAAACATTTAATTTAGGTAAACACAAATTGATTCATACGCAAACTACAAATCAAATTATTTTTTCTGATTCTTATGAATCAATGATTGATTCATCCAATGAATGAAAGTTTATATTCATATGAAATCTTCAATATTACCTCCAGGTACAAAATATTAATATAGTGAAACATAATGGATTTGATATAGTGAAACAAAATATTAATATAGTGAAACCTGATGAAACATAAAATGTTAATATAGTGAAACCTGATGAAACAAATTTGATATAGTGAAACATAATGAAACAAAATATTAATATAGTGAAACAAAATATTAATATAATAAAACCTGATGAAACATATTTGATATAGTAAAACATAATGGAAATGTAATGAAACAATAATGGTAATGAAACTTAATTGGGTTTTTACATACTGCATATTGATGAACAAGTAATAAAAAATGTAGTCTTGATATATTGTTATTATCTTTTATTAATAAATTAGTTAATTTATTACCATATACAATTATTATCTTTAATTAATAAATTAATTAATTTATTACCATATTTCATTTTTGTTGCCAAATTTGAAACACAAAAGAAAATGACACATTTACCCTTTTGACATATTATTATTATCTTTTATTAATTAATTAATTAATTTATTACCATATATAATTCAAATGAATCTTGATCATTGATTAAAAAGATCAATGGTTGAAATTTGGTTTTCAAAGTTTCCAATGAAATTTGGTTTCCAATTGAAACCACCCCTATATATATACTAGAAGTGTACTCGCGCAATGCAGCTAGATACATCACGATTTTAATGTTTCATTTTATTTTCTGTTTTTTGTCGATTTACATTACGATTTTGGATGGTTGTGAGAGAGTGATAATGATTTTTTTTATATAAATTTGTTTAATTTAGACTTAATAATATAATGTAATTTATTTTGGTTTAATAATATAATTTTTTTTATAAAATATTCTGTAAGATTTTTTAATTATATTTTAGATTTTTTATATCTAAAATATGTTGAGAGTTATTTTAGGGGAGTTAAAGTGGGAAATGATTTTAGGGGAGTTAAAATGGTTAGAGATAATGATTAAAAATTAATGAATAAGATTAAATGTAGTACATACAGCTTTTATTACTGTTTTTTAAGTAATTAGCATTAAATAGCGGTACATTAAGCTTTAAAACTTGTTTTTAAGAGTTTTTTATACCATCTTTATAATATAGTATATATATATATATAGGGGCATAATCACATGAGAACTAGGTAGTTTGTGGTAACTGTGAGATCCAATATGAGCCACACATTTAAAATAATTAATATTAATTTTAAATAAATAGAAAATGATATTTTAGTAAATTTGTTTAATTCCTAATTTTTCTTATTTCCTTTTACAAAAGGGTATCACAATGTGCTATCACGTATTTTTATGTTTACAAAAGGGTATCATAGTGTACTATCATGTTTTTTTCGATCTTTACAAAGTGTATCACAGTGTGCATCATTTATTTTCGATATGTTTTCGATCTTTACAAAGTGTATCATGGTGTGTTATCACGTATTTTTTATGTTTACAAAAGTGTATCATAGTGTGCTATCATGTATTTTCGATCTTTACACAATGTATCACAGTGTGCATCACGTATTTTCGATGTTTAGAAAGTGTATCACAGTGGACATCATGTATTCTCCGGAATAATATTTGCTAGAGAGAGGAGAGAGAAGAGAAGAGAGAGGAGATATTAAAAATACCTAAAATACCTTTAATTAAAATCTTTAATTAAAATTAACAAAATGATTGATTTCCTAATTTATCTTCTGATTTATGGTTAAGATTGGATCTCACAGTTACCACAGATAACTGAGTTCTCCTTTGAATGCCCCCCCCCTATAAATATATATATATTGTTGGGGGGAGGGGGGAGGTTCGCAAATTACATCACTATTACAAACTTTGCAAATCATCTCCACCATTGATTTCATTAATTAGTGATTGAAAATAAATATGGGCTACTTGTGTTAAGAAAAAACAATTAATAAATCCTACTTAAATTAGAGTTGAAAAGGGTAAAATAGTCAAAAAGATATTTTTGAATATTTATTTTTATTTTCAGTTTAATTTTTTATTTTCAGTAATAATTAATGGTATATGCTATTTTCGATAACAATTTAAATATTTTTTATTCATATTTTTCCAGGTTATTTTTTCGAGTTTCATGTTCGTGTTTCATTTTTTTTCGATTGCATGTTTCGTGAATGAATAAACTCATGATTTCATGGTATTGTGAATGAAAAATTAATGATTTCATGGTGGAAGATCTCATGGTTTCGTGAATGAAAAAGAACTTTCATTGATAAAAAAATTCATGATTTTATTGATGAAAAAATTCATGATTTCATGTGCTTCGTTTAATCTTGACAAAATTGAGATTATTTTTTTTTTTGAGAAAGACTAAAAAAGACAAATGATTTCTATCGACTAAAACATCTGAGAAAAAAAAATGAGAAAAAGACTAAAAAGTTGATGAAATTGAGATTAAAAAAAGAGTGAACTACACTGATCGTCCCTATGGTTTGTTCAAATTTTGAGTTTGGTCTCTAAAACAAACTATCTACAGTGGTGATCCCTAACTTTTCAATTTTATAACACTCATTGTCCCTCCACTTAACACTGTTCAGGTGCCCCTCACGTGAGGGGCACATGGGTCAATTTACCCATTATTTTCATCGCTTCCCCAATTCAAACTTCATCATCAACAATCAAGAATTCTAATTTGTTATGAACCCATATTCAAATAGGTTTAGACACAAATTTATGAACATTAAACCCTAAATCATAAAAACGATTGATGCAAAACCTAGAATCAAACCCATAAAATGATTGAAAAAACAGAAGTTATACATATGAAATATGATAAGTTGATACATACATACATACATCTAAACTCTGATGAATGATACATGTATATATATGAAATCTGAAAAATTGATACATACATACATCTGAAATTTGAATGTTATACAAATCCATCGTCAAAACCCAAAACCAAATCTTTAAATTAAAAATCAAAGCCCTAGTTATGCGAACCTCTCTGGTTCGTCGTTGAACCTTGAAAAACCCAAAATCTTTGAAAAAAACCCAACAGATCTTTCACCTTCTCTTTGTCTCATTGATTCCTTTTGATGTTCAGCTTGAAAAAACCTCCTGATACTCGCTTCAAAAAAACTCTCTAGTGTGTCCAAAACCATACCGTCGTACCTCCATTTGCAGATGCACCTCTCCGTCGTACCTCCACCACCGAACTTAATCATGGAATTTAGCGAGAAAGTCAACTATATTTTAAATAGTATGAACATTTACCAAGAGTCATAGAAAAAAACACCGAGAGCTATAACACCCACATTTTTTTGTAAGGTAAGAAATCCAACTCCTCCGTTCGAGTCTTTAGATTTCTCCCTCTCTCTTAAAAGTTATTTGGGAGTTAATCGTATCAATAAATCGTTCGAGCGTGCGCAAAAGTCAAGTTTTCGGCTCGGGAGCGTGCGGCGACAATGCCCGACGATTATGCCATAGGGCAAAGTCGTGGGGTTTCAACCCCTCTCGGTACACCTTAGGTGACAGTACCCGACGAGAATGCCCCGGGTCACTGTCGCGTGTCATTCTTGCGGAGAGGGGATTAGGCACAATACAAGTGTCGCGATTGTGCCCAACGAGAATGCCCATGGCACAATCTCTTGGCATAATCACCATGGGGGGGGGGGGGGGGAGGATGTCTTAAATGCCTATTTTTAGTGCATTAACTCCATTTTCTCCTAACCATTTTCCCCATAAATGCTCTCATCTTGGTAACTCACTTCTTAGACGATTTTGGCATCTTCTAGGATTTCATCTCCACTCTCTTTCAAGGTTTGTCAACCATCAAGCTAGAAATCAGTTTCCCCACCTCAAGATCCTTCTCTACCTCCATCTTCATCTCCAAGCTCTAGGGTTTCTAGGTTTTTAACCAAAACCCTAAATTGTGAGTTCATCTATCTTTTAAAACTTTGTACATGTCAAAACTACATTTTAGACTTATAATCATCTCCTTGTTCATTTAATTTTTGTTGAAATGAGTTTTGACCTAACTTGACATTTTGAAGATTTTTAGGGTTTTGATTATTTTACAAAATGATGATGAGCCCTTGGATTTGAGTTATAAAACGTTGATAATTTACATATTTGGGGTCAAATACTTGGATGACCTCGTTGTAGTCATATTTATAGTTTTATTTTGAGTTTACATGGAAAATTTGTGGGTTTTTGATAATGGAAGTGTGTGAGTGGTTGTTGATGCTAAAAAATGATTATTCTGAATTTATGAAACTCTTGACACACTTATCTTATGATAAGCCTATTTGGGAAATGGAAATGGTACAAGTTGAACCTTTGAATTAATTTGGTCGATAAAAGTGTTGTTTATGCAAAAATACTAATATTGATGGAAAACATGTTTTGAGAACTATATATGTAATTATAGTTTGGCACAAATGTAATTGTGACAAGCCTTATACTATTACTAGTGGATCCATAAGTATTGAGTCAGCTTATTTTGGGATGTTCTTTCCCCTATGTAGCTAGTTGAGACATTAGGTCCTTGGAGACAATTTGGTATGGTTATGTGGGATCGGTTACTAGCCATGGGCCGTAAATGTAATCCTAGTGAATGAGTATGACTTGGATCCTCGGGTGCCCTCCCCCACATCTGAGTACGAGCCAACGTTGTTCATGGCCATGGGTCCAAGTATTGAGCTCACAACTCGGAGAGTGGATTACTTTTGTGTTTCGCCACGATCCATGGAAATCGGGTCTCCCCCATCATCGCAAGATGCTTTTTGGACTGTCAAGTCCTTATGTGACTACTTGGCATACTTTACTTTACAAATCTTTGAAAGGTTTTTACTTCATGTTTTACCTACGCTTTAATTATATAAATTGTTTCTTCTCACTAGGCGTAAGCCTAACACTTGTTTTCTTAAATAATATGTATAACAGGTTCCCTTAGCGGCGGGTCGCCTTTTGTTTGAAGGAAGAGCGTTGAATTGTTATGGCATTTTTGGAATTGGATCTTTTGGAGACTGGCGTACAGATAGATTGATCATTATGGAAATTTTGGATTGACAACCGATATAATCTAGATAGATATTGTTTAGATTAGTTTGTTGTTAATTTACATATTCATTTATAGGATTTATAAACGCTTTACTCTTTCTCCTTGTTGGGTGGTTTTCATCACTTATAAATGTTATATTGCGAAAATTTTAAGTTTTAAATTACCCCTATTTTTAGGATGTTACAAGAGCATAAATGAATAAGATAATAGCAAATAGAATGGCTCATTTTATAGAAATGCTTCCGAATCAAGATTTGTAAAATGGATAGCCTGCAATTTGCACACAAAGAAACCCGCAGAACAGTATTCGTTCCAAGGCACAAAAGATCTCAACACACCCAACAACCCAATATTATAAGATCATATCAAACAAAGGCTTGTGATTCATTCCCCAATCCCTACCATAACCGAAATATATGACCTCCTCCCAAGAACCATCGTCATACCTCTCCATTTGCAGGCATCGATTATAGTCCATCCATTTGCAAGGTTTTCAAAAGGCAAAGGGAATAATAAAGAGAAATAAATGGATGGGTTTTCTTGTCTACTTTGGTGTCATCGAGAGAGAAAAAGAGACAAGGTGAGTGTTCTTTCGTGGGATAAATCTGTATATGATTAAAGTGATTGAGGTTGGATGAGAAACCAGGGTATAATCTGGAATCTGGTTCAAGGTTGGAAGGGTTGGGGTGGGGACGTGGGTGGGTGGATTAGGATTTGTTTTTTTTTTAAATAAGAAAATAGGTAAATAGACAAAAAGGCCCATAGCATGAGGGGCACATGATAGAGTTAACTGTGTCAAACTAACGATGTTAAGTGGAGGGACCATGAGTGTTATGAAAATAAAGGGTTAGGGGTCACCAGTGTAGATAGTTTGTTTTAGGGACCAAATCCAAAATTTAAGCAAACCACATGGACCACCAATGTAATTCACTCTTAAAAAAAATACTATAAAAAGACTAAATTTTTTGAGAAAAAAGGCTAAATTTTTTTGACAAAATTAAGATTAAAAAAATATTAAATGGTTACCAAATAATAATCGAATAGAACGACAAATAATTTGATGTAGTACAACTAATTAATAAAAAGGTTGTTAAACATACTCCCTAATAAATAAACATGGGAAATTAATTGTTTTAACCATTCTTAGTTGATGGTTTAACCTCCTAGTCAGCTTCTTCCTATTAGTACTGAAATAGCTCACACCTTCGTGAAACACATTCACATTTATAAACTCATGCAAAAAATAAGAAATATTTTATACAATCAGCCCCTCTTCGTAAAAACCTAGGTTCACAATTGTGAACCTGAGTGAAAAGTGTAATATTTCAAACTTCCTGGATCAGGTTCACAATTTCATAATTGGCCTGTTGTTTTATATTCGGCTTTACGACCTAGGGAATTTCAATTGTAAATGGGTTAATGAATCCTTTCAATTGTAATGGGTTCGCAATTACGATATCTAGGGATTTTCATTTTCTTAGGGATATCTTGTTTAGGTTCGCAATTTTTTTTACGATCATCTTGTTTCAATTTTGTAGGTTCGCAAATTTTTTAAGGGATTTTCAAATGTGTTCGTAATTACGAACGTGTTTCACAAACAAGGATCAAATATGTAAAAATTTTAGGGGCTCTTTGAAAGTCTTCTTAATTGTGATGGGTGGTTACGAAAGTGTGGGCCATTTTCTCAATTTTTAGGAGAAAATAGTTAGGAGGTTAAGCCATTTTCAAAAAGGGAAATTGACCTAAATAGCCATATTCCTCACCCACTTTCACTTCCTAGCCATTTCTCTACCAGTTTTATGCGTTTGGCCCTAGGTCCGCAATATGTCATTTAAACGACAAAAATATGGCGGCTCAACCCAGGTCCGCAATGGGTCGGGTCGGGTAGGGCCGCCATCCGCCTTATAGGACACGTGGCACACTCAGGAACCCAATTGTAGGTCCGCCATGGCTTGCATGCGGACCTGTGGGATTTAATGTTTTTAATGTCTATCTTAAATATACATGGTCCCCCAACTACCCCACACCCATATTTTTATATAAAATCAGGAGATATATGGTCCCCTCCATACCCCACACCCATTTTTTTTGAAGAAATACATTGAAGAGGCTCGGTTTTTGTCGGATCTTGGTACGTGCTTCCCCAAATCAATACGTGTTAACAACGGTAGGAAAGGTAAGTCTTCTAACCCTTTACTTTTATAGCACCGCAACCGCACCACCTTCGCACCACCACCGCACCACCATCACAACGGATTGCGGACCTGTAGGTCCGCAGGACCTAGAATTTTTTTATGTATATTGTTCTAAATTGTATGTATGTATATTGTTCTAAATTGTTTGAATTTGTTTGGTTTGAGTTTTTGATTCTTGTAATTATAATTAACTTTAATTTTTTACAATTTAGGTCCCTAAACTTTAATTATTGACACTTTAGGTCCCTAAACCTTAATTTATGACACTTTAAGTCCCTACACTCTGAATTTTTACAATTTAGGTCCCAAAACTTTAGTTATTGACACTTTAGGTCCCTCAACCTAAATTTATGACACTTTAAGTCCCTAAAGTTTGATATTTGACATATTAGGTCCCTAAAATTAAATTATTGACACTTTAGGTCTCTAAACCTTAATTTTAGACACTTTAAGTCCCTAAACTTTGATTATTGACACTTTAGGTCCCTAAAATTAAATTATTGACACTTTAAGTACCTAAACCTTAGTTTATAACAATTTATGTGCCTAAACTTTAATTTTAGACACTTTAGGTTCCTTAACCTGAAAAATATGATATATTAGGTCCCTTAACTTTATTTTTAAACACTTTAGGTTCTTTAACTTTAAATGTTGACATTTTAGGTCCTTTAACTTTAATATTTGACAAATTAGAACCTTAGTTTGACGTTGAGGTCAAAGTTAACCGTGGTAGAACAGATTAAGACTAAGTTGATCCCACGAAGGCTGGAGATCTTTCGTCAAACTGTTTTTGGTCACTGGTTGCTGATGGATGACTACTCCTATGACCCATTACTCATGCACACCGTCTTGCGGTGGAGATCTTCCCGGAGAATGATGTGGAGTATAATATGTTCTTCGAGGTGGGAGGACATGTGCTGAGATTTGGGCGGGAGGAGTTCTACCTCGTGACAGGAATCCACTTTGGAGAGTTTCCGTCATTGCTAGAGAGGCAGACGCAGAGGTGCTCCATTTTTATGCGTTGGGTTTTTGGTGATGTGGAGAGGTTGCTGATCTGCCATGTAGATAGAAGATTTTCATCATTGGGAGATGGAGATAAGCTTACGGACGATGATGTTGTCCGTGTTTGCTTGATCATGATGGTGGAGGTCTTCTTTCTTGGTCGACAGGGTCATTTACCCGTTTTCGCCACCGTGCTTACTGTAGCACATGATTATCGATTTTTAACCGATTTCCTTGGGGTTCTTATGTCTGGGAAACCACCTTTCGGCAGATGTCCGGTGCCATCCGGAGACGTACACCGGAGCAGCCGAAGTTGACACTTACAGGGTTTTTACATGCGTTCAAGGTTAGTTGATTTACTATTACTAAACTTACACATGGTTAATGCATTCCATATTTTAACAACTTGTAACTCCCAGGTTTGGATCTTGGTGACATTTCCTACCGCTTCCCGGTTTTTCACGATGCATCCCAAGCTTCCTAGGGGTGTTCGTTGGACTAGGATGATTATCCTTGACAGTAGACATATCGCGGCTATACTTGATGTGTCACAGGTACGTATTTTTAAATACCTTAAAATATTAATTATGTTAACGTTAAGAGACTTAACTATCGGTCAAAGTCTCGGTGAACAATTTTTCTCCAAAATCAGGCTTTGATGCTAGTTACACCGAGACTTAACTATCGATCAAAGTCTCGGTGAACACTTTTTCTCCAAAATTTCACTTTGATGCATTTTTCGAGCCTTGGCCCAAGATTTGACTTGCACGAGCTTTGCTTTGCCATTAAACTCATCGGGTGTGCCATTCTCGTCTATAATTAGCTTCTTTTGGACCCATTTTCTTAATTTATTCCCGAAAGATAGATACCTGAAAAACTCGCGAATAAATGTGAAAAGACGCTTCATTTGTTTGGAGAAACAAACATAATTACTCGAAAAGTGGCTCTAAAATAACGCTGAAATTGGCGTTATCAAGAGCTAACATTATAGATTATGAATATTAGGAAGGTCGGGCACCGATCGGCCTTCTTATGGCGACACCTGAGGAGGAGGAATTTTAGCGGTATCAGATTAGCCATCGATTTTTCCAGGGGATAGAGGAGTAGGAGATAAAGATGATGAGAGTAGGCGGTGATGGTGATGATAGCGACGATGACGGCGACGATGATGACGACGACGATGGTGGTGATGGTGGTCACGATGTTGGTTTCCACCACGACACTAGTGGAGGGGATGGTGGCCTAGAGATCTATCAGTCATCCCAGCATGAGCCCTCCCCCCATATGAGCATGCCACCCAGTGATCCTTATACTGCATATTGGGATCGTTTGACCACCTTGGAGGGAAGGACATATCATCTAGAGGGATCTGTTAATGATATAAATGTGTGACGGGGTGGTCATCAGGATATGTATACTTATATGTAGGAGATGTACCGTGAGATGCAGCAGTGACATGTAAGTATTTAATTTTAATTATGTATTTAATTTTAAACTTATTCACATTGATTAACAATTAGTACTTGTACGTAGCTTTCCGCTCGTCCACCACAGCCAGCCCAGCAAGAGCGAACCTCGACACTTGGGTTTCATCACCCACGATGCCCGATCCGTCCTACGCTTTTCCCCCCTCCCATATGCAGGCGGTAAGTCTCATCAATCGGTTAATGTTTAACTTATTTTTTTCTATGATATTGTACCGTTATTTATTTATTTCGTTATGCAGGGAGTGTCAGGTACGACCGGTGTGGTTGGCCCGTCCATGTTAGGGTCGTTCGATATGGGTGGCCCAGACATGTCAGGGTCGTTCGGTATGGTTGTCCAGACATGTCAGGGCCGTTCATTATGGGTGGGGCGGTGGTGGGAGGGGTGTACGACAATCCCCAGTTTTGTACTCCTAGACCGCCCCCACCGTATCTCCTAGACCGCCTACCACCGTGGCTCCAAGACTACCTCTGCAGGAGAACCTTGGGAGGGGGGCACGTGTACGACATCCTTCCTATCTCCAGGTCTCTGCATACACCGCCCCTCCTGATTCTACCCCCAGCTCCGTGACAGAAGAAAGCGAAAGGTAAGCTGGCTTCCACGACTGCGCTTTCACAGAAGGCATCTATATTGGTGGAGCGCATGTATCGGGATGACACATTGCCTGATAAGGTGCGACTTACAGTTCTACCACTCTGTCACGTAGATCGTACATTTTGGGGAAAACTATTGGGTGTGGAAGATAGTGGATATTTTGAGACCGAGGTTAGTGCCTTAATTTTTTATTTTAGTAATATAATTTTATTAATAATAATTCTTAGCTCATGCTTAACATGTATTTGTTTATTAATAGCACGTCGAGATATGGTTACAACTTCACCTGGAGTCACGCTCTAGGCACGCTACTTGGACGATGGTGCTCCCAGACTTCATGTAATACATCTCTGTGAGTAATGATCATTCATACTTGATGGGTTGTTCCAGACACTCCCGCTTCAACCTTTTCATCTCTTCCATGTCTGGGTCCATCCTTCTCATGTACCCTTCCTTCTTGGCCAGAATTTCTTTCCACCTTTGACTGAGTTCCTCGATCCTTGCCTCAACTTTTTCTACTGGTTGTCTCATTCTTTCCGGGATTGTTTGTGAGGAGGGGGGTTTGAAAAAAAAGGCCCGGTTTCCAGCCATGTGATATAAGTTGATGGAAAATGGTGTATGGATGGTGTGACTTATAAGTTGGAAATAACGTGAGTATTTATAGCCAAAAAACTGTGCACCTCCGCAAGTGCGGACCTAGATTTGGTTATTACGGACCTAGATTTGGTCAAGATAAACCTGCACCTTTTCAGGCGAATCTTGCAGATCCGCAATTGCGTACCTAGTGCAGATCCGCAATTGCGTACCTAGTGCACCTCCGCAATTGCGTACCTAGTGAACCGCCGCAATGGAGGACCTAAACGACTATAAGTACCCCATGGTTGAGTGATTGTAAACCATAGAAAACAAACACATTGTGAATCATCAGAGTAATTGAACAATTTCTTCTTACATGGCATCTCCAAATCTTCATGTTTGGAACTTCAGATGTTTAACTCAATCTCTTCCAGACACTACCACCGATTTATATGGTTAGTGTTCATATTTTTTTTGGTTTTGCTTGTGTTAAATATTGTCGAAGGCTAATGTTGTTCATGTTTATCAACAGTGGCTTATCCAAAAATGTTCACCATGAACGTCCACCATCAAGGGTACTTCACGGAACCACCTAGAAGACACTACTTCCGTGGTCTAGAAATCTATGTTGACATGTTACATGTCGACAATCTTTCCATGCAACTGTTTCACCAGATCATGAAAGAGTTAGGTTACGATGAACCGAAATATTATAAGTTGTATTTCAAAAGGCCGAATAAAGACTTTGACTGGACTGCAAGCATTGGCTACTGATGAAGATGTAGCCAATATACGTTAGTATGTTGACGGCCATACCGTAATTGAAGTGTACAGCAAGAGAGTGGAGCTTAACACTTTCGGACTCGTATCACCAGATCATATTAGAAGTCGGTGGGGATTCCAGAAAAACCAAGCATCGTGTAGCCGTACATTGACATTTAAATGATCGTGTATGTTTGTAATAAATGACCGTGTATGTTTGTCTCGAATGAGAACGTGTTTATGATAGGCTCTTAAATAATATTGTCTCTGATACTTGTTTTCAAATAATATATAATCTAAGAAAACAAAAATATTATTATTCATTCTAATCAATAGGTTGATTACATACATGGTTACTCGTTCAGATCAACGTTTAAATCAAAAGTCTGATGTCTATAAGTGCCTCCATAATCGTCGGTATGCATTGGTTGAGTAGTGCGACTACCAGATGCTCTTTGGCTTCCTCGATTCACTGGTGTAGGCGCCGGACATTGAGCCCGATTATGTCCGATTTCTCCACATCGAGTACATATCCTCGGTATGGGATCCTCACCACGAGATGGGATACGATCGTGGTTACTCGGTCTACCAGCGCGTCTCTTGTAGACCGGTGGTTTAACGGTCATAAGTGGAGTGTCTGGAACAACCCATGTATCAATATTCCCAGGCGGATGTGTGAGCTCGGAGTATGTGGATCGAAAATTATCCGCTTTGAAGTAAGGCGGTACCAGGTGGATGACATATATACACTGTTCATGTCTGGCAACGGCGATTGCATGACTTCAAGGTAAACCGAAGATCTGCCATTTCCTACAAGAGCAACTATAACGATGGTAATCCACTTTCGCGTCCCTACGGGAATCTTGAACTTCGTATAGGCCATGACCTATTTCATAGACAATAAATCTTTGCGACTTCAGTTGTCTCCTTCTAACAATTATTTCTATATTTGGGGGGAAATCATTTACCCATCTCGCTGCAGAAAAACGAAAGATTAAAATCTTGAAAATATGTTGTGAATTTTTGTGACAAACGAAAATAACAGTGGAAAAGTGTGACCATGAAAACCTGCTTTGTTCCGACGAATTGAATACCAGTCTTGTTGAAATTCTCGGAATTAATCCATAAGGGACACGATAGGAAGTTTCCGAGCAAAACGAGACAGTACATTGATCGACTCAGCACTGTTTGAAGTCATTATGTTGTAACGCATTCCGGGGAAATATGTAACACCCGTAATTTCCGGTAAGTTAGGGTCACCCAGACATTTTTGGAACTTGTAAATGGTGGGATTTTGTTGGGAAAACAGTATTTAAAGTCCTTTAGAGTATCGGGGGCATTGGCGTTGAAAAAGTTGAGTTTCGGGGCTTGGGAAGGGTTCCGCGACAATGCCCGGCGACTATGAAAATGTCATAGTCACACTGTCACAATCGCATGGAGTGTACCATGAGTTGGTACACACCAACGACTATGACCAAGGACATTGCCCAGGGCGATGTCGCCTGACAATGTCGCACCAAGGGCCTGAGAGGCTGTCAAATACGGGATTTCAACCATTCTTCCCATTTCTTACTTCTAACCTCTTCCCTTTCTCTCCCAAATCAGTTCCCTTCTTCCCTCTCAAACCCTAAACCATTTTGGAGCCTTTTCTCCTCTAAAACAAATGTTTCTTCTTCATCTAGCATCTTGGAAACTAGAGCTAAGATGTCTTCATCTTCTTCACCATCCTCTTCAATTTCTAGGGTTTTCACCCAACCCTTTTTATCATTTTGAAGATTTGGAGTGTATGGCTCATCTTGGTGTGAGCTAGAAGTGTTTTATTGGTGGATTGGAGTTATGGTTAAGGTAATCTTTTATTTTCTTCATTTATGGAAATTAGGGTTTTGACATAAGTTGAGATCTTTACGTAAAATGTTTGAGGAATAATTCTAAATGGCTAAATATGGATATTTATGGTTGGACCCTTGTGGATCTAGGTTTTGGAAGATTTGGGCTTGAAGATTCAAATTTCTTCAAGGAAGCTCAATTTGGGGTAAAAAACTAGATTTAGCTTAAATCTAGCAAGGTGAGTTCAAGTTGCTTTGTGAAAACTATGTACATGCCAAAATGTGTATTTTGAAGTAAAAATATGTTTTACTTGGTAATTGTTAAAGTGTGAGTATTTTGATAAGTTTTCATATTTGGTAAACTTGTGTTGTCTTAATATCATGAAATGCTTATATTTGGGTTTTGAATATTTCAACAAGTAAATAGCATGATTTATGTATTCTTGGGGATTTTGTACAAGTAAAGTCTATTTTATGATTTATACATCTTTGACGATTTCTGTACAAACGAAGTCTAATTCATGACACGTGCATTTTTTGTATATTTGATTTCACAAACCCATTTGGAAAATGATGTCCCAATCGGGGTCAAGTTTTAGGATTAATCACATCTTTGAGGTATGTGTCTGCATCAACGTCATTTAAATGCGTTTTATTATCTGGGAACAATTATTTGTTGGCCAAATGGAATTTAGAGCATTTTAGCTCGGTTTTGACTTAAAAGAGTCCCGAGGACACTTGTCCAATTTTAATGGCTCAATGTGGAGTCCCGTCTATGATTTACATCTTAATGCATCTTATTGCATATATATAATATTTACATGCTCGAGTGCGTTGGTCATTCATGTGTAGTCACGTAAGGTTAGACTGTGTTGCATTGCATTGCATTTGGTGGTCAACTAGGTATTATGGGGTTGGACTCCGGGACCCATGTTTTATGACCTTGACTTTTCAAATGTACACTAGGAGGGTTGAGTCCGGTTGTGCTATCATGATGTTGGGCGTTTCATGATGGGCGTTTGGGACCTTCACCATTCGGGGTAATGCCATGGTTGTAGTCCTCCGATGTTGTCGGGCCTTTGGCGGTATTCGTGATATGATTTGCTAAGGTCAGTTGTCTCTTTTGGTGTAGCTTGAAGGGTGTCGTAGGGGCACTTGGGCTTGCGTGTCGTGAAGTGTCATACTATTAACGTTGTATGAGTGACATACTTTTGTGTTCCTCCACTCTCAACGGATACGGGTCTCCCCCGTCGTCGGCCAACAGTATTTTGGATATTTAATTGTCCATGTTTTAATACTTGGATTTCATCCCATTTTATGGTCACGTGAGTATTGAATCTTAGTCACATGTTTTCAATGGCATATTATATTATATGAGTTGTTTTCCCATGATTTTATGAGTTGAGTATTATGCCCCACCCGTGTTTTGGGTGTTTCGAGATATAAAGTTTTATCCACGTTTCATTATTAGGAGTCGTCTTCTATTCACGTTTGAGTGAGTTTTGGGCTGCATCATTTTTATAATGAATGTTTTGTATTGAGATCTTCGTCCTAAAAACGTATGCCATTGGAAAACGAGTCACTTTCATAGTTAAGTTAAGTCATTTTGAAAGATCATGATTTAAACTGCATTCTTCCCTTTTAACGAAATATTTATTCATGTTGAAAACTCTTGAACTCACTAGGCGTTAGCTTAACCTTTTTTATTTGTCGGCATGTGCATCAGGTTCCAGTTGGGGAAGAGTACTAGCGAGACTGTGAAGAGATGAGAAATAGGGTTACGCTTGAGGGTGAGTAGTTTGATGAAGCCACCTCCCGTTATCTCGGGTATAGCAATTTGTATTGGGTTTAGTATCACCCGACATTTAATTAGTCTATGTGTAAGACTTTATTTGTTTGGTTGATGGTTATATCTAGAACAGTAATACAAGTATGGTCATGTTGTATGATATCTTACCTTTCTTTGAGGCATTATTGAAAATTTTAAATTAGTTGCTCTTATCATTTTTTAGGGTGTTTCAAAATAGGCCCGTGACCATTTCTCCTTGCCAACCGCGTCCATAAGTGGCGCTCCTACAGGTATAACGCGTCGTAGAGCTTCCATTTTACGTTCAAAATCTTCCTTCGTGTACGCTTTACACGTCTTCCAAAACATACCCTTCCTAAACTTGGCCCTACTGTCTGTAACACCCTTAAATCTGAAAATAGCAACTTATTTAAAATTTTCTAAATACATCAATAAACAAATCATCTACAACTGCCAACGATCCTTATGTCGAGTCCCTCATCCAATATCGCAACCAAGGCTCTAAGTCGAGCTAGCAAAACTGGACAATTGTCCAAAGACTCCAAATCAAATAAAAATACCAAGCCGCAGGCTTAGCACCCATTGACCCATTGATAAGTGAAGTAAAAATACGATAAACGCACTCAACCAACGGTTATGCAAACACAACGACTAAAAGTAAGATTAGTTCAAAACTCACATTAGTTGAGGCACCCATTTTTCCAAATGACTTATACCCTTATATTTCCAAAATGCCTCATAACCTAAATGACATGTATTTTTCTCAAACTTAACTGCTGGTAAGAATGAAAATCATAAAATGAGACTATAAACACTCTTTCAAGTACCTCACATAAAAGTGCAAGTGATACTTTATAAAACACTTCATTTCATGATGATGCATAAAACCCGACAAACATTTAAAAGCGTAAATCTTTGAGCAAAGATCCATTCATGCAATAAGACTTCAAAACACGTTCATTTGATAATTTCATGTAAAAATCTCAAATGTGGTGTTATACAAAGTTTATAGAGTTAAATACTTCAACTAATCAAAGATTAACAAATTCCCCAACATTTGATAATTTCATGTAAAACACATAAACACTTAAAATGGACATTTTGGCATGTACACCGTTTTCACAAATCAACTTGAACTCACCTTGCTAGATTTAGGCTAAATCTAGATTTTCCCCCAACTAGAGCTCCTTTGAAGAACACTTGGATTCTCAAGACAAAACTTCCAAAACCTAAATCCATACATATTCAACCATACATAAACATAATCAACCACAAAGAATCGTTTCCCAAACCATATACATAAATACCTCAACTAATACCGAAACCCTAACTTTCATAACCGAAAAGAATAGAAGGTTACCTCAACCCAAGCTTGAATCCACCAACCAAAACACTTCTAGTTCACCAAAATGGTTACAAACCTTCAATCTATGAAAGGAAGCACAAAGGGTGGATGAAACCCTAGAAAACTTGATGAAGAAGATGAAGAGGGAGGGATGAGAAGCTTACCACCACAAAATACTCTAGTATACTTCAATAGACTTCCAATATCTTGCTATATCCTTGAATATCTCTCAAAAACAAAACCATGGCAACTTGAATCACTCCAATCGGAGTTGTAATGAAGAAGATATGAAGAAATGAAGTTTGGGGCTGAAAATTGCGATTTTAAATCGTCCAGACGCTGTTGGCGAGAGTGACAGCGAAAGTGACAAGTGTCACTCTCGCGGGGCACTTTCGCCGAAAATGTACCGCGGGTGAAAACTTGCCCGATCACTGTTTTGGCCATAACTTCTTCGTTATAGCTCCGTTTTCGCTCCGGAAAGAACCGTTGGACTCGTAATTGAATCATTCATCCATCTAGACTATAAAATCTAGGATTCAAGTCCAAAATCAAAAATCTTATTTTTCCTTGATATATCGGTTTCTGTAATAACTCGAAATGTTACCCTTCGAAAATCGGGGTGTTACACTGTCCCTGCTTTTTACGTTCATCAGCAAATGGTAACAACACAAACCATGATAAGCATTTGGGTACACCGTGTTGATAGATTGGCTTATGGATAAAGCCCTGTCGGATATGAAAACCAACCCTTCCGGTTCTTGGATACTTTCCTTCAACATCGTCAAAAACCAAGTCCACGCCTCCCCACTCTCAGACCTACCCACTCCGAAAACGACCTACAAAATTTGGTTATTGGCGTCCATAGCAACGGCTAAGAACATTGTGCCCAAGTAAGGACCCTTCAAATGAGCGCTGTCTATTATAAGGACACGACACAAGTGTCCCTGAAACGACCGAATCTACATAAATTACGTGGTTTAGGCATTAGAAAATTACAAACAATATCTATTAATGAAAAAAAATATAGTGGCCTTGGCAAAACATTAGAAAATACGTACCGAGCAACCAAGGGCAGCAAAGCACATCTCAAAACGTCATGTACTATCTGTCTTTATTCGGGTGAAAGTACCAGGATTATTAAGCTCCAAATTATAGAAGAACGCAGGGAGTAGGCTAAAAGATTCGTGGGGGGTACCCCACACCAGGGTTAGCACATAAGCCTTCGCACACCAAGCTTGCCAATACGAGATATCTAGGTGCATGTCCACCTTCATGTCGTTCACAATGTCTTTTCCACGTATTCTCCGACTTTCATCACTCACTTTAGGCAAAATTATGTGTCCCAATACTCTGCTATTGGCGTTACGGTGGTTGGGATTCATCTGGGTCCTTGAACAAGTGTGTACGTCGTTCAGAATTCGTACGTGTAACATAGTGGTATTATGTATGCACGCCGCATAAATACGCCAATTACAGTTAGCCTGCACACATCTCACATTGTATCGGGTTTTTGAAGATCTTTCAACTCTAAACTGGAAACCCTCTTCAAGGGTCTTCCTCCCGATAGTGAGGGTTATTTCGTCTTTCGTTTGAAAAACATCCCCTAGATTCACTCTTCTACTACGGTTATAATGTACGGGTGCTTCGTTTGGTGTGATGACGGGTTGTTGGTCTTCTGGAAGGGAGGGGGGCATACCAAAGAAATCATTTATCCCACCATATGATTTAACAGGACTGGGTTCAGACGTTTCTTCTTCTTCATCATCCGTATCAACATCAGAAAGACCCAGGTCATAAACATGAGATTCATCAGGGTCTTGATGAAATTCTTCTTCGGCTTCGTCTTCCTCATCTTCTCTTTCGTCTACCGGTTCTTCTGTCTCCGGAACAACATCGGGGTTATAGTCACTCATACCATAACCATGTTCAGGAATAAAAGCGGAATCAAACTGAGACACGTAAGGAGTTTGACTCTGCTTAGGGAATTGAGGCACGTAAGGAGTTTGACTCTGCTCGGGGAACTGAGGCATGTAAGATGTTTGATTCTGCTCGGGGGCATACACATCAGGAGCGCCTCCGGTGTTGGAACCACCACCAACGTTGCTCCCCCCCCCCCAATCGTGTAATCGTCGTAAACATAAAGTGTTGGTGGATTTGTTAAAGTCATAACATTTTGCAGGAAACACGAAACATCGGCATTGTCTCTTAACTCAACGATTTAGCCAGAATATTTGTAAATAATTTTGGTGGTACCAATAATAGAGTCCATACCACATTTCTCTCGAACATAATTAACCAACCTTTGATGCGTGATAGTTGCCGGAACCATGACGCGAACTATCGGTCGATCAGTAAAATAATCCCACTCTTGATCATTTTGTTGAAAGTAGCCTCCACCCAAAATACGTAACTTTACTTTTTGAGAAACATAACTCATCTTCAAGAAAACACAGATTAAACAGATGAAAGAAAATCAAGTTGATGAAAATTTTTCTCAGATAGCAAAACTGTTTAGCTTCCCTTTTCAGGCTTGCTATTCTTATAGAAAAACTTCACGGTTTCAAAATTGTTCAAAAGCATTCAATAGGTTCACCCACTCAACTGTACATCTGACAATTATCTAGGTAAAAAATAATGCAAATTTGCAACGAAAACGTACGTCAAAAACAAGAAAAACACAAAAAATGGGGCAAAATTGCGGACCTAGCCTAGGTCCGCAATGGCGGAGCTGGAACAAGAATTAGGGTTTCCCAGAATCGTGCCACGTGTCGACCCATTGCGGATGGCGGACCTACCCGACCGACCCGTTGCGGACTTGGCTTCAGTCGTCATATTTTTGTCGTTTAACTGTCAGATGGCGGACCTGCATGTCCGCCATTGCGGACCTAAGGACAAATCCATAAAATGGGTAGAGAAATGACTAGGAAGTAAATTTAGGTGAGTAATATAACTATTTGGACCAATTTCCCTTTCAAAAAATGGCTAAACAATTAATTTTCCTAATTAATACCCCGTCCTACACGTGTATTCTCTTATAAATTATAATTTTAAAATTACACTTTATAACATTATAATTACTTATTTAACTAATTTTTCCATTTTTGACTTTAATCCCTTATAATATTAACATGCATAATTGTATATTAACAAAAATACGTTTTTTTACAAATTACATCATTATGATCGTCTCGTCAATAACTTTAAAATGAGTCTAATATTGAATTTTTTGGATTTAATCGTTTCATTTGTAAACCAAACAATTCATACAAACTATACAAATCAATCTTAGCCGTTAATCAAGTCCAATAAATATATGATTCTATTATATTTCCTAATCTAAAATCATGATCATATTGAATGAACTTATCATCTTCCATATATATCACAAGCATTATTAATGAATCATAATAATTATCCATAAATATATCTATTGTTTCCTAATATAGTGGTTTGTAAATTTTGTACGAATTGCTTGGTTTGTAAATTTTGTATGAATTGCTTGGTTTGCAAATGAAACGCACCATATATATATATATATATATATATATATATATATATATATATATATATATATATATATATATCATAAATACTACGAAATGATTTTTAATACTTACATTTTATAACGTTATAACCATTTATTTAATTTATTTTATATCATTTACTTTATCATTTTTCAGTTTACACTTTTATCTTATTAAATACATAATTATATATTAACTAAAATATGTTAAAAAAATATGTTTCTTTTATAAATTACACCATTATAATTCACTCGTCAATACCTTCAAGATAAGCTCAATATTGATTTTTTTTTGGATTTAATCATATTATTAAATATTATAAATACATACTTTTTTTACGAATTATTTTTAATACTCCTTGTAGTTATTTATTTAATTTTTTATGTCATTTACTTTTTCATGTTTCATTTTACACCTTATCTTATTAACATATATAATCATATATTAACTAAAATACGTAAAAAGAATATGTTTTTTTTTATAAACTACATTATTATAATCCTCTCGTCAATACTTTCAAAATGAGTTTGATATTGAATATTTATAAATTTAATAATATTATTAAATATCATAAATACATATGAATTATTTATAATACTTACACTTTATACCTTTATAGTTATTTAATTATTTTTTTTTACTTTTTGATTTTTTTATTTTGCACTCTTATATTATTAACACACATAATCATATATTAACTAAAATATGTTTAAAAAAATATGTTTCTTGTTTTATAAATTACACTATTATAATCGTTTCGTCAATATCTTCAAAGCGAACCCAATATTAAATATATTTTTAGATTTAATCATATTATTAATTAAATATCACAAATACGTAAATGATGGGGTTCAATTTCAATCTATGCACTTGATGCAAGTACACAGACTACCCTATATTAATATTGATCAACCGTGCACAAGAAATATTTAGATTGAAATCATACTCGTAAATATATTAATTTACATTATTGATAATCTCACAGATGTTACTTTATCTCTAATAACATCTTTTATTTTATAAATTAATGAAAAAAAAATCATAAATGTTATCTTTAATTCAATTTTTTAATCTTAAAAAAGATAATTGTAGTCTTAATAAAATAATAATCATAAATCTTATTTTTAACTTATTTAAACCTTAAAAATAATTAAATTGATATAATTTTAATAAAATAATAATCATAAAGGTTTTATTTTTGTTTAACCTAAAAAGTATAACTGAGTTTATAGCACTAAAAAAATACATATTTTAACATGATTATGCTATTAAATAGAAAATAGAAAAGTAATGGAAGTGATAGAGAAATATTTAAAGAGTTAAAAGTGAAAATAAAATTAAAATTTTTTGTTGTATTTTTTTTAAGTGAAGAGGGGTATGAAAAATTGATAGATTTAAATAAAATAAAATATGAATAAATTTACCCTAATAAATTAACATAAATATTATTCGTTTAAAAGATATTTTCGTACCATTTTGTTTGTTGTAGTATTATGACTAATGAATCCATTTCCATCATTGTTATAACTAATGTCCGATTATTAAGTTCTTCTTTCCTTCTTCAAAGTTCAAACTATTCTTGCATTCTTTCTTGTACTTTCAATTAAAAAAAAATTCAAGCGAATATTTTAATGTATATAACGATTTATATATTTTATTATTTACAAGTTATATTATTAAATTAAGAGTAAATTACGTTTTTTGTCCTTGTAGTTTGTTAAAAATTGTAGATTCCGTCCCTGTGGTTTCCAAATTCGTTTTTCATCCCTTGCGTGTACTTTATTATGAGTATTGGTTTTACTAACTTGTCAAGTGGCTTACTCTTGTGTTCCGTCACTTATGTTAGTAAACGGGTCTCCACCGTTAATTCAAGAGGTATTTGTTTATGGTGAAGAGTTACATAATTATTATTATAAGTTCACTTTTCTTACTTCTGCTTATAATTGATTATTTCTAAATATAAATGTTTGATCTTACTAGGCTTTAGCATAACATTTTTTCTTAAAATGTCATGCATGACAGGTCATTCTAGCGGTGGGACTCCTCGGGCTTGAGTGAAGAGTGGTTGAAAGATAGTAACATTTTTGGAGGTTATAGAGACACACAACCGATTTAGACTTGATATACTTTTGGAGAAGTAAAGTGTCAACACCCGAATTTAATCTAGATCTAATCATGTCTAGATTAGTAGGTTGTTGAAATTAACTTTGATTTATTCTTGGGTTGTAATCGTCATACTTAGTTCCCCATTTCGGGATGACATGTTTGGTTGAAATGTCATTGTTGCATTATTCATGTTTTACTCCTATTTCAGCCGTCATATTGTCGAATTTTCGAATTTTAATTTCCTCTAAATTTTAGGGTGTTACAGTGGGGTTGGGTTGCACAGTGGCGCGCCACACACGGTTGACGGACACGATTTATTGTGTGCGGATGTTAAACTCGTGTGCACGGAATTCGTTTCCTGCACATGTGGGACGAGGAGTCTGCTTAGACCCCGGAGGCGAGAGGGGAGTCTGCTTGGGCCACGATCGTAGTTGTCGGCGATTGTTGGATGTTGGTGTTTGACCACTATGCAATATCCCTGCTTGATTGGCGATATTTGTTGGCTTTTGATGCTGAAGTTATCGTGCTCTTCTTATGCTTGTATAATTGTTTTCAAGAGGGAGTTCACTAGGCCTCATGGTCTAACCATCACTTTCAAACTTAAAAACCTTTTTCAGGTAAAGGTAGTTGTGGTGTATCCTCTAAGGGCAAAGAGAAGATCTGAGTTAGAGACTAGAGAGCTAAGCTAGGGGCATCAATCTGCTTATATCCTTATTTTTCTTAGATAGCGTAGTTATTATCGTCTGTGGAAGTGTGTTTCCGCTGCTAGTTTTCGAATACTCAATTTTAATTTTAATTGTATTGAGAGTTTGAGACCCATTTTGGATTTTATTTATTTATGTCTTGTTTAGAGTTTTGGGTTGTTACATACAAGTGGCTGTTTAAAACTTAGAATATATCGTATTTGAATGCATTGATGTTCGTAACAATCCTGATTAAGCTTACTTTGATGACACTTAAACGTCTATACTTTTCATTAATTACCCTGAACAATCATTAAAATTGACTTGTTTGAGATTGCTCATTTGGATAAGCATAGCTTTGAAATTTTCGTATATGATCTTTTTCACTTAAGTTATGTGAAGGTAGATGTGTGGGTGTAATCCATATATGTGTGGTCCTAGGTTCAAGCTTGGGCATCACTCCTCTGCCAATGGGATGTATGCGTTGATTACCTCCCAACGATGGCCGTGGGACCAATACGATAGGGACACCTCAGAGGTGGCGTCTACCCTTTATTATCATGTGAAGGATTGATCACATGCTATTTTGACAATGTTTTGGTTCACACCTGTCACTGTCGACTCTCCAAGGTCTATATCCACTCATTAAATATTCGTCATTATAGCATGTGAATTCATTTGATATAGTCAAAAAAGTCGATATAGGAATAAGATATAAGTCGTCTCATATATTCGTTAACATATTACTAATTTGTTTAGTTTATTATTGAAGACATGATATTCGGTGGTAAAAAGATATGATTTTTGCATGAAATGACATTTTTCCATGTAATTGTATTCAAGATTCCAAAGGGGAGGCTAATTGCACCATTTGAAATGCTAAGTGCACCCTTATGATTGAAAATCATGATTACTTTTTTTTTTTTTGTCTTTTTGTTGCCTTTTCTTTTTCTATTTTATTTATTTATATTATTTAGTTTAAAAATGTTTTTTTTTCTTTTACTTTTTGGTTTTATTTAAATATATTACTAATTTTTTATAATTATATAGTTATAAAAATAAAACATAAATATTGCGATTTAACATATAAATAGAACATAAAATAAACTATATTACTTTCGATTATTCTAAAATAACATTATCCATAGTACAATTAACACGTAAAAGCTGCATGTACTTCTGTATTCGCTCTGAATACGGGGTAGCCCATCCAGCAGCACACGGATAACTGTAATGGAAAAAATGTCCTACAATTTGCGGAAACGGGTATCCTTCTGTCATATCTAATTTCACATAATGGTTACCATTAATGTACCCAATTATAAAAACAACATGTTCAGACCACACTGGCGGAGTGGACCTAAGCGACAAGTACGTCCCACTGCCGGTCATACTTATAACGTGTAATATCACATTATATTTTGAAGCAATCAAGACACCTATTTCAGACATTGTCATCCAGTGTTCAAATGGTGCACCTTGATCTGATCAAAAGAAGTTTAAAGTGTTGTAAGTAATATCCCAATGTTCACCTCCAAAAGCGTTGATGTACTCTGTCTTGTGTGTATCTAACTCTTCCATCAAGTTAAACCGAATTGTGGGTCATGCATCTTCATGAAGACTTAGAGAGACAACTATTGCTCGGAATCCGCAATTTCCATCACCTATCACATCATGTACCTGCTTGATGTAAGGGTTAGACAACTATTTCTTGAAATCCGCAATTTCCATCACCTATCACATCATGTACCTATCACATCACCTATCACATCGAGCTTCATTTTCAGACAATCGTCTTGCATATGCACATCCCTCCAAATGTAATGCAAAATCATGATTATGTGCATCACTGTACAAAAACACCATCTACTAGAAAATATGAATACCACCAAGGATAATTTACTCAATCAAATGAAAATTGTTTTAAGATCAACCATGGAAGGGACATTTGACTAACATAAAGAAAAATACATTTTACAAAGTTATAATAAAATCAAAAGTTACAAATTTTATAAATTTATATACAAATTTATAAAATCAAAACATACACACACATGTATATATATATATATATATATATATACTAGCAGTGTACCCGTGCAATGCATCGGGTGAGCAATTGTAAATGGAAATAAAAAATTAATGTAATAGCTTATCAGGAAAAAAAAGATATATATGGAGTAAATCATATATTTATAATTTATGTAGCATTAGTAGTGATAAACGCATAACTTGAGTTTTTTCAATCATGAAGCATTAAGAAATTATATTAAAGTAATCGTTAAATGTATATTTGAATTTTAAAAACATGTATTAATCAGCGATATCTAACGAATGATAATATTTTTTCAAAATACTGAAATATGGAATAGGTAAAAATAACAAATATAATGTTGGATAGTATTATTTTGTATCCAAACGTATATATAGGTTCGTTATTAGTTAGTTTTATAGAATTCAAAAGGCTTTAAAAACTTGTATACATGAAGAAAATACATGTATTATCATAATTAAAGAAATATGTTAATTTGAGAAAGTAAATAACTTTTCTTCTTTTGGAGAAACCCCAAATGGAAAGGAAAAAACTTGAATATGGAAGGTAGTGAAAAAGTAAAGTTTGAATTTTTTTCAAATGAGTTGTACCTTATGCATACTAAGTTGTGATTAAGAGATTTTTGAAATGTATGCATAAAATGGTAGTACCTTATGTTTTATAAGTAGTAATTAAGAGTTTTTTTATTCCGTCTTTATAATATAGTATATATATATATATATATATATATATATATAGAGAGAGAGAGAGAGAGAGAGAGGTGGGTTCAATTGAAAACCATATTAGAGTGGAAACTTTGGAAACCGTCAATTTTATTGGTTAAATTAATGAAATTGGTTCATAAAGTTGTTTAATATGATCAAGTTGTTTCATGTAATTCTTTTGTTAATGAAATTGTTTCATATATTTGTGTTTTTTATGTAGTTTCATCTATTTTTCTCATTCTGATGAAATTGTTTCATGTATTTTCGCAGTCTGATGAAACCTTTTCATTTTTATATAAAAAACACAAATATATGCAACCATTTCATCAATAAAAGAATTATATGAAACAATTTCATCAAATTAAACAATTTCATGAAACAATTTCATTAACTTAACCAATGAAATCGAGGGTTTCCATGGTTTTCAAAATTAGAGTGGTTGTCAAGTGAAATAATATATGATTCCTTAAAAATAATTGACACAAATCTAGATGCATTCAACACCCATTCAAAAGGTGCAAATAACATGGTCCGATTCCAAATGCTCACATATTATGTAGTCTTTGTTAGGGGGTGTTTGGTTGATTTTTCATTAAGTTCTGTATGGATAAAGTTGTCTGTGTGAATTAATCTGTCTGTATAGATTTTGAAGGTTTTTATTTAAGAAAGTTTTTTCATAAATGAAAGGAACGTGTTTTTTAACACTACAAAATTTTCGACCTTTTCCGACGGCCAAATCCGCCGGAAATCGGCGTTTTCAACGGATTTTCGGCAGATTTGGTCGGTCGGAAACAGGGGCGCCGCAAATCATTTTTTTCGGCGGCATTTTCGGCGGATTGAGATTTTCGGCGGATTTGGCCGTCGGAAACGGATCCGATTTTTTTTAAATTTAAATGATTTGATTAATTAAGAAAATTAATTTTAACTATTTGCGGCGGATTTTCGGCGGAATATTCCGCCGAAAATAGTTATTTATTTATTTTTATTTGTACTTAATTTATTTATTTATTTTTATTAAAAAAAACTTTCGGCGAAATATGTCGGCGGATTTTCGGCGGAATATTCCGCCGAAAATAGTTATTTATTTATTTATTTATTATTTTCAGCGGAATACCAACGATACGTTATTTATCGACGATCAGTATTACCGACGGATTTTAGCGACGGATTAACGACGACTACGTGACAGCGACGTTTATAGACGGATTACCGACGGAACGTTAAAAAAATAATTAAAAATACAAAAAATCTGTATAAAAACCTATTAAAAAACATTGATAATTCATATGCAAAAACCATTACAAAACACTGTTGTCTTTAATACAATATCATCTCAAATCTGTAAACTAAATTCAATGTAGTCTGTAAACTAAAACATTGGTAATGGTAAGTGGTGTTTCGGGTCTTCTCTTTCGTTATGAGCTCCATTCTTAGCTTTGCACGCCCAATCGATCTGCAACCACAAAAATAGGATATCTATGTTAATCAAATAAGATCTTGAATTATTCCAATTAACAATCAATCATTAATTCAAGATTCTAGTACAACCGTATACAGTTAACGGTAATAATTCAAACATACCAATTTGGTATAACATCAAAATAATAACCATTCATCAATATATGCGTTTCAGTTCGAAAATGGTTAAAAGAAAAACTCACCTCGATGACGACAAACGAGGAATTTAAACTTTAACCGAGACGACGATCAAAACCGAACACTTGCACAAACTTTGAAGTAAAATGTCAAGAAAGAGACGCTAAAATGGGCGATATCACCAACCAACCCACCTATATGCACAAGTGCATATAGCCTATATGCACAAGTGCATATAGCCTAGTTCAAATGGTAGCTCAATGTATTCATCAATATATGCGTTTCAGTTCGAAAATGGTTAAAAGAAAAACTCACCTCAATGACGAAAAACGAGGAATTTAAACTTTAACCGAGACGACGATCGAAACCGAACACTTGCACAAACTTTGAAGTAAAATGTCAAGAAAGAGACGCTAAAATGGGCGATATCACCAACCAACCCACCTATATGCACAAGTGCATATAGCCTAGTTCAAATGGTAGCTCAATGTATTCATCAATATATGCGTTTCAGTTCGAAAATGGTTAAAAGAAAAACTCACCTCGATGTTTAAGAATCTGATCAGCTCAACATTTGGAACATGTTTAAGAATCTGATCATTAAGACTCCTAATATACAACTTTCTTTAATAAAACTCCTAATATACAACTCTTAAATTTCTTGCACCCACTTCTTAACTTCTGCCGTCTTGCCAAATACTGCAAACAGAAAACAATGTAACGGTATGCATTCAATTTGAGAAAAGATCAAGATCTAAAAAGAATCACAAGTTCTACCCAAAAGGATTAAATTTTAATTAGTTAAACAATTCACCTTACAAGCATAAGATTTCAAGTTTTATATGTATAATCATGGGAATAGATATTTACCTTTCGGAATGGCCAAGAGCAGGGTAGAGTTCGTCTAAGATCTTCATGATCTCCAAATAGCAAGTCACAACGCCAACCATGCAGTATCTACCGTTAGCTTCTGGGTTCTCGAATGCTAATATATGCGCATTAGCAACATCTCTCACATCAACAAGTCTGTAAATTCCATCTGGGGATAATTCCTTTCCTGCATATATACGATTTCAACAGCTTAAAGAATGTAAAACTTCCTTCATTTTATAAAACAAATCATTGCCATGTTGATCTAGAAAACAATCTCAATGCTTTCATCCTAATGCTCAAAGAAACTGCATGCATCAAGCCACTTACAGAAGAGGTTCCCAGAAAAATGTCCTTCGTACATGGATCTTGTCCCCTACGAGTGCATTTGGTACGTGGGCGGGATTGGATGGGTGAGAGTAAGGAAAGCGGATGAAAGGATTGTGGAAGGTTTTTAATGTTGTCATTTTTGTTCCACCTACTCTGGTGGGACAGGAAAAAAATGCATTTTTGTCCCACTTAAATCTTGTACTGTCCCAGTCTCATGTCGCGCCAAACGTTGGACAACAAGTTTTTGTACTGGCTTGTCGCATTTTGTCCTACTTACCAAACACACTCTATGGGTTCCCTTAGTTGGTCGATCAGCCCCCTTTTTTGGTATCCTACTCTAAAGGTAGTAAAGTCGATTACTCCTAGAAAGGTCCACCCTATCGATCTTTGCTTATGAATGTTAAATTACCGGTCTTTATCAAGCTCATAATGCCCTCAGAGGTGAGGTTGATAGTTGGCTGTAAGAAAGGACCGATCACGTAGCAAGGGTTTATTACCACCAACTCCAAACCATTATCTTTTGAAAATTTGGTCGCAGCATCTTCTGCCAGGGTCTTCGAAAGAGAATACCATGACTGAAAAATTAAGTTGCTGGACCAAGCAGCTGGACCTGACAAACCCGTAATTTGAAAGATCAAATCGAAAAAAAAAACAAGCTGCTGCTGGACCAATGTGGTCTGGGATACCCTCTCCAAAAAAAAAAACCAAGCTGCTGGACCTGACCTAATCCTTTCCAACTTCTGATAATACAAGAAGATTAAAGTCAAGATCCTGTCTTTGTCAATGGAATTAACTACTCCATAAATGAATCTAAATGCTTGGAGTAAATTCAAAAACTAAACGAAGACCAAGCTCCTAGTGACTCATAGTATCAAGATACGAATGATTAAAGGAAAATGCGAAGAACTACGATGATTAAAGGAGCAAGAGATTGTTGAGACTCACTTGATCTGTTCGTTAATGACGGATTCGGAGTCATCGGCTCCTTCTTCACCTCCTCAAAAGGCTCAAACACAACACCTGTAATTGGCCTAATGTTTGAAGAACCACCTTTGGCCGCCGAACAAACGATAGCAGATGGAGATAGTCGGAGAAAGTCGGAGAAAGAAGTGCTGAAATTCTCGCCGGCGTCTGCAAAGAACCGCTGAAATTCTCGCCGGCGTCTGCATAGAACCGCAGATGGAGATGAGAGGATGGCTTGGCGTCGAGAAGTGTGAAGGGGACGAGAGGATCGATGAGAGATTGAGAGGATGAAGGGGATGAGAGGATGGCTTGGCGTCGATTAGGGTCAAAGGGTGGGGATGGGAGGGAGTCCTCAAATAATTGGGGGGAAATTTGGGAGGGAAATAAGGGTTAATAAAATTTTAGGGGGAAAGAAAAATTAGAGGGATTTAACTTAAAAATTATGTGTATATGTGTGTGTTGATTGTGTGTAGATGTGTGTATCTATCTATATCTATCAATACTATATTATAAATTACGGATAAAAAACTCTTAAAAACAATTATTAAAGGTTAATGTACTGCTATTTAATGATAATCACTTAAAATCTAAATAAAGAATGAAAACTTAAAAAAATTTCCTATTTAATCCTTATCTCTAACAAGTTTAACTTCCCTAAAATCACTCCTCACTTCAACTAACCTAAAAATCTAACAGAATATTTAATGTTTATTTTATAAAAAAACATTATTTTATTAAACCTAAAATAAATTACATTATTATTAAACTATCGAATAATTCACAACTAAACGTTCCGTTAAAGCCCAACTAGGAACATTAAAGCCCAACTGGATTTGTTAAAGCCCAACTGAATCCATTAAAGCCCAACTGGGTATGTTAAATCTCAACTAGATCCATTAAAGTTTAACTTGATCCGTTAAAGCCCAACTGGGAACATTAAAACCCAACTGGATTCGTTAAAACCCAGCCGGATCCATTAAAGCCCAACTAGGTACGTTAAAGCTCAACTGGGTACGTTAAAGCCCAACTTGGTACGTTAAAGTCCAACTGAGAACATTAATATGTGTTCGTATGCAGATATGTATTGCATATATGCATGTGATGTGTATTGGGATCAATAAGGCCACTAAGGCCCACTATAGCCTAATTAGAACCATTAAAACCTAGTAAGAACCAATATAGACCAAAAAAACCTTTCATGACTTATTAAGTCCCAATAACACCGATGGTGACTTAATATGTGTTTGTATGCAGATATGTATGTTAGCACTCGATTGTGTATGTTAAAGCCCAACCGGATCCATTAAAGCCCAACTGGATTCGTTAAAACCCAACTGGATACATTAAAGACCAACTAGGTGGGTTAAAGCCCAAATGGGTATGTTATAGCCAACTGGATACGTTAAAGCCATACTAGATCTGTTGAAGCCATATTGGATACATTAAAGCCCAACTAAATCCCTTAAAGCTCATTTGTATCCATTAAAGCCCAACTAGGTGGGTTGAAGCCCAACTAGGAACGTTAAAGCCCAACCGGATCCGTTAAAGCCAACTGGATACGTTAATTCCAACTCGATCCATTAAAGCTCAACCGGATCCATTAAAGCCCAACGAGGTACTTTAAAGCCCAACTGTGTAGTTAAAGCCAACTAAATCCCTTAATGATCAACTGTATACATTAAAGCCAAACTGGGTACGTTAAAGCACAACTGGATTCATTAAGGCCCAATTGGATCCGTTAAAGCCCAACTATGTACGTTAAAACCCAACCGTATCCATTAAAGCTCAACTAGATCCTTTAAAGACTAATTGGATCTTTTAAAGACTAACTGAATCCTTTAAATACTAACTGGATCTGTTAAAGCCCAACAGGGTACGTCAAAGCCCAACTAGGTATGTTAAAACCCAACTATATCCGTTAAAGCCCAACAAGATTCATTAAAAGCACAATCGGATTCATTAAAGCCCAACCGAATCCATTAAAGTCATACTGGATCAATTAAAGCCCAACTGAATCCGTTGAAGCCCAACTAGGAACGTTAAAGCCCAACCGGATCCGAAAATTAACTATTTTTGGCGGATTTTATTTTTTTATTTATTTTTTAAAAATATAGAATATCCGCCGAAAATCCACCGAAAATAATTATAAATTTTTCGGCGGATTTCCGACGGATTTTTATTTTTTATTTTTTTAATTCATTTAAAAATAATAATTAATTAACTATTTTCGGCGGATTTTATTTTTTTTAAATAATATAGAATATCCGCCGGAAATTTTATAAGATTTTCGGCGGATTTCCGACGGATTTCCGACGGATTTTTATTTTTTATTTTTTTAATTCATTTAAAAATAATAATTATTATAAGATTTTAGCCCAACTAGATACGTTAAAGACCAACTATATCCATTAAAGCTCAACTGGTAACCGTTAAAGCCTAAACGGATCAATTAAAGACCAACTGGGTACGGTAAAGACCAACTGGGTACGGTAAAGACCAATTGTGTACGTTAAAGCTCAACTGGTTCCATCGAAGCCCAACTGTATTCATTAAAGCTCAACTGGTTCCATTGGCGGTATCAAATTTTTTTTAAAAGTTTTCTAATAAAAAATAATATTTAATTTTTAGTGTTTTTCGGCGGATTTTATTTTTTTATAAAAAATATAGAATATCCGCCGAAAATCCGCCGAAAATGTTTTAAATGTTTCGGCGGATTTCCGACGGATTTTTATTTTTTATTTTTTTTAATTCATTTAAATATAATAATTAATTAAATATTTTCGGCGGATTTTATTTTTTTATTTTTTTTAAAAAATATAGAATATCCGTCGAAAATCCGCCGAAAATGTTTTAAATTTTTCGGCGGATTTCCGACGGATTTTTATTTTTTATTTTTTTTAATTCATTTAAATATAATAATTAATTAACTATTTTCGACGGATTTTCGGCGGATTTTATTTTTTTATTTTTTTTTAAAAATATAGAATATCCGCCGAAAATCCGCCGGAAATGTTTTAAATTTTTCGGCGGATTTCTGACGGATTTTTATTTTTATTTTTTATTTTTTTTAATTCATTTAAATATAATAATTAATTAACTATTTTCGGCGGATTTTATTTTTTTATTTTTTTTAAAAAATATAGAATATCCGCCGAAAATCCGCCGGAAATGTTTTAAATTTTTCGGCGGATTTCCGACGGATTTTTATTTTTTATTTTTTTTAATTCATTTAAATATAATAATTAATTAACTTTTTTCGGCGGATTTTCGACGGATTTTTATTTTTTATTTTTTTTAATTCATTTAAATATAATAATTAATTAACTTTTTTCGGCGGATTTTCGACGGTTTTGAATTAATTAAATTAATTAATTAAAATTCGCCGAAAATCCGCCGAAAAAACTTAATTAATTATAATTAATAAGAAAAAAATTAAAAAAAATTATATTCCGTCGGAAATCCGTCGGAATTCCGCCGAAAATAATTGATTTTTTTAATAAAATAAAATTAAAAAAAATTCCGGCGGATTTCCGGCGAAAGTCAAAGTGGGTTGACCAGTTTGACTTCCGTTGGAAATCCGTCGGAAATCCGCCGAAAATTTCCGGCGAAAAAATCCGCCGAAAATAGTCTTTTATTTAGTAGTGTAATGGGAGGGTCTGGTTTGGAAAAAACTTGACTTTCTACATAAAGCTCCCCCCTTGAAATCTTACTGAATAAGTCACTTTCTATATCAGTAAACCACTATCAAACAGTCATATATAGCTGACTGAATAAACTGTGAGTCTCATTAAGCTCATTAAGCTGCTAACAAACAGACCCTTAGTCTTTCGTACCCACGACAAACCACCAATCAAATCAACCGTGTATATTGACCATCTTTTGTTTGTAAGTGTATGTACGATCACACCATGTATGAATTGAACCTCTTTATTTATCAAGAAACATACAATTATATATATTAACATGTGTATCTACTTTATTCATATTTAATATCATTTTATGTTGAAATTTCTTGACAATATACATTTAATGAACACTAACGTACAAATACATTGCGTTCAATAAAAGATTGATGTTAATGCATGCAAATAAAAGGTAGTTGATTTTGAAAAATGTGCATTTTTTGGGCCCTCAATAATAATTTTTGCATTGCTTTTTTTCTTGAAATCTTAGCTACAATTCCTTCAACGTTTATTTATAACAACTTAATTGGACCATGCATAAGCATTATGTCCTTTTACAATGTAAAAAACGTGCTTCATATATATACTCTCTCTCTCTCTCTCTCTCTCTCTCTCTCTCTCTCTATATATATATATATATATATATATATATATATATATATATATATATATATATATATATGTAGGGTTCGGTTCCGGTGATAAGTTATGGTTAACTTGAAAAACGTGAGAAATGATTATCAACCATTGGATGAATAATAAATGCACATTAGAATGAGATGCACCGAGATAATGCACCAAGATGCACCATATCAGTTCCTTTCTAAACCGCAATTTATTTGAGGGCAGTTGATTAAAAGTAATCAAAGGTTCAGATTCACTTCTCACGCTTCTCACGTTAACCTCAACTTCTCACACAATCATTCGCCTATATATATATATATGTATATGTTGTTGGAAAATTTTAGTAAAAATATGGGTTTTTTACTAACTTTGGACATAATTAAATACATGTATATGTATAGTATATATCTAACTCTTCGTCAGGCCCGTTCCTGACATTTTTTGGGCCCTGGGCGAGACGTAAAAATGGGGTCTCGATAACCACGAAATTATTTTCAATATATTGTTTATATCATCAAAAATAACATTGAATTCATGAAATATTAATAATTCATATAAAACTGTTTTTCCAGTATTTCTAGCGCAAGATCAATCAATAGTCATTTCTAAATTACTATTATCTACCATATCAATTTTACATAACATTGTCAATCAGTTCCACCATCAAATGCATTTTATGATATACTTTTAATATATAGATTGAAATCATTTGACGTCACTATGTTGACCATTCAGAGTAACACTTTAAGTAAATCAACATAAATCAGTTGATATTTCACATGTTACCTTATGTTAATGTTTTTCATCATCATTTTAAACTTTTATGGATGAAACAAACTTTTTAAAAACCATCAATCTTATAATCAAAATTCCATGTTGGATATAGTGTGAAATCTTATTCTTGTTTTAGAGATAATAGAGTAATTAAGATTCATGCACCCAATATTAGATAATAAAAAGTCAATAATGTATGAAAAAAGAAGTATCATTGAAATCCTAAATATAGATATATGTTGGGTCGTCTCATATAGTTTGGTAATTGTCTTCAAAATGTAGGAGTTTTCTTAGTTAATAACAAGAAATCTACTATATTCTAACACAATAATATAATTCATGTGGATTGAATAATGAAAAGAGTATGTATACTAAGGATTATAGGCAAAGAGTATGTAGAAGATGAATAATGAAAATAGTATGTAAAATTCATGCAGATGGAATAATAAAATTCAAGGATTATAGGCAAAATTAGTTTTTAGATATTTGTACTAGATAAAAAAATAAAAATAAAAAACTTAGAAAAACAATAAACAATATTATAAAATGAAAGACTAAATAAGTTTTTACATATTTTTTTGTCCAATGTAATTAATTAATACATGTTTAGGCCCTTAATATAATGTTAAATTCTTTTTAGGTCCTATTATATACTATTTTTTTTGTTTTTTTATGTACATTTTTTTCATTACTAATATATAATATATATTAAAAATTTTGGGCCCCTATTTTTTTTGGGCCCTGTGCGTGCGCCTGGCCCGCCCTCCCCCAGGGACGGCCCTGCTCTTCGTGGGTTTGTGTTCTCCTATATGAGAGCTTCAAATCGATATATTATGTGTCCAAAACGGAATATGTGTGAATGTGATATCGATGCTCAAAATTGAGTGTTTGAGATGAAATTGACAAAAATCAAGTGGTGTGGGAATGTGTCCCACATAGGAAGGAGGAGTAAAACTTAGGGGTGTCAAAAATAACCGAAACCGAATAACCCACCCAAACCGAATGAAATTTGGGTTAAACGGTTTCGGGTTATTCGGTTTTCGGGTTAAACGGTTCGGTTAACCGAATAAGGATCTTTATTCGGTTCGGTTTTCGGTTAATTTTTTCCTAATTCGGTTAAACCGAATAACCCGAATAACACATTCGACTAATATTTTATATATTGCATGTTTATAAAAAATAAACCTAAGACATGTTATACTATTATTATTTTACATATTTTATTGATATATAATGTTTTTTATTCGGGGTAGATAATGTTTCTTTATTAGATTACATTTTATGCTTGAATTACATCGTCGCATGAAGAAAAATAATGTCATATGGTGGAAATAGGTTTTTATAGATGGTGTATTTTACTTAATATAAGTCAATTGTTGAGTAATAATGTATGACACAATTATATATTATAAGCAATAGACACTTGATTTGAAAACATTATTTGAGCAAATGTCCAACGAAAAAATATAAATTCTTATTCGGTTTAACCGGTTACCGAACCGAATAACCCGAAACCGAATAAACCGAAACCGATTAAACCGAACCTTATTTGGTTTGGTTATCGGTTAGTTTTTAAAAAGTTTGAAAACCGAATAAACCGAAAACCGATTTAACCGACCGAATAACACCCCTAGTAAAACTTTTATGGTTTATAACCATGAATGTGGGAGGGACTTACAAGTTACAAGCCCTTTGATTGGTTTTACTCCAACACCTACCCGCGTGCAAAAGGGTACCGATTGAGACTTTCGTAGGCTAAAATCGGCGAACTTGTTCGTGGGCGCGACCTGCGGACTCAAATGCAGCTCTGAAATCTTGTGCTCGTGCAGCTTGGTTTTTGCGAAATTTTTGTTTTGATCCAGTGCATTTGGCGAGTTATGTTGTGGGTTAAACCGCGTGGCAACTCGCGACATGCACTGGAGAGTGGACAAAAACAGTGCACCACGCGGGTTAGGTCGCGGGCTTACCCGCACCATGCACTGCCATGAGAACGAGAAAGTTGAAGAGTTCGTTTGTAACTCCCAAGTGATTCTCATTTATATATGAGATTAATATGTTTAATGGTAATTAAAATTAATTTTAATTACAGATTAATTTCATATTAAATCGTCGGTTTCAATCTCGAGTATACATTTATCTTTAGTCGATCTCCTTGTATTCTAGTGGAAATTACTAACTTATGTATATACACATACATATGGGATTCTCTTTGAGAAACACATATCTTGTGAGAAGTGTAAGCAATATAAATATTCACATAAGAGCATCTACACCGTGCGGTTCATACCTCCGCGTGGAGGGTCATGTACCGGTCCATCATTTTTTTTCTCCATTAGGTCACATTGATCCATACTTATGTGGCATGGAACGGTTTCTCTGCATGCACCGGTTCATCATTTTCTTTTCTTTGATTTTTCTTTATTTTTTATTCTATAAATAAATTTTACATATATAATTATTGGGATGTTTTATTTTGTATTCTTTTAATTCTTATCATTGGGTTTAATAAACCTTTTATATTCTTTTAATTCTTGTTATTGAGATTTTTATTTTATTTAATTGTATTTTAATTACTTTTATCATTACATTAAAATTTTAATTGTTGTAGTATATTTTTTATATTACTTTATTTTATTATAACTTTTATTATTATTATTTTTATTTATAAAAATAATTTTTTTAGTTATTTATAATTGTTAAATATTGTCTTTTAATTATTATAATTTTTTAGTATATAGATTATGGAGTGGTCCATGATTGGGAGTGAAAGGTTTATAAAATGTGTAGGGAACAGAAAATTGATGTGGCAGAGAGAGAAAACTGATATGACAAATACATGAGCCTTTGATGAGGTCCATGACCGTGGATGCTCTAATATAAACTTTTGGGTTTTTTTTAAACCTTTTAATGACCCTTAAGTCGAATCGTTTAGACCTTTTTAACACAACTTCTTATTAATCATAACTAAAATAAGACTTCAGATTTTAGACATTTTAAAAAATAAACTACACATTTATGTGAAACATTCGAATATAACTTTATTTTGTGTGAAGTTTCACAGTAAGCTTTTCTTTACACATTTCAAGACCATGTGAAGATTACCATATTTACACAATATAATGATACTTTCACTATTTCTCATGTTTCTTACGAAAAAAAAAAGAGAGAGAATTACAGTTTTGGTCCTTAAGGTTTCGTATTTTTTTTGAAAGGAGGACCTATACTTTCGTATCTCAAATAGTGGTATCTGAGATTTGGTATTTGCTCTAAAAGGAGAATCTCCTCACTAACCCCGTTAAAAAACTCAGTTTTGGTCAAATCATATTTTTTTTTTCTTTTTTTCAACTTTTCTTTATTTTTTTTAAACATTAAAACATTAAGGACATAATTGTAATTTCCTTTAATTTATATTAATACTATTATTCATATATGTGTGTGTATATATATATATATATATGTGTGTGTGTGTGTGAGAGAGAGAGAGAGAGAGTGTATATATATATATATATATCCATTATGCCAGCTAATAGCCCATCTTCATCCCTAGGAAGCATGCTTCCAGGTAAACTAGTTGTGATATCACCAACTGTATCTTCACTCTCATCTTCTTGAGGAAATCCACCTTCGAGAGATTGTTTATTATTTTGCAAGTCAACAAAGTTCACTGCACGGAAGCAGGTCCAGATGTTAAACCAAATTGTGTGTAAAATGAAGTAATAAATAGTTCAAACTTATTAATGTAGGAGATCCATCGCACTTTTCTCATGTGGAATGACAGGCAATGAGCTTGAAAACAAGCTAGTGTCACTTGATGCTTGATATGCCTCTTTTCTACGTCAGATCCCCCATGCATTTTCCACCTCTTGAAATACAGTTGGTGCTAGAGGAGCTTGTGGAGCTTTTAACACAAATAAGTTCAATACGTCAGTCCCCCTCCCAAAAAAAATGTTATAACTACAGATAGCATACAAAGGAAGTATGATGATAATAATATGTTATCATTTGTTACTTCAGTATATGAAAAGAAAGACGAAATCCGCTCACCTGGAATAGAATTTTCTAAATGTTGCTCCATTGAATTACTTCCTACCAGGCTACCACCAGCCCAGGCAAACCTATCACCAAAGATGATATTACAACAACTATAAAATACAACATCAAAAGACATATTTTGCCTAGGGCAAATATTCACAGTAACCACGATTGATAACCATTAGTAGCAAAACTCCTCCACCAAATAAACACACAAAAAACATCATTAAATAGTTGCATAAAAATACCCTGTTTGATAGATTGAGTCATAGATTATGCACTTATATGAAAGCAATTCGCAACAAACAACACCATTCAATGATCGAATATACCACATATACTCCAATTAAACAATTGAAACCCTCATGAAACTAACTGAATCACTTAACTGCCAACAACTACAAATAAAATAAAATCGGAAAAACGGAGTTGATTGCGATCATCCATAGTTAAGCAGCATAGGAAGAAAAGAAAAGAAAAAAAGACAAAAAGGAACTCGAACTCACCTCAGGTCGTAAGATAATTTAGTTGTAGAAAGAACATAGGAAGATCGCAGAGATTAAATGGAGATGATAATGAAAAATTGGATTAAAAGAATAGTTCCGTAGAAGCAGAGAAAATATATTCCGTATACTCATCTACTTCCTTCCCTCCCGCCGGGTGAAACGAGCTCCAACATTTGACCAAGTGGTGTCGACTCCACCATGATTGGATGGTAAGTAGAGTATAACAACAGCAAATTATTGACGCCACTGTTCTCTCTCTCTCTCTCTCTCTTTCTCTCCATCCATGGAGTTTTACGGCGATGGTTTGGCCGACGATGATATCGAATGCATGATCAATGATTTCCTATCAGATTTCAGTTTATCATCGTCTTTCCCCCACCTCCATCGTAACCCACCGTCGACTATCCCCATGCTACCCAGCCACATACAATTAGAAGGGTCAAAAGGGTAATATCCCCAGCCACATACAATTGTGCAAGATGAAGGGAGAAAAATTCCAATTTCTGATGAGATTTTCCGGTGAGGTTGCCGGAGAAGATGACCGGAAGTCCATCGGAGAAGATAATCAGTGAGGTTGACTTTATTTGGTCAAACGTCCTTGTTTGGTTGATTTGAGAGGGAAAAAAAGTGATCTGACCAAAATACCCCTCTCACTAACTGAGTTTTTTAACGGGGTTAGTGAGGAGGTCCTCATTTCAGAGCAAAAATCCAAACCTCAGGAACCACTATTTGAGATATTGAACTATAGGTCCTTCTTTCAAAGAAAATATGAAACCTTAAGGACCAAAACTATAATTCTCACTAAAAAAAGTTCACGTTTCTCACCAAAATTCTGTATATAATCTAAAGATATTGGGATACGTTACGACATATTTGTGAATAGAGTGAATTGTGGATTTGGTCCCTGTAGTTTTGTGATTTCTTTGACCATGATCCTCATTCTATGTTTATTGTGGATTTGGTCCTTGTGGTATTCAATTTGTCTTGACCATGGTTCTTCTGACTAACATCTCCATTAACTTCGTTAAATCAAGGACCATTTTCGCCATTTGCCATTTTTTTGTCCTTTTACGATAAGAAAAAAACAATACTTTTATACACACACATATAACGATATCAAAATAAATAAAATAGAATATTATTGTATGATTTGATTGTTTAACTTTCTTAAAAGATTAACTATATTAATATGATTTAATTTTATTAATACGACTTAATAGCATAAATAATGGAAATCGATAACAAAAACTTAAAAATACCTCCAAATCAAGCAAAAAACTTTAAAAATCTCTCGAAATCATGGAATTAGGCTAAAAACACATCAGCCAATATTGAACGTCGGTAAAAAGATGAAGACACGTCGATTAAAACCGTGCTTTTTGTAAAAAAAATTCTATAATATATGGTGCTACTGTATGAAAAAATTTCTTGGTTCGTCCCTGATGATGGGGGATGATGAAAAACCCAGGTTGTTTAGGATGGAGATCTTGTATTGGGATTCAATATGTTGCAAACTTTATCGTAGTATTTGGTTGGTTGGAATCAGGTGAGATCTTAAAGATTTCGAAATCGACCAAATTACATATATGCGCTTAGTTCATTTTTCGAAATTTAGTTCGGAAATCCAATTCCACATATAGTGGAATTTAAATTCCTTGCATTGTAGTAAGGAATTTCAATTCTTTTCATACCTTCTTTTGAGAAATACTATTCTTCAAAATTTAGTTCGGAAGTCCAAGTTCAAAGTTAGTTTATTTTTAATTCAATTTTCCTATTTGACAAAGACAAAAACTACAGGTGATATTTTCTTTTTCTTTATTAGACTGAATTTTATTTTTTAAAATATAAAATTAAATCAAATGATATATTCATCATTGTACATTTTTTGTAAATATAAAATAAACCATAGTTGTCACAAATGCTAGAAAATTTTATTCATTTCATCGATCGATTGAATGTTTATAATTATTGAACCGATAACGACAACTTACAAATTTTCTCACCGCCGTACATGTTATAGTCATTTTTCTTCAATCTTTTTTATATGGGTAATGCTATCACAAATGTTATATGCACCTTCTTCCTCTTTTTTTTTAAATGTTCGAATCAAATCAAATTATATTGAAAATGTAAAAAATAAAATTTGATGTAAATGTATAAGAGGAGAAAAATAATAGGTAGGCGTGTAATTGGCCTCACCCACCCCTTTTTTGAAATATAATCTTTGACAAATTTTATATTAGCCTAATATATAAAAGTCAACAAATATCCAGTAATTTTATAAATTAAAGTATTTCCATTATTTATGCTATAATTTAATAATAAAATTAAATCGTATTAATATAGTTAATTTTTTTAAAAAGGTTAAACAATCAAATCATACAATAATATTATATTTTATTTATTTTGATATCGTTATATGTGTGTGTATAAAAGTATTGTTTTTTTTTCTTATCGTAAAAGGACAAAAAAAATGGTAAATGGCAAAAATGGTCATTGATTTAACGAATTTAACGGAGATGTTAGTCAGAAGAACCATGACCAAGACAAATTGAATACCACAAGGACCAAATCCACAATAAACAATAGAATGAGGATCATGGTCAAAGAAATCACAAAACCACAGGGACCAAATCCACAATTCACTCTATTATATATTTTCAAAATTGTTATAACTTTAATTATAAAAATAATCAAATAATTTCATTAAAATTGTTGACAAGTACATGACATTGTTTTTTCAAAGGTTTAGGTTGAAATCTCGTAAATTTAATATTTTTTATCTATTGGTTTATTAAAACTTTTTATTCATTTTAAATTACCATTATTGGAAGAAGTTTAATAAAATTCAAAAAATAAGTTAGTTTTATTTTATAACAACCCGACTGCCATTTTATTAAATGGATTTTACTCCCATTATTCCATATTTTCATTTAAACTTTATTTTTTATTAATTAATCAAATTTGTTTAATATTTAAATTAAACAAACACGTGTATATACATACATATATAGGGGTCTAATCAAATGAGATCTAGATAGTTTGTAGTAACCTTGAGCTCCAACGTGAGTCATTCATTTAATAAAATTAATTTTGTTTTTAAAATAAAGTAAAAGGATAATTTGGTAAATTGATAATTTGAATTTTCTTTTTATAAAAAAAATCAATTCCATATTTGACACTGTTAAGTCTAATTTTGTAGTAATCATTGTATTTATAGGTCTTGGTCTTATACTGTGTTTAGAATGCTTATCAGTGTTGTATCTGACCAAGGGTATTTAAGTCCCTTTGGTCTTGTTTTGTGTAAGACTTTCACGCACACATATTGAATACATTGGTTTTGCGCATCCTTGTTCTCTCTCTCTACTTTCTCTCTCTAAAGATTTAGAGATCTTGGACTTTCAATTGGTATTAGAGCATACTAGATCTTGAGAGGATTGAGAGATTACTGATTTAGTTTATGGATTTGTGAATTGAAGCAGAAAACTCGATCGATTTTCTTGATTGTTCAAGAAAATCTCGTTTTTTTTTTGCCTCTTCATCAAATTTGGACAGGATTTTGAACAATTTGTGTTGAAATTGGACTTATTAGATTCGTAATTGCCATTCGATCATAATTGCTTCACATGTTTTTGCATAAAAACCATGATATGATCTTCGATTTTTTGTTTTTTGTGATTTTCTGGAAACTCGAAGTTCACGTACTGTTTCATTCAAGTTTTTGATTTTTTGTAATTTTTAATCGAAATTGTTAGTTGAATTGTGTAAGAAAGTTGTTTTTGTTCATTATTGTGTGAATTACTTGTTTGAATTTCAGTGTTTTAATCGATCTTACGCATTATATTTGATTTTCTGTGGTTTGCGCTTTATTCTTGTAGGTTTGCGCATCATTCATATGGTTTGCGCATCATTCATATTGATTTACGCAAGTTCTCTGTTCTACTAATCTGGGTGTTAGTGAATTTTTCAGGTTTTCGGTTCACGTTGGAAACGCAAAGCTAACTTTGCGTATCAAGTGCTATCAAGTTTTCCAAGATTTGCGGCTCTAGCCTTATACGCAAACATCAGTTTGCGTATCACTCAGTATACGAGAAGTTCTTCTTTGCGCGTCTCACTTCACACGAAAAGCTCTACTTCGCGCTTCAAGTTCAACCCGCAAAGTCTTAGTTTTCGCTTCTCTACTCAAACGCAAAGTGTTATCTTGCGTTTCTAGTTGTCAACGCAAAGTTTCAATTTGCGTATCTCTCTTGGAACGCAAAACTTCTGTTTGCGTGTGTTCCAGACTTAGATTTAAAAAAAAAATATCATTTCAAATTCCTTCCACACGCTTACCTATTCTAATTTCAATTACCCTAATTTACTATTGTAAGTTCCACCGTCGGCCACAATCTACCGGAACCAACCCCTCTCCCACGGCCACTTATCATCTCCGTCGAGCGAGCCCCTCTCTTCACCTCTGGCACCACCACCCGCCTCTTGCTATGGCCACCACCATTTTCTTTTTTACCACAGAGGTTGAAACCAGAGGAATATGAATAGGAATATCAGAGTGCAGATGGCTTCGTTATCCATAGGAGCAAGAACATAATATTTCTACTTTCTTATTTGAAGCTGATGGATTCGATAATGAATTTGGGGTCATCGATTAAAGTTGGGTGGTAGGTTTGATTTTGATTTTGATTTTGTCTTCCTTGCTCCTTTAGATCTTGATTTTTCAACTTTTTCAGCAACATGGTTGGAATGTTTTTTTCTTTATCAAACCTAGATCGTGAGGCTTCGACTGCAGCTCTATCAAACCCAGTTCTGAAAACTCCATATCTCGATCACTATCGACGCAGACGAATTCTGGGATCTCTATCTCATTACTTTGTTTCATTGTCTCACAAATTTTCCAGACAACATGGGGAATAAGATGAAAAAATATAGGATTTTGTATGGTAATCACAATGTAACACATTTGGTATCATAGTGGTACCACAGTTGGTATTACCCGTCGTATCATAATGGGTATCACATTTGTATGTTAATCACAGTGTAACACAATGTTAATCTGTAACACCTTAAATTTTCAATCTTATGAAAACCCCCTCGTATCTCTCTATATTTTTATGTTGGGGATTAGGGTTCTTTGAGAGAAATCGAGGAAGAAGAAGAAAGGAAGAAAAAAAGGGCTTATATTCTGGTCTGTAGGGCGCACGACCCGTACGCCGTTCTTCAGTAATATAACACGGGTCGTGCCTAGACACATAATCATTGGCACGGGTCGTGCCCTTTTCTTCACAAAAAATGGCACCGGTCGTGCTTGGCATCAGAAGAAACAACACGGGTTAAATGAGATTTTCCCCAAAATTCATTTACTTCTCATTTCTATCTCACAAATTTTCTCTCTCAAAACCCTCCCTCTTCATTAACTTCATCTTAGGGTTGGTCCAACCACCATTCATTCCATTGATTTCTAGAGTTAAGAGCATCATCCAAGGTGTCGGTTTGGAAGCTTCATCACGATCTCCATCTTCATCTTCTCCAAGGGGTCAAGATCTAGGTTTTTGGGTTTTCTTCAAAAACCTACTTGGTGAGTTCATACTTCTCTTTTACTAAACTGTAACACCCTAAAAATCATAGTAAAAGAAAACCTGGAGACATGGCAATATGACATTCGTATTGATATAAACCTCCCATAAAGGGGATCAGTCCTTAAGACTTTACAAAACCTACACAGATATAGGATTCATCAACAAACTAATCTAAACACCTCTTATCAAGATTACATCAGTTGACAATCCATAATTCACCAAAAGAATGGGACTTAACAAATGCCAGTTACAATACTAGCCATCTCAAAATGCCTCGAGACCAAACCCGTCTCTCAAAACCCTGGAAACCCACCGCTAAGGGAAACCTGTTATACACATCATTTGAGAAAAAGTGTTAGGCTTAAAGCCTAGTGAGAACATACAGTTCATAAATCTCAAGATATATAATCAAATGCATCAAAGTAAATCCTTCCAAAGGTTTAGTTATGCAAATACAGTTCTTTGATAATATACGGACAACCGGTCCAAAACACATCTTTCGATGACGGGGATTACCCGATTTACCAAGGATTATAGTGGAACACAAAGTAAGCCACATATCCGAGTTATGAGCTAAAGACATGGAACCATGGCCACGAACGCTTCGGTCCGTACTTCGATGTGAGGGAGGCCCCCAAAGAACCAGTCATACTCTTTCGTTAGACTACATTTGACCCATGGCTAGTAACCGGTCTCACATAACCGTAATAAGTGCCCCCGAAGATCAAATGTATCTAACTACAACAGAAGGGGTACAAACATCCCAACAATAAGCCGACTCGATACCTAGGGATCCACTAGTATAGTCATGACTTGTCACAATATTTCATGTGACCATTTTAAAGCTAGATAAACAGCTTTCAACACATTTATATTTCAAAATGCCATTTTCCAGACCAACTGCTGGTAAGAAAGATAATCATAAAACCAATTTATATACATTCTTTCAATAAGCCACAAACATGGGCAAGTAAAACATCATTTTACTTCTAATAAGGCGGAACCCGTCATTTTAGTCAAAACTGACCGGGAACCCCGAAAATCACCAAAAACATCATTTATATCAAAATGTAGAGAACATGAAATCATACCGTAGAAATACTTCGGATTTCGCAAATAAGAGTTTTGACATGTATAAAGTTTGTAAAATGGTAGTAGGAACTCACTAGTAGGTTTTAGAATAAAACCTGGAAAACAAGATAACGATCACGACGAAGAGGTGAAGCTTAAAACACCGAAACCCCGAGCAATGCACTTAAAACTAGCTATCAACGGAGCCTCAGAGATCGAAGAAACCAAAGAGAATCTTAGAGAGAGAGAGATTTGAAGAGAGAGAGAGAGAGAAAAAACTAGAATGAGATATTTGTGGCTGACAACCCTTAAGTCGGCCAGAGGGTTGCGCGGCTTACACCGCGGCCTTCAAGCCGCGGGAAAAGTCGCGCGTGCCACAAAACTGGAAAACTCCAGTGGTCCACGCGGCTTAGCTCGCAGCTTACTAGCCGCGGCCTAGCCCGCGCGTGTCAACAAATCTGGGAATCCTCCAGAGGGTTACGCGACTTACCTCGCGGCCTACAAGCCGCGGCATAGCCCGCGTAACTCTCTGTTTCCCACAATTTCAACCAAACCCCAAACACTAACTCTCGATTCAAAACTCGGCGTTTACGAAAAAAGGTAAACACAAGAATACAACGATAATATATATAACGAAAATACAGGGTGTTACAATCCTCCCCAACTTGGGAATGATTTCGTCCTCGAAATCTATTCTTCTCAACGGAACACTGATCCCAGATAGGATTGTCCTTAACCCAAGAGCCAGAAACAATAACGATCCTAATACCGACATCCGTATTAGCTACCCTTCTTGGGCACATTTCACTCCAAACCAAGCGAATACCCAACTCTCCAAAGTAACCTTTACTCATAAGGTTACGGTTGTCTCCCAACCTTGGGTAACAATTACTACCTCCAGGAAATTAGTGACCTCAATTTCCCACCGAACAATTTATTTCAAAACTCGACGGTTCCGAACCCAAAGCCAACGGTCGATACAATCTTCCAAAATCCTCAGATTTCACTTATCCACTCCTAAAATCGATAAAGATAAACTTACAAGGCGCCCCAATGCATCTTTCAGGCGATCGGTTAACACAGATTCTGCTATCACTCAGCTCCGATCCGACCCCAAATCTCAATACGTACAACCAATCTATACATTTGGACTATAAAGGACGGGCGCTACTAAAACCCATGCGTAGTCGCTATCTCCAACCTGTGGAAGACTTCACCAACAACTTACTCTAGCTCAAGGCTAAGGCCCGACTCCTCAAAGCACTGCTAGAACCGAACTCCCAACAGGAAATGATGCACATGATGATAAATCAAAAAGGGTTAAGTTTAACGCCTACAGAGCTCAAGAGTTTTACATAAGTAAAAGCATTTAAATTGATGAACTTCTCTTTAAATCAGAACCTTTCGAATAATGAACTTTAAAACATGGAAACAACTCTTTTTCAAAGTCATGCACTTTCAAAGACAGATACTTCATTTCAAATATGTTGTATAAATTGACACAACTGCATAACTCGAAGTATGAAATATTAGTAACACCATCCATATCGTACGTCCGAAAACATGGACACTAGGCCCAATACACACGCGACCAAAATACGAAAGAAAACTAAATACCAACACGCAGGAAAACACATTTCATTAAAACCTTAATATACGTGGGGAGAACCCAATATTAAAGTCATCATTTATCGTTGACCACACATAACCAAAGTTGGTAAAAATACGACATTAGCGTTTAAAATACCCCGGGTCTACTACGGAGAGACCCGTATACAAAGAGAATAGAAGAACACGCAAGTAGGCCGCCCACGCAACTTCCTCGCATGACCTCTAAACGTTTCCATTTTGGGTGGCGAGAACAATGAATGGGGCCACCCAAGATGTTATTGGATTTCACCACGCATCCCGATCTTAGTTCCCATGCCATACCAGACAACACAACTTCAAACCGTTTATTGCCTCTAGTCATACTCCGACGAGTTCCACCTCAAGGGCTTACGGACATGGGTGCCTATCCAATCTAGACGAGTTCCAACTGAGCGGCTCGTGCCACCTATTGTCTACTCGCTAGCCAACCCGAGCGGTCACTAAGTGTAACCCAAAACCTCAGGCCTTACAAAACAGACAGGCTGTCTATGGATCCATTACAACACTACCTACATTACATGACTCTAAATGAAAGACCAAAGCTCCCAAAAACATGTAATTCACAAATGACACGAAATATGCGCCATCATACTCAAAACCCCACAACGGTTATTAAATTCGGACAAACGTCCTCAAGACTCAATTTAGTCAAAACCGAGAACAATTTACGTAAATACCCAATGAAAGCTAGTAGAGACATCGAAATACGTTTGACCAACAATTATGCAAACACCACGACCAAAAAAAAAGTATTTAACTCAAAACCTCTCAAAACATGCAACTCACCAAAGACCCGAATAGGCGCCATCATACTAAAATCTTTCATTACGGTTATAAATCCGGACAAATGTCCACACGACTCATTTAGTCAAAACCGAGCCAAAGGCCCAACACTTTACGTAAATCTCCAACGAAAGCCTTCGTAAACCTTAAAGCACATTTAACCGACATTTAACGTTCCCCAAATTATGAAATGTCTTTAAACAATCCTTATGAAAACACACCACAAAGACATGTTTTCTCAAAACTCACACGTATTGGGACCAAAGATTTTCCAAAGGTTTATGAATGCAATTATACTAAGATGCATATGTCATGAAATAAACTTTGCTTGCAAAAAATCATCAAAGATGCATAAATCATGCTATAGATTTTACGTGTACAAAATCACCCAGAATACGTAAATCACGCTATTCACTTGTTGACATATTCAAGCTCGACATGAGCAATTTACGATGTTGAAACAATCCGAGTTACCGAATACGAAAACTTATCACAATACTCACACCTTGAGAAATACCGAGTAAACATACGCAACAATTTACACTATAAACATGGAAATAGGCTCTTGCACCTCAACACGTGCAACAGTTGTTTGTACAACTCCCAAGGGAAAAATCACAATTTTATCTTTAAAATTCTTCCTCTATAATCAAGAGACGTTGCAGCAAAAGAATTTTCAACTTACCCCATATGCAACGATTCATTTCCCCAAATGGCGGTAAAATAACGGGGATGCAAATAAAATTTCAAATCGGGTTTAAAGCTTCACGTCGTAAAGATAAAACACATTTGGCCAAAATAGAAACTACAACGACAAAATACCGTTAACTCTCTAAATGCTTTGCGAAAATTTTAACAACAAAAGTTAATGATAGAAATACAATCAGAACGAAAGTCCTGTCTTAAAATAACATAAATCGTTTATGCAATCATTCACACCAACGTTATACTTAAATCCAATGCACATAGTACACGACAGATGACATTTGATAACAAAACCTCGAAATTAACGCACACAATGATGCACATGCACATGCACATGCACATGCACATGCACATGTACATGCACATGCACATGTCCTCCCAAAATTATTTACGCGACGCAAGAGTCGTAAGATGAGACACCATAATCCAACTGGATTTTCATAAAACTCATTGACGCTAAAAAATCAAGTGGTGTCAAATTTCTATTTTTCAGCATGAGGTAAGGTGACCATTTAGACAAGATTCTGATGAGACACGACTCCCAAGAACTCATAAATTGCACACCATTTAAAATTAAACTTACGTATCTCAAAATATATGCACGCGTTAAAAGAATCCGTAAAACAATACTGAAGATCTTTTATTATTTTGTAATTATCTTTATCTTCAGTATATGTATAGAATAGTTTTGTTTCTTTTGTGGTAACATTTTTATTATTCTGAGTTTCTAGTTTTCATAGAGAGAATCAACCTCAAGGTTAGAACCCTAATTCTAGAGAAGTAGAATTCGTATTGGTGAGCCTGTTCATCAATATTGAGGTTGAGTGTTGAAACTTGTAGCTTTATAATCATTCAATAAAGTTTGCAAATTGTTCATTAGATTTACTGTTTGTTTACTGTTTCATTGTTTTTCTGAATATTAAAGTGCTATTCCGCAGCATCTTTAATATTGTTTTCTGAGTGTGAGTTCTTGTTAAGAGATAAGATCCTGACAAGTGGTATCAGAGCTTGTATTCTCAGAAATCTTATTCATCATGGAAAACGCAGTTGAATCAAACAGTACCTTGGTCTCAAAGGTTCCAATGCTCAGACCCAATGAATTCGACATGTGGAAGATCAGAATCAAGCAATACATTCTCCTCACTGATTACTCTATGTGGGACATCATTGAGAATGGCCCATCTGATGCAGGAAAGATTGGTGCAGATGGAAAGAGAACCCCACCAAAGACAGATGCAGAAAGAAAGACAAGGCAGACAGAGATGAAAGCCTTGAGCACTCTGCTCTTGGCCATTCCCAATGAATATCAACACCAATTCTGCAGTTGCACTGATGCACAGATGCTCTGGAATGCTATAGAGAAGAGATTCTCAGGTACCAAAAGTACCAAGAGAAATCAGAAGGCTATATTGAAGCAACAATATGAGAACTTTATGTCAACCAAGAATGAGTCCATGACTCAAACTTTTGACAGGTTTAACAAGCTAATTGGTGAACTAGCTACTGTGGGAGTACAAATTGATCAAGATGATCTAAACAGGAAGTTCTTAAGGTCCCTGGGTGATGAATGGACCATGTATAATGTCTCTTTCAGACAGAATGATCAACTGGAAGAAAAGGAACTTGATGATCTATACAATGATCTAAGAGTTTTTGAATCTGAGGTAGAGGCTAAGAAGAATCCTTCTGGATATGTTCACAATGCTGCACTCCTATCAGCATCAATTGATTCTATCTCTAACTCTGAATCAGTTAGTGCTGCCAATGGAGCAAATCAAAAGAAAGGCACTGAATCTGTGTTTGAAGCCTTTCTGTCCAGTCATGGAAACTCTTCTCTAATTAATGATGACTTGGAACAACTCCATCCAGATGATCTTGAAGAGATGGACATTAAATGGCAGATGGCCATGCTCTCTATGAGAGTAAAGAAGTTCATCAAGAGAACTGGGAGAAACAACTTCTCCCAAATAAGAGAAGATGGAGCAGGTTTTGACAAGTCAAAGGTGGAATGCTATAAATGTCATCAGAAGGGACACTTTGCTAGGGAATGCAGAAGTGGAGTGTCTCACAACAACAACCACCAACAAGCACAGTCTGGAAGCTTCAATAATAACAGAAACTCTGCACAAGCCCTAGTCTCTCAACAAGGTATGGGGTTTGATTGGAGTGATCAAGCAAAAGAAGTTATCCAAAACCAATCTCTAATGGCAGAGGTGTCTGATCTCCCAACAGAGGTAACTTCTAATCTTTGTTCTCAAAATTGCATTAACACTGTTAAAAGGTACAGGGATCACAACCAGAACATGAGTGATGACCTTAAGAGATTAGAAAAGGACATAAAAGATTATGTGAGGATTGTTGAGAGGTTTGAAGATCAGATTAAGAGTTTTCAAGCCAATGAGCTTCAACATTCATATGACACAAACTACTGGAAGTGGGAGAAGAATGACCTAGAACTCCAACTGACCAAATCTAAAGAGGAGAGTGATAAGTTAACAGGAGAGTTAGCTAAAGTCAAGTTAGATGCTTCTAGAGCAATGGACTCTTTACTACAAACTCAGATTCATGATAAACTGAGAAGAGGAATAGGGTACAATACCACACCACCACCCTACAACAACAACTACATCCCTCCTAGTTCAGACTTGTTAGAGACAAAGGATAGTAAGGACCTGCCTGAGGGAGCCACTGAGATAGATCCCTTAAATGAAGTAGTTGTTGAGGATAAAACTGAGAAAGAAACTGTCAAGAATAAGGACAACACTATGAGTGGTGAGATTCCTATAGAAAACCACATAATTACCAATGAGGGATGTGGAAAGCATTGGGTCAAGTCCAATGAGATAGAGAAGGCTGAGGGAAAGACCAAGAAGGTTCATTATAAACAGACCACTGTTGTGAACCCTATCCCTTGCAAACAGTGTGCATGCAATAAATCTGAGCCCCAAAAACATGATAAACCAAGGGGAAATCAGAGAAACTGGAATAATCAATGGGCACAAAAACAAGGGGTTGATCTGAGTAAAATCAATAGACCAAAACCCTGTTTTATTTGTGGAAAGCTTAATCACATTGCCAAATACTGCTATTTCAATCCTATGAACCAAAGGCTGAACTTTCAGAGACCTACTCAAAAACCCTTTGGTTATAGGAAGAAAGAAAAGAACCATGTGGCTAAGAAGGTTGTTAAATCTAAAAGCCACATGAAGAAAAAGAATGTGGAAGACAGTGTCAAGATCTGGATACCTAAAAGCACTAAAGCTGTTAGTAATGCTACCACAAATAGTGTTGCTGACAGTGATAGTGCTGCTAGAAGCAATACTAATGCTACCAAGGTTAGTGCTGCTAACATTGTTAGTACTTCTGCAAATGTTAATACTGCTAACTCTGTTAGTACTGCCAACAAAGTTAATACTGCCAAACCTGTTAGTACTGCTAACTCTGTTAGTACTTCTAAAGATAGTGCTGCTGCTAGACCAATAATCTTGACAAAGTACTCCAATAATAAGTGTTTTGATTTTAAAAACCTCATCAAAAAGGAATGTAAGTATTTTGATGAGAAAGGGAGACCCAAGACCACTTTGGCTTGGGTTCCCAATCAATACTAATTGTCTAATCTTGTGTGCAGAGCAACCAACAGCTCAAGGGGAAGAGCATCTGGCATGTTGATAGTGGTTGCTCTAGGCACATGACAGGGAACATGTCTTGCCTCAAGAACTTCAAGAAGATTGATGGTGGGCATGTTGCTTTTGGGAATACTCCAGATAGAGGTAAAATCAGTGGTAAAGGTGATGTGACCAAGGGTAAAATGACCTTTGAAGATGTATTCTATGTTGAACAGTTAAGATACAACCTGTTAAGTGTTTCACAGGTTTGTGACAAACAACATAGTATATTATTTACAGATTCTGAATGCATTATCCTTGCTCCTGGATTCAAGGTAGTTGATGAAAAGATGATACTACTAAGAACCCCCAGAAAGGATAATGTATATTGTTTAGATATGGAAAGTGTTTCATCTGATTCATCCCTAAATTGTCTTGTTTCAAAAGCTTCTCTGGATGAATCATCACTTTGGCACAGAAGGATGTGTCACATGAACTTTAAAACAATAAATAAACTTGTTAAAAACAACCTTGTAAGAGGTTTGTCTTCTAAAGTCTATTCATGTGATGATCATTGTGTTGCTTGTCTCAAAGGTAAACAACACAAAACTTCTCATAAGTCCAAAGAGGTGAACACAATCTCTAATTCTCTTCATTTATTGCATATGGATCTGTTTGGCCCTACAAATGTTATGAGTATAGGTAAGAAATCATACTGCCTAGTTATTGTTGATGATTACTCTAGATTTACTTGGGTATATTTTCTAAGGACTAAGGATGAGACAAGTGGACTGATCAAATCCTTTATTCAAAGAATTGAAAACCAAACTAATCAAAAAGTAAAAATCATTAGGTCAGACAATGGTACTGAATTTAAAAATATTGACCTAAACACCTTTTATGAAGAAAAAGGAATTGAGAGACAATACAGTGCTCCTAGGACTCCACAACAAAATGGTGTTGCTGAGAGAAGGAATATGACACTGATTGAGGCTGCTAGATCTCTGTTAGCTGATTCTAAACTGCCAATAACTTTCTGGGCAGAAGCAGTTAATACTGCTTGCTATGTCCAAAACAGAGTACTAGTAGTCAAGCCTAAAAACAAGACACCTTATGAGCTTTTAAATAAAAGAAAACCCTTTATTGGATTTTTCAAACCTTTTGGGTGTCCTTGTACAATTCTCAATACCAAATCTCACTTAGGAAAGTTTGATAGCAAGGCAGATGATGGATTTCTTGTTGGTTACTCATCTCAGAGGAAGGCTTACAGAGTTTTTAATACTTTTTCTAGAATAATTGAGGAAAGTGACAATGTCAAATGCAATGAGAACACACCAAATCCTATTGGGTCTGGTCCTCAGTGGCTGTTTGACATTGATTCACTAGCTAACTCTTTTGGTTTCAGTAGTGATGAGTATGCAGGTTCAGGAAGTGGAGGATCAGGGGACACACAAGTTCAAGACATTATTCCTCAGTCTGTGATCTTTCCTATGCCTACAAAAGAACCTGTTGAATTCTGTGAAAAAGAAACTATAACTGAGCCAATACAGAGTGAAGAAGAAAGAAGAGAAGAGGAATCTTCAGTGCATAAAGAGCTAGAAGTAGCTGAGGTGATCCCCTCAGCTGACTTAAATGATTCCAATATAGAAGTAGCTGAGGTGATCCCCTCAGCTGACTTAAATGATTCCAATCTAGAGGTGGGAATCCATGAATAACCTAGTCTTCAGACTAGAACTCAAAAGAATCATCCTCCAGAGCTGATCATAGGAGACATCTCTTCTCCTATGATAACAAGGAATCAAAGCAGACTTCAAGAGCGGCATGATCAATAACACACAGTACTCTCCTGCTTCCTATCCCAAATTGAGCCTAAGAAGGCCTATGATGCAATGAAGGATTCAAGTTGGATAGAAGCCATGCAAGAAGAGTTACTTCAATTCAAACTACAGGATGTTTGGGACTTGGTGGACCTTCCAAAAGGTCATAGAGCTATTGGCACCAAGTGGATCTTCAGGAACAAAAAGGATGAGAGAGGAATTGTGATCAGGAACAAAGCAAGGCTGGTGGCACAAGGGTACACTTAAGAAGAGGGCATAGATTATGATGAAGTGTTTGCTCCAGTGGCAAGGGTAGAGGCAATTAGGCTGTTCCTAGCCTATGCCTCATACATGAAGTTCAAGGTCTATCAAATGGATGTAAAGAGTGCCTTTCTATATGGTACAATTGATGAAGAAGTATATGTCTGTCAGCCACCTGGTTTTGAAAATCCTTCATATCCTGATAGAGTATACAAGCTGAAGAAAGCACTCTATGGTCTACATCAAGCCCCAAGAGCATGGTATGACACTCTGTCTACCTATCTCTTGGAGAATGGGTTTGAAAGGGGCATCATTGACAAGACCCTTTTCATTAAAAGAAGTAAGAAGGACATCCTACTAGTTCAGATCTATGTGGATGATATCATCTTTGGATCCACAAAAGATCAGATGTGTAGAGACTTTGAAGAGTTGATGCACAAGAGCTTTAAAATGAGTTCAATGGGTGAACTTAACTTCTTCCTTGGACTTCAGGTGAAACAGCAGACAGATGGGATCTTCATCAGTCAATCAAAGTATGTGCAAGACATCCTGGAGAAATATGGTTTAAAAGACTCAAACCCAGCAAGCACACCAATGGAAACTCACAAACAGATCACTGCTGATCTTGAGGGGGAGGATGTTGATGTCCATCTATACAGATCAATGATTGGATCTCTAATGTATCTCAAAGCCTCAAGACTAGATATCATGTTTTCAGTATGTGTATGTGCCAGATTCCAAGTCAAGCCAAAATAATCACATCTTCAAGCTGTGAAGAGGATTTTCAGATACTTAAGAGGGCAACCTAGATTAGGTCTTTGGTATCCATATGAATCTTCATTCGACTTGATTGCATATTCAGATAGTGACTTGGGTGGTGCTAGCATGGACAGAAAGTCTACTTCAGGGGGATGTCAACTTTTGGGTGCAAGCCTAGTATCTTGGCAGTGCAAGAAACAAACCACAGTGTCCTTATCAATAACAGAAGCTGAGTATATTGCTGCTGCAAGTTGCTGCTCTCAGGTTCTATGGATTCAGAATCAGATGATGGACTATGGGGTAACCTTTCTTCACACTCCAATCTTTATTGACAATAGCAGTGCTATAAGCATTGTTAACAATCCAGTCAAGCACTCCAAAACAAAGCACATTGAGATCAGGTATCACTTTATCAGAGATTGCAATGAAAAGAAGCTCATTCAAGTTGCTAAAGTTCATACTGACAACCAGTTTGCAGATCTATTCACTAAAGCTTCTGATGTGGGTAGATTCACTTTCTTGGTCTCAAGTGTGGGCATGATCAACTCTGAATGAGCTCATGTTTTTAAAAAGTGTTCATATACCTGCTATTTTGGTTATTTGTATGCTGCTAATCATCTTTCACAGGAAATTATTGCCTAGATCAGACCTCATAAGCTTCAAAAGGAGTAAGTATAGTTAATGTTGCCAGTGCCGTTTTAATACTGCCAGTGCACAGTTAATACTGCTAGTGGTTAATATTGCTCTCAGTTAACACTGCTAGTTGGTTATTACTGCTAGTTAGTTAATACTGCTAGTTAGTTAATACTGCTAGTGGTTAATACTGCTAGTTAGTTAATACTGCTAGTTGGTTATTACTACTAGTTAGTTAATACAGCTAGTGGTTAATACTTCTCTCAGTTAATATTGCTAGGTAGTTAATACTGCTCTAGGTTAATACTGCTTATGTCCCAAATCGTATAAATACCCTGTTTGCCCGCCCAAAAGCTCATAACGACTCCTTGCATATTGTTCACCTTCTCTCTAACCCTTTTCTCTCAAGTACCAAGTATTTCAGGCAAGAACATTCAAGTTCAATGGCATCCATGGCATTCATCGACGAGCACAATGAAATCGCGATGCTACAAAAGCCAAAGCAAGCTGCAGGATTTCATCAGATTGTGGATTTTCTGAAGTCTAGCCACATTTCCCATGCTCTAACTGTGTCGCCAACTATCTACATTGAGCATCAAAAGCAATTCTGGGCGAATGCCACCATAGTCACAGAGAATGGTGTGCAGATTCTGAAAACAAGGGTATGTGACAAATCCTTGTCAGTTACTGAAGAGGTGATATGCATCTTTCTACGTCTAGACGATGCTGAAGGTATTACTTCTCTTCCTAATGAGGACTTGTTCTCAAATTTGTCAAGAATGGGGTATGGAGGCCAATTGGGTGGTTTTAAATTCTCAAAAGCAAAATTTTATACCCAATGGCGTTTTCTTGTTCATACCCTTATGCACTGCATTTCCAAAAAAGCTACTGGATGGAGTGAGTTTAGCAGTACCATTGCTTATGCTTTGGTCTGCTTGGCCACTGCCAGAAAGTACAATTTTTCTAGAATCATTTTCAGTGATCTTGTCTCAAACTTGGGAAGCAAAAAGAGCTTTTATATGTACCCCAGGTTTGTACAAGAAGTTATAACCCACGAATTGACGGATATGCCTCACTTTGATGAGGTATATGTACCAAAAATTCCCAAAGGTAAGGTCTTTTCAAACATGAAAAGATCTCCATTGGACTCGGAAGGAGTTGACACCCCATTGTTCTCTACAATGATGGTGGTGTCCCACACTGAATAAGGTATGGCAGCAGGGTCAAGGCCCTCATTAGACCATCCCACTGCTAGCCAATCCCAACCTTCCCACTCTATATCTATCCCACAGTCTCTACTTCAAAAGCCAACGTCTCCAATCACCCAAACATATACAAGGAAAAAGGTAAAGAAGACTCCTTCCCTTCTTGTACCATCACCCACAGAGCCTTTAAGCCCTCTAAGGGAGAATTCTCCTTTAGAGAATATCTACAGGGAAACCACAGGGGTGTCTCCCAACCCCAAGGAGGTGCTCACTGAGGAGATGGTTGAGCATATGGGTGCTAAGGCTGCCACTACTCCTGCTAGCACAGAGGAGGTCAGTGGTAACATTAATAAGACCTTCCCCATGGCAACTTTGGGTGAGCAATCATCCAAAGGTCCCTGGTGCCAAGAACCCACGGGGGTGGAGAGTGCTTCTGTTAGGCAGAAGGCTCCCACTACAAAAAGATCCTATGATCCTTCAAAAGAGGGTAACACTTCTGGAGAAGGTGAGGACAGATATAACTATCAAGAATTGATGGATGCTATGGGTAACATCAACTTGGATGTCATCAAACAAGGAGCTGACATTGAAGAAATTAAATTGGTAATCTTGTCCCAACAAGTGCAAATTACCAAACTCAAGAAATTGGTGATGAGACTAGTCCAGAAAAGGAAGAAGAAACAGTTTGTGCTAAGGAGAAGGAAATCAGGGGATGATGCTCCCAAAAAGGGGGAGTCAGATGCTGAGTTCAACATGAAAGAAACTACAGATAATGGGGAGCTTGATGGGGTGAAACATGATGTTGAGGGGGAGAGATTTGATACTGAGGGGGAGCAAGAAGCAAAAACAGAAAAAGAATCAGTGCAAGCAGCAGTAAAAGAGCAAGCAGCAGAAACCATTAATGTTGCTGGTTCAAGCAAAGCAGCAGAAATGGTTAATACTGCTGAACTGAAAGAAGCAGCAGAAATAGTGCAAGAAGTATTAACAGATCTTGAAATTGCTGAGACCTTAATTAAAGCCAAACATGATACTTCCAAGGTCTCCTCAAAGGCCAAAGGAGTTATCATCAAAGAACAAGGTGAAGTGATCAAGAAACCAAATGTAGAGAAGAAGGTGAACAAAGACAAAGGCAAAGCAAAAATGGTGGAATATGATCAACCAATCAAAAAGCAAAGGTTGGTTGAATCAGATAAAGCTTTGGCCAGGAAGATACAGGCTGATATTGAAAAGGAAGAAAGGGTTCAGGTTGAAAAGGACAGAGAGATGGCAAAGGCTCTAGCTGCTGAACTGAATGAAGCCTATCAACAAAGCCTGGCAACTGAAATTGCACAGAAGAAAGCAGCATCTTTGAATAAATCTGTGGTGATAAAAACAGCTGCAAAGAAGAGACAACCTTCAAAGACTTTCCTTGGTACTCAAGAGAGAAACAAGATGATAACTTTTCTCAAGGGTGCTGTAGGAGTCAGAAAGGAGATGTTCTCCAAGATGACATTTGAGCAGATCAAAGAGCTGTACAATTCTGAAATGACCAAGCTTCAAGGGAATGAAACTGCTAGGGTGGAGATGGAGAAGAGAATGAAAGAAAGCAATGATTTCATGATAGAAAAACCTTTTCCAGATGAGCAAGAAACACCACCAAAGAAAGAAGCCACTCTGGGTGAAAGTCTAAGGACTTTAAAAAGAACTAAGATGATGGCAAAAAGAAAATCAACCAAGAAGCCTAGAGTGGAAGAAACTGAGGAAGAACAGAGGGTTGCTGAAGAAGAAGGGGCACCTAAGCCAAGTAATAAGGTAGAACCATCAAGTACTGGTGATGTGAACATGTACATGGTAGTGATGGACAAAGTGCTTGAACCTATAACTGCAGAACCTGTTGGTGTAAAGCCTCCAGAAGTCATTCACTGGGATACACTGGAAGTTGATGGAAAAGAGTACATCATGCTCAAAAGAAAGGATGAGAAGTATGAAGTTTATGCTACTTGGGCCAAGATTATTAGAACATGCTCCAGGTCTGATATAGAAGAAATGTTTGAAATAGGGATGAAGTTGTATGCAGATCAGTTAAAAGCTCCAGGGATTTCAATTACAAAACTGGTGATGGAGTATCTGTGTATGATGTTCAAACCTGATGAAGTGGAAGGAGTGATAAGGAATGTGTTTCAAACTGTCAACAATTGGACTCTATATGAAACTAGTGGAGTATATGCAGTGACTTTGGATAGAAATCACATAGAATACTTCCTAGTGGATAGAGTGTACAACCACAGTAGATTGAAGCTTCATGCAATGTTGAAAAAGAAGCTTGGTTGTATTCAAGATTCAAAAATGGCTAAGTATCTAATCCAAAGAACAATTAATCAGAGTCTGGGGTTGGATGCTAATACAGGGATTTGAAGAATGGTGTTTTGGGAGCATCTGAAGAACTTGACTTCTCTTCCTAAAAGTCAAGTTAGGGGGAGATTGTTGGGAACTGAAGAATTGCTAAGTACAGTTAATGCTGCTAGCAGAATCTGGTTACTACTTCTGATGTTAATGCTGCTGATACAGGTTAGTGCTGCTAGTCAAAGATTAATACTGCTGGAAGAAGTTACTACTGCTAAGAAAGTTTAGTACTGCTAAGTAGTTAGTACTGCTAAGTAGTTAGTACTGCTAGAACAAAGTTAATACTGATGAGCATGGTTAGTACTGCTGAACTTAATACTGCTCAGAGTGTTAATACTGCTGAAGAATTAATGCTGCTTATAAGATATAATGAAGACTTCGCATGGAAAGAAGACAGCTTGATTGATTGAAGATAATCATGGAAGTCTTGAAGATAATTATGGAAGATTATACTGAAGATCTTTTATTATTTTGTAATTATCTTTATCTTCAGTATATGTATAGAATAGTTTTGTTTCTTTTGTGGTAACATTTTTATTATTCTGAGTTTCTAGTTTTCATAGAGAGAATCAACCTCAAGGTTAGATCCCTAATTCTAGAGAAGTAGAATTCGTATTGGTGAGCCTGTTCATCAATATTGAGGTTGAGTGTTGAAACTTGTAGCTTTATAATCATTCAATAAAGTTTGCAAATTGTTCATTAGATTTACTGTTTGTTTACTGTTTCATTGTTTTTCTGAATATTAAAGTGCTATTCCGCAGCTTCTTTAATATTGTTTTCTGAGTGTGAGTTCTTGTTAAGAATTAAGATCCTGACACAGTCTAAGTCTAGACATCTTACATTCATGCCTAGTTCGCTTAAACTAGAGCTCTGATACCAACTTGTAACACCCTAAAAATCAGAGTAAAATAAAACCTGGAGACATGGCAATATGACATTCGTATTGATATAAACCTCCCATAAAGGGGATCAGTCATTAAGACTTTACAAAACCTGCACAGATATAGGATTCATCAACAAACTAATCTAGACACCTCTTATCAAGATTACATCAGTTGACAATCCATAATTCACCAAAAGAATGGGACTTAACAAATGCCCAGTTACAATACTAGTCATCTCAAAATGCCTCGAGACCAAACCCGTCTCTCAAAACCCTGGCAACCCACCGCTAAAGGAAACCTGTTATACACATCATTTGAGAAAAAGTGTTAGGCTTAAAGCCTAGTGAGAACATACAGTTCATAAATCTCAAGAGATATAATCAAATGCATCAAAGTAAATCCTTCCAAAGGTTTAGTTATGCAAATACAGTTCTTTGATAATATACGGACAACAGGTCCAAAACACATCTTTCGATGACGGGGATTACCCGATTTATCAAGGATTATAGTGGAACACAAAGTAATCCACATATCCGAGTTATGAGCTAAAGACATGGAACCATGGCCACGAACGCTTCGGTCCGTACTACGATGTGAGAGAGGCCCCCAAAGAACCAGTCATACTCTTTCGTTAGACTACATTTGACCCATGGCTATTAACCGGTCTCACATAACCGTACTAAGTGCCCCCGAAGATCAAATGTATCTAACTACAACAGAAGGGGTACAAACATCCCAATAATAAGCCGACTCGATACCTAGGGATCCACTAGTATAGTCACGACTTGTCACAATATTTCATGTGACCATTTTAAAAGCTAGATAAACAGCTTTCAACACATTTATATTTCAAAATGCCATTTTCCAGACCAACTGCTGGTAAGAAAGATAATCATAAAACCAGTTTATATACATTCTTTCAATAAGCCACAAACATGGGCAAGTAAAACATCATTTTACTTCTAATAAGGCGGAACCCGTCATTTTAGTCAAAACTGACCGGGAACCCCGAAAATCACCAAAAACATCATTTATATCAAAATGTAGAGAACATGAAATCATACCGTAGAAATACTTCGGATTTCGCAAATAAGAGTTTTGACATGTATAAAGTTTGTAAAATGGTAGTAGGAACTCACCAGTAGGTTTTAGAATAAAACCCGCAAAACCAGATAACGATCACGACGAAGAGGTGAAGCTTAAAACACCGAAACCTCGAGCAATGCACTTAAAACTAGCTATCAACGGAGGCTCAAAGATCGAAGAAACCAAAGAGAATCTTAGAGAGAGAGAGTGAGATTTGAAGAGAGAGAGAAAAAAAAACTAGAATGAGATATTTGTGGCTGACAACCCTTAAGTCGGCCAGAGGGTTGCGCGGCTTACACCGCGGCCTTCAAGCCGCAGGAAAAGTCGCGCGTGCCACAAAGCTGGAAAACTCCAGTGGTTCACGCGGCTTAGCTCGCGGCTTACTAGCCGCGGCCTAGCCCGCGTGTGTCAACAAATCTGGGAATCCTCCAGAGGGTTACGCGACCTACCTCGCGGCCTACAAGCCGCGGCATAGCCCGCGTAACTCTCTGTTTCCCACAATTTCAACCAAAACCCAAACACTAACTCTGGATTCAAAACTCGGCGTTTACGACAAAAGGTAAACGCAAGAATACAACGATAATATATATAACGAAAATTCAGGGTGTTACATAAACCTTATATACATCAAAATGCATCTTTTAACTTCTAAACATCTCCTTGCTTAACATTTTCATTGTTGATGAGTTTTGACCTAACTTGGTATTTTGGGAGATTTTTAGGGTTTCTTACCATTTTGTAAAATAAAGGTACAACCCATGACTTGGAACCTCATATGTGAATGTTTACTCATTTTTTTGAGTATATGATAAATACATGGCATCTTAACCAAGTTTATGTTTTATGCATATTATGGGTATTTGGTGGAAAAATGGTTACTTTGTGGAAAGGAAACAAATGGTTTAAAACGATGGAATCCATGTTACAACAAAATGGTTTCTACTATGGAAGGATTTATTTGGTAAGGGAACATTTTTGGAAATGAGCTGATAGCCTTATGTTTTATATATGGGCCTTGTATTTCTTATCAGCAGTTAACCACCAAAATGTGATTTGAGGACTAAATGGCAATATGAAATATATGTTTGATTATAGTTGGTCACAAGTGTATTGTGACGAGTCTAGACTATTACTAATGGATCCATAGGTATTTAGTTGACTTATTATTTGGGGGTAATTCCTGTATGTAGCTAGTTGAGACATTGGACCCTAGAGGGAAACTTGGTACGGTTATGTGGGGTCGGTTATTAGCCGTGGGTCCTAAATGTAAATCCTAGCGAATGAGTATGACTAGGATCATTGGGTGCCATCCCCCCACATCTTTATTCGAGCCGGCGTGTTCGCGGCCTTGATCCTAGTATGGTGAGCTCAAAACTCGGAAAAATGGCTTACTTTGTGTTTCGCCACAATCCTTGGAATTCAGGCTTACACCCGTCATCGCAAGATGAAGTCTGGACCGGAAGGTCACTATGTGTTTACCAAACCATTTACAAGGTTGTTGATGAAAACAATTTATTTACATTGCAACTAATTCTTTTACTCTCTTTCATATAAACTATATGTTCTCACTAGGCTTTAAGCCTAACACTTTTTCTCAAATGATGTGTATAACAGGTTCCCTTAGCGGCGGATCGTCAAGGGGTTGAGAGAAGAGCATGGTCTCTTGAGGGCATTTTTTAATGATAGAACTTTTGGAAGCTTTAGCATTGAAACAATTATTCATTTTTGGTATTGGGTTGGCAACCAATGTAATCTAGCTAGATGTAGTTTAGATTAGTTTGTTGTCGTTTCCCCATACATCATTACCGGTTTTTGTAAATGCTTACGCTTTACCCTTTATGGGTGGTTTGCCTTATTTATAAATGTTATATTGCAGAATTTTCAATTTTTAAAATTACCCGAAATTTTAGGGTGTTACAAGTTGGTATCAGAGCGCTAGTTTAAGTGAACTAGGCATGAATGTAAGATGTCTAGACTTAGACTGAGTATGTTAGGCAATGATTTGTGAGTTGGGTAGAACTTCTAAGATGGGTTAGTCTTAAGAGTCGACGGAAGTTATGTTCATCACACGTTGTGATGATAGTAACAAGAATTCTTATGTGTTATATGTTCATAATCTCACTTAACTAATGTTATTATAAGGATATTTTACGTGAGTGTACTTGATTTGCTAATGTTACGACAATTGGTGGAAGTAGTAGTACGTTTCTTTCGTGTTTAGTTCTATTAATTCTTCCTTACTAGTTCTCGTTCTTGTGTGGCAACCATTATTTTAGAATTGTGAACACTCGCAGTCGACAGTTAGCCGATGGGGATGTACGTGAAGATAGCTCGCCTGAGCGGAATCCAGTAGTTCGGGCAGCGACCGTCATTCCTCCCGGTATGCCACATATTTTCACGGGAGAGGTGGAGCAAGTGCCAAGAGTGGAGTTGGCATCCATAAACCCGGTGGTTCATAATGCAAACCCACAAAATGACATGATGGCCAGTATCATGCAAATGGTATCAACGGCGATGGAAAAGCAACAAGAAACATTCATGAAGATGTTGGAGGATCGGGATGTTAGCCTCAAGAGAAATGAGGCGGTGGCAGAGAATGTTGTGGTGGGTTATGGTGGCACCGGCCAGGGTGTTAGAATGGAAGAGCACAGGGTCGTGGGTGCTCAGAAGAGTGTAAAGAGTTGTTCTTACAAATCCTTTTTGGGATGCGGGCCGCCTAATTCTTCGGTTCTGACGACCCAATTATGTGTGTGAAGTGGATTAGAGTTGTTGAGCAAGCTTTTGGATCCTATGAATGTGGGGACGATCAGAAAGTGCGGTTTGGTACCCAACTGTTGAGAGATTCGACGCTCACCTGGTGGAATGTTACCCAATCTACTCTCTCTCCTACCGTGTTGGCTCAGTTGTCTTGGGAGGATTTCAAGAAGAAGTTAATGGAAGAATTCTGTAGCGAAAGATCTATGGACCGCATCGAAAAGGAGTTTTGGTCTCTAGTAAAGGGGAACTTGACGGTGAGGGAGTACACCCGTCAAATTATGGAGAAGCTTGATTTGGTGGGGCATGTGGCCCTAACGGAGAAAGAGAAGATAAAGGCCTACCTCAATGGCCTACCGACGGACATGTTGTCCATGGTCCACAACTCCAAGGCTTCCAATCTTCGCGAGACGATTAAGGAAGCTCAATTCATGGAACAAATATTTGCGAGAAGCAAAGAGAAGAAAACAGTAGTGGTTGGGGACAAGAGAAAGTGGGAGAACAATTATGCACCTCCTAGGAGGAATCAACCTTTTGTTGGGAATTGGAGTTTCAACAACCGACAGGAGGCACGATGGTGCCAAAGATGTAAGAGAAAGCATTACGGCAACTGTAATTCTAGTTCCATTTCTTGTGCCAAATGCGGTAAGACCGGTCATCAGGTTAAAGACGGCCCGATCAAGGGAATTGTTTGCTTCGAGTGCAAGATGTCGGGGCATTTTTGAAAAGATTGCCCGAAGTGGAAGACGAGGAGTGTCCTGGAGAAGAAAGAGAACCCTCCCAGAGTTCCTGGCCGAGCCTTCCAGATGACGGCCGATGAGGCCAAGTCATCCGCTGATGTGGTATCGGGTACGTTTCTCCTAAACTCTGTAACCGCTCGTGTACTATTTGATTCGGGTGCCAGTTTCTCTTTCATATCTAATTCGTTTCGTGAAAAACTTGTCGTGCCTACTAATAGTCTAGGGATGCTTTAGTGGTAGAGATAGATAATGGTAGTCAAGTGTTAATCCATGACATCTTGAAAGATTGTACCTTTGGTATCGGAGGGAAGGAGTTCTCGATCAACTTGATGCCGATGGTCATTGGTGGATTCGACGTCGTGGTCGGCATGGATTGGTTGGCAGACAATCGTGCCGAAATCCTATGCTCCAAGAAACTAATCCGACTCCCTACATCGAATGGTGACATGGTGGTAGTTTTTGGCGAAAGAAGAAAAGGTGATATAGCGGTTATCACCATGGCTAAATTGAGGAAGTGTTTGGTGAAAGGATGTCCGTCCTTTCTAGCTTATGTGATAGACGCAAAGCTCGAGAAGAATAAACTTGAGGACGTGAAGGTGGTACGCGAATTTCCCGATGTCTTCCCGGACGATTTACCCGGTTTGCCACCCGATTGTCAAGTGGAGTTCCGGATTGATCTCATACCGGGGGTGGCTCCAATTGCGCGAGCTCCCTACCGGTTGGCGCCATAGGAGATGCAAGAAATGATGGCTCAACTCCAAGAACTCCTAAAGAAGGGATTTATAAGACCGAGCTCGTCGCCTTGGGGAGCTCCGGTCTTATTTGTCAAGAAGAAAGATGGCACGATGAGGATGTGCATCGATTATCGTGAACTAAATAAGGCTACGGTGAAGAATAAGTATCCACTCCCGAGGATCGACGGCTTGTTCGACCAACTTCAAGGAGCGGGTTGTTTCTCGAAGATCGATTTGCGCTCAGGGTATCACCAAGTGAAGGTGAGAGAAGAAGATGTTCCGAAGACGGCTTTTAGAACGCGTTATGACCATTACGAATTCCTTGTGATACCGTTTGGTCTAACTAATGCACCGACGGTGTTTATGGATTTGATGAATAGAGTGTGCCGACCTTTCCTTGACAAGTCGGTCATTGTATTCATTGACGACATACTCGTGTATTCCAAGAGTGAGACAGAACACGAGCATCACCTACGTGAAGTTCTAGACGTGTTGAGAAAAGAGAGGTTGTATGCCAAATTCTCTAAGTGCGACTTTTGGCTTGAAAAGGTTCAATTCTTGGGTCACGTTGTCACTCGGGACAGAGTAAAAGTGGACCCCTCCAAGATTGAAGCAATGATGAACTGGGAACCTCCAAAGAGTCCATCCGAAATCCGAAGCTTCTTGGGTTTGGCGGGATACTATCGTAGGTTCATCCAAGACTTCTCCAAGATCGCTTCTTCCTTGACGACCTTGACCAGGAAGAATGTGAAGTTTGTTTGGACCGAAACGCAAGAGAAGGCGTTCCGTACTTTGCAAAAGAAGTTGTGTGAAGCTCCAATCTTGTCGCTACCCGAAGGGTCGGAAGACTTCGTGGTTTATAGTGAAGCTTCGAAGATGGGTTTAGGTTGTGTGTTGATGCAAAGAGGCAAGGTAATCGCTTACGCATCGAGACAACTCAAAATTCACGAAAAGAATTACCCTACCCATGATCTGGAGTTGGCGGCGGTGGTGTTCGCTTTGAAGCTTTGGAGACACTACCTCTATGGCACAAAGTGTACTCTATACACAGATCATAAGAGTTTGAAGTTCGTCTTCGATCAGAAAGAGTTGAATATGAGACAAAGGCGGTGGCTTGAGTTACTCAAGGACTATGATTGTGAGTTGTTTTACCATCCCAGTAAGGCAAACGTAGTGGCTGATGTTTTGAGTCGGAAGGACTATAGAGGAAGCATTCAGGCTACCCTCTCAAGAATCGAACTCGTGTCTAGCCTCATTGAAAAGATCAAAACATTTCAAGAGGAAACATTGTTGGGAGAGAATCTCAAGGATGAAGTCATGACAAAATAACGTTTGCTTTTAACGGAAGATAGCCGTAGGGTGAAGTTGTTCAATGGTCGTGTGTGGGTGCCCAAGGTTGGGGACAATCGGGAACTCCTCCTTGAATATGCGCACAAGTCCAAGTATTCTATCCATCCGGGGAGTACAAAAATGTACCGAGACTTGAAGCTACACTATTGGTGATCGGTGATGAAGCTTGATGTGGCACGTTACATAGAGCGTTGTGTGACATGCTTGCAAGTAAAGGCCGAACACCAGCGGCCGTATGGGAGTCTTCAGTCCTTGGAGATACCCAAGTGGAAATGGGAGCATATTACCATGGACTTCGTGACTAAGTTGCCCAAGACTCTTCAAGGTCACGATACCATTTGGGTGATAGTTGACCGGTTGACCAAGAGCGCTCATTTCTTGGCTATGCGTGAGACACTATCAATGGACAAGTTAGCGAAGCTTTACATTGATGACGTGGTTTCGATGCATGGAGTGCCCTTGTTTATTGTTTCTGATCGTGACAGTCGGTTCACTTCCAATTTTTGGGATGGCTTGCAGAAAGATCTTGGTACGCGCGTGAAGTTGAGTACGACTTACCACCCTCAAACCGACGGTCAAAGTGAGAGAACGATCCAAATTCTTGAAAACATGCTAAGGTCTTGCTTTATCGACTTTGGGGGTAGTTGGTCCTCTCACTTGCCTCTGGTGGAGTTCGCTTACAATAATAGCTACCACTCGAGTATTGGAATGGCTCCGTTTGAAGCCTTGTACGGGCGGAAGTGTAGAACTCCCGTATGTTGGCTTGAGGCAGGAGAGAAGTAATTTGCCTGACCGGAAATCGTGCAAGAGACGGTCGATAAGGTCAAAGGTATTCGGGAAAGATTGAAGGCGGCTCAAGATCGGCAAAAGAGCTATGCCGATAAGAAGAGACGACCGATGGAATTCCAAGTGGGCGATCGTGTGATGCTAAAGGTGTCGCCTTGGAAGGGCATTATTCGGTTCGGAAAGCGCAAGAAGTTGAGTCTCCGTTTCCTTGGACCATTTAAAGTGCTTAAGCGTGTGGGCTTACAGGCTTATCGGTTGGAACTTCCTCCAGAAATGAACGGGATCCACAACACTTTCCATATTTGTTATCTTCGAAAATGTTTGGCGGAAGAAGAAAATGTTATCCCTCTTTCCGAGATTAGAGTGGACGAGAGTAACCGTTGTGTGGAAGAACCCGAAGCTATTCTAGAGAAAAAGTCAAAGAAGCTTCGCCACAAAGGAAGTCACTATGGTCAAAGTGCAGGGGAAGCACCACCGTGGCGCCAACGTGACGTGGGAAGCCGAGGAGGATATGAAGCGGAGATATCCTCATCTGTTCGGGTAGTTGAGATTTCGAGGACGAAATCATTCCTAAGAAGGGGAGGATTGTAACACCTTGAAGTTTTAATCTTATGAAAAACCCCTCGTATCTCTCTATATTCTTATGTTGGGGATTAGGGTTCTTTAAGTGAAATCGAGGAAGAAGAAGAAAGGAAGAAAAAAGGGCTTATATTCTGGTCTGCAGGGCGCACGGCCCGTGCGCCATTCTTCAGTAATATGGCACGGGTCGTGCCTAGACACAGAATCATTGGCACGGGTCGTGCTTGGCATCAAAAGAAACGGCACGGGTTAAATGAGATTTTTCCCCAAAATTCATTTACTTCTCATTTCTATCTCACAAATTTTCTCTCTCAAAACCCTCCCTCTTCATTAACTTCATCTTAGGGTTGGTCCAACCACCATTCATTCCATTGATTTCTAGAGTTAAGAGAATCATCCAAGGTGTCGGTTTGGAAGCTTCATCACCATCTCCATCTTCATCTTCTCCAAGAGGTCAAGATCTAGGTTTTTGGGTTTTCTTCAAAAATCTACTTGGTGAGTTCATACTTCTCTTTTACTAAACCTTATATACATCAAAATGCATCTTTTAACTTCTAAACATCTCCTTGCTTAACATTTTCATTGTTGATGAGTTTTGACCTAACTTGGTATTTTGGGAGATTTTTAGGGTTTCTTACCATTTTGTAAAATAAACGTACAACCCATGACTTGGAACCTCATATGTGAATGTTTACTCATTTTGTTGAGTATATGATAAATACATGGCATCTTAACCAAGTTTATGTTTTACGCATATTATGGGTATTTGGTGGGAAAATGGTTACTTTATGGAAAGGAAACAAATGGTTTAAAATGATGGAATCCATATTACAACAAAATGGTTTCTACTATGGAAGGATTTATTTGGTAAGGGGACATTTTTGGAAATGAGATGATATCCTTATGTTTTATATATGGGCCTTGTATTTCTTATCAGCAGTTAACCACCAAAATGTGATTTGAGGACTAAATGGCAATATGAAATATATGTTTGATTATAGTTGGTCACAAGTGTATTGTGACGAGTCTAGACTATTACTAATGGATCCATAGGTATTTAGTTGACTTATTATTTGGGGGTAATTCCCGTATGTAGCTAGTTGAGACATTGGACCCTAGAGGGCAACTTGGTACGGTTATGTGGGGTCGGTTACTAGCCGTGAGTTGTAAATGTAAATCCTAGCGAATGAGTATGACTAGGATCATTGGGTGCCATCCCCCCACATCTTTATTCGAGCCAGCGTGTTCGCGGCCTTGATTGTAACACCCGAATTTTTGCTTAGTAAGTTTCCGATCATCTCCAGTCATCTCTTCACCTTCCGTCTATCTTTTAGGGTGAATTATGTTGTTCTTTCGAGCCTTAAATCGAACCATGCGAGAATCGCGAGTTTTTGGACTTTTGGACTTCGGTACACTTGGCGCGATTGTGCCACACGATAGTGACAATGTCACTATCGCCAGGGCACTATCGCGGGGAGGGTTTTAGCCGCGGTACATTCCGCGCGATTGTGCCACGCGATAGTGACAGTGTCACTATCGCCAGGCACTGTCGCGTGCGGGGTCTGACCGAGTTAAAATCTGATTTTCATTCTCATTTCTCATTCTAACTCAATCTTTCCTTTTGTCATTCCCTCCCAACTTCTTCCTTTCATAGAAACCGAACCTAGGGTTCATTTACTTCTCAATCGCACCATTTATTGCTAGAAGTTGGGTGTTTCCTCCAAGGTTTCGGTTTGGAAGTTTCACCACCGTCTCCATCTTCATCCTCTTCATCATATTCATTAATTTCTAGGGTTTTCACCCAACCCTTTTCTTTGTTCTCTAAGTTCGGGAGTGTGTAGTTCATCTTGGTGATCTAAAGGTATTTCTATTGGTGGATTGGAGTTATGGTTAAGGTAACCTCTTGTTCTCTTCATGTATGGAAATTAGGGTTTTTGGTTATATGTTGAGATCTTGTGTAAAATGCTTGGGGAACAATTCTAAGAGTTGAATATGATTAGTTACGTTTGAAAATGTGTGGGTCTAGGTTTTTGGAAGCTTGGGTTGAAGAGTTGGAATGGGTATCTTCGGAAAGCTTTGGGTGAGATCTATGCTTTGGAGGCCAATGGTTGTGGATTGAAACCTTAGTTTAACTTAACCTAGCAAGGTGGGTTCAAGTTGATTTGTGAAAACGGTGTACATACCAAAATGTTTATTTTAAAGTTTTTTGTGTTTTACATGAAATGGTTAACTGCTGATAAGTTTTGTATATTTTGAAGTAAAAATATGTTTTACTTGGTTGTATGTCAAAGAGTGAGTATTTTGATAAGTATTCATATTTAGTAAACTTGGGTTATGTTAACCTCTTAAAATGCTTATATTGAGTTTTGAACATTTCAACAACTAAATAGCATGATTTACGTATTCTTGGTGATTTTGTACAAGTAAGAGCTATTTTATGATTTATGCATCTTTGATGATTTTGTACAAATGAAGTCTATTCCATGTTATATGCATGTTGGTGTATTTGCATTCATAAACATTTTGGAAAACCTTTGATCCCATTAAGTGTTGAGTTTTGGGTTAAGCTCGTCTTTGAGGTATGTATCTTCGTAAACGTTGTTTAAAGACATTTCATTATTTGGGGGACCGGTAATTGTTGGTCGAATGGATTTTGAGCATTTTAGCTCGGTGTTGGCTTAAAAGAGTCTTGAGGACATTTGTCCGGTTTTAATGGCTCGATGTAGAGTCCAATTTATGATTTACATCTTAATGCATTTTATTGCATATTTATAATCATTACAGGCTCGAGTGCTTTTGTCATTCATGTGTAGTCGTGTATTTTTAGACTGTGTTGCATTGGATCCATAGGCACGTAAGTCAGTCTTATTTGATGGTCAAATGGGTGGTACGGGGTTGGACTCCGGGACTCATGTGTTATGACCAAAACTTGACAAGTAGGCACTAGGAGGATGTAGTCTTGGGCGCCACTGTGTGGGTGTGTGCCTAGACCTCCGCCGTCGGGGAATTTCCTCAGTTGTAGTCCCCGGGTATGCCGGGCCTTTCGGGTCTCCTTTTTTGCATCAAGGTACCTCGTCTCTTTGGGTGAAACTTGTCAAGGATTCGCAGGGACACTTGGACTTTCATGTCGTTAGGTGTCATGCGATGAACGTTGTAGGAGTGGCATACTTTGTGTTCTTCCGCTCTCAACGGATACAAGTATCCCCCGTTGTCGGTCGTTGTATTTTGGATATCTAATTGTCCATGCTTTAATATTTGGATTTCATTCCATTTTATGGTCGTGTGAGTATTAAGTTTCAGTTCCATGTTTTAATGGCGTATCATATTTATATGGTTGGTTTTCCGTTATTTAAGGGTCGAGTATGATGTTCCACCCGCATTTTGGTTGCTTTGGGATATGAAGTATTATCTACATCTTCACAAATTTGAGTGTCGAACTATGATCTCGATTTGGGTGAGTTACGTGTTGCATCGTTTTATAGGAAATGTGTGTTTGAGAACATTGTCTTTAATGGTGTATATTATGAGAAAACATGTCGTTTCATTTTGAAGTATATTATTTCAAAAGATCTTGCTTTAATTTGAATTCCTTTACTTAAAAGATATATTCATTCATGTTAAAACTCTTGAGCTCACTAGGCGTTAAGCCTAACCTTTTTATTTATCGGCATGTGCATCAGGTTCCCGTCGGGGGTCGGTTCTAGCAAGTGCTATGAGGAATTGAGCCTTAGCTTTATACAAGAGTAAGTAGCTGGTGAAGTCTTCCTCAGGTTGGAGATAGTGATTGTTATTGGGTTTAGTAACACCCGTCCTTTTCATAAATGGTATGTATAGGATGAATGTGTGTATTGAGGTTAATTCTCAAATTGTGTCTGTAGTCAAAGTAATTATTGATGTATTTAGAAATTTTTTAATAAGTTGCTATATTCAGATTTAAGGGTGTTACATTGATCCTAGTATGGTGAGTTCAAAACTCGGAAAAATGGCTTACTTTGTGTTTCGCCACACTCCTTGGAATTCGGGCTTACACCCGTCATCGCAAGATGAAGTCTGGACCGGAAGGTCACTATGTGTTTACCAAACCATTTACAAGGTTGTTGATGAAAACAGTTTATTTACATTGCAACTAATTCTTTTATTGTCTTTCATATAAACTGTATGTCCTCACTAGGCTTTAAGCCTAACATTTTTTCTCAAATGATGTGTATAACAGGTTCCCTTAGCGGCGGGTCGTCAAGGGGTTGAGAGAAGAGCGTGGTCTCTTGAGGGCATTTTTGAATGATAGAACTTTTGGAAGCTTTAACATTGAAACAATTATTCATTTTTGGTATTGGGTTGACAACCAATGTAATCTAGCTAGATGTAGTTTAGATTAGTTTGTTGTCGTTTCCCCATACATCATTACAGGTTTTTGTAAATGCTTACGCTTTACCCTTTATGGGTGGTTTGCCCTATTTATAAACGTTATATTGCCGAATTTTCAATTTTTAAAATTACCCGAAATTTTAGGGTGTTACATAATCACAATGTAACACAATGCTCTTTGAGTGTATCACAATAGTAATCACAGTGTAACACGATATTAATCACAGTGTAACACAATGTTCTTTGAGTCCATCACAATAGTAATCATAGTGTAACACAATGCTAATCACAGTGTAACACAATGTACTTTGAGTGTATCACATTGGTAATCACAGTGTAACACAATGTATTTTGGGTATTCGTCATAATAAAGTTTGATTGAATGATAAGTTTCAATATTTTGAGATAATCTCATCTGATTTCATTCCAAAATTATTGGACCTGCCTAAATTAGAACACAATGAATTATAAGGTTTTTTTTGACAATTTTACCTTTTTTACCTATTTTAATGACCTAAAATTGTGTTTTTAATTAATATATCTCTTATTTATTTTAAACCATTGATTACTAAGATGGATGGATGAGATTAGATTAGATCTCATAGTTACCACAAAATAGGAGGATCTCTCCTGAAAGCCTCCTATATATATATATATATATATATATATATATATATATATATATATATATATATATATACACACACACACACACACAAAGGTTATAAATAGCGTGAGACTTAAAATTGTGTCTGATGTCAATTTAACTATGTGGCACGCCATGACCCAATACGTGCTTTTTGTAACACCATATTGAAATTTTCTTATCCTTTTATTGCTTTTTTTTAGTTTTTAATATATAACCTAATCTGAAATGTTCAGTATCATTAACTCATTGATTAATTATATAAAACAAAGGTTTATATGTATAACATTATAAACGATATATAAATTTGCCGCCACAAGTCATGTCTCACGCTATTAATTAGAACATTGATATATATATATATATATATATATATATATATATATATATATATATATATATAGTCGGATTCAAACGAGAACAATATTTATTTAAAATAACACGAGAACTAACAAAATCATTAGTGATTTTACATTAACGCACAAAAAAGGACTTTGCTCGTGGTTTCAGGTCCGCGTGACTTTTTTGCACGTTAATGTAAAATCATTAATTAATTTATTAGTTTTCTTGTTCTTTTAAATAGTTATTGTTCTCATTTAGTTTTCTCTCTCTCTCTCTCTCTCTCTCTATATATATATATATATATATATATATATATATTTGTGTGTGTGAGTGTTTAATTTTGATTAATTAATAAAAAATAAAGTTTAAATGAAAATATGGAATAATTGGAGTAAAGTGCATTTAATAAAATCAGCAGCCGGTTGTTATAACATAAAACTAATTTTTTCTAGAATTTTATTAAACTTCTTCCAATAATGATAATTTAAAATGAATTAAAAGTTTTAATAAACCAATAGATAAAAAATATTAATTTTACGAGATTTCAACCTAATTTTTGAAAAAAAATGTCATGTACTTGTCAATAATTTTAATAACTATTTGATTATTTTAATAATTAAAGTTATAATTATTTTGAAAATATATAATATGGTTAATAGAAAAATAAATGTATCCATGAAATATAATAAAGAAAGAAGAGTAAAAAGTAGAAAAAGTAAAAAGTAAAAAACATAAACTATGTAATTTAAGGATAAAAATGTAAAAGTTGAAATACTACAAGGACCAAATATATAATTTTTTGGATGAGTTAACGTTTATATTTAAAGGAATTGGATGGAGGGACGAAAATGAAAGCAAAATGGAAACCATGGGGATGAAAAAAACAGTTTTAAAAGACCAGGGCCGAAAATCGTTAGAAACATCAATCCACAGGGACAAAAATCATAAACCTAATACCCTAAAAAGCCTACTTTTTTAAGGTTGCAATGTTTATTCTTTTATGTTGGTCTTTATTTGAGATCATATAAATATTTCGTAAGAAAAAACAATAGTTGATTCGAATATATAACAATAAACCCGAATCTAATACCCTAAAAATTTTTGCATCCAAAAGAAACCATAGATTCTTTAATTACCTTATTATTGATGTAGAACTTGAGCTCCCGCTACCTCACCCTTGTCCCAAATTGACAACCAAATTGTTTGCTTTATATTCACAAGAGTGAATTGTGGATTTGGTCTATGTGGTTTTGTGATTTCTTTGACCATGATCCTCATTTTATGTTTATTGTGGATTTGGTCCTTGTGGTATTCAATTTGTCTTGGTCATAGTCCTTCTGACTAACATCTCCGTTAACTTCGTTAAATCAATAACCATTTTCGCCATTTACCATTTTTTTTGTCCTTTTACGATAAGAAAAAAAACAATACTTTTATACACACACATATAACGATATCAAAATAAATAAAATAAAATATTATTGTATGATTTGATTATTTAACTTTTTAAAAAAATTAACTATATTAATACGATTTAATTTTATTATTAAATTATAGCATAAATAATGGAAATACTTTAATTTATAAAATTACTGGATATTTGTTGACTTTTATATATTAGGCTAATATAAAATTTGTCAAATATTATATTTCAAAAAAGGGGTGGGTGAGGCCAATTACACGTCAAACTATTATTTTTCTCCTCTTATACATTTACATCAAATTTTATTTTTTACATTTTCAATATAATTTGATTTGATTCGAACATTTAAAAAAAAGGAGGAAGAAGGTGCATATAACATTTGTGATAGCATTACCCTTATAAAAATGATTGAAGAAAAATGACTATAACATGTACGGCGGTGAGAAAATGTGTAAGTTGTCGTTATCGGTTCAATAGTTATAAACATTCAATCGATCGATTGAATGAATAAAATTCTCTAGCATTTGTGACAACTATGGTTTATTTTATATTTACAAAAAATGTACAATGATGAATATATCATTTGATTTGATTTTATATTTTAAAAAATAAAATCCAGTCTAATAAAGAAAAAGAAAATATCACCTGTAGCTTTTGTCTTTGTCAAATAGGAAAATTGAATTGAAAATAAACTAACTTTGAACTTGGACTTCCGAACTAAATTTTGAAGAATAGTATTTATCAAAAGAAGGTATGAAAAAGAATTGAAATTCCTTACTACAATGCAAGGAATTTAAATTCCACTATATGCGGAATTGGACTTCCGAACTAAATTTTGCAGAATGAACTAAGCGCATATATGTAATTTGATCAATTTTCAAATCTTTAAGATCTCACCGGATTCTAACCAACCAAATACTACGATAAAGTTCGCTACATATTGAATCCCAATACAAGATTTCCATCCTAAACAACCTGGGTTTTTCATCATCCCCCATCATCAGGGACGAACCAAGATATTTTTTCATACAGTAGCACCATATATTATAGAATTTTTTTTACAAAAAGCACGGTTTTAATCGACGTGTCTTCATCTTTTTACCGACGTTCATTGGCTGATGTGTTTTTAGCCTAATTCCATGATTTCGAGAGATTTTAAAGTTTTTTGCTTGATTTTGAGGTATTTTTAAGTTCTTGTTATCGATTTCCATTATTTATGCTATTAAATCGTATTAATAAAATTAAATCATATTAATATAGTTAATCTTTTAAGAAAGTTAAACAATCAAATCATATAATAATATTCTATTTTATTTATTTTGATATCGTTATATGTGTGTGTATAAAAGTATTGTTTTTTTCTTGTCGTAAAAGAACAAAAAAATGGCAAATGGCGAAAATGGTCCTTGATTTAACGAAGTTAACGGAGATGTTAGTCAGAAGGACTATGGCCAAGACAAATTGAATACCACAAGGACCAGATCCACAATAAACATAGAATTAGGATCACGGTCAAAGAAATCACAAAACTACAGGGACCAAATCCACAATTCACTCTATATAATATAGTTAATAGAAAAATAAATGTCTTCATGAAATATAAATGTCTTCATGTAAAAGTTGGAATACTACAAGGACCAAATATGTAATTTTTTGGATGAGTTAACGTTGATATTTAAAGGAATTGGATGGAAGGACGAAAATATAATCAAAATGGAAACCACAGGGATGAAAAAAGCAATTTTTAAATACCAGGGATGAAAATCGTTAGAAACATCAAACCACATGGACGAAAATCATAGTTTACTCTATATTTAAATCAACTACCAATTTTTTTCTTTTTTATAGCAGATTTACATACATAATGTCAAATAAAGATTAAGAGTAAATTACGTTTTTAGTCCCTGTGGTTTGATGAAAATTTCTATTTTCATCCTTGTGGTTTTGAAACTACGATTTTTATCCCTATGATTTATATTCATTACCTTTTTTGTCCTTATGATTTAAAATTTATTGCTTTTTTTATCCCTATGGTTCACAATTAATTTCTATTTTAGTCCTTTATATTCAAAAGTAGTGTTTTAGCATTAAGGACGAAAATAGAAATAATTTACAAACCATAAGGACGAAAATCGAAATTTCAAAACCACAAGGATAAAATCCACAATTTTTAACAAACCACGGGGATGAAAAACGTAATTTACTCAAAGATTAATTACATCAAAAAAATAAACCGTTCAATAATTTCGTCCACTATCGGCCAAGCCACATGGGCACTAGACACTATGTAAATCGGATCGTTTAGCCACACTTCATAACCAAAAAACGAGCAACATATATAGACGTACATTAATTTGGATAATTAAGTTTTATGGTCCACTCAATTAAATGCCAAATAGGGGGAAGTAAAATAATGTTGAATTTGACAAGTGTTTGTAATTGACGTTACATTCAATTATTGTACGTTTTCTGTTTTTACTTGTGAACTAAAAATGATTTGAGATGTAAAAGGCATCTTAATAATTCTATTCACCAAGAATCGATTTGATAATTCGTTTGCTTGATTTAATATGTGGTTTTTTTGTTGTTGTTATTATTATTATTATTATTATTATTAATTAAGAAAAAGACAATGCCCTTTGATAATGATATATTGAAATAAACTCTAATTATAGGTAATGACATTACCCATCACTATTTGGCTGATGCACTATCACCGATGGAATTAACCATTTCTAACGGATTGGTCCATCGTTGATAGGATCCTATTCAGTAGTGTTAATTATGGCGTGAAGGACGTAACGAACTAACAATCTTGGATTGGAATTCCACGCAAAGGACGTATCATATACCTTCATTAGGTTGTAAGGAAATAGGATGAGTAGGGAGAAGGGTAGAGAGGTGACACACACACACACACACACATATATATATATACATATATATATATAGAGAGAGAGAGAGAGAGAGAGAGAGAAAGAAAGAAAGATGGTTTTTTGGTAAGAATAGTAGTTATCGTCAGAAATGTAAGAAGGGATCTCCACCTTTGATCATCCTAATTGAAGAGCAATTGAACATACCCTTCTAATCTAATTCATAAGTTATTTTGGGATTTAATTTGAACCATAAGATCAACACTAATTAAAAGTGATCAAGGGTCTAAATCCCTTCTTACACTTCTCACCTTAACTCTTAATGGGTTGTTTGGTTCATAGAATTGGAAGGAATTGGAATGGCCAATTCTATTGACCAAATTCCATGCTTACGTTTGGTTCGTGGAATGAAAGCGATGTAATCCTTCAAATTCCATTGAATTCCACGATTTAAGGAATTCATCATTCCTTGGCTTAAGTGAAGGAATTGAATTCCTACTAACCAAACGCTTGGTCAAATTCCATCAAATTCCATTCCAATTTCTTCAAAGTCAAATTCCTTCGATGGATTCCAATTCCATCAAATTTCATTATGTGAACCAAACGCCCCCTTAGGGTTTTAGCAACGACTTTTGTTGTCTCTAAGGGGGCGTTTGGTTCGCATAATGTTTTTGGATGGAATGGAATCTGTCAAAAGAATTTGACTTTGAAGGAATTGGAATGGAATGTTGTCAGGTTTGACCACCTGTTTGGTTGACAGAATTGGAATGGAATCTGTTAAAGGAATTGAAATATGTCTGTTTGGTTCACAGATTGTAGCTTCAGAATTGGAATAGAATTTTGGTAAATGACCAAAATACCCCTTTTCATTATTTTAATTTTTTTTTAAATAGGAACATTGAGAACCCATGTAAATCGATATTTGAGAAGAGATACATTGAGAACCAAACAGGAACATTAATCGATATTTGAGAAGAGATACATTGAGAACCAAACAGGAATATTAATCAATATTTGAGAAGAGATACATTGAGAACCCATGTAAATCGACTAACAAACAGGAACATTAATCGATATTTGACTGTTGTAAATAAAATGTTGTAAACCCATGTAAATCGACTGTTGTAAACCCATGTAAATTGACTGTTGTAATCGATTTTCAAAACCCAACATTTTTCAGAAATCAACTACCAAATCGAAATATAGAAATCGACTGTTGTTATCGATTTTCAGGTTCCAACAGTTTTCAGAAATTGACTACCAAATCGAAATGGAGAAATCGACTGTTGTTATCGATTTTCAGGTTCCAACAGTTTTCAGAAATCGACTACCAAATCAAAATGGAGAAATCGACTGTGGTTATCGATTTTCAGAAACCAACAATTTTGAGAAATCGACTACCAAATCGATTTTGAGAAATAGAAATAGGGAAATCAAAATGGAGAAGAGATACATTGAGAGAGAGATAATCTGCTGCAATGGAGAAGATGATTCGAGTTCGATTATGCAAAAAACGACAATGGAAAAGACGATTCGATTATGCAGACAACATTCAATGGAGAAGACGATTGAGAGAGACTTCAATTTTTATGTCTGATGTTGATGTCGAGTAGGGTTTATTTGGGGTAAAGGGTATTTTTGGAATAAAAGTAATATCAAATTCCATTCCATTGAAATGATTGGCTTTTAGGATGGAATGGTAAAATCATCTATACATGGAATTTAATGGAATTGGAAGATTCCATTCAATTGAAAAACTTGAACCAAACAAAGGAATGAAATCTGGTCAAAGGAATTCAACATTCCAATTCCACCAGATTCCATCACATTCTGCGAACCAAACGCCCCCTAAAAGTCCATTTATTGTCACAAACGATTTATAGAGATGACATGTCGTCGCTATAGCTTATGGCTGGAACATTTCGTCGCTAAAGGCGCGTCGCTGAAACTCACCTTTCTTGTAATGGTGTTTATTCGTATATATATATATATATATATATATATATATTATATTATATATATATATATGTGTGTGTGTGTGTGCTTGTAGTGTTGTAGTAAGATATAAGGGGAGTCTTTGATTGTTCTCTCCGTGTTTATCAGGTAGGTATTTTGACTTAATTGGCCCTACCATCCTTATCGGTTTTCTATCGTTTTTATTTCCTCTTGCCGTAAAACTTTAGATTATTTCAGGCTTTTTTGCAGTCTTTTCTAAATCTCTCTTTTAATAATAGTAATAATAAAATAAATAAATAGTATATTTGTGCAAAACTGTGGCTTATAGTTATGTGTAGATCCCAAATACAATGCAATTAATGATAATAATAATCAATCAACAATAATTAAACCACAACTGCTGGTCATATGATTAAATTTAACAATAAAGGGTTTAGGTTTACAGAGAGAATATCTGATATGGCTAAGTAAACCTATGAATAACCATTAACCTCTCCACCTAAACCTAGGTTAAGACAACCTATTTATATGAACGTGTAAGGCTAATGGGCCTCAAAGCCCATTTACAATAAACTTTAAAACAATTACAATTTAAACCCTATAAATGTGTTATACAACTTTTAACGCACTAGGACTTTCAGTCCTAACCATCTCCCCCTAAAGTTGAATAAGACATTTATTATCTTGAAATCTTCAAGTTTGATCTTCTTTTCCTCTTGAATCTTTGAAGAACTTTGGTGTTGCATGTCTTCATGTCTTTCAAAACTCCCCCTTGAATAAAGCTCTTCGTATTCATAGTTTTAACTTTGTAACCATATTCAATGTGCGCAATAACCTCGACTGAGTGCACTATTGAGCAGCTTTCAACTGTAGAAACTCAACACATCGGATCAGCACACAAGAAAGATAATGTGCGAGTTACGTGACATTCCACAGTGCAACTTCAGTTTAAAACAAAGAATCTGTCTCTGAACCGCGGGTTGAATTGACTTTCAGCTTAAGAGCTTGTTCCAATCAGCTTGTAGGAAGAACAAACTTGTAGCAAAAACCATATGATACGGGATAGAAGAAATGCAATCTTTGAAATCCAATGGCTTTTCAACCTTAGATTTAAGAAATTCTGTTACTCCCCCTCAGATTTTGCTAACTCCCCCTCAACACGATGATTTGTGTCTTTGAATTTTCTGTTGTTCTCCCCCTCATGATAATTAGGAGCATCCTGAGCATCATGTATCTTCAAAGACTAACTGGATGAGTGGCAAAATATTAGATAAAATTATTCATTCCAAGGGTAACAGCTAACACAAATACACAATAGTATCTGTTATCACACCAATTAAAATTATGTGGCCTATTTTCAGAGTTGGCAATGGGGTTATCTCTGATAGGACTTCCAGTTATCACCGAAGTAAAATATTAAAAATTACTTCTCAAACTGTTCCGGCAATATCTCAAAGATATGCAAGGGGAATCACAAAGATTCGTGCGTGTGTGAAAGAAGTATAAATCATATCAATTAGGCTCAAAGATTGATTCAACCTGGGACACAGGTTAGAAATCAATAGACACAGTGAGTAGAATATGAAGTTCGGAGACCGGAGCTGATGTCTTCCTTTTTCAATATCTAAGACCTCCGAGTGAGGAATAGATAGATTATGTGCTAAATCTCCGTGCATATATGAAACAAGTATCTTTTGAGAGATACTTGAGTGGCTGGGTGGGGTGACACGATTTATCGACACTGGGTCCATGTCTGTTTCAATATCCATCTCCAAAGAACGAGAATGAATAGATTATGTGGTAACCCGGATAACTGACTCAGTTTGGTAAGGACCAATAATTCTTTTAAGTCCTGTCACATCCTCACCATTTTTTTAATCACTCTGAACTCATCTATCAATCTAGACCCCTCACTGATATTTATGAATGAGATGTGTTTCTTGGGTAGGTACTTCCGGTTCTGGATTGACCATAGAAACATTAAAAGCCCTAACACTCCTTTAACTCACCAAGATAAAACATTGAAGTAAACTTTCTGATTTGAGATTATCAGAAGTCAAAAACATTTAAGAACGAGTCCTGAACTGAAGTGTTCAGAAGTCGATATGAATAATAAACAACATGGTACTCCCCCTCAAAAGATGGCCTAACCCTTGATTGTAGTCATGTGACATGAATAATCTGAATTAAATCACACATGACATTCCTGCAAAAACAGATTAAGAAGATTTTGGTTTTGGTATCCTTGCTGTGATGGATCCTTGATGGTTAATTGCCTTGGCTTTGAAGCTATTAAACTGAGGATTAGGGATGCTATAAGTACCATACCAACTATTTACGTACCTTGGATGCACAAAGTCACTCTTTCCACAGTAAGTGCAACAGATCGTTTGCCGGCGCAAACTGATCAACTTTCCTATAAAATAGACATAAGTAGGTGAACCAGTCTTGGAAATAAATTACTTTGTATCAACTACAGGAGAATCATGAGACTTGTTTCCATCACTACTTTCTGTAGTTGGTTTCTTTCTCCAAACCATCTTGACTTTTCAAAACACTAGATTATTTGAATCATCAACAAGAGAATTATAGAAAAGATTTGAAGGGCGAATCCGATCTTTTGAAAATTCATTTGATTTGACAGATTTCTTTGAAGAGTTAGTTGTATATGGTGAACTTGAAGAATAAAGAGACTGAACAACAGTATTGGGACTAGCTTGTTCAGATAAATCGGCTTTAAGATTTATTTCTTTAAGTTTCTTGACTTCTGCGGATAAAACATTTCTTTCTTCTAGAATCAAGTCAATTTGTTTTTGTAAATCGGATTTTACCTTCTGTTCTTTCAAAATCTCTGTTGCTAATCCAGATAATTTCTTTGAAAGCTTATGAATCTCAGTTTCGAAAATCTTTCTTTCAGTTTCAAAATCCTTTTCTATACTATTGCGTTTATCAAATATCTCTTTAAAAACCGCAACATTCTTCTTTTCAAGCATTTTCTTTTCACTCTCAAAAACTTTTCGCTCTTTCTCAAAATAATCTCTCACAATTATCAAAACATTTTCAAAATCAGAAATCTGTTTTGAAAGTTTCGCATTTTGAGCCTCAAAAACCTTTCTTTCATCGAAAACTTTCTTTGAAAGCTCGAGAATATTTCTTTCAAGATTCTTCCTTTCATTTGAGAAATTGACTTTTTCTTGTTCAAAAACAGCAAGTCTTTTCTTCAGGTCGAGATTTTCACTCTCCAGCACGTTTCCTCTTTCTTCAAGCGCCATGTTCTTCTCTTCTTTGACTTCAAAATCTGCAACTTTTAGTTCAAGTTAAGATATTTTCTTTGAGTTTTCATGTAGATCCCTTTTCTTTATATCAACTTCTCTTTCAAGATCTGATATTCTCTTTCAAGATCTGATCATATGATTAGAATTAACAATAAAGGGTTTAGGTTTACAGAGAGAATATCTGATACGGCTAAGTAAACCTATGAATGACCATTAACCTCTCCACCTAAACCTAGGTTAAACAACTTATTTATATGAATGTGTAAGGCTAATGGGCCTCAAAGCCCATTTACAATAAACTTTAAAACAATTACAATTTAAACCCTATAAATGCGTTATAGAACTTTCAACGCACTAGGACTTTCAGTCCTAACATTATGCTTTCCAAATCTTTTTCACAAGTTGGGTCGCTTTTTGGAAAACCGTTTCTTGAAAAATATGCACTAGTGAGATTTATTGAATATGTTTGGTTTGATTTATGTTCGTTAATCCAAAAAATAATACAATATTTGATTTGACATAGTTTAATGAAAAAATGTGGGTTTTTTTTTTTGTTGGAAACTCGGCAAAAGACACCTCTAAGCCTATTAACCTTGCAGAATATTTGCACAAAGAGGAAGAACAACAAATTCAAGAGTTAATTGTGTTGTTACAACATGATGAGATCAAATGCAACTGACTTGGTTGTATGGGTACTGACTGGGAGAACAAAATTATTGTATTGTATACGTCATTAGTCTAAACCTTTGTAGGAACTAGACGTAATAATAAACTTGCCGAGGGAAAAAACAGAGAGCAGCGAAGGGGCCTTTCCTTACTTCTTGCCAGGGCGGAAGAAGCGGCCTAGTTTAATACCGGTCGACTTGCTTGTGTCGAGTTGTGATTCTTCAAGATTCACTACTAGAAAACTAGGTATCAACGACCAATAATTTGCTATGGATCGATTGGTTACTAATTTGTGACAGATCAGTGATGAATAAGTGAACCAGTTTTTTTTTTAATTTTTATTCACATTTTTTGTGATGCATGTGTGATATGTTGCTAATTTGTAGCAACATGTACATATGTGCTACGGATTAGCGACGAAGAAAGAAAATTCGTATTTTTTAAATAAAAAACTGAACTTAAAGATCTGTCGATAAAAAAAACTGCATTCGTCATGACTTTGCTACGGATCTAAGTATATTCAATATTTAAAAAATCAAAACAAATATTGATAAAATCTGTAGCTAAATCGAGACAAATAATAGTTATATTCGAACTTAAAAAAATCAAAACAAATCTTGAAAAACCCATAGCTAATATGGGACAAATATATATAAATTTGCCACGGATTTGCTACAGACTTAGTTATATTCGAAATTTAAAAAATCAAAACAGATCTTGAAAAAATTCGTACCTAAATCGAGACAAATATACATAGATTTTTCAGGACTTTGCTACAGACTAATTAGTTATATTTGAAACATAAAAAATTCAAAACAAATTTCAAAAAGTCCATAGCTAAACCGAGACAAATATAATCTTGACCCTAGCTAATCCATAACAATTCGTAACTGATACATTTCGTAGCTAATTTGTAGCTAATTACCGTCATAGTTAATCCATAGCTAATATGTTCTCTAGCTAATCCATAGCTTATTCATCATTTTTGGTGGATTTTTTTACATGAAAAGAGGAAAAAAAACATATAACCCATTTTTTTTTATCATGGATGTGTTACAGGCTCGTCCATCGTTAATATTAAAGTTTCGTCGCTAAATCCATAGAAAAATCTTTTTGCGACCAATTGACTAGCTACGACTTGTTTGCGACGGATTTTAATAGAGATTTGACTTTCAGTTGCGGATTTGCTACAAATTTGTCCGTCGTTGTTGGCTTTGTTTCTTGTAGTGAATAAAAACACAAGCCTTTGGAAGATAGGGCTCGTTTCATGTGGCACATAGGAATCCCGTCAAACACCTAAGGATTTGTATGCCTAGCTTGCAGAGATGAACTTTGAAATTTTTTCAAGTGGTGGCATCATTTGACTATAAGAAAACAAATATATGTATATTTTTCACAAAATCATCATCAGTTTACTGGTTAGTTTATTGCTTTTCATAAGTGAGGTGTTGTGTTTAAGCTTTGTAATTGCAAATTGTTTTCAAGAACATAATAAATCTAAAATTAAAAGCTAAAAACTAAGAAAATAAGGCTAATGGGATTCGAACTCGGTCTGGGGTGGAAGAAAAGCCTTACAAACCAACTCTACCAAGAGAAACTTGTGTCCTCGTTATAATTCCTAAAAATATACGGTGGCACACAACAAATTGATACAGTAACACTTTTCATAACCTTATAATCTTTTATATTACGACGAAGGAACGAAACAATAACCTATGCCACTGTATCTAATACAGTGGATCCGACCCTGCTTGCTTCAGATGTGGAGAGCATTCCAAGACAACAAATCACCTATGTTATACACAATGTACTTTCATGATGTGTATTTTAGTAGTGGAACTTAATATGATCATGCCAAACCCTTCCATATATTTTGTCTCGGATTAGAGTTCCCAGAAACTAAGGGGCGTTTGGTTCGCAGATTCTGATGGAATCTGATGGAATTGGAATGTCTAATTCCTTTGACCAAATTCAATTCCCTTGTTTGGTTCATTCTTTTCTATGGAAGGAATGTGTGAATTCCACCAAATTCCACAAATGAAGGATTTGAACATTCCATCCTAAAACCCAAGGATTTCAATGGAATGGAATCTTATATTTTGATAATTCCAAATTTACCCTTTACTCCAAACTAAACCCTACTAATATTGATTATCAATAAACACCAACTATCTCTCTCATCTTTATCTCCCTCTCTCTCCTCTCTCCTCTCTCTGCTCTCACTATCTCTCTCTCCTCCCTCTCTCTTCCCTCTCTCTCCTCTCTATTTCTCTCCTCTCTTTATCTCTCTCTCCCTCTCCCTCTCTCTCCTCTCTCTCTCTCTCCTCCACTCTCTCCTCTCTCTCTCTCTCCTCTCTCTCTCTTCCCTCTCTCTCCTCTCTCTCCCTCTATCCTCTATCTCTCCTCCACTTTCTCCTCTCTCTCATATCTTTATCTCTCATCTCTCTATCTCTCTCTCTCCTCTATCTTTCCTCTATCTCACCTCCACTCTCTCCTCTCTCTCTCTCTCCTCCCTCTCTCTCCTCTCTCTCTCTTCCCTCTCTCTTTATCTCTCCTCTCTCTCCTCTCTCTCTCCTCCACTCTATCATCTCTCTCTCCTCTCTCTCCTCTCTATCCTCTATCTCTCCTCTCTCTTTCCCTCTCTCCTCTCTCTCCTCTCCTCTCTCTCTCTCCCTCTCTCTCCTCACTCTCTCGGCATCATTCATGTGCTAAAATAATAAAAACAGTTTTTGTTAAAAATTAAACTATTTAATGACTATTTTATTAAAGTAATTTTTGTTTAAAAATTTAAAATAATCAAAAAGGGTATTTTGGTCATTTACCAAAATTCCATTCCAATTCCGAAGCTACAATCTGTGAACCAAACAGAAAAATTCCAATTCATTTAACAGATTTCATTTCAATTCTGTCAACCAAACAGGTGGTCAAACCTGACAACATTCCATTCCAATTCCATCAAAGTCAAATTCCTTTAACAGATTTCATTTCATCCAAAAACATTATGTGAACCAAACGCCCCCTAAGATTGACTTCCATACCATGTCTACTACTCTAATTAAATTAAATCGTGTTTAGTTAAACCAATATTAACCTCGATTAGACACGATAATTTTGTTTTGGTCTCTAAACGTAGAAACCATGAGTAAAGCACCGTGGCCAATCCTTTTTAGAACCAATTTCAGGATTGATTATAATAATTAGGCTAATATCGTATTGATTTGTTTTATTTATATATCTTTAATTCGTTGTTTTGTTATGTATTTTTACTACTACTAATATATATATTTTAAAATATTGTTATAAATGAATTATATACAAAATCTATACTATATTATAAAGATGACATAAAAAACTCTTAAAAACAAGTCTTAAAGCTTAATGTACAGCTATTTAATGTTAATTACTTAAAAAACAACCATTAAAGCTGTATGTACTACACTTAATGTTATTTATTAATTTTTAATCATTATCTCTAAGCATTTTAACTCTCCTAAAATCATTTCCCACTTTAACTCCCCTAAAATAACTCTCAGCATAATTAAATATAGAATACAAATCAAATTTTAAATATAAAAATATAAAATATAATTAAAAAAATCCAACATAATATTTTATAAAAAAAATTATATTATTAAACCAAAATAAATTACATTATATTATTAAGTATAAATTAAACAAATTTATATAAAAAAATCATTATCAATCTCTCACAACCAACCAAAATCGTAATGTAAATCGACAAAAAATAGAAAATAAAATGAAATGTTAAAATCGTGATGTATCTAGTGGCATTGCGCGAGTACACTTCTAGTTGTATATAATAGTTGATGAAATAATATAAAATAGGGAAATTAATTAAAATAGTCATTTTTCACTAGTGAATTGACCTCTTAGCCACTTATCTCCGAGTTTTACCAAAATAGTCATAGGTTCGTAAAAACTAGTTCCACAATTGCGGACCTAGATCAAAAACACCCAAAAAAAAATCTTATCGATTTTCCCCGCAATTGTGGATCTGAGTCCCAAAAAAATAAATAAGAAAAATTGATCAGATTCGTATTTTTTTTGGTGTTTTTGGGTTGTGGACCTATATATTTTGCACGTATGACTATTTTGATAAAACTCGATGAAGTATGAAAAATGACAACTTTAATAATTTTCCTATAAAATATATAAATTAAAAAAAAGGAAAAAAGAAAAAAAGAAAAAAAGAAAAAAAAAACAAAGAGAATAACATGGAAATATGTGGTTCATATTTCCAAGGGACAATCGGCGGAAAAGGAGGGGATGGGGAGCGACGTGTCAACCATCAGGAGCCCATCCATGTTCTTTTCTGCAATCAAAATTTTTCTAAGAAATTATTTGTTTTTATACGTAAAATATCTTTCAACAATAATAATATTAAAAATGACTGATTATCGATTGTTTAAAGCATCTCCAACACAACTTCTCCAAAATAGAGAAAATGGAGATTTTAGCTATTTTTGTGCTCCAACAAATTCTCTAAATCTTTCTCCAAAATGAAGAAAGTAGAAGAGAGAGTGTAATTTTCTCCAAATATGGAGAACTCTCCAAAATCTCCAAAAATGTTTACCATGAGAGAGAAATTGTTTTTTATTATATTCTACCAATAAGATTTCTTCAAATAAGATGGGTATGAGCAGGGGCGGAGCCAGAAAATTTTTCTAGGGGGTGCCTAGAAAAAATGTAAGAAAAATCATGATTTCAAGGTTAATAAACCATTTTTAGTAAATAGTTGACCAAAATATAGTTAAAAATCATGAGTGACCTAAATAACATAACAATATCTGTATTTATACAAACAAATAGAGTATGCTTTTGTTTTGTTTTGTTTTTGTGAAAGTGTCCATACTCGAAGAGACGCGAAAAACAGATACATAAAAATTGGGAATATTATTAGGGAGAGAAGGAGCCTAGTCCATTATATTTTTAAAATTGAACCTTAAAACTAATACATAATTATTTTTTTAAAAGGGTGAGGGGGAGCCACTGTACCTTCTGGTGCTAAGGTGTAAATTTTTAATATTATAAGTAATGATTTCATCTCCAAAATGGAGAATCTGTTGGAGATAGATGTAAATTTTTATGTAGATTTTGACTTTTAATTCTCCATTTTGGAGAAATTTTAAAGATGTTGTTGGAGATGCTCTTACACTTAGACGTTGATGAGTAAGCAAGTAATTATTTTACTTTTATCTTGAACCAGTGTGTCACCTGTACGTTACAAAAATCAGAAGTCAAACAAAGAAAAATTAGCATGAATTTGAAGTAGAGGATGTTTAGTGTTCATGAATCAAGAACAAAAAGTTGTGCAATGAGTGTTGGAGGGAAACTGTCTATCCACTCGACAATTTAATTACGTGAATTTTCATAAACTTGGTTCTGAGGGGAAATACGACTAATATACATGTTTTAGCAAATATTATACATGTTAGGTGTTTTTGATCGGTTAATTATGTAGAAAGCAATACATATGTTTTGAATTTAGTATTTTGTACAAAATAATTAATTAAACACAACATGTGTTTGTGTAAGCACTATCGTTTCGATTACTTCAATAATTGTTCAGTATTAGTCAAGATAATTCTTTATAGTTTGTCGATTAGTTACATGGCTTTGTTATAATGAACTAAATAGTAGTGGCACGTAATTCACTTGTGTTAGATCCCATTTCAAGCAAACAAAAGAAGAACTCTACGTAAAAGAAAATATAAGAGAGAAATAAAGAACAATTAATCATAAACTCATCTCATATGCTTTGATTGATGATCAATGGAGGGGAAATTGAAAGAACACCACACTAAACATTTAATCGACTCTCATGGACTCACCTAGTCTGTATGTGTAAAGTGTGTTCTCTCCAAAAACCTAATGAGAAAATAAACCATGGACACCTATTTATAGTGCCCATTTACAAGATAATTTGCCCAAATCCATAAACCTTAATAAAGCTGACAGGCCCTTTTGTGTACCTTAGGGTGAGAGAAATAATACCAAAAAACAAGTGTACAAATTGGTACTATGTCGCCTTTCAAGTAATAAAGTGGTAAAATACCAGATATCGTCCCACAAAGATTGAACTAAAAAGTGTAATAAAAGTATGATGAAAGATATGATTTCAGATGACGAATTTGAAGCAATATTTTGATTGGTTGGTGAACACGGATTTACTTTAACAAGATTTAAAAAGAAGCAAGGGTGCAAGGCTTGTGGTGAAATGTTAACCTAAATTCCAGTGGACCAATGCTGCAGTGATGCTGCAGCATCCTTGTGACAGAAACTGATTTTATTATCTATTTCAAGACACGTTCCTCTCGGACTCTCACCATCTCATTATTCCAGTAGCTATAAACAATCTCATCTCTGAGCAATGTTCAAGATAAGGGAATGATGAGAGTGGAGTTCTCAAAATATACGGCAAAACAAATTCTCTTCGTTAAAAGTTACTCTTTCGAAATAACCCCCGTACCTCCCAAGTTGGTGTATTCCAAATAGCTTATCTCTAAGTCTACTTCATTTTAACCCTTTGAAAAAGTGACAACTTATCAAGAATGGATCATTTTAAATGACACAAGTAACAACTCTCGTTGCAAGTAACTCTTTCGATATTACCTCCCATGTCATTCAATTTGACGTGCTATTCAATGGCCTATCTCTAGGTCCATGACACTATTACACTATCAAAATGATCAATTTGTCAAAGAGTTTTGTTATCTTGATAAAACTTGAGTTGGAATAATAAAACTTTGTTAAAGTCACAAAAGTCCACTTTGTTTAAGTTAACACCATCACCATTTGTCTCACACCTAAGCTAAGGTGTTTAGCTACTCATTACAATAAATAAATAAAGAACATTACAAAGAACTATAAAAGAAGACATAATGTAAATTGCTTGGAAATGTAAATGACTTGAAAGTATATAAATATATATATATATATATATATATATATATATATATATAAGACTTGGAATGTAAAGACAATAAATGTAAATGACAAGAAAGTAAAATGGAATGTAAGTACAACACTACAATCTACTGGAATTTAAATGCTCGAAACTAAAGACATAAAATAAATGGAAAGGCTAGAGATGCAAGATAAGTAAAGAAAATGCATGAACAAAATCTGCAGGTGAATGCTGTTCCAATGCTGGAAGCATTCATAGCCTGGGTTTATGATGAACATATGAAGAACACGAAGAACACCATATGAACATATGCATATTTTCTGGAAATTTCCAGAAAATCTCAAAACTGATTTTCGGTCCAGTTCCAAGATGAACGAAAATAAAAAGATTATGCTAAGTAAGCGATTACAAACAACATAAACAATATGAAGAAATTAAAGAACACGATGAAGAAATTAAAGAAAATATGAAGAACAAGATGATTAAACCAAAAGATTGCTAAATATAAAAGGAGAATTGGGGCTGATTAAAATCAGCTACAAAAGTATCTTCGAAGGGGGAGGGATGATCTGATGATCGATGGATGAAGTTGTTCTTGGATGAGCTACTTGCTACTTGGTTGGATGAGTGATTGGTGATGATAGGATACTTAGGATGTTGAGGGAAGCTTGTTGGATACAATTAATGCCCCAAGAACACTCTATTTATAGAAAATAGAGAGGGTCCAAAAGAGTTAATCTACCATAATTTAAAGTACTAATATTATAGTTTTACACAAAAAGTACAATGCAAAAGGAATAACACATCTGTGATCTGCTGGCAAAAACCCTTTATCCACTGGTCCAAAGAATGACTAAATCCACTCCCTTTTAATCAGCTTCCAATTCTCCTGCAGGTCCAATGTTGTTGGGATGCTGCAGCATTGACCTGTTTCATCAAAATTTTTCAAAATATATCAACTTTAGCCTATACAACCTATGTTTGTATACAAATCCATATCTTAAGCTCCAAATCAAGAAAGTGGAAAATAATAACCAAAATGACTCAAGGTTGGGATTATAAAGTGTAAAATCTAATCTAAAAAGATAAAAACAATGTGCTTAAGTACTCAAAAGTGTAACACCCTAAAATAGGGATAACAAAAATCCGAAAAACGGACATGAGGTATACTAAAATTGCCATAGCAAGAGCCTCCCAAAATGGGGAATAATACAATTAAACCTGTTTAATCACAATTGTAATTTAACAGATAAATAAACAACAACCAACTAATCTAATTTCTACATCTAGAAAGAGATTACAAAAAGGGGTGTCATCTATAAACCCAAGGCTTCTCAAAATAGTCCAAGTGCCATATCCCCAAGCTCTCGCCCAAAGCATCTATACCTGCCTAGGAGTCGCGCTGCTAACACCTGAGATACACATCGACACCAAACAAGTGTTAGGCCAAAAAGCCTAGTGAGTTGAACAGGTAAAATCATGCCAGAAACAGTTACAACTCTTATCAGCAGTTAACAATTAATCACGTAGATGTGGAGTCAACGGGAGCGACCCATATCTCCAATCTGGTTCACCCAAAGAGGCAATGCACCTTGGAGCCCCTTTCTCTGGCAACCCAAAGGTTCGACACGCACCGGGGACTACCGCCTTTGGAAATTCCCCGACGGCGGAGGTCTAGGTACATGGGAGACTACCGCCTTAGGAAATTCTCCAAATGTCACCCACCTACATTCCTATAGTGAATCGCAGACTTGGTTCGTCCACATAATGCATTTAGGAGGTCTCAAGATGTAATTCCATCTGTAACATTTCGGATATCCATTAGGAACACACTATTACCATCCTACTCATGTAATTCCAACATATACATATTATCCATCCAAATACTTCGTTAGAATATAAGGTCGCCAAAAGGGCATTCCAAGAAGGAATCATCAACATACCAAGATATACACATATATAACATGGTAACTTTCATATACTCAAATCCATGGGTAAAAACCCCCAAATACTTGAAACATTAAATATGAACATTCGAGAGATGCATTGACATCACAAGTAGAATATAATGATGTGTATCTAGTTTTAACAAAAGGTTAGTAAACTCACAATCTAGGTTTTTTGACCAAAACCTAGAAAATAGATGAAATGGATAAGAATGAAGTCTTGAGACTCCAAACACTTGATTGCTAGGTCTTGAATGCACCCTTGAAGTAGTTGATAAGATACTTGAAAACCCCCAACTACCTCTATGTAATAAATGAAGTGAGAGAGTGGAGAAGTGAAGAAAATCGCCCCAAAGTGCTCTCAACCAAACCCTAGTTCTGATTTTTGAAGTTATCAAGTGAATGGGGGCTGAAATGGTGTTTTAAATCGACCAGACCGCGCGGGCGATAGTGCCCGACGATAGTGCCAAGGGCACTATCGCGAGTCACCTTTGCGAACCCAAACACACCCTCGGTACATCCCCCGCGAGTATGCCCGGCGATAGTGACAATGGTCACTATCGCGAGGCCCCCCCCTCTCGGTACAATCCTGGCGATTGTGCCCGGCGATAGTGACCATGTCACTATCGCGTGGCACTCTCGCGCCAAACCCAAAACGACCCGAAAACTTAACCAAATTCGAAAACGAGCGTGAGGTCTAAACACATGCATCTTTAATACTAACCAGATAACAACATATCATAAAAACAAGGTTCATAAGCATATAAAGGTTCATATTTCCAGATAAACACAATTAATGTATTAAGGGAACAAATACTTACCTTGAGAATTCCCGGGTGTTACAAAAAGTGAGTACTTATCAAAAGCGCAAAATACAATTCTTTATAAAACATTCAATAAAATTAGGGGATAATTTAAGCTAACAACTTACGTTAGAAGTGTCAAACGGGAGAAGTTGTATGCTAAATTTTCGAAATGTGAGTTTTGGCTAAGAGAAGTGCAGTTCTTAGGACACGTGGTGTCGGAGGACGGGATCAAGGTGGATCCAGCGAAGATTAAGGCAATAGAGGAGTGGGAGGCACCAAAAACACCGTCTGAAGTAAGAAGTTTCCTCGGTTTGGCAGGCTACTATCGGAGGTTCATTTAGGACTTCTCGAGAATAGCCATGCCCTTGACTGCTTTAACAAGGAAGAATGTTAAGTTCGCATGGATGGAAACTCAGGAGGATGCGTTCAACGAATTGAAGAAAAGGTTGAGTAGTGCGCCGATCCTGTCGTTACCCAAAGGTACAGATAGATTTGTGATTTTCAGCGACGCTTCAAAGTTTGGATTGGGATGTGTGCTGATGCAAGATGGAAAGGTAATAGCCTATGCGTCTCGACAATTGAAAGAGCACGAAAGGAATTATCCAACACACGATCTGGAACTGGCAGCTGTAGTTTTCGCCTTGAAGATCTGGAGATATTACTTGTATGGAGTTAAATGTCAAATTTATACCGATCATAAGAGACTTCAACATCTATTCAATCAAAAAGAGTTAAACATGAGGCAGCGAAGGTGGATAGAATTGCTGAGTGATTATGACTGCGAGATTTTATATCACCCAGGTAAGTCTAATGTGGTAGCGGACGCCTTAAGTCGAAAGGAGCATAGTTCGGTATCCAAAGTTGTAGCGTTTCGAGTTGAGGCGGTTTCAAGCTTTCTAGAAGAAGTCAAGCAATTTCAAGAGGAAGCTGTGTTGTGTGAAAATCAGAAAAGCGAAAGAATCGTGGGAATCATTAACTTGTTAACTGTGGACAATTGTGGAGTCAGATATTACGAGCAAAGAATGTGGATTCCGAAGCGGGGAGATCTTCGGAAGAGGGTATTGGAAGAAGCTCACAAGTCGCGATACTCGATACATCCGGGAACCAATAAGATGTACCGGGATTTGAAGTGGAGTTATTGGTGGCCAGGTCTGAAGAAAGATATAGCTCATTTTGTAGAGAGATGCCTTACATGTTTGAAAGTGAAAGCGGAGCATCAGAGACCATACGGGGAACTGCAGTCGTTGGAAATACCAGTATGGAAGCGGGATGACATAACAATGGACTTCGTGACGGGTCTGCCGAGATCACCGAAGGGGCACGATGCTATTTGGGTAATAGTGGATCGACTCACCAAATTGGCCCACTTTCTACTGATTAAGGAGACTTACCCACTAGAAAAGTTGGCAAAACTGTATATTGATGAGGTAGTATCTCGACATGGAGTGCCGTCTTCTATTGTATCAGATCGAGATGCTCGTTTCACGTCAATGTTTTGGAAAAGATTTCAAAGAGAGTTGGGATCGCAACTTAAGTTGAGCACCGCGTATCACCCTCAGACGGATGGCCAGAGTGAAAGGACTATTCAGACTTTAGAAGACATGCTTCGAGCATGTGTGATCGATTTCAAAGGCTCATGGGAGACTCATCTACCTTTGATAGAATTCTCTTATAACAACAATTATCACACCAATATTCAAGTCGCTCCGTTTGAAGCGTTGTATGGGCGAAAGTGTAGAACTCCTTTATGTTGGAATGAAGTGGGTGAGGAAGCAGTTAGCAGGACCAGAAATCGTGCAAGTGACAGCCGACAAGGTTAGTCAGATTCGAGAGCGGTTGAAGATGGCTCAAGATCGTCAGAAAGCGTATGCAAACAAGCGAAGGAAGCCGATAGAATTTCAAATAGGAGACTTGGTGATGCTAAAGGTCTCACCATGGAAGGGAGTTGTTCGTTTTGGCAAGAAAGGAAAGTTGAGACCAAGATATGTAGGCCCGTTTCCTATAACGAAACGTGTTGGAGAGGTAGCCTATAAGTTGGATCTACCGGCGGATTTGCAAGGAGTTCATTCTGTTTTTCATGTATCAAATCTGAAAAAGTGTTTAGCGGAAAGTGGCGTGGTGATACCGTTAGAAGATGTCCAATTAGATGAAAGGATAAGCTTTGTAGAGGAACCAATAGCGATATTGGATCGTAAAGTGAAAAAGTTAATAAACAAGGAAATTTCCTTGGTAAAGATTCAGTGGCAGTTTCACAGAGGTCAGGAAGCGACTTGAGAACTAGAGTCGATTATGAAGGAGCAGTATCCCAGTTTGTTCGACAAAGGAATTCTGGGGATGGAATTCTTTTGAGGGGGGGATATTGTAATAACCCGGTCAAAACCAAAGAAAACTTGAATTTGGGGTAAAAGTTAGAAAAGCTTTGTTGTGAGGGGCTAAAGTGAAAAGTTAGGAAAATAGGGTCTTTAACCCTATTTGGTATAGCATTCCAGTGGGTATTTCTTTTTGGTGCGGCTGCTCTAAGATCAGTGTTCTTGGCGATTTGGTGAGACCGAGAAAGATGAGGAAGGTTCTGCAAGATTTCAAGAGGGATGTCGAATTTCTTTCAGGTAAACCGATTATTAACCCTTTATTCCTATCACTAAGAGTTTATTTCTTTTTCCAGTAGTGAGTTGAATTTGAGGGTCTGGCTTCGGCATGAGGTTAGGGGTGGGGATGAATAACTTGGTAATTTGAAGGTTGGGAATAGGATTTGGTTGTTGCCTAAGTGAATGTCTTGTTGGTTATATTATTGTTGGTGAAGTGTAAGCCTGTATCGAAACGACCGATGTACTGGGAAATCGAGTCGGTATCGGTCGAAAGAGGGGAGACCCCGGTCGAACCTCTTTATCGGTCGAAAGAGGGGAGACCCCGTTCGAAGCTCTTTATCGGTCGAAAGAGGGGAGACACCGGTCGAACCTCTTTATCGGTCGAACGAGGGGAGATCCCGGTCGAACCTCTGTATCGGTCGAACCTCCCTCTCAGTCTTTCACTTACCGGTCGATTTAGTCATGACAGCCTCCGGTCGATGATAGTTACTTTTACCGGTCGTGGGTTGCTTTGCATATCGGTCTTTGGTTAGAGGAAGGTGGGCCGAAGCCCACGTTGAGTTATTTGGAACTTTGGATTCATTTAGTTATTTAGATTGGGGTACTGGATTTTTCTTAAGTGACCAACCCACACCCCTTTTATTTATGTAAGTAATGCACTTATTCAAGGAGTGAGTATTTTGCCCTCAAATTAGATTTAACGGATTAAGTTCGACCGAGGTGGAATGAAGTTAGGGTCGAGAGCTTTAAGGTTAAACTTTTAATTAGAAAGTACCTTTAACTCACCGAGCGATGTCTCGTTTTATAGGTTCGACTCGGGCTATTCATTTAGATTGAAGGTTGTAACGGTGGACTTCAGGTGAGTTTTTCTAAACTAAACCTTTGATGATGAAAGCATGTGAAGTCTATTTAAACTTGATTTATTTTATAATGGCATGATTTTACAAAATTGTTCAAGTATATTATAAATTGTTGTTGTTGGAATGTATGCATACATTATTTGTGGGTTACGTGACCTAAGTCGGGGAGTATGGCCCGCCTACTCGTGCCGGGGAGTGTGGCCCGTTTATGTCGTTGGGGGCGTGTCCCAACATTAAGGCAGTGCGAGTTAGACACATCGTCTTTGACGGTCGTGTGGTCCGTAACGTGTTTTACTTATGTGCCATTATCAAATGTTGTCTTATTTTCTGGAAGGTAATTTATTGCTTATCTGTTTGAGGGAACTCACTAGACCTATGGTCTAACCCTCGCTCTTTCAAAACTAAAAACCCTTTTCAGGCCGTCGTGAGTTAGGCGGTGCGGCTAAAGGCAAGGAGAAGGTCTAGCGGGGCGAATAGAAGACCGGCATTATTTTAGTTATCTCAGTTGTGTAGGTTGAGTTGTATATCAAACCTTGTTTTAACTATTGTAAAGCTTGGGACCCTTTTGGATGGATTATTACTTAATGGTGGTATATTAATATTCTGAATTAATCTGTTTGTTGATTTCTGGTTGGGTTGTTACATAAATATATAGGTATATAATTACAAAAACTTAACATCTATACATATAATAAATAAGTAACTAGAATGACACGTGTCGCTTTCTGGTGAGTCCATTTTTTCATTTTTTCCCGCATAAACATATATCTGGACGCATTTTACATTATAAGTTCATTTAACACATCCACATTCATTCCTCCTTAAATCTTTCTTTAATTCAAATTTTTTAATTTATACCTTACATTTACTACCCTTATAATTAAGTATGTAGTTTACTTTTATTCCCTTATTTTTTTATTTTTCATTTTAGACTTTTATCATATAAACATAAATAATGTATATGAACTAATATGCATTAAAAAACATTTTTAGTTTTTACAAATTATACCATTGTAATCACTTCGTCAATACCATCGAAATGAATTCAATATTGAATACTTTGGATTTAATTATATTATTAAATATCATAAATATATACGAATTAATGTGTCATGATTAATATGAGATTTGATACAAATAATCACAAATTTTTCTTAATTTTTTTTTAGCTATTTAATATCAAATTTTACTTCAAGAGTTTTTTTATAAAAATCTCATCCTCTTTAAATTTTTATACAAAAATTTTGATTTTTATCATGAAGTTTTAAGTTTTAATTTTATTTTCTTGACATTATGATATTTTAATTTTAAAAATATTAATTATAGATGATGAAAGTATAATTACCAATAGAACAAAGAATGTTGTATATAAAGAAGTATTTGGTAATTTATGATACGTGATTCTTATTTTATTAATACTTTAACTATGCATTTTTCTATAATTTCATTTACGTTATATTATAAATTTTGTTTTATAAATTCTTAATATTTATTCATATTTTTTATGAATTTTTTGCAAAACATTCTTTGTGAAAGCTGCCTAAAACAAGGACATTTTGTAACCAGCTGCAAAAAAAAAACTCTGAAGGGAAAAAAACTTGAAAAAATAACATCGTACTTTCGATGATCATTCATATCTGTAAGATAAGTTTTTTGACATTATTTAATTTTTTTAAATTACCCTGTGTAATACACGGGGGCGAATCTAGTAATGTAATATACATTTTTAAATAAAAATATTTTTGGAATTCAGAAATATTGATTTTTACACATTTTGAATATGATATACATTTTAAAATAAAATACGTTATTCCTTACTATTATTAATAAAAAATAAAATTGATTATTTTTTTCACAATTTACTTATTTCATAACAATAAATATTTTAAAAGGTGAAGAATTTATAATGACAAATTACTTATATTTAAATAATTTCGTTCTGAAATTGATATATAATATAAAGTCTTAAAATATATGTTATAATTAATTAAAATAGTGAACTTAATTTAAAAATTAATGTGAAAACAACGTTCATATTTTGAAAAAAACGAAGTTACCTAAAAATTGTTTTGTTGCAAAAATTTTTAAACGTTGATTTTATAAATATGTTTTTAAAATGAAAATTGAATAAAACAATGTCAACATAAGCAATTTGTCAACGAACATCAAAGGCAATCAGATTTTAACAGCCTTTTGCGTCCCCTCTCCATCTGTATATATGAAACCGCCTATTTAGAAGTGCAACCAAATGTTTCATATATGAAACCGCCTATTTAGAGGTGCAAACAATCTATACATATAATAAAGGGAAAATTGCATTAAAATGAAACAAACTTTCACCTTATTCCTATTTTGGGGAATCAACTTTTAAAATCATCAATTTGGGGCCTCAATCAAACTTTTTGTTTATTTAAGGGCTCAATCAACTTGTTGACCTGCTAATGATGACATCACCTAAATTCTTTGCCAAGTAATATTCCACATCATTATTATGTTCATTAAATATAAATCTAAAATGCTGATGTGGCATATAAAAAAATTTATTTGAAAATTAAAACTTCATGTCATATTTTAAATAAAAAATAATTATAAAAAATTAACTAACTAAAATTAATTCAATAAAAATTTAATGCAATAAAATTTCGTTTGGTGTAGTATTCCACATTTCTCTCTTTTTTCTTTTAAGTTTGAAATTTCAAATTAAAGATTTTTTTTTCAAATAATCAAACTAAAATTCATTGTTTATTAATGTAATAAAAAATTAATTTAATAAAAAAGCGAGAAAATATCACTAACTGATGCAATTAATATCAAAATAAAGATTTTTATATCCAAACAATAATATCAATTTTAAAACTTAAAATCAGTTCTGCTAAGTCAAACAAAAAACATTCAAATCGTCAAAATTAGAACAAAGTCAATGACAAAACATTATTACAAAAAAATGGTTGAAAATCTTCAATATTCGACTACTTCACGAATCATCCTTCAAACTTAACCATCACTTCAAATTATGAAACTGATCGAACTTTATCAGGAATTGATACAACATGAATGTCAACCTGTCATATGTAGACATATGCAAGTTAGTGCAAATATGTAAGTTATATGCAAATATAGAGACAACGTATGATTAACGTATTGAAATACTCTCGTCGGCAATAGTTGGTATACATAGGGGTGTAAACTAGTCGAGTTTTAACGATCTACTCGAGCTCGAGCTCGTTTATCTCGAGTTCGAGCTTAATTATTCTCGAGCTCAAGTCGATCTCGAACAAAAAATAGAACTCGTTTAACTTATCGAGCCGAGATTTATAACACCAATGTTCGACTTGGCTCGTTCGAAAACTCGATTCAATTTTTCGAGTCGAGCCGAGTCATTCGAGCATACCCTTTTTTGAGCCAAACATGCTCATATATTTATTAATCATACAATAAAAATATAAACATTATCGAGCTTAAGCCGATAAACGAGTTAATCGATCGCGAGTTCGAACCCGTAAACGAGCATCGAGCTCGATAACTCAAAAAATATTCGAGCTCGAGCTCGAGCCCTACATTGAAAAGTTAATCGAGCTCGAGTCGAGCTCAGTATTAATTTTTTGATCCCGGCTCGATTAACCTACTACAAGATTCGAGTAGTTTACACCCCTAGGTATACCCACCTCAAAAGCTTCTACTGTGACTACCTTCTTTACATACCACATTAACTCTTAATTTTTCTCTAACTTTCTCTCTTATATTTACACAAATTTCATCATCCGAGTTGCATATGCAAAGGAAATCATCTCCCATTGGCTATGCAAAGGAAAAATTGATGTAAGATATTGTGTGTTGCATGAATAAATGATGGGTTTCTATATCAACATGGAAACATCAATGGATGAACCACAATAACACTTTCTAATATTTCTAATGATTTATGTGGTCCTTTCCTGGAAATTAAAGCAATCAAGAATGATATGTACCAATTTTGGCCCTTTCCTCCTCTTTAATGTAGGTAGTGGTTGAGAACAATCTGAGAAAAATACCACTTGAGATGATTTGGCTTGCCATGGATAGAAGTAAGAGGGGTTATCTTCTAAAAATAAGAGAAGAAGATGAATAAAAACAACAGATTCAATCATCAAACATCAATGTCATGGTTTACAGCAGAAGTGTACCTTATGAAGATGAACGATGCTATAAGATTAACGGCATCCAACGACAGCGGCGGCAACGGCTAAGGGCCGAGATTGGAGCAGGGTGGAGGCAGGGAACGAATGGCGCTAGGGTGACGACAGAGGGGAGGATCGATCGACATACCAGAGGATGGGAGAACAGAGCTCATCTTGGTGACGGTAGGGTTTCTGAATCAATATGGACTTTAATTTTTTTTAACCTTTTTAAATAATAGTGATGACATGGTAATGAATATCCACATAATATTTTTTTTATTAATTTATACTTGCCACATCACACTTATTACCGGTTACCTGTTTAACAGGTAAATCAGACCCTTAAATAAACAAAAAGTTTGATTGAGGCCCCAAATTGATGATTTTAAAAGTTGGTTCCCCAAAATAGGAATAAGATGAAAGTTTGTTCCATTTTGATGCAATTTTCCCTATAATAAATAAGTAATTGGAGGGACACGTGCCGCCTTCTGGTAAGTCTATTTTTTTCATTTTCCCGCCTAAACATGAACTTGGACGCATTTTACACTATAAGTTCATTTAACAAATCCATATTCATTCCTTATTTAATCTTTCTTTAATTCAATTTTTTTAAATTATAGTTTACATTTACTACCCTTATAATTAGATAGGTAGTTTATTTTTAATCCCTTACTTTTTTATTTTTCATTTTAGACTCTTATCATATAAACATAAATAATGTATATGAACTAAATTGAATTAAAAAAAACATTTTTATTTTTTATAAATTATACTATTGTAATCGTTTCATCAATACCTTCAAAATGAGTCAAATATTGAATATTTTTGGATTTAATTATATAATTAAATATTATAAATATATACGAATTAATATGTTGTGATGATATTTAATATATATATATATATATATATATATTTTTTTTTTTTTTCTCTATCATGAAGTTTTATAAAATAACATTTTTAATTTTTAATTTTATTTTCTTGAATATATGATATTTAGTATGTATATATATATATATATATATATATATATATATATATAATAAATAAGTAACTAGAAGGATACGTGTCATCTTCTTGTGAGCTCATTTTTTCATTATCCCGTTTAAACATGTATCTTGACGCATTTTACATTATAAGTTCATTTAGCACATATACATTCATTTCTCCTTAAATCTTTCCTTAATTCAATTTTTTTAATTTATACATTACATTTACTACACTTATAATTAGGTATGTAGTTTATTTTTAATCTCTTACTTTTTTATTTTTCATTTTAGACTTTTATCATATAAACATAAATAATGTATATGAACTAAAATGCATTAAAAAAATATTTTTATTTTTTACAAATTATACCATTTTATTTGATTCGTCAATACTTTCGAAATCAACCCAATATTGAATAATTTTAAATTTAATTATATTATTAAATAACATAAATATATACGAATTAATGTGTCATGATTAGTATAAGATTTGTTAAAATTAGTATGAGATTTAATATAAATAATCACTAAATTGTCATGATTTTCTTTTTGCATTTTCACATCAATTTTATCTATGTACTTTTCTATAATTTCATTTACGTTATATTATAAATTTTGTTTTATAAATTCTTAATATTTATCCATATTTTTTATTAAATTTTTGCAAAACATCGTTTGTGAAAACTGCCTAAAACAAGGACGTTTTGTAACCAACTGCAAAAAAACAACTCCGAAGGGAAAAAAACTTGGAAAAGTAGCATCGTACTTTCGATAATCATTCATATATGTAATATAAGTTTTCTGACATGATTTAATTTTTTAAATTACCCCGCGTAATACACGGGGTCGAACCTAGTTATATATATAGGAGCAGGTTCAAACGAGAAGGTAGTCAATTTGCGAGAAGGCGAGAAGAAATATGAGCCACATAATTTATTAATTAAAAAATAGCATAAATAATTTTTTTTTAAAAAATTTAGGATAATTACAATTTGTATTGGATAAATCCTTAAAAATCTCATAATATCTTTTAAATTTATTAATTTATTAATTTTAATAAATTCATAATTTTTTTTATCAAATTTATATTATTATTTCTAGATAAAATCATAGTTTTCATCAAATATCACATGTGATATCCATAACTAATTCATTATTTATTTCACCATTTTTTTCTCTATTTTTTAGATTTACGTTTTGAATCACATGTAAATTAACTTCGTTTAACATGTGATATATTATTATGTATCACATATGATCACAGTAGGTGGATTTTTGTAAATATCACATATGACAATATATGTCTGAATATAAATGACGCATAATCACATGTGATAATATTTACATCACAAAAAGATCTATAAGTATAAACATACATAATCACATATGATTAACTAAAATATATACAATTATCATATGTAATAATATTTACATCACAAAAAGATCTATAAATAGAAGATCTATAAATAGAAGTATACATGATCACATATGATAAACTAAAATATATGCAATTATCACATGTGATAATATTTACATCATAAAAAGATCTATAAATAGAAGTATACATAATCAGAGCGCTAATCTCTTCTTGGTGTAACAAGTTCCCGTTCTCGGCTGCCTCTATTTCAGATCTCCTCGACACAGCCGAAGAAGGAAACTCAACTAACGATAGGGTCCTTATTTTAGAGGCTGTCATTGTTGCCTATTTCTGGTCCATATGGAAACTTCGTAACTCTCTTGTCTTCAACAATAAAGGGACCCCAACCAGCATTATTATGTCTGAGGTGATGTCGAATTCTTTCTTGTGGGTCAAAATTAGAACTAGAAGGAGGGGGGGGGGGCGATATTAATTGGGAGAAATGGAGATGTAATCCTTTAGACTCTATTTGATGTTTTCGTGTTCTTCCTTCTTGTACTCCTAGCTTCTCGCTAGCCTTTTGGGGTTGAATTTATTCTTGTTGTTAAAAAAAAAAGTATACATAATCACATATGATTAACTAAAATATATACAATTATCACATGTGATAATATGGTATGTGATATGCATAAATATTCATATAATGATATCACATGTGATATTTGGTTAAAATTGTGAATTTTTTTTATTAAAAGTATATTTAGAAAAAAAAATAATAAATCTAAAAGATATGATGTGTTGTAGGATAAGTGTGTCATCGTCTAAAGGATATGACGATAGAGATAGAGATAAATATAAATATATTAGAGTTAGATTAGAAATGAAATATCTTCTAACTATCTACTTGTAACTCCTCCCTATTTGTCAGGATCGAATTCTCAACAAGAATTATGAACACTCAGAAACAATATTAAAGAAGTTGCGGAAAAACACTTTAATATTCAATAAACAGAAAAACAGTATGAATCACAACTTGCAAACTTTACTTAATGATTCAAGTTACAAGTTTTTCACTCACAACCTCAATCTTGAAGAACAGACTCTTTCAAGACGAATTCTACTTCTCTAGAATTAGGAACTATGCCTTGAGGTTGATTCTCTCTCTAGAACAAAAACTCAGAACTATTCAAAATTGTTTCTTTCAATTCTATTCTATTCTATATATCATTGAATAATAAAAGATAATTACTAAACATAAAAGGATCTTCAAAGTAATCTTCATAATTATCTTCAAGCTTTCCATGTTTATCTCCAGACGCGATCTCTTCAACATTATCTTCAAATTATCTCAGAAGCAGCATTAATCACCTTAGAAGCATTAACTGAGTCTTGGCAGTATTAACTACTAAGCAGCATTAACCACTAGCAGTACTAACTAGCTAAGCAGTACTAACTTTGTTCAAGCAGCACTAACTTTGACTAGCAGTATTAATTCTACTAGAAGTAGTAATACTTAGCAGTATTAACTTTGAGATCCTCTGGCAATACTAACTCTGAACTAGCAGTACTAACTCTGAACTAGCAGTATTAAATTTGATACTAGTATTCTCAAGTATCCAGTGCTCGCTAGTCAAGAATCCTTGCGTACAGATGGCTTCAATGGTGTTTATTGATGAGCACAACGAGATAGCCATGCTCCAAAAGCCAAAACAAGCCGAAGGTTTGTACCAGATAGTCGATTTTCTGAGGTCAAGCCACATCGCTCATGCTCTCACTGTGTCTCCTATCATCTACATAGAGCATCAAAGGCAATTATGGGCCAATGCCACTACTAGCACTGAAAACGGAGTGTCGTGCATCAAAACAAGGGTTTGTGACAAACCCTTGACAGTTACTGAGGAGACCATTCGCATCTGTCTACATCTAGACGATGCTGCAGGTATAACCTCTATTCCTAATGAGGAATTATTCTCAACTCTTACAAGAATGGGGTATGGAGGCCCATTGGGTGTGTTCAAGTTCTCAAAAGCTAAATTTTCACCCCAATGGCGTTTCTTTGTCCATACCCTTATGCATTGTATCTCTAAAAAGACTACTGGATGGAGTGAGTTCAGTAGCACCATTGCTTATGCTTTGGTGTGCTTGGCCACTGCCAGAAAGTACAATTTTTCTCAAATGCTTTTTAATGATCTTGTCTCAAACCTGGGAAGTAAAAAGAGTTTTTATATGTACCCCAGGTTTGTACAAGAAGTAATAACCCATGAATTGACGGATATACCTCATTTTGATGGGGTATATGTACCAAAAATCCCCAAAGGTAAGGTCTTTTCAAACATGAAAAGATCCCCTCTGGACTCGGAAGGAGTTGACACCCCATTGTTCTCTACAATGATGGTGGTGTCCCACACTGAAGAAGGTATGGCAGCAGGGTCAAGGCCCTCATTAGACCATCCCACTGCTAGCCAATCCCAACCTTCCCACTCTATATCTATCTCACAGTCCCTACTTCATAAGCCCACTTCTCCAATTACCTAAACTTATACAAGGAAACAGGTAAAGAAGGCTCCTTCCCTTCTTGTACCATCACCCACTAAGCCTTTAAGCCCTCTAAGGGATAATTCTCCTTTAGAGAATGTCCACAGGGATACCATAGGGGCGTCTCCCAACCCCAAGGAGGTGCTCACTGAGGTGGAGGTTGAGCATATGGGTGCTAAGGCTGCCACTACTCCTGCTAGCACAGAGGAGGTCAGTGGTAATATAACTAAGACCTTCCCCATGGAAACTTTGGATGAGCAATCATCCAAAGGTCCCAGGTGCCAAGAAACCAAGGGGGTGGATAGTGCTTCTGCTAGGCAGAAGACTTCCACTACAAAAAGATCCAATGATCCTTCAAAAGAGGGTAACACTTCTGGAGAAGGTGAGGACATATATAACTATTATGAATTGATGGAAACCATGGGAAACATCAACATGGATGTACTCAAACAGGGCAAAGATATAGAAGAGCTTAAACTCATAGTTCTGTCACAACAAGAACAAATCATCAACTTGAAGCAAATGGTAAGGAAACTGATTCTGCAAAGGAAGAAGAAACAATTTGTGCTCAGAAGGAGGAAACCAGTGACTGATGCTCCCAAAAAGGGGGAGTCAGAAGCTGATGCCAAAGCTAAGGGGGAGCAAGAGTAAAAACATGATGTTGAGGGGGAGAATGAGTAAGCAGCAGAAACAGAGCCAGCAGCAGAAACCATTAATACTGCCAGTTCAAGTAAAGCAGCAGAAATGGTTAATACTGCTGATCTGAAAGAAGCAGCAGAAACAGTAAAAGAGGTCCTTACAGAGCTTGAGATTGCAGAAACACACATCAAAGCCAAACATGATACTCCCAAGGTCACCTCAAAGGCCAAAGGAGTTGTCATAAAAGAAAGAGGTGATGCAGCAAAGAACTCTAGCACTGAGAAGGTGATGGGTAAAGAGAAAGGTAAGGCAAAGCTAGTTGAATCTGATAAACCAATGAAAAAGCAGAAGCTGATTGAATCAGATGAAGCTCTAGCTAGGAAGATACAGGCTGAACTTGAAGAAGCAGAAAATGTGCAAGTGGAAAAAGATAGAGAGATAGCAAAAGCAATGGCTGCAGAACTAAATAAAGCCTATCAACAAAGCCTAGCAACAGAACAAGCCAAGCAGAAAGCCACATCTTTGAGGAAGTCTGGAAAGATCAAAATGGTTGCAAAGAAAATACAACCTTCAAAGACATACCTGGGTGCTCAAGAGAGGAAGAAAATGATTACTTTCCTCAAGGGTGTTGTAGGTGTCAAATTGGAAATGTTCTCAAACATGTCTTTTGAGCAACTTAAAGGGTTATATGATGCAGAAATGATCAAGCTTCAAGGGGATGAAATTGCAAGGGTTGAAATGGAGAAAAGAATGAAAGAGAGCAATGATTTCTTACAAAAACCATTCCCTGATGAACAAGAAACTCCAAAGAAGGAAGCCACTATTGGTGAAAGTCTAAGGACTTTAAAAAGGACAAAGATGATGGCAAGGAGAAAGATAACAAAGAAGCCTAGAATAAATGAAGAAGAGGCAGAAAAGGTTGCTGGAGAAGAAGAGGCACCTGAGCCATCAGAAAAGAAAGAGAATTTAAGCACTGAGGATGTAAAGATGTACATGGTTGTGATGGACAAAGTGCCTGAACCAATTTCAGCAGAACCTGTAGGAGTTAAACCTCCTGAAGTCATTCACTGGGATGTACTGGAGGTAGATGGAAAAGAGTACATAAGGCTGAAGAGGAAAGATGAAAAGTATGAAGTCTACAGTACTTGGGCCAAGATTGTCAGAACATGCTCAAGGTCTGATATTGAAGAAATGTTTGATATAGGGATGAAGTTGTATGCAGATCAGTTGAAAGCTCCAGGGATTTCAATTACAAAACTGGTGATGGAGTATCTGTGTATGATGTTCAAACCTGATGAAGTGGAGGAGATCATAAGGAGTGTTTTTCAAGCAGTTACCAATTGGACTTTATATGAAACTAGTGGAGTATATTCTGTGACTTTGGATAGAAATCACATAGAATACTTCCTAGTGGATAAAGTATACAACCATAGCAGATTGAAACTTCATTTAATGTTGAAGAAGAAGCTTGGATGTGTTGAAAATTCAGAGATGGCTAAGTATTTGATCCAAAGAACAATTAATCAGAGTTTGGGGTTGGATGCAAACACTGGAATATAAGCCATGAAAAAGTTTTGGGAGCATCTTAAAGATCAGATCTGAAGAACTTGACTTCTCTTCCTAAAAGTCAAGTTAGGGGGAGATTGTTGGGAACTGAAGAATTGTACAAGTACAGCACAAGTAAAGTCAATGCTGCTAGAAGAAAATAGTTACTACTTCTAGTTAGTACTTCTGAGGTTAATACTGCTAGTTGCAGATTAATGCTGCTCAACACTATTTAAAGGGCTTATGATTAATGAGAATATAGAATTCTTCTCTCTGTCTTATTGTTATTCTCTCCATATTGTTGTTCCATTTGTTTTTCTCTTTAACACGTTATCAGCACGTAAAGCTCAAAGTTGTTTTTCATCGTCTCTAAACGATTGGTGCACGTTGTCGTTGAACGGTTTGTCGCAAAATTGCATCGCTACTGCATTATCTTTTGCTCATTGCCACGCATGTCAAAAAAAAAATCTAGTAAGTTTTCTATCAATTTCTTCATAAGTGAATATTATGAATCATGTTTATTTTTTTTTCTCTTAAGTTTTCTGTAGAATACTTCCGTTATTTTCGTGATTGATATTAATTGAATTAAAAAAAAATCGAATTCATGATTATTTATTTATTTTTATTGAAATAATTAAATAAATGAAAATAATATTGACGTAAAAAAAACCTATATTAAAAGATAATTATTGGAATTTATATGTGATTTTAGTATGATTATGATCTAATTATCTGAATTATTAGGGTAATTGAATGATTTTGTTTTTATTTTTTTTAATTATCAAAAGGAATTAAATAAATAATTTTTAAGTATCCACAAGGGATAAATATTATTGTTTTATTTAACTAAAACAAAACTCAATTTGTTTTTTTTCTCATTATTTTACGTTTTTGTTTATTAAATATTTATTATATTAACTTTTATTTAAGTTTAATATACTTTATCTATGCGAGTCAATCTTGACTTATTTTCTGACATGTTTACTTAATTTTATTTAATTTGATCTATTAAATATATATTCTTTTAGACTAGTCCAAATAATTAATTAGACTATTAATTATTTTAATATTTGTTTCATCTTATTTATTTTAATTGTGTTAGTATAACTTTTATTGTTTTAAAATATTATTATGATTTATTAATGTTTATCAAATTAGATTAAAATATTCATATATTTAGATGATTATCCATTTAGTTACAATATTATATATTTATTTACTATTTGTTTGTGTTAATATTCAAATGTTTATCCTAATTAATAATTGTTAGTATAATTCAGATGTTTATCTTAGTTATGAGTCCTACTCATTAGCCTCAATCTTATAAATTATCTTTGAAATTTACAATTTCAACCCCCATAACTTCTGTTATTTTGCCAAAAGGTTCAAAAATAACATGAAAATGTTAAATTCAAACATTTATCTTGATTGTGAGTTCCTACTCATAATTTTAAACTATATAATTAATTTTTGGAAGTTACACTTTCAAGCTCATATATTTTGATATTTACCAAAAGCTACAAAAAAAATTACTATTAAGATATTAAAATATTAAAATTGGTTTTATATGTCAAACTCATAGTTAATTTTGGCCTCATGCCAAAAGCCCTATAATCATCAATGTTATCAAAAATTAAATAAATCGCAAAATATTGATTGGATTTTGTCAAACGGGTGTAAATAGCCCTAAGGTTTGTAGGGATTTAAGAAATCCATGTGATTCCCTTACTACCTGGAAATCCAATAGATTGAGTGATTTTTTTTTGCAAATTAAATATTGATGAAGTATTATCAATAAAATTAAAGCATACAAAAATCCAATATTGTTATGATAATGAAATTTCATAACCAAAATCCATTTCCTTATCAAAAAGAAAATCATATATTATTATTTATATATGTAAATGGTTGAAACAACTCATCCCAAAATCAACGTCATAAACTCAAAAGAATATGAGTATCATAAATGAGTACATAAACCTCCTTTTGAAAAGGTACAAGAAAATACCTAAAGTCCATCAACTCCCCATTGACTCTAAAATCAACCTCTTGAAAAGGTACAAACAAATACCCTCATGTTTTGAGACGACATATGAATCATAAGTTTCATAGGATACCTTTACTAGAAACCCCCAAAGAAATGTGGGATGTTCCAAAAGGGATAATCGGGAGTACTTATGAATATGTACTTCCCGAACTAATCGTACAGTGGAATGAAACCCACTTACTCGATTACAAAAAGGTAACTGATTTCAACAAAGAAATGTTATATCCAAAACGCGTCTCAATCTCTGTGGCAAGGAGCTCACAGAAGATGACATGATTCCTAATATAATTTCCACATTTCATATATAAGTAAATATTAATGAACCAATATAAGTTGGAATGTAACATTTAGACAAACTCATTAACCTACTGCAAGTGGTTGAGAGACACAACAAGGTTCTTTCGAATAACACCACATATGTCGGGATAAAGAAAATTCCCGATATCAATAATGAAAGTGTTAGAGGTGGAAACAACTCCAAATGATTATGAGTTAAAAACCATTTCACACATATGACATTTCTGCACCATGTGGACGAGACCCTAGAAAGGGTCAGGGTATTGGTAAGAGTCAGGAAGGATTTTTCAACACCTGGAGTAGGATACAACTACTACCCAGGTGATAATGGACAATCAAATAAGTTATGCACTAAAAAGTGCTTCTATAAAAAAAGGGAACACGTTGAAAATAAAATATAACATATTTGTTTTAATATTTAATATTGATTATGCATATGTTTCTTTGAAATTAATTTCAAGTACCAAAAATTAATTTCTTTGCTAAAGTAAAATCGAATATGTAACCATTATAGATGTAAAGAAATAATCAAAACAAATACAAAAAAAAATTCAATATTCTCCGTTCCGTGTAGGAATGTATCGAGGAGAATTGATTTTTTTTTTGACCTATCACACCTTGAAAAAAAGATAGACTAATACTTGTTTTATAATACATCCAGCCAAATTACTTAGACGATGGACTGTCACTCTCTTGTTGGTACAAAATTAATAGCAACCTTGTAAAGATATTCGTATCAAATGGAAATGGAAATGGAAATGGAAATGGAAATGAGCATATATACATAAGTTCTAATGAATATATGAAAGTAAACATATATCATGGAAACTAATGTGTCAAACTAGTAGATTATTGGGTCATCGGAACATATTTTGTCACCAATAAAGAACTTTTGGGGGCAATAACACATATATGTTTTGGCATGACCATGTGGGACACCGTGGTTATGACATAGTGATCCGTGTATTGCAAAATACACATAGACACATTCTCTTTCGAGTGAAAGGCAGAATGAGGAAAATTGCAACTGTTGACTTCTGTAGCATAAGAAACAACATTGCTATATGCCCTCTCGAATACCTAAAACTTTTGTATATAACCTACTCCTTAGCCAAGACAGGATTGAGACCATCCTAAAGCTAAGGACATAATACAAAAATATTCTATTGTTACAACAAATACAAGGTGATATTTATGGACATAAACATCCAGAATGCGGGCCATTAAAGTACTTTATGGTTATGGTTTCGACACGATGAACGCATGTCGTATTATTGTCCACATGAAATACTGCACTCCTAGCACTAGCTATACGTTTAAGGTCTCACCACCCTGATTATTTCATCAAGTCTACATGACTTTGAATGCTGGAGAATTTACATCATAAGGATTTGATGTTAATTGCATATGTATTAGGATCAATGTAAATTTTCCTATACCCCATGTGTATATATAAAATGGTCTCATAGAAGTTGTTATCAAAAGGATATGATGACATCTAGGGTATTAGTAATGCGCACCAATTTAGCCACATCTACCTGGGGTTATGCAATTATTATATGCAGTTTTTTTTCGTTTTTAGACCCACTACTTGCTCATGCGTACCAGTTGGTAACTGGATATAAGCCTGATACTTTATATTTACGCATGTTTGATTATATGTGCCAATTGCGCCCCCACAGCGCATCAAAATGGGTCCTTAAAGACGATTTGGTATATGTTGGATATGAATCCCCAACAATTATCCGCTAATTATAATATTTGACTAGTGATCTCTTTACCGCTAGATTTGCGGGTTGTCACTTTCATGAGACAGTCTTCCCGTCGTTAGGGGGAGATAGGAAAAAGGATTTTCCATGGGAACGACAGGAAGTGTCATTGAATATTCCCACTCTGTCTCATTTCGATCCCCAAAACTTCACAACGTAATGTTGAAGTCAAACGAATCAGACTCGATACCTGATACGTTTAATATTCCAAAAGTGACAAGATCACATATACGAGCTGCAAATATACTTGCAAGGTTAAAAAGTCCCCAAAAGGGGCACAACGCCATTGGAAAGTGCGTTGCAATCACACATAGTAGAGGTGTGGTTGAGGTCGTAGCTCCCAAACGGAAATGGGGGAGGCTACTTGGTTCGATAGATACTTATCTAAAGGAAGAGAAGAGTAAGGCACAACTATTTGTCATCAACCTCTCATGAGATTGTCTCTGATTAAACTATGTCTATGAATCATCACTAGAGGACGCTCTAAAGTTAATATTGATTCTAGAGATGAATATTAATCTCAAATGAACTATGAGAGCACATATGAGTCGATGGACAGATCATATATAATTATTGATGATATATTTCGCATATATTATTGTTTATGAGGTGATAGAGCACATTGACATCGAACCATGCTTAGTTGGAAAATATCAACAAAGAGAAAACTGGCCTAAATAAGCAATCCAGGAGAATCATATTATTTGACAAATGAACAGGTATTTGGTTTGGTAGTGCTAACCCACCAAGTGTAAAGCCTATAAGACATAGATAAATCATTTGTCCTAAAGCGTAATGAGAATAATTAAGTCATAATGTATGAGACTCTCCTTTGGCGCAAGGTTTCTCACAACGCCCTGGATTGAACACGAGGAGACTTACTCTCTCATGATGGATGTTATGACATCCGTATAATTTACTAGCCTAGTAGTTTCCGAAGGACTGGAAATGCAACTCATGAATGTGGTTACCACATATCTCTACGGGGATCTAGATTTATAGATATATAAAAGTGCTTGATGATATTACATTACCAAAATCAAGCAACTCTAAACCACGAAATTCGTTTGCAATAAATTGAAACACCCACTTTATAGATTAAAACAATATAAGCGGATGTGGTATACCCGCCTAATGGAATACTTGATTCGGAAAGGATATATAAGAACGATGAACTGTTCTCTTGCTTATTTATTATGGAAAACAAGTTCCAGATTTTCAAAGTAGCTCTATATGTCAATGTTATGAACATAATAGGCACTCTTGATGAAATGAGAGGAATCACAAGTTACTTGAAATCTGATTTTGAGAGGAAAGATCTTGGGAAAACTTGGTTTTGTCTAGATATTTGAGCTAGGACACCGAGTTTGTGAAATATTAATTCACCGATCGCATATGTCCAGAAAATAATCAGGCAATTTAATATGGACAAAGTGCATCCAGTTAGCACTCCCATGATCGGTCGAAGTGTTGGATATAAGGAAAGATCCATTTCGTCTAAAGGATGATGACGAAAGATGCTGGGAGCTGGAATTCCTTATCTAAGTACAATATGCGCATTATCGTACTTAACATAATACACTTGACCATATATTGTATTTCTCAGTGAACTTGTTAGCTAGATTTAGCTCAGCGCCAACGCAAAAATCATTGGAATGATATTAAATTAATCTTTTGGAACCATTGACATGGTTTATACTTTCCCTATAGAAAGAAAAATGGGATTGATAATGGAACTTCAATACCTACTTAGAATGTAAGCAGCAAAAGTACTAGCTAGCTCTTATAGAAAAACACCAAATAATGTCTTGGTATGTGTTTGTTGATATTAGGTATATGTCTGACCCATACAAATGATGTTCCCAAACTGAATAAAGAATTACCACAAGGAACACGTCGATTGCTTGGAAGTAAACTAAGCGATCCTTTGTAACTACCTCCTTGAATTAATCCAAGAATATTATTCTCCATGAGATAATAAAATAATGTATATGATTAAGGACTATCATTACATATTTTATAGGAGTTAGTAATTCTAGGTTCAACCAGTATCCTACTTGCATATATGGAAATAATGTATCATGTATCGAAGAAATGAACATAAGATACATCAGGGGTAATAGCACAAAGCATATTCTGCTTAAGTTTCTATACAATCAGCAATAAAAGACTCTCCTTTAGATTCAAGTGAATCAAGTAAGGTGTCAAAAGAATGTGACATATTTTACCAAGTCATTACCTAAAACCATATATTGGGAAACGTGTAGAAAGTAAATGGAAATGTTTTCCAAATTCCCTTGATTAATGCACGAATCAGGGGGAGTAGTAGACAAAGGGGGAGTCTACTATATTTGTGATATTGGTATGTTGTGCTCTTTCCTTCAACCAAGGTTTTATTTTTCCCATTGGATTTTGTTCCTTGGTGTAAGGTTTTAGTGAGACAACTGTTTATATATCATCATGCTTTCCTAACTCTCATGATTAAAGTACGAATCTAAGATAAAACTAGACTGAAGGAAAAGTCTATGTATTGCAAAGGAAACTGGTGCGTTGTACTCTTTCCTTCGTCATATTTTTATTTTTTCCCACTGGGTTTTATTTTGGCGTAAGGTTTTAACGAGGCAACAACTGTGCACCACCACTCCTTTAACTCGGCACAAGGGGGAGTGTTGTAGGATAAGTGTGCCATCGTCTAAAGGATATGACGATAGAGATAGAGATAGAGATAAATATATCAAAGTTAGATTAGAACTGAAATATCTTCTAACTATCTACTTGTAACTCCTCCCTATTTAAAGGGCTTATGATTAATGAGAAATATAGACTTCTTATCTCTGTCTTATTGTTATTCTCTCCATATTGTTGTTCAATTTGTTTTTCCCTTTAACAGTATATATGATATATAATAAAATAATTAAATCCAAAAATATTCAATATTGGGCTCATTTCGAAGGTATCGACAAGACGGTCATAATGATGTAACTTGTTAAAATTAAAACGTATTTTTTTAACATATTATAGTTAATATACGATTATATGTGTTAATATGATGAAAGTGTAAAATGAAAAATAGAAAATTAAACGGTATAAAGTAAACTAACTAAATAATTTTAGGGATATAAAATGTAAATATATATATATATATATATATATATATATATATATATTAAAATCCTATAAAATGGGGTTACCCACTTGCCCATCCCGACCTCTATTAAATTCAATTAAATTTTTTTATCCCAACCCCGGGATATTCCTTTAAATCCCGGGGTAACCCCGCTATTTTAAAAAAAAAATTGATAACTCCGGGATATCTCAAATCCCGGCCTTAATGGGTATTTTGGCAAAAATGGAGAGATTTTGGGCATTTTGGTAAGATACATGGTATTTTGGTAGCGACTTCCACATAAGTTTGCATCTAAGAGCCAGGTTCTTTTTTAAATTTGAGGGTGTGTACATTAGCACTCAATGCATTAGTTTCCAGAGTTTTGATTGGTAGGCCTGTATATATTTCAGGGTTCGTTGTCTACATTTTAAAGGGAAAATCTTACAATTGATAGCAGCATGAGTTTCTTAAAACCCGGGTTGACCCGGTCGGTTCAACCAGTTGAACCGGGAACCGATAAAGAGACCGGGTCAATTACGACCGGTTTTTTGGGAAATTATGGCCCGGATCGAACCGCCGGTTGAACCACCCGATTGAACCGGTTGAACCGTGACCCGGTCACCACACCGGGTCAACCAAAAAAACCGGTTTTTAAAACATTGGTTTCATCTATATAGAGTGAGATGGAAGTTAAAAGTGATGCTTGTGGTATGGTTTCTAATCAATTGGGTTCAAATTTCTAGTATATTAGGAACGCTTTATATTATTATAGATTAGAAAATTATCAATCTACCGCCTCGTTCATATATAGAGTAGTTGCTTAATTTGGTTTCAAATATATTTTTTACCATAAGGAAACGATTTTTACTTCATGAATTTAACTATTTGGAAGAAACACAAGTTCGCTCTCATATAGGTGGTCACATAGCTCTAGTAATCCCATGAGTATTTTAGTTGCAAATTTAGATTAGACTTGGTATATATCTGTGTACTAGCACTCAAAACATCCATATAGCTGCTCACAGCACTATGAGTTGTTAAGGTACAACCAAGTTAATTTGCCGTTTCTAACCTACAGGAAATATGGGAACATGCCTTTTATCACAAACAAGGTAAGGTAGGTTGAAGATGAACACCTAATAAAAATTACAGAGTGTAATCCAAGAAAATTATGAAAAGGGTGAAAGCCAATTACCTACATATATGCCAACTTCTCTCTTTTAAACATGGATTGGATAAGTAGAATATCAAAATAATTCAAAAGCATCTTGGATGTTATTTGAAACTAAAATGAGGAACATAAACTACCACTAAACTTAAATTTGTTTGCTTCAAAATCTATACAGCTCCTAGAGGATGTTGAACCTTTTTCCCTTGAATAAATGTTTGGGCATTACTAGTTTGATTCATGTATAGTTATGTTGAATAATGATTATAGAAACCTTGTTACCATTTCTGCAGAGAGCTCTTAACTTTTATTTTAGTTCTTCGACAACAACAAAATCTGATTTATACAACAGCTATGTACTGACTTTAACACAGATTCTGGCCAATCAACACACTGATTCAGAACAAACTCAAAACACGAAAAATGTTCATATGTGTCTTAGGAATCTAACGCATCTGGACTCGTCAAATTTCGAACTTTGAGGAGGGAGATCTGAGCAAAATTGGACAGGCGAGCAAAGCTGTCAACTATCATTTAAAAATTTCAAAAACTTTTCAGCATATGACTGGGATTAATATATACCTGATTAACATTCAAAGCTATATTTTACATACTACATGTCTTCTCCTGGCAACATTAGTTTTACAGTTTGCAGAAGTTGCTACCTTGCAATAATTATGACATCATATTGTGGAATTCACAAGCTTGTAAGATATCCTATTCCACTCCAAGCCATGTATGTCGCACATGCTGCACTGCATTTCCTAGTTAGTACTTCACTGTAATTTCACTTTTCTTCTGCCTCTTTTCTTTTATGAATCTTCTATTGTGCTGAGTTGTCATCTATTATAATAATTGCCTATGAGAAATCTGATTCTTGTTGAAAGCTTTTTTTATGTGTAAGTATTATAATTCCCGTGGTTTTCCTTATTCCTTTTGTATTTAATTAGGGGCCAAGATGGATAATAGTTGGATGTCGTTACCAAGAATGACTATTGAGTACCAGAAAGCCTTGGAAGAATTTCTTGGTCTTATGTTTTCTAATGAATGTTTAGGAAGGCAAATGTTATGTCCATGCATTAAATGCAGTAATGAGGCATGGGTTAATCATGAGGAGGCTAGAATGCATTTGATATGCGATGGATTTTTAAGAGGTTATAGATTTGGTCCTTCTACTTCCCAACCCTCTCGTCCTACTTTGGATACACTCGATGACATGCAAGGATTGGTGCCCGATGCCTTTGGTATCTTAGATGAAAACATATTTGAAGATGAAATAGACATAGAAGATGAAGAACCAGATGAGCCGAATGCAGAAGCAAAAAAGTTTTATAAACTATTGGAAGATGCAGAGAAAGAATTATATCCCGGGTGTGAAAAGTTCTCTGTACATTCATTTATCGTAAGACTATTTCATAGCAAGTGCATAGGAAAATGCAATGACCAAGGTTTCACCATGATGCTTGATACATTGCAGGAGGCATTCCCAAATGCTTCTATTCCCAAGTCCTTGTATGAAATGAAGAAGATTATAAAGGATTTGGGACTTAGTTATGAGAGAATTGATGCATGCCCTAATGACTGTATGTTATACCGAAACGAAAACAATAAGAAGACTGAATGTGATATTTGTCACACATCAAGGTATCAACAAGGCGAAAATGAACTCGAGGATAAGTCAACTACATCCCATTAGCCTAAGAAGATTGCGACAAAAAATTTACGCTATTTTCCACTCAAACCAAGGTTGCAAAGGCTATATTTGTCTTCCAAAACTGTAGTCTCCATGAGATGGCATGAGGAGGGTTGCACTAAAGATGGTTGCTTGAGACATCCTGCAGATTCCCCGGCTTGGAAAACATTTGATTTCCAATATCCTGATTTTGCCAAGGAGCCTCGCAATGTTAGACTTGGTTTAACAAGCAATGGGTTTAATCCTTTTAGGACCATGAGTGTTTCTCATAGTACATGGCCTGTGGTTTTAATGCCATATAACTTAATGAGCAAATAAATTCTAAGCCTAAGAGAGTTCATGTGGATCAATGGAAGAACCTTATCAAGAATTGGAACAAAGAAGAGGCTAAGGTATGTTATTTAGGCTTTTGAAGCCTATTATTATTATGGTTATAGGTTTCACGGTTTCATATAGCTTATAGCCTTGTATGTTATTTTCAGAAAATAAGTGAAAGAAATAAGACTAATAGGGCATAAAAGAAGATGATGCAAATTACAGGGAAAAGAAGTTATGCTCGAGTTCGTGAAGAATTAAATGTACTTATTCTTTATAATGTAGTTATTCATATAGCTAATGTAATATAGGTATATGTACTTAAAAAAACATTTGGGTTGTTATAGGAATCTTTGTCGGGACGTGAACCTAGTCGAATGGAGATGTTTGTTGCATGTTTCTCTAAAAATGGCACCACCAAAAATGTGGAAGCTGCAAATGCTATTGTATGTTATATTTTTAATTTGTTGACTACATATGCAAGTTTTACTTGAGCTTTAGATTAGTTTTCACAAGCTTTACAATTTTTTAGTGATAATTTATTTTGATTATAGGAACAAATGTTAGACCTCAACTTTCAACTTCCTGAGGGTTCATTTGATGAGTCGGGGCCTGATGATGTATTTTCAAAAGTGATGGAAAAAGACAAACATGGCAGCGCGCGCATGTACGGGCTAGGTGTTCGAGCTTCAGATGTATGTGGTGTCTTGCCGAGTCGCTCTGCGTGTTATAGGGAGAGCATGTTATGGAAAATAGCATATAAAGATATTAGTATTGAAGTAGCTGAGTTGAAAGATATGATATTAGAGATGCGAGGCTCAAATGAAAATACTTCTAGTGCTTCAAAGGATCCTGTGACATCAGTAGGTCGTCCTAAAGCAGCCACCAAACTTCAACCTCTAAAGGTACGTGTCATATTAGAAATATATTGAGTGAAATTGTGAATGCTGAGTTACTTGATAATCCTATCTGCTTACAAGACCACATATGAGCCAAATTAACATAAATAATCAAATTATAAGGTGCATGACTATTACGAATTTCAGTAGGAAATCAAATTAAAATTGGGTATGACCTCATTGGATTTTAAATGACCTATTGACTACTTCTGTTACAAGCTACACGAGGGTTGTGGTTGGGAGTATTAAGGGGTAGGGAATGGGAATGTGAATGATTAGGGGTGCTTGGTTTGGTGTTTAGATTGTATCATTCAAACAGATAAAGAAACCTCATATGAATATAATATTTAGAAGAGTATTTAAATAGCATAACAATTGTCTGGTAGAGTCCAACAACCCAGAAAAGGACAAAACTTACATGCCACAAGCAGCGTGTAAGACAAATACTATGTTCATCTGCTTTCAGTCCTAGTTAATTAGCCAACAGATTGAGAAGGAGACTATGTTCATCTGATGATGTCTAGGTGTCTTCATCAATACCATTAATGTTTTCCTTTGAATCCATAAGTTGAGACAGTCTTTCTGCTATGTTTGAATGACCTGTGAATGTGTTAACAATGATTTGAGGAACACTTGATATATGCAAAAGATTAATTCACAAAAGATTCAACAACAATACCCCAAGATTCATATCTAACTTTAATTTTATGAGTCTTCAGACTCAACAGAATTTCCCTAATTTGAGTCCTGCATCCCATCTTACCACTCTCGACAATGAAAGAAATTCTATCGAAAAGCTTCATCCTAAAGGTCAAAGAAAAGCTGAATAATCATAGTGGTATCCAATAGGTTTAGAATGGTATTAAACGATATCAAAAGGTAATATAACACCCTATCACTCCAACTCACAAAACACATATTAACTTTATCATTGCCCCATATGCACTGACAACCATTCTATTGATGTTGCATGCCAAGTCTTACCATGCTCGCACAATTGGACAACAAAAATTAACATATGAACTGTTATATGCTAAAGGGTCATAAAAGACAATAGCCATCAAATTATACAGTTGTCCACAAAATGCATAGACTCAAAGTTAAGTGAGTAATATATTCATCTCGGTCTAGGGATACAAGTAAAACAAGCAAGGTAAATAATGCAAACTTGTCATTGCTAGCTGATCTTGGTGGTTTGATGGTGAACAATATTTGTTGAGTCTGTGTTTTTTGCGAAATGGGGATGGTTGAGGAGGTAATAACTTCTTTAGATGGCTAAGTTTTCAAGGGTGCTGTTTTTTTTATAAATATAAATGCCTCTAAAACTCACCTTAATAGAAACATGACTTCAAACAGAAACATGTATGCAATTCCAATCCTTCCTTCCTTCCTATTATATCATATGTACATACACCACTTCCACCCATCATAACATCTCATATGATCCAACCTTCTTCACCATGGACCAGAAACTGTCTTTCTTAAACGCTGTCGTTTTGTTCCAGGTTGCATATTCATCATTTCCATAACCTGCTATCATCAAACCCCATTTCAGGACTATTTCTTCTATTGAAAAGCTTTCAACTTTCAATTCACAAAATTATGAAGGGTATTATTCACATAAAACATGAATATTATACAGTGAAGGATAAGAAGCATAATGAAGACAAAGCTATCAATCCTATGTTAGAAGTTGTTTCCATGTCTTTGTAATATGCATATGAATATTGATTCATCATTATATAAACTATACATGTATATTATACAGTGAAGGATAAGAAGCATACCTGATTTTTCTGCATTTCAATCATGTCTGCCTGCAACATCAATTAGAGTTATATCAAACCAAAGTTGTAATTTACAATTACACAAAGTTTCATGATTTCCTATTTTTTACCCATTTTGACCAATAACTTGTTGATCTTGTAACATTGAGTTTATCCTTACCATAACCCTTTCGTGAACATTTCAGAAACCTTTCATAAACGGGTATCCACGTCACTAAATGTTATAAGATCAACAGATTGACAATCAAAATTGAAATAACTTCTTTAGATGGCTAAGTTCACTAAATGTGCTGTTTTTGTAGGTTGGGGATGTTGTTCATCTTACGAGTATTATAAATTCCATGGAGATTGTGGCAAGAGGACGAGTCGGGAGCTTAGATCCAGATGAATTGGTTGGTGGCGAGGAGATTGGTCCAAATTGGTGTGAGGTACATGTTCTAGTTGCTATTAAAAAGCGGGAACGTTTGGTCAGGCCATATGGATTGTTTATTACAGTTGAAGATGCTATTGGAGCAACGATCGCATGGCCCTTTGGTATGTTAATCTTTTAAAATTTGTGAGATTTAATATTTATAGATTTTTTTATCATGCAACTTTAAGCTCATATATGTGTTATTTAATTGTAGGTGGTTCATGACGAAGATTGATATCTCTCGTTCATAGGGGACAATAAGATTTTTTGTATTTCAATAATTGTTGATTGGTACTTAGTTTTGTAATGATACAACTTTGTGGTGGGATACATAGCTTAATTCGTAGTAGGTACTCATATAAGTACTTGTACGACATTGAATTTTGTCCTATCGAATCAATTCGTAAAACTTTCATATATGTTTTTAAATGCAATATTACAGAAAGATTTTATAATTGCATCAATCATCCCATATTATAGTCTTTTATGATGCTTTTAGTGTGGCTTATTATAGTCTATTAGGATACTTTTTAGTGTTATTTAGTTCATTTATTAGGACACGTATTTTGGTACTATATAAATGTTTTGGCGACATCGAATTTCGTCCTATAAAACCAATTTTTGGGACGCTCATATTTGTTCTTAAATCTAAATATTTTGTGACAACATAAAGCGTCCTATATTATAGTCTATTAGGACACTTTTTAGTGTTACTTAATCCATTTTATAGGACTACTGAATTTGTATTATAATCGTAAAACTTATTAGGACGCTCAAATTCATCCTACTAACCTAATACAACGCCTTTAGAGGGGACACATATGTTTTTTGTCCTATAAACTTAAAAGTCCTATTAAGTACCCTATTAGGACACTAATGAGGGTCCTACAAACCCCTTTTTATTGTAGTGTACGATTGTAATACGGGTATTTTAATTAAATTCCCTTTATCTTTAAGTTTTAAATTCAATTTAAATTTATCCAACTAAATGTAACATTTTTATTTAAATGTAATATGATAAAGTTAATAAATATAATCGTACTCGTGCAATGCAGCGAGATACATAATGATTTTAATGTTTCCTTTTATTTTTTGTCGATTTACGGTACGATTTTGGATGGTTTTAAGAGACTGATAATGATTTTTTTTAAATTTGTTTATTTTAGGCTTAATAATATAATGCCTTTTATATAATTTTTTTTAAGTATTTTGTTAGAATTCAATGATTATCTTATATATTTTAAATTTTTTATATTTAAATTGAGATGTTTATCCTGTTTTGATTATGTTTATTAGTTAGTTATAAATTCAAACATATAACTTTAGAAATTTGTACTCATACATATTACTTGTAATCTTGAATATTAGATAATGTGTATCAATAAACAATACTTAATGCATAAAAAACTTGTTTTTTTAAAGTTTTTTCGATATTTTAATAATAATGTAATTTATTTTAAATTTAATAATATAATGCTTTTTTAAATAAACATTAAATATTCTGTTATATTTTAGATTTTTTATATTTAAAATTTGATTTTTATCCAGTATTTAATTATGCATGGAGTTATTTTAGGGATTGAAGTGGGAAATGATTTTAGTGAGTTAAAGTGGTTAAAGATAAGGATTGAAAGTTAATAAATAACATTTAATGTAGTACATAAAACTTTAATGATTGTTTTTAAGAGATTTTAAGTAATTAACATTAAATAACGATACATTAACCTTTAGCAATTGTTTTAATAGTTTTTTTTATATGTGCTTTATAATATAGTATAGAAGTTTAATAATAATGTAATTTATTTTAGATTTAATAATATAATGTTTTTTTAAAATAAACATTAAATATTCTGTTAGATTTTTTTAATTATATTTTAGATTTTTTATATTTAAAATTTGAATTTTATCCTTTATTTAATTATGCAGGGGAGTGGTTTTAAGGATTAAATGAGAAGTGATTTTAGGGGAGTTAAATTGGTTTGAGATAACGATTGAAAATTAATAAATAACATTAAATGTAGTATATAAATCTTTAATGATTGTTTTTAAGTAATTAACATTAAATAACGGTACATTAACCTTTAGCAATTGTTTTTAATTGTTTTTTTATACGTGCTTTATAATATAGTAGGTATAGAAGTTTAATAATAATGTAATTTATTTTATATTTAATAATATAATGTTTTTTTTAAATAAACATTAAATATTCTGTTAGATTTTCTTAATTATATTTTAGATTTTTTATATTTAAAATTTGATTTTTATCCTTTATTTAATTATGTAGGGGAGTGATTTTAGGGGATTAAAATGAGGAGTGATTTTAGGGGAGTTAAAGTGGTTAGAGATAACGATTAAAAATTAATAGTATATTAAGCTTTAATGATTGTTTTTAAGAGATTTCAAGTAATCTATACTATATTATAAAGATGACATAAAAAACTCTTAATTACAACTCACTAAGCTTTATGTACTATCATTTAAAGCTATCTACTTAAAATCTCTTAAAAATAACTACTAAAGCCTAATGTATTACCTATAAAGCTTTTAACCCTAATTAATATATTTCATCTTTATCCCCCAAAATCTTTATCTCTAATCCCCAAACCCTAAAGTTATGAAATTTGAATTCTGATAAACATAATCAAAACAGGATGAACATCTCAATTTAAATATAAAAAATTTAAAATATATAAGATAATTAATGAATTTTAACAAAATACTTAATTTTTTTATATAAAAAACATTATATTGTTAAGCCTAAATTAAACAAATTTATATATAAAAAAACCATTATCACTCAATAAAAATCATCCAAAATCGTACTGTAAATCAATAAAAAACAAAAAATAAAAATAAACATTAAAATCGTGATGTATTAAGCATTATGTACTATTATTTAATGTTAATCTAATTAAAATCTCTTAAAAACAATTAATGAAGCAATATGTACTACTTTTAAATGCTTTTAACCGTAATTAATAAATTTCATCCTTATCCCCCAAAATCCTTATCTCTAATCCCCAAATCCTAAAATTATGAAATTTGAATTCTGATAAATATAATCAAAACAGGATAAACATCTCAATTAAAATATAAAAAATTTAAAATATATAAGATAATTAATGAATTTTAACAAACTACTTAATTTTTTTTATATAAAAAACATTATATTGTTAAGCCTAAATTAAACAAATTTATATATAAAAAAAACCATTATCACTCAATAAAAATCATCCAAAATCGTACTGTAAATCAATAAAAAACAAAAAATAAAAATAAACATTAAAATCGTGATGTATCTCGCTGCATTGCGCGAGTACGCTTCTAGTTAACATTAAATAACGGTACATTATGTTTTAAAAATTGTTTTTAAGAGTTTTTTATATGTACTTTATAATATAGTATAGATATATGTAATCAAAATAAAAGAGAATATGTTTAGAATATTTTTTTTAAAGAATAAAATAAAGTAATACATTGAAAAGGATATAGAAAACAGAGAAAACCCTTTCTCATATACTACACATGCCTCCTGTTCAACCACATATGCTCAGGGGGCGGATTCAATGTCCAAGGGGTGGGGGGAAGGGGCTGTTGGAAAATTTTAGTAAAAATTGTGATTTTTTACTAACTTTGGACACAAATAAATACATGTATATGTATTGTATATATCTAACTCTTTGTGGGTTTATGTTCTCCTATATGAGAGCTTCAAAACGATATATTATGTGTCCAAAACGGAATATGTGTGAATGAGATATCGATGCTCAAAGTTGAGTGTTTGGGATGAAAATTGGCAAAACCAAATGGGTGTGGAACTTGTCCCACATAGGAAGGAAGACCAAAAATTTTAGTGGTTTATAACTAAAAATGTGGGAGGGACTTTCAAGTCGCGACATTCACTGGTTTTTTGTAACTCCTTTATACTCATTATTGAAATGATTAATAGGATTAATTAACATTAATCCTTCGGTTTTCAATTGATTAGTATAAATAGAGGAGTATGTTTCAGTCCAAAACAACAACAATCTTGAACACATAGCTTTCTCTATTCTCTCGAGCATACAAGGTTTCTCCGGCGATTTTTTCAGGCAAGTTTTATATCCGGCAGTACGCTGCTTCTGCTGTTGTACCCTGGGAACAGACGGCAAATCTGTTTAAGGGAATCGTGTTCAACACGAGCCTCAGCATCGATTGCTTCGATATACGGTTTATTCGTTTTACGATTTCTGTTCATTCCCTTTCTATTTGATTTGTTTTAATCATTGGTTGATTAAATTTTGTTATTCAATATTTGTAATTATATATATTATTGAAATATATATCCGCATACTAACAGGGGCGAAGGCCCCCTACTAAAAAAAATTCCCTCATTTTTTTAGTTTAAAAATAATTATTTTTTTTACTTTCTACTATAAGTCCCCTACTGATTTCTTACGTGTGCCCCCACCATCTACAAAAGTCTCTCGAAATCAACCAAAAACCCAAAAAAGACTCGAAATCAACAAAAAAAAACGAAAAGTCTATCGAGATCGACAAAAAAAAACTTAAAAATCTCTTGAAATCAACCCGAAAACTTTAAAAATCCCTCAACAAGGTGGAATTACGCTTAAAAACATATCGATCGACTTTACGGGCCTTTAATCTACCTTAAATGTGCCCCCACTAGGCAGAAATCTTGGATCTGCCACTGCATATGCTCGATGCCCTTTTATATCCATCAATCTTGTAGGAATTAGTATGAAATCTTGATGTTTAGGTGGGGTTTAAAATAGTTATTTGATAGGTATTCTCTGCCTTTCTACAATATTCATCACTATCTTCTTCTTTTTTAAATACAATGCATTTCTCAGTAAACTTTTATGGAAAAAAGGGAAAAGATAGTGAAGACATTTAGGGGTTGTTTGTTTATCTTTTAATGGTTCCAATTAAGAGGAAACATTTGAATCGTTAAGAGTTGAATCTTGTTTGGCAAAAAGAATGTTTGCCTCTTAATGGTTCCAAAACTCTCTGAATGATTTTGTATCTTAGGTCTCCCCTTAACCATTAAGCACCCTGATTTCATTATGAACAATTATCAAACAACCATATTTTATTTTGCACTGTTTCATAAGAGTTTCTTAATCATTCTGACCACTTAATCATTCTGCACCAAACCATTCAGCAACTGCCATACAACCTCTTAGAGCATCTCCAACAACTATGCTAAAATAGAAAAAAAGTGAGATTTTTGCATTTTTTTTGCTCCAACAGCTATGTTATACCATATGCTAAAATAGAGAAAATAAAAGAGAGAGTCAAAATCTCCACATTTGGAGAAATCTCTAAAACTCCTATTTAAGAGAGAGAAATTGTAACACCCTGAATTTTTATCGTAATTGGAGAAGAGTGTTGAATTGGGTGAATCGGTAAAGGAAGAAACACATATGGTTGTCTCGGCCATAGTGCCATGTGGTTGTGACATTGTCACAATAGCACCAATGGTACTAAGAGTATGGTCGTCTCGATTATAGTGTCATGCAGTTGTGACATATTTCACAATAGCAACGGAGATTACCAAGTGGTTGGTCGTTCCAATGAATGTGCCATGTAATTATGTCAATGGTGTAACACCCGTAATTTTTGGGTAAGTATTATTTCGAGTTAGTATAAGAATCAATCTTTTGAGAGAAATAAAGGAAATGGGATTTTGGGTTACGAGAACAACGGTTCTTTCCGGAGCAAAAACGGAGCTAAAACGAAGAAGTTATGGCCAAAACAGTGGTTGGTACAAGTTCAGCTAAAGTGCCTAGCGAGAGTTACATGTGTCACTTTAGCTTGGCACTATCGCTGAGAGTATAAAACTCTCGGTACATATAGCGTGAGAGTGCCTAGCGAAAGTGACATATGTCACTTTAGCCAGGCACCTTCAAGAAATTTGGAGTTTTCTAGGTTTTAACCAAAATCTAAGTGGTTTATGGAAGTTTTGACCTTGAAGATTCAAGTTTTTCAAAGGATCTCGAAGTGGGGTAAAATCTATATTTAGCCTAAATCTAGCAATGTGAGTTCAAATTGATTTGTGAAAACGATGTACATGCCAAAATGTTTATTTTGAAGTGTTTGTGTTTTACATTAAATTGTTAACTGCTGATAAGTTTTGGTTATTGGGATATATTTAACTTTATAAACTTATGTAACACACATCTTTGTGATTTTTGGGCATTTTGGTAAATAAATCATTTTGATGTATTTCTTTGACGATGTAATATATAAATGGGGGTCATTTCATGTAATTGTCCATTTGGTGCATACGATTTTATAAACCGTTGGAAAATGCATATCATTGAACTATGGGTCGTTTTGGCAACACGAAGAGAAAGAGTTCATTTGGAAAACATTTTGTTTCAACCAATGAGAAGTTTTGGGTTAATTACCTTTTTGGTCGTGGTGTTTGCATAATTGTTAGTCAAACGTATTTCGATGTCTCTATTGGCTTTCATTGAGTATTTACGTAAATTGTTGGGCCTTTGTCTCGGTTTTGACTAAATTGAGTCTTGAGGACGTTTGTCCGTATTAATAACCGTTATGGGGTTTTGAGTATGATGGCACATTTTCGTGTCATTGGAGAGTTACATGTTTTGGGAGCTTTAGTCTTTCAATTGGAGTCATGTAACGTTAGACAGTGTTGTAATGGATCCATAGGCACGTAAGTCTGTCTGTTTTGTAAGGCCTGAGATTTTGGTTACATTTAGTGACCGCTTGGGTTTGCTAGCGAGTAGGCAATAGGTGGCTCGAGCCGCTGAGTTGAAACTCGTCTAGATTGAATAAACATCCATGTCGGTAAGACCTTGGGGTGGAACTCGACGGAGTATGGCAAGAGGCAACAAACGGTCTGAGGATTGTGATGTCTGGTATGGCATGGGAACTAGGACCAGGATATGTGGTGAAATCCAATAACATCACGGGTGACCCCATTCACGTGTTCTCGCCACCCAAGATGGAAACATTTAGATGACATGCGAGGAAGTTGTATGGGCGGCCTACTTGCGTGTTCCTCTATTCTCAATGTATACGGGTCTCTCTGTCGTAGATCTGTGGTATTTTTTAAATGTTAATGTCATATTTTAACAACTTTGGTTTGTGTGGTCGACGATAAATGATGACCTTAATATTGGGTTTTCCCCACGTATATTAAGGTTTGAATGGAATGCGTCATTTTCACGTTTCGGTATTTGATTTCGTCCATTTTATGGTCGTCTGAGTTTTGGATCTAATGTCCGTGTTCACGGCAATATTTATTTATATAGATTTTCATCTATGGTTTATGAGTTGTGTATCATGTTCCACCCGTATTGGGTATTTCGAGGTATAACATTTTTACCCACGTTTTATAAAATTGGGAGTCCTCTCTCTATTCTCATTTTCAGCAAGTTTTGGGTTAAATCTAAGTTTACGAAAGAACGTTTTATATTGGGATCTTAGTCTGTAAAATTGTTTGGTTTGGTTAACGATTAACTCGATGTCTCTTTCGTTTAAAATGCATATTTATTGGTAAACGAGTCATTTTCATAAGCGGATCATATCATTTTAAAAGATTATGATTTTAATGGCATTCTTCTTTCTTTAAACGATTCATTTATATATGTTGAAAACTCTTGAGCTCACTAGGCGTTAAGTCTAACCTTTTTATTTGTCGGCATGTGCATCAGTATCCAGTTGGGGGTTTGGATTCTAGCAATTCTATGAAGAGTTGAGCCTTAACTTTGTGCAAGTGTAAGTAGTTGGTGAAGTCTTCCGCAGTTTGGAGATAGTGACTATTATGAGGTTTTTGTAGCACCTGTCCTTATTATAGACTGTATGTATAGAATGAAATGTGTGTATTGAGGTTAAATAATAAATTGTGATTGGAGATGTATCATTTATCGATGTATTTAGAAAATTTTAAATTAGTTGCTACTTCCAGAATTGAGGGTGTTACAGAAATAATATTAGATTCTTTTTCACCAATAGGAGACATTGAAGTTGTGTGTTTAGGAGAGAGAAATAATATTTTATTAAATGTATTTAATATTTTAATAATATAATTAATGATAGATATACTAAAATAGAGTAGCCGTTAGAGTTGAATGTAAATTTTTTTAGAGATTTTAACTTTTTATACTTTATTTTAGAAAAATTATAGCATAACTGTTGAAAATGATGTTAGAGACTCGTTATTTCAAAAGTAAAATTAATTGTTTAGGTTCCAAAATCCAAAGTATGCAGCAGAGTCATCATTTCATTCTTTATTAAAAGACACTTTTTTATAATTAAAAAAGGGGGTGCTATTTGCACCAAATAGTGACCTTTTTGTTTTCCGATTCAATCATAAAGGTACAAATAATCAAATCAAATCAAATCATTATTATTATTATTATTATCTTTATCTTTTTATATATATATATGTATATATGTGTGTGTGTTTTGATTTTATAAATTTATAAAATTTGTAACTTTTGATTTTATTTTATTCTATAAATTTGTAACTTTTGATTTTGTCATAACTTTATAAAATATATTTTTCTTTTTGTAACAATTACATTTTATCATAACTTTGTAAAATGTATTTTTATTTTAGGGATCAATTCCGTAACAAACGTCAAACGTTAGGGACAAAATCTGTAATTTACTCTGTAAGACTCAAGTTTTTTTTAAAAAAACATATAATTATTTTTACCCGAATTGAAACGTAAATAAAAATGACAACTAAAGATAGTTAAGGGTTAAAATTATCATTAACCTAAACTCTTTATACATACATATATATATATATATATATATATATATATATATATATATATATTAATATATTACACATGGCTTAAGTTCGCGTGAGACCAAACAGTTTCTGTGAGACTGGTGAGACCAAACTTTAAAGTATGAAACTTCACACCAAAAATCTGTGAATGTAAAAAAAATCAAACTTTTCATAGGGAAAACACCGTAAATGTTACGTTCACGGTGTTTTTCGCTGTGAATGTTCGTTTTTTTTACCTTCACAGCGTCTTCACTGTGAAGATTCGGATATACCTTCACAGCGTCTTCACTGTGAAGATTCAGATATACCTTCACAGGCTTTTATCTGTGAAAGTTTGATTTTTTTTAACTTGGTTTAGGTTTTTTTACCTTCATAGTGTTTTTTAACTTGCCAGTGGGACGTACTTGCCGCTTAGGTCCACTCCTCCAATGTGGTATGAACATGTTGTTTTTACAATAGGGTACGTTAATGGTAACCATGATGTGAAATTAGATATGGCAGAAGGATATCCGTTTCCGTAAATTGTATCACTTTTTTTTCCATCACAGTTATCGGTGTGCTGCTGGATGGGCTACCCCGTATTCAGAGTGAATAAAGAACTATATGAAGTTTTTACGTGTTAATTGTACTACGGATAATGTTATTTTAGAATAATCGAATGTAATATAGATTATTTTATGTTCTATTTATATGTTAAATCGCAATATTTATGTTTTATTTTTATAATTATATAATTAAAAAAGTTAGTAATATTTATATTTATAAATATTTATTTCTTTTCAAATCAAAACAAAAATATATAATAAAAAGAAAAAAAAAAGAAAAAAGACAATAAAATGACAAAAAAACAAAAAAAACCAAAAAACCATAATCATTTTTCAATGATTTTACTGTATTTAGCAAAAAACAAAAGTGCATTTAGCCCTCCCCTTAAAAAAAAAGTAAGTTATAAATATATTAATATTTTTAAGATAAAATAATTCATATATAGCATCAGGTTCATGATAAGTGGACAAACTATCTTCACGTTTATTACGTTAATAATTTTGTACTGGACAAACTATTTTAGATTCTTGTTTATTATTACTTTAATCATTAGTTGAATGTAATCGCTTGAATGGTTCTTCACCACTTAGTTTTCATTATTGATGCATTTGAATGCTTGGTTAATTATGGGTTGTTTGTTTTTTTCAAAAAACCTTTTAATGACTCTTAAGTCTGATTCGTTCAGACATTTTTACACACCACCTCTTATTAATCATAACTAAAATAAGATTTCAGACATTAGACCTCTTAATAAACAAACGGCACCTTAGCCTTTCAAATATCATAATAATGTCTTCTTAGGGTTTGGGAGGATGTTACATAAATAAATTAAAAAACTTGATTGCTAGATACTATAATTAATATCATCATGGTATTGACAAAATTACCAACAATTCAGATTTGGTAGTTATCATGTAATTGGTAATCGTTGGTAACATATTGGTGAGTTTGGTTTGCTACAATTTACACACCGCTAGTTAAAATGGTTAGGGGATTGCATTTTTTTTTTGTTGAGTAATCGTGATTTCTGGTCAGCTTACATGCATGCAATCGATCCCTCGGGCGATCATGAACAACCTTGACTCAGGGCCGTGCCTGGGGGAGGGCAGGACCCACAAGAAATAGGGGCCTAATTTTTTTTGTATATACTATATAGTATATATAGTAGTAGTTAAAAAAATTAGTAAATAAAAGAGACACAAATTTTTTAAGTATCTAATAAGGTCACCAAAAAGAATTTAACATTATATTAAGGGTCCAAACATGTATTAGTTAATTAAATTGAAGAATAAAATATGTAAACGGTTCATTGATCGTTCATTTTATAATATTGTTTATTTACTTATTGTTTCTCTAAGTTTTTTTTATTCAGTACTAACATATAAAACTACTTTGTCCAACAAACCTTGATATATTTTCCATCATTCATCTTTTACTAACTCTTTTGATTATTCCATCTGTACAGTGAATATATTTTCTATCATTCATCTTTTACTAACTCTTTTGATTATTCCATCTGTACAGTGGATATATTTTCTATCATTCATCTTTTACTAACTCTTTTGATTATTCCATCTGTACAGTGGCAGATCCACGATGTTTGCCCGGTGGGGGCACCTTTAAGGTAGATTAAAGGCCCGCAAAATCGTTTGATGTGTTTTTAGCATAATTCCACAATTTCGAGGGATTTTTTAAAGTTTTTTGGTTGATTTCGAGGGATTTTAAAGTATTTTTTTTATCGATTTCGAGGGACTTTTTCGGTTTTTTGGTTGATTTCGAGGGACTTTTTCGGTTGGTGGGGGCACAGACGGAAAATTACTTGGAGGAACTATGATAAGAAGTTTAAAAAATGATTTTTAACTTAGGTAAAAATCTTTTCTTAATGGGGGCTCACCCCCCTCACCCCACCTTTTACATGCTACATCCACCCTTACATTTGCATGAATTCTATTTTTGTATCAGAATATAGTAGCTTTCTTGTTATTAACCAAGAAAACTCATACATTTTGAAATTTTTTCACCAACAAAACGAGACGATCCTACTTAGATTTCAAAAACTACCCTTGTTTTTCATACAATATTGACTCATATCTCTAAAATAAGAATAAGATCTAAAACTATTATCAACATGAACTTTATATTCTAAGATTGATGGTTAATAAAAAGTTTGTTTTAACCCTAAATTAAATTTTAATTGGTGATGAAATCATTAACATGAGATGACATGGAAACTCTAACCCAACATGATGTCAATCTATATATTAAAGGTATATCATATGATGTGTTTAATGGTAGAACAAATTTAATCTAGAACTAATTTTTGATTGCTATGTAAAAATGATATGATAAATAATATTAATCTAGAACTAATTTTTGATTACGTCTAGGAATACTCGGAAAACGGTTTTATATGAAATATTAGTATTTTCTAAATTCGTTTTAATCTAATGATAAAAACAACATATTGAAATTTTTATCGTACTTATCGAGGGCCCATTCTCACATGTCGCCCAGGGCCTATAGAATCTCAGAAACAGGTCTGCCTTGACTCATTGCAGGTTAACCTTTACAGTGACAAGGGTTTTGACAACGCTGAACTCGAACTCGAGGAAGATGAAATTTTCACTACAACCCCTGAGTATTAACGTGTGTGTCACAACCCAAGTGGTTGCCAGTTGCATTTAATATTAGAGGTAGGAGGTTTTTTTTTTTGGAAAATCTAAAAATAAAAAAACATTTCTTTTAATTATCATCATGAGGTTAGCAATTAAAATAATATACATGTTAAGTCGGAATTACAAAACCATGTTATTGTCACGACAATATAATGATGAATTGGTTATTAGATTAATTCAAATTTATCAAATTGTACTGCATTCAAACTACTTTTACATTCCAATTCATCAAAGTACTAATTAAATTGAATTCGTGGTTTGGTTTTGGTTTGAATTCAAATAAACCAATATTTGAATTTGGTTCATAGGTTCCAATAACTCGAATTCATATCAAACAACTTAAAATCGATTAAAAAAAACTGAATTAAAATAAAATCCAACTATAAAGGTAAACCTATGAACATTCAAACGAATTAACTAACTTTCTTTTGAAAACTTACATTTTTTATAATCAAACGAATTGAACGTGAATTTCGATTAATGACAAAAAAAAAAAATTAAGTGTTGTAGTTTTTTTCTTCTAAATTAATAATGGAATCATTAAAAATTCATTGTTTATAATATATCAATTTGGCACTTCTTCCATACATTATATTGTTCTTAATCAAAGGGTAGTGAAACCCTAGCTATATTTTATTTGAATAAATCATTATACACCAATCTGCAATCAACAAATTAAATCTTACAATTCTTTTAGAATAGAGGCTCTCAATACTCCCTCATCAGTTACAAATCCTTGGGGAATATGACCTACAATATCTTGAATCACCATGTCATTTATGATTGAAACACTTGCATGACGAACCCCAATCTCTAAATTTTTCATTGCATCCATCAGTCTTGCTACCGGATGATTCACATCGGGTGATTGTACACGAATCACAGCTTCTGATCCAATTATCTTCACCTCCACTTCACTTTCATGTCCCCTGCAGTTTGTTGACAAAAGGGTTTTGGTCCCGGATGGTGCGCCATCGTCCACATCGATACGCAAGCTCTCAGCTTTCTCGGTTAAAGTTTCGATCTTGGACTTGAGTTCACCGATGTAAGTGACGGCATCCGCGAGTAACGAAGCTTTGTCCATCTTCGAAACGTATGGAACCACACTTCTAAGTGCATAGAATCTTTGGTTTAGCTTCTCCCTTCTTTGTCTTTCCATGTCAACAAATTTAGGGTTTACCTGATCATGATCACTTGCGGTGTTGTTCATCGTCTTTCGACACTTTTTCTTCGACATGGTGTCCCTAGTCGAAGTAGAAGCGTTTCCAACACCGAGTAGCAACGAGTCTTCTGTCGAAGACTTGTACATCACTGTCTTTCTTTTACCTTCTTCATCAAGTCCAAATTGCTGGACTTGATGAAGAAGGTTTCCATTTATAGTAAGGTTATTTTCAGAACTGAAAAGAGACTTGGCTAGAGGGATCAAACCCAAATTCTCTTTCAATACATTCATGGAACCGAACTCAACAACACCCCAAGAAGTTGCAATGCAAACCAAGGTTTTGATCCCATGTAAATAAACCTCTTTAGCTCTCTGGCTACCGTTCATTAGCAACTCGTCGTCACCGGCTAACCACACCGAAGCACCGGAACCGAATGTCCCGCCAACGATGTCTTCTCCGAGAACAAACGATTTTAGGACCGATGCCATGATGAATTCAGAAATTGTGTGATCAAGTTGATCATGCCCTTGATGATCAAGATTTGTGAAATTAGATTGGTGGTGATGTTTGTTGGAGATTGTTTGAGTGATAAAGTTATTGGGACCTTTGAAATAGTAATCGCCAAAGGAAAGAAGAAGGTGGGGATTGTTGTTTTTAGTGGATGCTTGCCAAAAGATGGTGTAATCCCACCATTCTTGACAGCTTTCCACCATGTATTTTAGTCGTTCTTGAATTAAAGATGGAGTTTCTTGAAACAACATTGGTATTGTTGATGATCCAAAAGTCATTGTTTCCTCCATGACATATATATATATATATATATAGCTTCTGTTGATTGTATTATATATATATATATATAGAGAGAGAGAGAGAGAGAGAGAGGGTGGGGGGGGGGGGGTGGGGGGGGGTCACCTGTGCAAGAAGACAGTCTTAGGTATTATGCATGCAAACGAAGAATTTATAAATAGAAAGAAGACGTGTGGGGTCATCCGTACTCCTATGGTTGAAATCGATCATAGAAATATAAAACTGAAAGTGTAAACCCTAAGACGAGAAGATAAATGCACACTCTAATTGAATATGAGATTGACAAGATATTTTATCTGTTCAAAATTAGCATATGTTCTAGAAACACACGTATATATATATAAGAAAGAAGGATCAAGTTAAATATTTTGCTAAAATGCGATAAATGCAATATCATATATGAGTATACAACTTGTGGGTGTGTTTAATCATAAACTTGTGTATCGTATCTGACATCATACTTCTCGCAAAATGTTTAGCTTCTCGTTTGAACTGACCCCTATACAACTTGTGGGTGTGTTTAATCACTCGTCAAATTCATTCATTAATGGTTTCCTTCTTAAGTTTGATCAAGAAACAACCAATTCTCCAAGTTGAAATCTTCTTTCTCTCCACAAGGGTTATTTTGGAGAGTGATTTAGGGGTTCCACATATTCTCTCATCCCTCTTAAAGTTCCGATTATAATTCATAAACTAACCGAATCAAATATCTTTCATCAACTCAAATTCAAATTTACCTACAGAAAAACTACAATAATCAAGATGAAAACATGATGGTATATTAATCGAATTTGACAACATCAGTCTATACATGTTTTTAAATTCCCCCATGTGAAAGTGTTGGTCAATAGAAACGTGAATTAAGTTTCTCAATGCGTATCTACAGTCGATCCCTATCGATCTCAGGAGTCAAATTAAGATTGCTCAAAACCAAGTCAAGATCATCAAATGATCTTCAAATTAATCAATCAAGGGAAAATCAGTGTAATTCTTTAATTAGGTTTAATTTGTCGAAGAAATATTTTGCATTATTGCATTACACTAACGGCTATGTCTTTAATTAACTCATCTGAATCTCAGAATATATGCCAATTTATAGGCCATATATATATATAGAGAGAGAGAGGGGGTGTCAGGGAAAGCCTAAAAAAACGGAAAATTTTACCTGTATGCACAAATGCATATCGTCCAGATTAAAAACTATCAGGGAATGTTTGGTTTGCGGGATTGGAATGGATTTGGAGGGATTTGGATTTCAAATCCATTCCAATCCTGCGTTTCATTTGCAGGAAAGGATTTCGTTGACCGAATTTCAAATCCGTTGACCATCTTAAAATCCCTCATATGATGGATTTGGAAATCCTTGGCTTTGGGCATGGATTTAAAATCCAATCCGACGGATTCTAATGCGTGATCCAGACCATTATTTTAAAAATCGGTTTTTTGATTGACCCGGTGTGGTAACCGGGTCACGGTTCAACCGGTTCAACCCGGTTTCAAGAATTTATTTGTATTTTTTATTTTCATGCATATATATATAACGAAAATATTGATGTCCTCAAGTTAAAACATTAAAAAAAACACATAACAACAAGTTTTACATCAATCCAAAAACATTAAATAAACACGCATAAGCATAAATTTTTCATCAATTCAAATGCATCCAAACGAAATATAACGATCAAACCTAATCATGGATCTTGAGACATTGGAGTGTTGGTTTTTAACGCTAATACGTATTGCCTATTGGACTATTCGTTTTTAACTTTTGTTACCGGGTCAACCGGTTCGATACCGGTTCGTTATGACCGGTTCAACCGGTTTTTTAATAGAACCGGGCGGTTCAATCCGGGTCATAAAATAGCATAAACCCGGTCTCTTCACCGGTTCGACCGGCCGGGTCGACCCGGTTTTTAAAACATTGATCCAGACGTCAAATTGTATCGATCCAAATCTGATGTTTACCAATAAAAATAAATTATTTATAAAACAAAAAAATAATTAAAAAAAAACTCGATCCAAATCAAATCCTACAAATCAAACAAGACTTGTAAAGGAATGGATTTGAAATCCATTCCAAATTCTACAAACCAAACACATGAAGGGATTTCAAATCCCCCAAATCCAAATCCCTCATTGAAATCCAATCCATTCCATTCCAATCCCGCAAACCAAACGCGCCCTCAGAATGTTCATCAGTTTTCCGTTTTTTTGAGGTTTTTTCCTAAACCTCCGTGTGTGTGTGTATATATATATATATATATTCTTCGTTGTGGACAACTTTTCGTTTATCATCTTTTCAATCCCTTTCAATGTCTATATTCGCACTGTTTGTATCAAAAGAATCAAGTGTTCCTAGCTTTTTCCCCTTTTATAAAAATTATATATGTTAATCTTAAAAAGTTATGTTATTTAAATTCAAGTTTCCAGAGTTTAATTTCGAATTAATCTATGACGAAACTATAAATCATGAAACGATATGACATATATCATTTCATGGATAACATATAATACGAGAGGTAGAATATATAGGACCCTCGGTCACTAAACCGAGCTAGAAGTTAACATAGATTAAACAAACACCATGTTACAACCGTTGATCACACACCCAAAAAATAAATTAACGAATTTTGAATTATCACGCATACAAGATCTCGTTACCTTTATACTGTAATCGACTACGAAAATTACCATACAAACTTGCTTTGGGAAATATTCCATTTTGTTAGATGGACTTGCTTGTGGATGGGAGTCACATGCCATGCATTTATATGTATAGTTTCTTTTTCTATTAGTATACAATTTGTTAGAAGTACTATCGTCTTTTAAAAAGAATATATTACCAGAAAACGCAATATTTCAATTCTATCATGATAAAAAAAAATATAGATGTTGAAATTCTCAATATAATTAAATTACAATAAAGTGATACCTAGTTTAAGGTATAATTTGATATTTTGAATACACTTAGAATTAACTGAATCTTAAACAACGATGTTGTATAGTCATCGGGTCAGGAATGTAGAGTGTCACCTAATTATGCGTTAGCTAGCCTAATTACTTACGCTCATACGATCACAACTCTATATGTGCCTCTAGGCTCTATCAAAGGTCTAAGAAGTCCTTGAGGTAGCGTTTGGTATGCAGACATGATTGGACGGGACTGGACAGGACAGGACAAGAGGCTAGGACTGGACTGAACAGGACTGGACAAGACAATTGTCTGTCTTATGTTTGGTACGACTAGGACTGGATAGGACATAACTGAAAAAATTTCCCTAAAAGTTGTTTGATGATTTTGTATGTCATATAATAATTATAAATAACACAAATAAAATATATCTTTAAATAATTTAATTAAAAAACATTTTTATTTTTTTACACAATTTCATACATATAAATACTTACAAAAACAATGGTAGAAAATTTGAATGAAGAATCTGAAATAATTGATAGTAGTTCGAAAAAATTCGATTTATATAAAGAAAATATAATATTTTGGTTCAATTTGGAAGATCTTAATGAATTGGCCGATGCATAGTTGAAGCGACACGTAAAGATAAAGGCGATGGGTGGTCGGTGAAAGACGGTAGTTGTGAAGAACGTGAAAGATAGTGGATAGTGATGGTGCAAGAGGTTGTTGTACTTGTGGTCAACTATGCATCGTAGAAGTATAGGTGGTCGACGATGATAGTGGTGGTGGCGGTGGACAGTGGTAATAGAGGTTAGTGTAGTGGAGGAAGAGGCGGAGGTCACCGACGGTGGTTGACGACGAGCGACGATGGTTGGCTGTGAGCGTCGGTGGTGGCGACGACAATGTGTGGTGGTGATCGGTGGAGGTGGCGATGGGCGATGGTTGAGGAAGTTGTTGTAGTAGTGGAGGAAAAGGTGGAAGTGGTCGACGATGGTTTGTGGTGGCTACCGGTGGCGGCCATAGGTGGTGGTGATCGGTGTTAGTGGAGGTGGTCGATGATGGTAGCGGAGGTGACGATGGCCGATGGTTGTGGAGGTGGTGGAGGAGGAGATTGTTATGGTGGAGAAATAGATAGAGGTGGTTAACGGTGGTTGGCGGTGGCTACTGGTGGCCGTCGATGGTGATAGTGGTGGTGATGGGTAGTGATGAGCCTTAAGACTATTACCATATTAGGATTATATATCAAATGACGTTAGATTAGTGATTTTTAGTTTCTGTCTCACTTTTGTCCCATCTTGTCCCACTCTGTCCAGTCCTTGTCCCTGTCCCATGTCGCACCAAACATGGGACAATGAATTTTTGTTCTGTCTCATGTTACGCCAAACGTGGGACAGTAAGTTTATGTCCCGTCCCGTCCCACCCAGTCTGCAAACCAAACGCACCCTGAAGGTCGTGGCCTACATCACGACCCATCTAATCTTTAAGAGCATCTCCAACAGCTATGCTAAAATAGAAAAAAGTAAGATTTTAACAATTTTGTTGCTCCAACAGCTATGCTAAACCATATGCTAAAATAGAAAAAATAAGAGAGAGAAGATAAAAATCTCCAAATTTGGAGAAATCTTTAAAACTCTATTTCTAAGAGAGAGAAATAATATTTAATTCTTTTCACCAATAGGAGAAATTGAAGTTGTGTGTTTAGGATAGAGAAATAATATTATATTAAGTGTATTGAATATTTTAATAATATAATTGATGATAGAATTGCTAAAATAGAATAGCTGTTGGAGTTGGATGTAATTTCTTTTAGAGATTTTAACTTTTTATACTCTATTTTAAAAAAATTATAGCATAGCTGTTGGAGATGCTCTAACGAACTCGAACGAGAGTGACTACACTTAAAAGAAAAGATGACATATACGTGCATTTGACGATTTTTAACATCTTTGTTATGGGTTATAGCTACCGGTCTTTTAAATCTCCTGAGAAATACTCACTCCGTTTCAAAATAAGTGTCCACGTTTCTATTTATATTTGTCCCAAAATAAGTGTCCATTTTCAAAAGTAGGTAACTAAAATTTTAAATTTACCCATAATTAATGCATAGATATTTAAGAGTGGTGAAGAGAAAGAAATTAAACAAGTGTAAATATGTCATGTAGTTACAAAAAAATGTAATAATTATGCATGTCTAAAACTATGTGTCATTTCAATTGTAAACACTTGTTTTGGGACCGAGGGAGTAATGAGTAATTACTGATATATCTCATATTAGTTAGACTTAGACGGTATTTGTTTTTTAAGAGGTCTAAAGTCTTATTTCACTTCTGATTAATAAGAGGTGGTCCTGAAATATGAAATTTGAAACAAAAAGTTTTTCTTTTTTTTTTACGTATTGAGGTGTCTTGAGAGAAAGGCAGGGGCGAAACACAAACTTTCCAACCGCATAGGTCATACCTAATATACTATATAATTTCTAGTCCTTACCAACAGGGACGGACCCAATAATTTTTTCATAGGGTGACACCATATTTTCAAATACGGTTTTTATTAACGTATCTTCATCTATTTTTACTAACGTTCAATATCGAACACAAACTTTCCAACCGCATTGGTCATACCTAATATACTATATAATTTCTAGTCCTTACCAACAGGGACGGACCCAATAATTTTTTCATAGGGTGACACCATATTTTCAAATACGGTTTTTATTAACGTATCTTCATCTATTTTTACTAACGTTCAATATCGACAGTTGTGTTTTCAGACTAATTCCGCTGTTTCAAGGGATTTTTAAAGTTTTTTGCTTGATTTCTAGATATTTTTAAGTTTATTTTTTTTTGTGGATTTCAAGAGATTTTTTCGGGTTTTTTGGCTGATTTCAAAAGTTTTTTTGGTTGATTATGAGGTACAGTTGCAATTCTAAAATAATACGGTTGCACCTTCTAAAACCTTATTAAACTCATCCTAAAAACTTTGGTGGACTGTGTGTTCTATCAACAATTCAAACAAATGAACAACCTAAACAATTTCAAATAAAGTTAAACCTAGCTAATCAAATAATCAAACAATTTCAAATAAAGTTAAACCTAGCTAATCAATTAATCAAATAATTTCAAATAAAATTAAACCTACCTAACCAAAAAATTTCAAACGAGATTATGAGCAAATAGCAATGACACTATAAAATTTAAACTTGAATAAAATGGAAAAAACTGTAATTTAGGGGCTGTTGGAAAGTTTTTTGATGAAGACGAAGTTAAAAAACTTGGGATTTCATTTGGATTGGGAGGATCTTGCCCCGAATTTGGTTCCTCTTCCATTGAATACTGCAAATCTGCAATAACAGAGTTAGAGTCTTACTTTTAGTTAGAGAAACAAATCAAGAAAATCATTTACCCGTTACAATTTCAAGAAACCCATCAATGAAAAACATTGAAACAACTTATTTCAACACTAGATTATGTGAATTTATCATCCATTTACCTGAGGTAGGTTTAATTTTATTTATCAATATGAATTTATCAAGAAACACAAGTTTCTTGTACCAAAGGTACCGTTAAAAATGAATGAAAATCTTGTAATGTTCAGTCCAATCAACTGACCCTGTACAAGTACAGGAATTCAAGTAGAAAAGCTTATGAAATCACATTAATCCACATTAGATAAGTGTTAAAAGATGAAATCTTGTTCGATGATGCTAATATTATTAAGTTATTAACAATATTGATACAATAGTTGGAAGAACACAGATTGAGAAATTAATTAAAGAAACATGGACATTGATAATTAATTAATCCAAGTACATATTCTTAAGAACAGCAATTCTCAAGGTTTCTTCCCCAGTTGTGAACCCATCAGGAACCTTCACAATAACATCTTGAAGCATCAAATCTTTCACACTTGAAACACTTGCATAATGAACTCTTAAATCAAGGCTTCTAAGTGCATCCATCAACCTTGCTGCCGGATGGTTCGCGTCCGGTGATTGAACCCTAATCATCGCTTCGGATCCAAGTATTTTCACATCGACTTCAAATCTATTCGCTACCGGATTAATATCACCCGAGAAAGTTCTTGAATTTTGAACAGGATTATAATTATACTCGTAATTATGGTTCGAGTTCATCTGGCTTTCGATTCGTGGTTTTATCAGCTGTGATGATTCCGATACCACTTTCTTTTCTAAAGCTTCGATTCGGGTTTTGAGCTCGTTGATGTACGTAGTTGCGTCCGCGAGTAGAGACGCCTTGTCCATCTTCGTAACGTAAGGAACGACGCTACGAAGGGCGTAGAATCGATGGTTTAACTTCTCTCTTCGCTGCCGCTCGGCCTCCACGTGGTATCCGGGCGGCATAACTTCCGATGGCTGCGCGATCGTTCCCTTTGCACGTCTCCCTCTCTTTTTCCGCAAACTTGTAATGTTGGTGATCGACAGCGATGAGCTGGCGATGTCGAATGGATCGGAATTCGAAGATGACATATTCATCTTCTTCATGCTTACTTCTTCTTGTCCTTCTTCACTTACTTGATTCCGAGTCCCTGGTGATAAGTGATCAAAACAAAGAATTAGTAGTTGTTTGACGGTTGCGGAATGGTTTGGTGCATAATGACTAAGTGGTTAGAATGATTAAGAGGGTCTTATGATGCATTGCAAAATGAAATATGGTCATTTGGTAATTGTTTCTAATGAAATTAGGACGCTGAATGTTTAAGGGGGTACAAGATACAGAATCATTAAGAGGGTTTTAGAATGATTAAGAGGTGACTTTTTTTTGTCAAACAAGATTCACCTCTTAGCGCTTCAGATGTTGTCTCTTAATAGAACTATTAAGAGGTAAACAAACAGCTATCCCTTACTCCATCTGTCCCAAAACAAGTGTCCACAATTAAAATGACACAAAGTTTGGTACAAACATAAATAAAAATATGAACACTTAGACCAACATATATAGAAATTTGAACACTTATTTTAGGACAAAAATAAATAGAAATACGAAAACTTATTTCAAGCAAATCATCTCTAACTTCAATTATTTTCATGGGTTTCACAGAAAAAAACCTAAATATTTCTGGGAAAAGATTAAAAAACTATAAATTCCACTTGAAAAACACAATACCTCGATTAGGGATTCCACATTCATCAACAATCTGAGCAAGATTGATATTGAAAAAACTATCAGGTTCAAAGATAGACTTCGTTAACTGAATCAAATCTCCATCTTCTTTAGCAGTATCACAAGAACCCAACTCAACAACACCATTTGAAGTCGGAATACAAACCAACGACTTAATTCCATGAACCCTAACTTCTTCAGATCTTTTGCTTTTGTACTTCTTTAACTCCATATCCCCACACAACCACAAGTGGGATCCCGAACTAAAACTCCGGCCAACAACATCATGACCTGCCGGAAAACACATCTCGACGGAAGACATAATCAACCACTGGGAATCTGAAACATCATCATCATCGTAACTCAACATCATTTGATCATCAGGTCCGTTTCTTCTGGAATGTTCCGTGGTGGCGGTGCCGGGAAAATAGCCGTCGGCCCACAAGAGAATTTGACGGCCGTCGGATTCTTTGGAGGCTTGCCAGAAAATGGCGTAGAGCCATCTTTCCGGCCGGTTTTGGATGATGAATTTGAGACGGGTTTGAAGTGAAGTTTGTGATGACATGGTGGGTGGGTTGATTGAGCAATGTGTTGAAGAAGGTGGGGTTGGGTTATATGGTGAATTTTTTTCCGGTGAACTCCGGTGACAGTTGGTGGGAAGTACGGGAAATGGAAGGAGAAAATGATGGAAGAGTTGGGTGGTGATTTATGTAATAAATACAACTCCTGTGTCCATTGTCATTCGTTGCGAAATCAGTGACGTCATCCAATTTTTTTAAAATGGTTTCTATTTTAAATCTTTTGTCACGGACACCCTCCTCTACCTCTAACAAAAGTCAAAATAGTAAATTTTTTTGGGACACCCCCACACCTTTAACAAAAATAAAAAAAATTAACTTTTTTATAAAATTGTGTAATTAAAAGCTTATTTTTTTGGTTCTGAAAAAAGTAAATTTTTTTAAAGACTGTGTAATTAAAAACTAATTTTTTGGGTTCTCAAAAAAGTAATTACTTTTTCTTTTTACTATCAAAATCAACCATCAAAAACTATAACTTTTATTAAATAGATAAAAACTCAATTAATTCATATTAATACAGTTTGTTGTTAGTTGGTGAGTAATTTGGTTATATAACTCTATCAATTAACACATTAACAGTTACTAAATCAACCAATTTGAGGTAAAAAATACAAGTTTATGGCAACACTTGTTTTTAGATGGAGAGGGAAGTGGGGTGGGGGATGATCAGGGTCGTCCCTAGAGGAGGGCGGGCCGGGCGTACGCCCAGGACCCAACGAGAAATAGGGGCCCAATTTTTTTAACTATATAATAGTAGTAAAAAAATTAGTTAACAAAAGAGACAATTTTTTAGTATCTAATAGGACTCAAAGAATTTCGTATTATATAAGGGTCCAAACATGTATTAACTAATTACACTCGAAATGAAAAAATATGTGACAAGTTAATTGGTCGTTCATTTTACAGTATTGATTATAGTTTCTTTAAGGTTTTTTTTAATCTAATATCAAAGTCTAAAATTACTTACCTAGAAAACCTTGATATCTTATCCATCATTCATCTCCCACCGACTCTTTTGATTATTCAATCCATATGAATTCTATATTTTCTTTAGAATATGGTAAATTTCTTGATATTAACCAGGAGAACTACTTTGTTTAAAAAATTACCAATTATATGAGACGATTCAACTTATATCTATACACTGTTGTTTCAAACATTATTGACTCTTTATTACCTAATAATTTAATATTGAGTGCATTAATCTTAAGTACTCTCATATCTCAAAAACAATAATAACATCCCAAACAATAACCAACATGAGCTTTTGATTATAAGATTGATGATTCAAAAAAGGATTGTTTTAATCCTAAAAGTTTAAAATGGTGATAAAAAAAACATTAAGATGAGGTGAGATGGGAACACAACTAATTTATATTGATTTACATAGAGTTGTACTCCGAATAATCACACCTCAAATAATGTCAATTTATATATTAAATATATATCATAAGGATGTTTTTGACGTTGGAACAGATTAATGATGTTATGGAAAAATGATATGGTAGATCATATTAGTTTATAAATAATTATTGATTGATTTTATGTCTAGGAATTCTCGGAAAAATTGTTTATATAAATTATTCGTATTTTTTGAATTCAATGTTATTTCTTATGATACAAAGTCATATATTAAATAATTTTTTTTCGTACTTATCGAGGGTCATGTTTTACATCTCACTCAGGGCCCAAAAATTGTCAGGATCGGGCCTGGGGACGATTGAGTTTTTTTTTCTTTTTATTAATATTGGAATGGTATTAATGTTTGACTAGGTGGTTTTTTAAAATCTAATATTTTATGTGTACAATCTGCTCTTTTATTAAGTTTAATTTTAAATCTGTTTTAAAATATATTTGTTCTAAAATATGTTTTTGAAATATTTTTTCCCTTTTTTTTATTTGTTAATGTTAGAAATTTCTTTTTATGACAATTTACTAATTTTGTAATACTTTACAAAAAAAATTCAGGTATCGTGTTTAAGATGACGAGTACGTCAAAGTTTTCCACCGACCAAGCATTGTTGTTATGTACAAGAATTATTTTATTTGTTTATATATTCAATCACTAACATAAATAACCTTTTGATTTTAGGTGTTTATGTTTCGAGAGGATTTGATGGCTTGGGTGCAAAATGTGGCACGATCTCTTGGTTTTATCATTAATGTCACAAAACGATCAAAGACTCGACCAAGTGGATATGTGTCTAAAGTTGTACTCATGTGTGACCGTGGTAGTATATCAAGAAGTAAAATCGATTCTAAAAAAGACATTGGAACAATGAAAGCTGATTGTCTATTCGAATTGGTAGCAAAATATTAAAAAATGAATGATTTTTGGACTTTAAGGGTCGTTAATGTATATTTTTATTTAATAGAAGGTAAAAAAACGTTAATATATATTTTTATTTATTAAACACTTAACAAATGTATTTTTATTTATATTAACAAAATGTAAGAAAAAAAACAAAAAAAAATATATTTAATAAAAGTAAAACACATAATGATTAAAAATAATTAACATAATATAATGAGACAAGTTTAGTAGGATAGGGGGTGCAATGATCCTCACCCTTGGTAAAATTGTTGAAAAGATAATTGATAATTGACAAAAGATAGTTCATAAGCATGTAAAATGACGAAAAATGACATATTGAAAAAATTATCAATTACAATATTTCACTAGAAACGTACTCGTGCAATACAGCGAGATACATTACGATTTTAATGTTTTAATTTATTTTTTGTTTTTTATAGATTTATAGTACGATTTTGGATGATTTTGAAAAGTGATAATAGTTTTTTTTATAAATTTGTTTGATTTAGGTTTAATAATATTATGTTTTTTATATAAAAAATTAAGTATTTTGTTAGAATTTAATGATTATCTTATATATTTTAAATTCTTTGTATTTAAATTGAGATATTTATTCTGTTTTGATTATGTTTATCAGTTAGTTATGAATTCAAACATATAGCTTTAGAAATTTGTACTCATGAATTATGACTTTTAATCTTGAATTTTAAGTAATGTGTATCAATAAACAATACTTAATGCATAATAGTATCTAATAATAATGTAATTTATTTTAGGTTTAATGATATATTTTTTTAATAAAATAAAAATTAAATATTCTGTTAAATTTTCTTAATTATATTTTAGATTTTTTATATTTAAAATTTAATTTTTATCCGATATTTAGTTATGCGCGGAGTGATTTTAAATAAGCATGTCATATGTATAGAAATAAATAATTGAATAATAATTAAAAATTAATTGTAATTGATAACTAAAATATATTGACTAATATTAAAAAATAATAATATAAAAATAATTGATATGATTAAACAATAATTAAAAATTAACATATAATTAAAATTTAAATATTGATTTTCAATTAATATTAGTAATAATTAGTTTTTAATTAAAATTTATTTATAATTAATATTTAATAAATAATAAGTAATATTAATAAGTGTATAATTGGAAAAAGACATAAAAAATCTTTATATGTTACTCCAAATATTTATCAATAAACTAGTTTATGTTCATCCGAACATTTCTCAAAAAATGAGTTGGTTTATAAGATAACTTATTTTTTGTCAAACGATGCCTTAAGCTTGAATGTTTTTTTTTTTTTGGTAATTCTATTTAGTTAAACTTAAATATTTTGTTATGATTTATCATTCAAATCCGAGTCCCCAAACTTAAAATAAGGAACCCTTTATCAAACTCTTTTACTCACTTACCAAGTAATGAACGTTTACCATAATGTATTTTCATGATTAATAATGTTACCTGTCAATAAGGTAAATAAGAGTGATAACTTTTACCAGTAAACACTTCTCAGATAAGCATTTGATAAACAAATCGTAAGCTTAGCATTTAGTCTTTGAAACCTTGTTTTGAGAGCTCGAGTTGAAGTTCGTAATCAAGTCCTTGGCACAACAAATTACACACATGCAAGTAGGATAGCAAAATTCGTATATGAAATAAGGCCACTTAACTTTCAAATTATATGTCATTTTACAATTAATTTCGAAATAAAATGATTCAAATTTAAATTCATGGAATTTTTTGCAAAATTTAAACTTTCCTAAAAAAATTATTTTTAAAAATTAATGAACGAGAAAATGCAAACTTTATCATAAATTTACCATTGTATCAAAGGGTATCTAATAAAATTTCCTCTCATAATTGATTGTTGTTGGCGAAGAAAATCCTCCAACATTGCCTCAAAAATTGACGATAATTCACCATTTTATTAAGGGCCGCAAGATTGGCAAGGGATCTTATTACTCTGGTACCCCTCAAACTTTACAACTTGGACAATTGGTCTCACGCATTCAGTGTTGTCCTCACTTCTCACGAAAAGTTAGGATTACTTCTTAATGGCTCCATTAAAGATATTGATGCCCATTACACAAAGGATAATTGAATTACTATTAATTGTATACTTGTTTCTTGGCTCAAGAACACAGTCGACTCAAAGGCAAAATCTATATTATCGAGTCATGATGATGCAAATTGATAGAGGAATGATTTGCATAAAAGATTTTGCCTTGTCAATGATCCAAGAATATAACAACTAAAATCTCACACAAATCGTTGTGACCAAATCTAAACTATGTCTGCTGGAATTTATTACTGCAAACTCTTTGTGTTATGGTATGAGTTAGATTAACATGAAATTGTAAACTCTTGCAATTGTACTTGTGGTATAGGTAAAAACATGTGGATAAGCAGGAGGGATATCGATTAAATCAATTCCAAATTAGTTTACTTCCATAATAGTATGCTTCTTTGCGTTTTACTGTCCTATCCCAAGACCTTATGTCATCGATCATTAAATAAGGTTTTCAATACAATAACTCAAGAAGAACCAGTTTGGGGATATGATGTGTTAAAGATGAGGCACCGAAGTTGCTAGGTTTACAATATGTATAGAAAATCATTCAAAATTAAGCCTTAATCGAGCCAAGAAGGCTTCCTTGGTATCTTTACACTTCCATAAGGCGGATTATGAGCACACTGTTAGTGTATATGCCCAAAAGTCAATCATCGAAAGATTCTGCTTGGACAGTTTGTCATGATATTAATTAATGAAAGGTAGTGTCCAACTATTATGGTTATATATTATTCTGTGTTATACTAAAGGGAATAATAACCTTAAAACATTGTATTCTAAAATGTCCCTAGTTAAATATTAATTTGGGTTTAGGTTGAATTAATATGATATGAGTAGCATATGTATGGTTTCATATGGAGATATAGAATCAATGTATGGGTACGATTAAGATGTGATCTTGTGTACCAGACGTGCTCTTTATCAAATGTTCATTGGATATCATATGAGTGTCATAGACGTTTCTCATGTGGTTGTTGTACATATAATCATTTAACTTGAGATATAGAGTTTGCCCTATCTGAGTGGTGTGTTTTGATAAAGGATTCTAATCATTTCGTAACTAGGTAATAGAATGGTTGTTGAGTATATCAGATATCACTTAGAAGTCCTAGCATGAATCAAGATAGGGATTTGTTCCTCTTAGATTACATGAGTGATATCTCTAGGTCCCTTGATTCAATAATATTGAGGAAGTGGGTGCAGGCTTAGATAATCAGTATATGATATTGATAACTGTTTATTCAGTATATTCCGAAATCGAGAAACTAAAGCTCGGATATAATTATGATGACACTTCCATACCTTGTGTTCAATCTGAAAATTTAGGACAAATGAACTTAATTGTGTATACTGATAATAATCATGATGTTTTCTGATTAATTGTGTAAATGACGGTTCCCCCATGATCCGGTCCGTTTTGACGACCCCCGCCCTCGCTTGACAGTTGTCCCTCCCCCACCCCCACCTCGACACATTGATTTTTTTGTTACCTCTAGTTCTTACGATCATGCTACAATAGTACAATATTAGCGTTGGTTGATATTCTTGTTACATATGTCTCAATTTCTTGTTCTTTTAGTTTAAAGATAAATAAGTCCATCTAATGTCAATATTAATATATACAGTGAAAAATAGTATAATTTTCTATTCAGTTAACCGATATGATAAACAAATTGAAACCAAATGTTTAACTCGCAGATTGAATAACCCAAACCCGTTTTGGTTCGAATGAATTATTCAGTTTCAATTTTTTTATACCCCTAGAACCACCAGGCACTAGTCATCTAAGTTTTTGGATCCGCCACTGAATCTATCACCATTATTATTTTGAACTCGAGAATTATCGAGCTCAAACTCGAACCAAATGTTCTTGAACTTGAGCAAATCACTAATTTTTAAATAAATGAAAAGGTAAAAATCTTCAAGTTTATTTGTTTTTATATTTTATTAGTTTCTCTTTCCAATATTATTGAAAGCATGCGTAAAAGTTAAATTAGACTATTAGAGACAATTAACAACTGATTTTTTTAATAATTGTTTTATTAATTTAACGTGAAGGGAATCGGGTCCATTTATGTCTTCCGTACAAAGTGAATATTGGATCCTATGGGATAGGGTTCTTGACTTCTTGTGGATATTTTGCAACCAATACTTATAAAATATAAATTGTTTATTAAATTATATTAAATACCAATTCTTAAATATTTTAAGATGAAGATTATATGCCAGACAATAACTCAATATCATGAAAAAGTATATTAGTGTTAATTGGATTTGAATCCTGATGACTAATTTGATTTTATGCGAAGTTGTTTTATTTTTCGGGATAAAGAAAAGATTGTAACATGTATATGTCATGTTAAAATGTTTAAGATTATTAATTTCGTGTACTATTTGGTTGAAGAAGAATTGACAAGCAAGTGTATGGACCACAAGCTACCTTGTTTGGAGTCATTGTAACAACGTGTTGTTAGGAAAAAATCATCATCAACTGCGATTCTTTCTTCTTAGATGCAGCTTCATTTTTTCAATTGGGTTTTCGAGATTTATAAAGTGGGGGTTGTGGGTCAATACTCGATAATCACACATGTTGTCTCTCACCTTGTAACGTCTTCAGGGTTTCTTGCAGGCTTTTAATTTTATGCAACTCCTTATCTTTTCAAACTTGTTTGTGTTGTTTGGTCGTTTTTAGGTGTTCGGCTATTGTTTTTAGCCTTTTTTTTGGGTCCATTTCTTGATTGCATCTCGTAGTTATGTTGTTGAGGGGTCTTGTTTTTAATGTATAAGATTAGTTTTTTTTAAATATCACACGTAATAATATATTTTTTATATTTTTTAAAATAATCAAAATTATTGCATTAACAATTTAATATTATGTTTAAAAAAATATTTAGAAGAAACAACTTGCATCTAAAACAAAATTACTTTCGTTTAAATGTAATTACTAAGAGCATCTCCAACAACTATGCTAAAATAGAACAAAAGTGGGATTTTAGCATTTTTATTGCTCCAACAGCTATGCTATCCCTTATGCTAAACTAGAAAAATGAAGAGAGAGATTACAAAAATCTATAAATTTAGAGAAATCTCTAAATTTTTAGAGAAGAGAGAGAAATAGCATAGCTGTTGGAGTTGGATGCAAAAAATTTTAGAGATTTTGAATTTTTTATTTTAGAAAAAAATTTAGCATAGCTGTTGGAGATGCTCTAAGAACACATTCAAATAAAGACTTTCAAAACTTCATAATCAAAGAGTTAGTTAAAAAAAAATCAAGAGTTCATATTTTCAAAATAGAATTTTGTTTTCAATTACTAATAAAAATACTTAATTAGTAATTAAATATCTAAATTTCCATTTAGTAAAAGGAATAATGAAAACCTTTTACCACAATCAAAGTTTCCAATTTCAAAATAGTTCCTTTGAACTTGACTTTTCAAGTGTTCACGATTTGCCTTGCGGTCTGATGGGTTATTTGAAGGAGTCGGAATGATAAAGTTTTCTATAACAAGATTCAGTTCATTTGGGAAGTAGCGAACAATGTCCAGTTTTTTATCCCTTTCTTTTGGTTAAAAACAGAGTTACGATGAGGAGGGGCATGTATCAGGTGGGATTCTTGGTGTTGTAACCCTCTATTATGTTTTTCGGATGTTCAGTAAGCTAGCATCTTGCTAGTTTTAGGTCTTATAAATTTGCATCTTGCTGTCCAAGAAAAAGTGTTGAAAAAATGAAAACCAAATTAGTTTTCATATTTTTATCCGTAAAAATTTAATTGAATTTAATTATTTAAATAACAAGTAATTCGATCAATCTTTATTAGCGAATACGACAAAATTTAAAGACGCCTAAATCATCACATAGTTTTGATTCTATTAATTCGATCAAAATTTGATCCTATCTAAAACACCAATTATAACATGTGTTATATAACTCATTAAATTAATTTAGTTGTCAAATCTATCAACGTCTCATCATGTACAATCTTATCTTTTTTCGTTGTGCTTAGAACATCTCCAATGGAGGTTTTTAAAACATATTCAGTGCAAAGTTCTTATAAGCAGAAAGTGTAGTGATTAGTAAGAACTAGCATTGTGTAAAGTTCTTATAAGAACTCAAATCCCTTTAGGTTTTTAAATAAAAACCTTGGTTCTTACCATGAAATGTATGAGATGTGATATTATCTTTATTTTTTAATTTTTTTTTTGACTTTATAATAATTATTAATATTATATATATTTAACTTACATATATATGGGACCCATAAAAATAGGAACTAGTTCCTACAAACCGCTACATCTTTTGTTTACAAGAATCTTGTATTGGAGATGCTCTTAAACACCAATCAAACTATTGATTGTCCAATTATTTAAACGCTCATAAACTAATTAATATTTAATAATATTTTTTCTTATGAAATTTGAATTTATAACTTGTGCAGATTAGTAGTTATTCGCAATTATATTATATCGGTTGTTGATAAATTTTATAATGGTTTTAATTAATTTAATTATTATTGAATTAGTATAATAATCCATGCTCTAAACACTAAAATTGGTTCATTGGGGTGTAATAAGTTTTTTTGTTCTCGAGTAGTCCCAATATATCCTTATTTATTTCGTAGTGGAATGTAATTAATTGGTATATGCGTAATTTTATAAATATTTTTAATTCTTTTCTTTTTTTTCCTTTCGTTTCCTCCTACATTTGGGAGTAGGGGTGTAAACGAGTCGAGCTTTTAACGAGCTACTCGAGCTCGTTTATCTCGAACTCGAGCTTAATTATTCTCGAGCTCGAGTCGATCTCGAACAGAAAATAGAACTTGTTTAATTTATCGATCCGAGACCAATGTTCGACTCAGCTCGTTTGAAAACTCGATTCAATTTTTTGAGTCGAGCCGAACCGAGTCGAGCCATTCGAGCATCTTTTTCGAGCCAAACATGCTCATATATTTATTAATCATACAATAAAAATATAAAAATTATCGAGTTCAAGACAATAAACGAGTTAATCGATCGCGAGTTCGAACTCATAAACGAGCATCGAGCTCGAGCTCGATTACTCAAAAAATATTCGAGCTCGAGCTCGAGCCCTACATTGAAAAGTTAATCAAGCTCGAGTGGAGCTCGAGACCAGTATTCATTTTTTGAGCCCGGCTCGATTAACTTAATACTCAACTCGACTCGGCTCGTTTACACCCCTATTTGGGAGGAAAGTTTTGAGAAGAAAATCAGCAATAATTTCCTTCCCCTTCCTTTATTTTCCCTCCTTAAAAAACTCGAGAATGCAACATTTTTTATTTCCATCTTACTTTCCTTCCCTTTCTCTTCATTTCATTCGTAAAAAAAAAATCTCGAGAAAACAGCGTTAGAGCTACTACTATACGACTTTATTTATTTTTCGGTACAAGAAAGATATAAAGACTACAATTCGGTGGAAATGACTTCTGATTGGTTGTAAAGTCACACAACCGCATGGACTTTTTTAATTCTCTACCTTTCGATTGTCGTTTCATATCTCTTATATGTACTCTCTCTCTCTCTCTCTCACACACACACACACACACACACACATCAAATGATTCACATCAAGTCGTTCTCATCGTGGTGTAAAGACTTTGACTTTTAGTTCTAGAAACACCAATAATGTGCTCAAAACGTATGGCACATGTCTTTCGCATTCAAAAGATGTGCGAATACAGACAACACCTCCGAAATGAAGAATAGATGGAATAGCTGTAATTAAGAAAGATATTGAGATGATCGTGTGATACGTATTCAATTATTTCCCTGATATGTGTATATTTATGTTGTTTAAGAAATTAAAGAGAAGTTTGAAAACAAAAAGGTATTGATTTGATTTGATTTTATTTTTCATGTTAATAAATATTCTATAAATAATTATATGTTTTAAAAATATGTATTTTACCCAAAGTTTTGCATCATGTTGTGATAGAGACAGCAACTCTTGGGGACAGGGCCACGAGGGAGACGACGGCAAAACAACACAAATCGTTTTTCCATTATTTCTCTCAGGTATGTACTCAATTATTTATCGAACACTTGTTTATTTATATTACATTATAAAGTATTTGAGTTACTTTTTTAATATTTAAAGATGTAACAGTTAAAACATTATATATCAATAATATATAGGAAGTCTTTCAAGGTTTTAGGATATGTAGGACAAATTATATGAAAATGTAACATACTTTCGTGTAACAACCTCAAATTTGGAAAGAGCATATAAATAAAACTTTGATGAAATAATCAAATAAGGATAAAATCCCTTTTACAAATCCATCATTGGAAATACTTCAACTTTAAAATATAAATAACTTCAATAATTAACTTAGATCTTACACCAAAACTACATAAGGTCGCGTGTTACTCGACCCAATACAAATTGCTAATCCCAAAATGCGGAAGACTTTACCAAGATAATCACTTCTCGTGCATATAACTAGCACTTATCTCTTCACAGTGTTGCTAGTACTAATCCCCAACCGGAACCTGTTGCACATACTAAGAAATGAAAAAGGTTAGGCTAACGCTTAATGAGTTCAAGAGTTTTCATCATGATTAAAATAGTTCGTTAAACGAAAAGAGTGCAACTTAAATCATGATTCCCAAAAAGGGTTTATATTAAATATGCAAACCACCCATTTTCCAACGCCTACAAATTCTTATGGCGAAAGCTCCAAAATATATAACATTTCCCCAAAATGAACTCAAATCCAAAACTCACTCAAAACGTGAAACATATCAAATTTCCAAATAATATAAATGGGAATAAAACTCTATTATTCAAAGCATCCAAACATGGATGAGGCATAATACGCAACCCATAAATGGTTGTGAGTACTCGAAATCGAAAGGAGTATAGTCAACTATGGTTGAATCTTTTCTGCAAAGGTTGTTGTATTCTTGAAGGCAAGAACAGAGTGTAGTGTAATTCAATAAAGGGCGATTAGAAGTATTTAAGGGTATAGTTCGCTTTGTGGTACCCTTGGTGGAAATGGTTAGTTAAGGTCGTAAATTACTCTTGAGATAATATGAACGACCTAAGGTTGGGAGGCAACCGAGATCTTAATGTTGGGAAAATCCTTAAGTTAAGGTTTGGTTACCAGGGACGACTGAAATACTGAAGAACCAAATGATCTCGTTAAATACGACATTTGGGTGTTTAGTCGGTGCTAGATTTCAGGGACGAAATCTCCTTTAAGGTTGGGAGGATGTAACACCCGCAATTTTAGAAGTCTTAGTTAATGTTTAAAGTGGTTGTTCGACCCTCAAGATGGAAATTAATAAGGTTTTGTTTAGGTAGCATAATGGAACCTTCAAGGATTGAATCGGACGCTTTAAACGGGAGAACACCGCACGAAAATAAGCCCCGCAACCTGATGCGTGACCCTAGGGAGCGGCCCAGGCCGCGTAAGTTGTTGGATCATAAGATGGGGATGCGCGCGGTTTGCCACGCGACTTGAAGTCGCGGGCAAGGCCACGGGAAGCTATCTGGTGGATTAAAAGGTGCGATTTTGGGGTTTTTCCCCGTTTCTCTCTTCTCCACCTTCCCTCTCTAGATTGAGTTTTGGGGAGCTTGAGGTCCGATTTTGAAGACCATTAGAGACATTCTTGAAGATTTTAAAGTTACCAAGTTGGAGTATAGGATTTTGTAGAAACCTTGAGGCTTGGCTATGGAAAGGATGGATATTTCATGGGCATTGTTGGTTGGAAGGCTTTAAACCTTGGTTGAGGTAAGTCTTTTGTATATCTCAAACTCTTATATGAGGATATTTATAGATCTAAAGAGTCTTACTTGTTGGTGGTCCATTTCTTTTAGATTTGGAGAAATGGGTTATTTGGAAACCCTAGCACAATGTTGAAGATGACTTGGAGATGGTGAGATCTATATCACGGGAGGCTAATGGTTGGGTTTGAAACCTAGATATAGCATAAATCTAGCAAGGTGAGTTCAATGAAGGAATCGACTCCTTTGGATTTCAAGCCTATTTTGATCTTCATCAAGGTAAGTACTCAGCTTATTCTCATATTGTTAGATTGTTTGGTTTAGTGTGTATATTCTGGGATCAATTGAGAAGGTTATACTATTTTTTTCCATGAATATGTTTGACAGGCCCTTTTGTGTACCTTAGGGTGAGACAGATAATACCAGAAAGCAAGTATACAAATTGGTACTATGTCGCCTTTCAAGTAATAAAGTGATAAAATACCAGATATCGTCCCACAGAGATTGAACTAAAAAGTGTAATAAAAGTATGATGAAAGATATGATTTCAGATGGCGAATTTGAAGCAATATTTTGATTGGTTGGTGAACACAGGATTACTTTAACAAGATTAAAAGAGAAGCAAGGGTGCAAGGCTTGTGGTGAAATGTTAACCCAAATTCCAGTGGACTAATGCTGCAGTGATGCTGCAGCATCCTTCTGACAGAAACTGATTTTATTATCTATTTCAAGACACGTTCCTCTCGGACTCTCACCATCTCATTATTCCAGTAGCTATAAACAATCTCGTCTCTGAGCAATGTTCAAGATAAGGGAATGATGAGAGTGAAGTTCTCAAAATATATGGCAAAACAAATTCTCTTTGTTAAAAGTTACTCTTTCGAAATAACCCCCATACCTCCCAAGTTGGTATATTCCAAATAGCTTATCTCTAAGTCTATTCCATTTTAACCCTTTGAAAAAGTGACAACTTATCAAGAATGGATCCTTTTAAATGACACAAGTAACAACTCTCGTTGCAAGTAACTCTTTCGATATTACCTCCTATGTCATTCAATTTGACGTGATATTCAATGGCCTATCTCTAGGTCCATGACACTATTACACTATCAAAATGATCAATTTATCAAAGAGTTTTGTTATCTTGATAAAACTTGAGTTGGAATAATAAAACTTTGTTAAAGTCACAAAAGTCCACTTTGTTTAAGTTAACACCATCACCATTTGCCTCACACCCAAGCTAAGGTGTTTAGCTACTCATTACAATAAATAAACAAGGAACATTACAAAGAAATACAAAAGAGAACATAATGTAAATTGCTTGGAAATGTAAATGACTTGAAACTATATATATATATATATATATATATATATATATATATATATATATATATATATTTATATATATAAGACTTGGAATGTAAAGACAATAAATGTAAATGACAAGGAAGTAAAATGGAATGTAAGTACAAAACTACAAGATTCTGGAATTTAAATGCTCGAAACTAAAGACATAAAATAAATGGAAAGGCTAGAGATGCAAGATAAGTAAAGAAAATGCATGGAGAAAATCTACAGGTGAATGCTATTCCAATGCTGGAATCATTCATAGCTTGGGTTTACGAAGAACACATGAAGAACACGAAGAACACCATATGAACATATGCATGATTTCTGGAAATATCCAGAAAAACTCAGAACTGAAGTTCGGTCCAGTTCTAAGATGAACGAAAATAAGAAGATTATGCTAAGCAAACGATTACAAACAACATAACAACATGAAGAGATTTACGAGAACATGAAGAAATAAATGAAAATATGAAGAACAAGAAGATTAAACCAAAAGATTACTAAATATTAAAGGAGAATTGGAGATGATTAAAAGTAACTACAACAGTATCTTCAAAGATGGAGGGATGATCTGATCTAGTGATGATGAAGGAAACTTCATGGATAAGCTACTTCCTACTTGGTGGGATGAGGGATTGGTGATGATAAGATGATTGGATAAGTGATGATATTAATGCCCCAAGAACACTCTATTTATAGGAAATAGAGAGGGGCCAAAAGGGTTAATCTAACTAACTTAAGGTACTAATATTAGAGTTTTACAACAAAAGGTACCATACAAAGGAATAATACAGCTAATTATCAGATAAACAGCTGGCAAAAGTACTGTCCAATGGTCCATAGAAATGCTTTATCCACTCCACTTTATTCAGCTTCCAATTCTCCCTGCACGTTCAATGCTGTTGAGATGCTGCAGCACTGACCTGTATCATCAAGAGTTTGCAAATTACATCAACTTTAGCCTATACAACCCATGTTTATATACAAATCCATATCTTAAGCTCCAAATCAAGAAAGTGGAAAATAATAACCAAAATGACTCAAGGTTGGGATTATAAAGTGTAAAATCTAATCTAAAAAGATAAAAACAATGTGCTTAAGTACTCAAAAGTGAGTACTTATCACCACCCCAAACTAAAAACTTTGCTTGTCCTCAAGCAAAACAAAGAAGAAAAGAAAAGACTCAATTCTAAGAAAATTATGCAAAAGGATGGCATTAAGTGCACATCATGAGTTTGAGAGTGTCAAGAATACATAACATAGCCTTTCATAATACAAAAGTGATCACATACCATCCTATTTGCTATCATGAACCATATGCTAGCCTAGCATTCTCTTTGTTATGGTTTACACAATTCACATCACACTTTGATAAGGCCATAGGTGGAATGGGTTTCTCTCTTTTTGGCACTTGATTTTCCTCACCTTGCCTTTTCTCACCCCATGCATCAACATGAAATTTTTTCGAATTTTGGCACTTTTTGTGCTCTTTTTGTTGCATGCATACACCTGCCCCTATGGGACATTTGTGGTGTTTTGATTGTGTGTCCATGGCATTTTTCAGAATGTGTGGAGCTTTGCTCTTGCCATTTTTAGACACCCCCACCCCAAACTAAAAATCTTACAATGTCCTCATTGTATAGGATGAAAGAGTGCTTTGACTTTGGGTGGATAAAAATGGAACAAAGTGTATGGCTTTTTGGCATTTTAATGTGATATGAGTGATTTGTGCACCAAATTGTGTCCCAAGTAATTACAAGGCTAGTTCTAGCATAAATAGATCCTAGAACTGTGATGTGAACTTCAAGTTTTATTTGGGCTATGCAAGTACATTTAACTAACCGAACATGATCCCAAATGCATGAAAATAACTCCTAGAAATAGAAAAACAAATCCCAGACATAAAAATGAATAAAATGGAGCAAAAGGGATGATATGGACCTGTCCCACTCCCATGGGAGTAGGCTAATGATCTTCTGTGGAGGGCTGTCCAGCATCCTTGGATGCTGCAGCACCTGAACTGACAATAGCATCTGCAATCAACTTCTCATTTTCTTCCTCCAATGCCTTGATCCTTTCATCCCTGACCTTCAGCATCTTCTTCAGCACTGCGATTTGCCTCTCAGCTCCATACCCTTCTCCTACCTTCCTCTTTCCTTTTGCAACAGCAATCAACTCCTCCCTCATACTCTCCATCTTCTCCAAACTCTCATTCCTTTGCTTGTTCGTGGCTTCCATCACAGCAGTGTTCTGGGCCAGAAGATCTTATACCAAAGTCAACAAATCTGCAGCCTCAACAGGCTTCTCCTTCCTGTTGCTCAGCCTAGTCACTGCCTTCATATCTATCTGCCATCTTTCCCTCTGCTCTTTCACAATAAGATCATCCTTGTACTGTGGAACTCCAGCTTTCACCAGCATCTTTGTGAGCATGCCTGGAAAATACAGCTTGCCCCTCTTTCTTGTTGCACACTCCCTAATGCTGTTGAGCATTATTCTTCCCAGATTGATGCTCCTTCCTGTAATGAGACAATACAATAAAAGCATCCTATCCACAGAGATGGTTCCATCATGTGTGGTAGGATAAATAGAATGCTTGACAAAGTTGTTCCAAACATTAGAATTGGCAGTGAGGTTAGAAGCCTTAAATGTTTTTAACATGAAGTTACTGTGATGTTCCCATTCTGCTTTTGGCTTTCCCAGTAATGCAGAGGCTTCTTCCAGGTCTTGTGGAGTGGTCTTGACCATCATCTTGTGGTATTCTGTGTTCTTAGGTGGTGAGAGGTTTAAGAATTCATTGATCTGCCTTGCTGTGAGCTTGAAAGTGACCCCTCTGATCTTGATTTTTGGTGAGGGTGTGACTGAAATCTCACAATAGAACTCTCTCATCAATGTAAGGTTGTATGAGGAATAGACCTCACAAACCTTATCAAGCCCATGGGTATCAACTACATCTCCAATAAATTGGAATTCCCTTAGGCTTTGTGCATCAAACCCCTTATCTGGCAATCCCACCTTAGTGTGATGCTTTCTCCACATCCTAGCAGCAGCCTTAGAGCTAAATCCCTTGTGTGGCATCTCTGGTCTAGTGACAAACACAGTAGTTTCCTTGGCTTTCTTACCCTTTTCTTTCACAGTCTGCTCATGTTGCACAGATGTTGCAGCATGACAGTTGGTCTCTAAGAGTTCTAAATCATCCTCATCATCCTCAAATCTCACTGTCCTCCTCTTCTTTGGTGTGGGTTCCTGGACTTCAGGTGCAGTAGGAATCTCACTTCTAGACCTAGTGGCATAAGTTTTTCCTAATGGTCTCTTCTTTTTCTTGGTGATCAACTTAACCACAGGCATATCATCATCATCACCAAAGAGGTCCTCAAGACATGTGTTGTCAAACTCCACAGGTTTGGACAAAGTTTCAGTGTTTATCTCCTCAAGTGGGTCCTCAATAGCTACTCTACTGGAGATGGCCGTGGCCAAATCTCCATCAGTTTGTAGAAATCCAAAGGGTTGTGCAGCCTTGGTGTGTGATTGAATGAGGGAAATGTCGACTTTTGTTGATGAAATGGGTTCATCGACATTGTCCTAAGAACAAGAAGTGAATAATCACTCAACCAAATTTTGAGAGGGACCAGTGGATACCTTCGGCGTCTGAGTTGATGAAAGGGTTGAAGAAGCATCCTTTTACACGATGATAGCAAGAGGGTTGAGTGTTGGTGGTGTATCCACAGTTGTGACCTCCTTCTCCCCTGTTTTCGACCCATCTCTACTAGCAGCCTTTTTCGAACTCTCCCCTTTCTTCACTGCTTCATTATCGTTTCCAGCCCTAGGTTTAGTGGGTTTCTGCCTTGTGGATGGTTTTCGAACTAGAGGAGCGATTGATGCATCCTCGAGTTCGATTTGGTCAGTGGTTGGGTCTGGAACATGGGTTTGAACCACAGGCTGGTTCCTTCGACTTCTTCGAGGGCTTGGGCGAGTTTCTTCGATAGTGCTCTCTCGAGGTACTGGTCTCTTCACTCGAGCCATGGGAATAGCAGAACGATGGAGAAGAAGAATGACAATGGTGGTGGTTCTTGGTGGTGTTCGGCAATTGGAGGGAATGAGAGGGAATGAGTGGGTTTTTGATTAGAAAGTAGATTTTTGGAAAGGAGGAAACTGAAAAGTCAGTTTTTGGATGGGGGTGGGTTTGATCTTGAGTATTTTAAAAAATATGGAACCAGGTTGTTAATGGTTATTAACCAGTGGATAAATTTAAGATTAGTACAAAAAGGACCATCATGGAAGCATCTTTAGGTACAATTATCATCATCACCTAGGAGAGAGATGTACTCTTCTCCAGGTGATGAAAATATGATGTCACTTTGTGGTACTTATCTCTTTTTTCAATTTAAAATTGCTATACCCGGTTCCCTCTAAATTCAGCTGATTTGTCTTGAAAATCCTAGGGTTTCTGATGTTGCAGCATGGATTCAGCATCAAATGGTTCTGCCTTTGTTCTTTGACTTTTTAGCTGTACACTAACAAACATATTAAACATAACTAATACGGAATATTACAACTAAGAGCTTCTAATCAAAAAATACATCACCAAAAGGAATATTACAACTAAGAGCTTCTAATCAGCTATCATATTCTTTTATCTAGCAGTCCAAAGAATTGCTAAGTCCACTCCCCTTTAATCAGTTTCCAATTCTCCTTGCCTGCAGGTCCGATGCTGTTGTAATGCTTCAAGCATGACCTTTTTCACAAAGATTTTTCAAAATACATCAAATTTAGCCTATATAACTCATGTTAGTATACAAATCCATATCCTAAGATCCAAATCAAGAAAGTGGAAAATAATAACCAAAATGACTTAAGGTTGGGATTATAAAGTGCAAAATCTAATCTAAAAAGATAAAAACAATGTGCTTAAGTACTCAAAAGTGAGTACTTATCATCTGGCCTACGTTTTGGACGCCAAGTTGGAGAAGAAACGATTGGAGGATGTGAAGATAGTCCGTGAGTATCCTAATGTTTTTCCCGACGACCTTCCTGGTTTACCACCCGATCGACAGGTAGAGTTCAGAATTGATCTCGTCCCGGGAGTGGCCCCGATAACACGTGCTCCCTATCGTCTAGCCCCTACAGAAATGCAGGAAATGATATCTCAACTGCAGGATTTACTCGAAAAAGGATTTGTAAGGCCTATTTCGTCGTCGTGGGGAGCACCGGTTTTATTCGTGAAAAAAAACATGCCACTATGAGGATGTGCATTGATTACCGAGAATTGAATAAAGCCACCATCAAGAACAAGTATCCACTTCCTAGGATTGATAACTTATTCGACCAACTGCAAGGCGCCGGGTGTTTCTCCAAGGTAGATTTGCGTTCCGTCTACCATCAAGTGAAGGTGAGGAGCGAGGACGTCCCAAAGACGGCTTTCAGGACGCGTTACGGCCACTACGAATTCCTAGTGATGTCGCTTGGATTAACAAACGCGTCGACTGTGTTGATGGACTTGATGAACCGAGTGTGTCGTCCTTTCCTTGACAAGTCGGTGATCGTGTTTATCGATGACATACTCATCTACTTAAAGAGCGAAGAGGAGCACGAGCGACACCTCCTTGAAGTGTTAGAAGTCTTGAGAAAGGAGAGAATATATGCGAAGTTTTCGAAATGCGACTTTTGGCTAAAGGAGGTGCTGGTCTTGGGTCATGTAGTTACTCGAAACGGCGTGGAGGTGGACCCAACCAATATTGAAGCGATGATGAAATGGGAACCGCCCAAAAGTCCATTCGTGATCCGAAGTTTTTTGGGCCTAGCGGGGTATTATAGGAAGTTTATTCAAGATTTCTCGAAAATTGCATCTCCCCTAACGGCCTTGATGAGGAAGAACGTAAAGTTTGTGTGGACCAAGACCCAAGAGAAGGCTTTTAGGACGCTTCAAAAAAATTTATGTGAAACACCAATTCTTTCCTTACCAGAAGGGACAGAATACTTTGTGGTCTACAGCGATGCCTCTAAGATGGGATTGGGTTGTGTTCTGATGTAGCAGGGAAAATTAATTGCCTATGCATCAATACAACTCAAGGGTGCATGAAAAGAATTACCTCACCCACGACTTGGAGTTGGCATCAGTAGTCTTCGCACTGAAGCTGTGACGACTCTACGCTACGGAACTAAGTGCACACTCTTCACTGATCACAAGGGCTTGAAGTATGTCTTCGATCAGAAGGAATTGAACATGCGGCAAAGGCGGTGATTAGAACAACTTAAAGACTATGATTGTGAGTTGCTCTACCACCTGGGTAAAGCAAATGTAGTAGTCGACGCCTTGATTCAGAAGGAGTATAGTGGTAGCATTAAGGTTACCAATGCCAAAATTGATCTAGTGTCAAGTTTGATCGAGAAGATAAAAGCATCCCAGGTCGAGGCACTGAAGGAAGAAAATCTTATGGGCGAGACAATGGGGAAGCTACACATTCAGTTGTCGGAAGACAGTCACGGAGTAAAACTATTCATGGACGAGTGTGGGTACCCAAGATAGGAGGTAGCCGAGAGTTACTCCTAGAGGACGCCCATAAGTCCAAGTACTCCATACATCCGAGGAGCACAAAGATGTATAGAGACTTGAAACTGCACTTTTGGTGGCCCATGATGAAGTTAGATGTAGCGAATTATGTTGAATGGTGTGTGACTTGCTTGCAAGTGAAAGCCGAACACCAACGACTATATGGAAGCCTACAACCACTCGAGATACCGGAATGGAAGTGGGAGCATATTTCCATGGAGTTTTGCAATAAAGAAGAGTATAGAAATGTGTACTTGAGTTATGAGTAATCGATACCTATTAATGACTATGGTAGATGCATATGTGTATTATGTACAAGTGTGGGTGTGTGTGTGTGTTAGACCTTACGTAATGGATCCATAGGCATACGAGCCTCGTTGGGGTTGGAAAGTTGGAATGGTATAACTCCCAAATGAACCAAGAAATAAGCATGGGGTCGGGATGGATAATAGTTGTGGACTTTAAGTCGAACAACGACCAATGACCAATAATTGTAATTTCTTGGGATTGAGTAAAATCTAGAATTAACGGGACAACCGTTGATTTGTAGTGGGGCTCTTGAACATGAATGTGTGACCTACTTATGTGTTCCGTCACCAGCATGGAAACCGGGTCTCCCCCGTTATTATAAGTTGAACCTGTGATACAATTGTTGAAATGGAAATGTATTTATGATTTGAAATGAGTCTAGTCTACAACTTCCGTAATTTTATACTACTCTTTGATTAAAACTATTTGATCTCACTAGGCGTTAGTCTAACACTTTTTCTTAAATGTGGTATGTATATCAGGTTCTTTGGCTAGCGGGGCGGCAAACTTGTGAGTGAAGTGCCATTTGTCGGATGAGACAACTTTTGGTCATGTACTTTTGGAGAAGAGATACTTGGAGATTTTTGGGAAATTAGCTACCCTTTTTGGTGAACTTAGCGACACCCGTATATAATCTAGATTGTATTTAGTCTAAATTAGTAGGTTGTTGTTTAAGTATCCGTATGAGATTTTTGTAAACTCTTATTCTACGTTTTCCCCATTATTAGGTGATTATTCATGCAAAGCTTGGTTTTCTTGTATATATTCAGGTTTAATTTTGGCCCCTATTTTTAGGGTGTTACATACGTTCGTTTGTTTACGTTCGTTTAACTCTTAATGAGTGAACATAAACGAACACGAACAAACATATTGATGGCACTAATTATTTAGTGCCATTATGCTTTTTTTTATCTTCTTTTTAGGATAGTTTTTACCTTCTAATCCCAACCTTTGAGTCATTTTAGTTCATTATTTTCTCTTTTCTTGTTTCTTGGAGCTAAAGATATGAAAAACTTGTTTTATTGCATTTGGATAAGCTAATTGGTGTATTTTTGGGCAGATTTATAAGTGCAGCAAGCTGCAGCATGCTGCAGCATCCTTACAGCAGCCGTATGGGGAGCTTAATGGATAAGCTAGGAGGAGCTTTTTGTGGGAAGACCTTTTTGAGTTTTGAATCTGACTTTTGGGAACCTTCTAGACTAATATTTGGCTGATTTGTAATTTGTGGTTAAACACTTTATTGTCTTTTGGTTATTAACTCTTGGTTAAAACTACTTTTGTACTTTAAGTACTTTATTTAGTGGTAATTACCTTTTGTGCCACTCCCCTTGGTTATAAAAGGGGAGCTTGGGGTTGTAATTTAGGAGTCCATAATCCATCTAATTCTCTCTCATCTTAGTGAAAATCAAAGGTTGGCATCAATAACCTTGTGATTTTAGTTTACTTTATTAATTCCAAGTAATCTTTTGAAGTCATCATCCCTTGTCTTTTATGCTTTATTATTTCTAGTATTCTTTACTTAGTTATTTACTTTACTTGCAATTTATATTCAAGTCTTTTATATTTGTTGTAATTTATATTTCCGTCATTTTAATTTTTGTCATTTATATTCCGTCATTTAATTTATGTCATTTACATTTATGTTTTTATTTTCCATTATTTATCGCTTTATGTCTTTAAATATGAGTAGCTAATTTTATTTAGCTCGGGTGTGAGATAAAAGGGTGAGATTTTAAACCAAAGAAAGGTGGACGTTGTTTCGCAATAACAATGTTCCATCATTTCATTTCAAGTTTTATAAAGTTCAATGACACTTCTTGACGAACTGATCACTTGCTAAAGTGTTAAAGTGCGGTTGACTTAGAGATAAGCTACCAAAAGCACGTCAGTTTGAATGATATAAGAAGTAGACTTGAGAGAGTTGCTTTTTATTTATAAACTGATTTATTCTCGACAAGTTGATCGCTAGTCATTAGTGTTAAAGTGTAGAGGACTTAGAGATAAGCCCCTTCGAACACGTCAACTTGGATGATATGGGAATCGGCTCGAGAGAGCGGTTTTAGATACAAAGAGATTTGATCGTCCATATATTTTGAGGACTTTATTCTACACTATAAATAGTTGGAGGCTGCACAGAGATGTGTTTCGTCGACTCTAAACAGTAGTGTGAATATTGAAGTCCGAGAGGAATACCCTCAAAATAGATGGTGGATCTAGTTATGGTTGCAGCATAAGTCTGCTGGAATTTGTGTTTAAATCTCACCTAAATGTCTTACACCCGTGCTTGCTTTATTATTCTGTTAATCTAATCAAGTGACAAACCAAACCAAATCAAGTCTTCAAAATCGCCATCTAAAGTCATTTCTTTCTCTTACTTTTTAATCTACTTTTACTCCAATCTCTGTGGGACGATACTTGGTTCTTACCATTTTATTACTTGAAAGACGATATTAGATCTCATTGTATACTTGCTTTGAGGTTTAATTAGCACACGTCTATAGGTGTATTCCAAGCACTATCAAGTTTTTGGCGCCGTTGTCGGGGATTGGCACGCTAAAAGTTTTAAAAAGATTTAAAAAGATTTGATTTTTCTACCACCATTTGAATCGCATTTTGTTTGGTGTATGCCAAGAGTACCACGAGGGGTGTTGTTCGAACTTGACCCGGACATTGAAAGAACTTTTCGAATTAGAAGGAGAGCCCAAAGGATAGCATTATTTTTAGAACCTCCAATCATGGAAGAACCACCACCCAGATTTGAAAATAGAGGACCTAGACCACCACCACTTTTAGAAAATCCGAGACCACCACCAATATTCCATGATGCACCTCCAATTTTTGGAAACCCACCGGAACACCCTTTTCACCAAAATCCACCAAATCAAGGAAATAATCATAACCATGTTGATGATGATGTTGAATCTCAAGGCACCAATGAAATAAGAAATGAAGTTCCAAACATAATTAATCTTGCAAATTCTAAAGAGGGAAAAATTATGGACTACGCTATCCCCGATTTTGAGCAATTAAATTCAGGGATAATTAGACCCCATATACAAGCCCTCTATTTTGAGCTAAAACCCATCATGTTTCAAATGTTACAAACAAACGGACAATTTGCCGAAATGCCATCGGAGGATCCACATTCTCATTTAAAATCTTTTACGGACAATTTTCCACCTACCCGTAATGCTAAGTCCAGAAACGAAATTTGCATGTTTAAACAATTGGACGATGAAGCAATTCCCGATGCTTGGGAAAGGTTTAAAGAGTTGTTAAGAAAATGCCCTCATCATGGCATTCCCTAATGTATTCAACTCGAGACGTTTTACAATGGATTAAACCCCATGGCAAAACAAATGCTCGATGCGACATCAGGAGGGGCCTTTACAGCTAATACCTATAATGACGGGTATGAAATTCTTGAAAAAACTTCAACAAACAATGGACATTAGGCTGATCCACGTGCTCAACCGCAAAAGAAAATTGCTGAGATTCATGATGTGGATGCATATACTGCATTAACAGCACAACTTGCTTCCATGGCTTCAATGCTCAAAAACTTATCTTCAAACCAAGGAACGCAACAAGTTGCTGCTACATCCACCCAGTCATTCCTTTCGGTTTAATGTGTTTGTTGTGGTGGGGAACATTCCTATGAACAATGTCCTCAAAACTCTGAATCAGTAAACTATGTTCAAAACAGGAATGCTCCCTATGGCAACAACTACAATGCGAGTTGGAGGCAACATCCAAATTTTTCCTGGAACAGTCCATGTCTAAATCAGCCAGCTCCTAAGCCACAAGAATCTCAAAATTTTCAAACGCAACATCATGCTAGTAGTTCACATCATCAAAACCAAGGTTCTCAACATCAGCATAACCAAAGTTCACAGCATCATCAGAACAGGAATTTTCAAAATAACCAACAACATTTTCAAAAACCTCCTCCTCAGGCTGAATCATCATCTTCTTTGGAAGCTATGATAAAAAGCCTTGTGGCTCAATCACAAGCTCAACAACAACTTTTGAGCCAAAATCAAGCTCTTTTTAATCAACAGAGTGCGGCCATTAGGAATTTGGAAACCCAAGTGAGTCAAATTGCACTTAATCAGAACAGTAGGGCAAATGGCATGTTACCTAGTGACACAGAAGTCCCAAGAGCTCCTGGTAAAGAACATGTAAAAGTTGTGACCCTTAGGAGTGGTAGAGAATTGAATGAAACAGTGCAAAACAAGTTTGGACCAATGACTCAAACAGAATTTGAAAATAACAAAAAGTCAGAACCCGAGACTACTGTTTTAGCTCCTATTCTTGAACCACAACCTAAACCCACAAATAATCTAGAGCCTGGGGTAGCCAGTCCTGTTCAGCCTGTAGTGAATGAAATCCCAACCTTACCTAAGGAGAGTGAAATCAAAGGCACAAAAGACACATCTTGCTCCACACATCCAAGTAAAGCTTTCATAAAACCAGTTCCTCCTTATGTTCCTTACCCTCAAAGGTTAAGGAATCAAAAAGAAGAACTGCAATTTAAAAAATTCTTGGATGTGTTCAAAGAATTACACATCAACATACCTCTTGTTGAAGCAATCGAGCAAATGCCTAGTTATGCCAAATTCCTTAAAGACATCCTAAGCAAGAAGAAGAAGTTGAATGAATATGAGACAGTTGCTTTGACTGAAGGATGTAGCGCACTCCTGACCAATGGAATACCTCCTAAGTTGAAAGACCCAGGAAGTTTTACCATTCCATGTTCAATAGGTGGGAAGGAAGTAGGAAAAGCTTTGTGTGATTTGAGAGCTAGCATCAACCTCATGCCCTTATCTGTTTTCAACAACTTAGGAATAGGAGAAGCCAGACCTACCACAGTTACACTCCAATTGGCTGACAAGACCATAGCCTATCCTAAGGGGAAGATTGAGGATGTTCTAGTACAGGTTGACAAGTTCATATTTCCGGCAGATTTTATCATCTTGGATTTTGAGGCTGATAAAGATATTCCTATTCTCTTAGGAAGACCTTTTCTAGCCACCGGAAGAACTTTGATAGATGTCTAGAAAGGAGAACTAACCATGAGACTCCAAGACCAAAAAGTCACCTTCAATGTTTTCAATTCTTTAAAATATCCTGATGATGTTGAGGATTGTTCAAACTTAAGTGTGATTGAATCATTGTGCCATGAGGAAGGAGTTAGGAGGGTTTGTAAGATTGATAATGATGATGATCTTGAGGATGACTTAGATAGAGGCATAGTGGAAGATGAAACTGCCCCAGTTTTATGCAGCAAAGTTTGAACCATTTGAGCAGAATGAACAAAAGAACTTTACTCCCTCTATCATATCACCACCTGACCTGGAGTTGAAACAACTCCCATCTCATTTAAAATATGCTTTTCTAGGGAAAGAGAACAAATTGCCTGTCATCATATCATCTACCCTAAATTTGCATCAAGAAAAACAACTTGTGGATATGTTGAAGTCACACACCAAAGCCATAGGGTGGACCATTGCTGACTTAAAAGGGATTAGTCCTTCCATTTGTCAGCATAAGATCATTCTAGAAGACAAGAACTTCACATCAATTGAACCACAAAGAAGGCTAAACCCTGTCATGAAAGAGGTAGTGAAAAAGGAAATTTTGAAATGGTTAGATGCAGGAATTATTTTCCCAATAGCCAGTAGTTCTTGGTTTAGCCCAGTCCAGTGTGTTCCAAAGAAAGGAGGGATCACAGTCATCCCCAATGATAAAAATGAACTCATTCCAACTAGAGTAGTATCTGGATGGAGGATTTGCATGGACTACCAGAAACTCAATAATGCTACCCAAAAAGACCACTTTCCATTACCTTTCATTGACCAAATGTTGGACAGGTTAGCCGGAAAGGAATATTACTGTTTCTTGGATGGATACTCAGGATATAACCAGATAGCCATATCACCAGAGGACCAGGAAAAGACCACCTTCACATGTCCCTATGGTACTTTTGCTTTTAGAAGAATGCCATTTGGACTTTGCAATGCACCTGCAACCTTTCAAAGATGCATGATGTCCATATGTTCTGATATGCTTGAAAACTCCATAGAAATCTTTATGGATGACTTTTCTATATATGGTTCATCTTTTGATCACTGTTTAGAAAATTTGAAAAAGAGTCTTGAAAGGTGTGAAGAAACTGATTTAGTCCTAAATTGGGAAAAATGTCATTTCATGGTCAAGGAAGGGATTGTTCTGGGACATGTAATTTCAAAAAGAGGAATTGAGGTAGACAAAGCTAAAATTGAAATTGTTGAAAAGCTACCTGAGCCAACCACTGTTAAAGGAATCAGAAGCTTTCTTGGCCATGCTGGTTTTTACAGAAGGTTTATCAAAGATTTTTCAAAGATATCCAAACCTTTGTGTTTACTTTTACAGCATGATCAAAAATTTGATTTTAATGAAGAATGTAGATATGCATTCAACATTTTGAAGAAAGCTTTGGTAACTGCACCAGTGGTTGTCACTCCAGATTGGAACAAACCTTTTGAAATCATGTGTGATGCCGTGATTGGGCTGTAGGTGCAGTTTTGGGTCAAAGAAAAGAAAAAGTTTTCCATTCAATTTATTATGCAAGTAAGACTTTGAATGAAGCTCAAATTAACTACACAACAACAGAAAAAGAATTGTTAGCTGTGGTCTTTGCATTTGAAAAGTTTAGATCATACTTGATGGGCACAAAAGTTACTGTTCACACTGACCATGCTGCCATTAGGTATTTGATTTCCAAGAAAGATGCTAAGCCTAGGTTGATAAGATGGATTCTGTTGTTGCAAGAGTTTGACCTAGAAATTGTGGATAGGAAAGGAGTAGACAACCAAGTAGCAGACCATTTGTCTAGGTTAGAAAAACCTAGTGAGGACAAAGGAGAAGGAGACATCATTGAGACCTTCCCTGATGAGAGAATTCTAATGTTACAACACTCTGAGCTACCATGGTTTGCTGACATGGCAAATTATTTGGCTTGTGGCATAAGACCTTCTGATTATTCTGGCCAAATGTTCAAGAAATTTCTCCATGATGCCAAATCTTATTTATGGGATGACCCTTTCTTGTTTAAACTTGGTACAGATCAGATCTTGAGAAGATGCATACCAGAAACTGAGGCTGTAGCAATCCTGCAGCATTGCCACCAATCTGAGTATGGAGGCCATTTTGGAGGCCAAAGGACAACAGCCAAAGTGTTACAATCAGGATTCTATTGGCCAACTCTTTTCAAAGATGCCCACAGTTTTGCACAAAGATGCAATGAATGCCAAAGGAGTGGTTCCATTTCTCAAAGGAATGAAATGCCACTAAATGGGATCTTGGAAGTTGAGTTATTTGATGTTTGGGGAATAGACTTCATGGGACCATTTCCCCCATCAAACCAATGCCAATACATACTGGTTGCTGTTGATTATGTATCCAAATGGATAGAGGCAGTGGCATGTGTCTCAAATGATACAAAAACTGTGATTAAGTTTCTTCAAAAGCAAATTTTTACACGGTTTGGTACCCCCAGGGCACTGATCAGTGATGAGGGTACCCACTTTGTGAACAAAATGTTACAAGAAGTTTTAAAAAAGTACAATGTTAATCACAGGATTGCCACTGCATACCACCCACAAACCAATGGTTTAGCTGAGCTCTCTAACAGAGAAATAAAGGGAATTCTTGAAAAGGTGGTCAAGCCAAACAGAAAAGATTGGGCCTTTAAACTAGACGATGCTTTATGGGCATACAGAACTGCATTTAAGACACCACTTGGTATGTCCCCATATAAGCTTGTCTTTGGCAAAGCTTGCCACCTCCCCTTAGAACTTGAACACAAAGCATACTGGGCAATCAAAGAATTAAACATGTGCCTAAATGCTGCTGGTAGTAAAAGAAAGTTACAACTGTGTGAGCTAGAAGAGCATAGGAGCATGTCCTATGAAAATGCCAAACTCTATAAGGAGAAAACCAAGAAATGGCATGACAGAAAGATACAACACAGAGACTTAAGACCAGGCCAACAAGTTCTTTTGTTTAACTCGAGGTTAAAATTGTTTCCAGGAAAGCTAAAGTCTAGATGGTCAGGACCTTTCCTCATTCATCATGTATATCCATATGGAGCAATTGACCTAGTTAACCCTGAGGATAACACTGTGTTCAAGGTTAATGGACAAAGAGTTAAGGCATACCACACTCCAGTGACCATCCCAGAACCCTGTTCTGTGGATTTGGTCACTTTGTGCTGAACAAGCTTCAAGAATGATGAGGAATTTTTGAAGTCCCATTTTGTCTGTAAATATTTTACCTTACCTTTACTGCTTTCTAGGACTTGTATTTTAATCGTTTGTATAGTTTTGCAGCTTTGATTGTAGAAGAAAGAATGCAAGAAGGGAAGGGAAGACTTCAAGAGAGTTGAGGCTGCGTTGGTTGAGAAGTTTGACAGAAAAATCAAGAAGCAGGGAAGAAAGCTGAAGGAAATCAAGGAGGAGAATATTAGGTTGTGTACCAAAAATGAAGAGATAAGGCAGCTTCTGAAAGCATACAAAGAAGGAATGGAAGGCACTTCTGCCGCTGCACCACCACCGAAGGATTCACAGCCTACTCCAATGGAGTAGGACAGGTTCTACTCATTACCCTTTAGCTCCAATTTTTATTGTTCGTTTTTTTTTTCAAGTCTGGGATGTGTCTTTGCTGTTTTCTAGGTTTTATTTTCTTGCAAATGGGCATTGGTGATCATCTTGAGCATGCATACATATCCACAATAAATTCATACATTCATGGTCTATATCTCACTTTATAGTGCTTGCTAGAACTAGGATTATTTTACTTGGGACGCAATTTGGTCCACATCTCACATAGGAAATGATTTAGTCCATCTTTTGATACTCTACATTAGCCACTTGCACCCACTCCATAATATCCATACACTTTCATGCTATTACAATGAGGACATTGTAAATTTCAAAGTTTGGGGTTGGGAAAGTCCACCATGGCAAAAGCATAAACGCAGAAAAAGAGCGTAGCTCTTCAAATATGCCATGTTTGGACTTAGGCACTAAAAAAGTCCCATAGGGGCTAAGTGCATTGCATTCACCAAAAGAAAAGAGCACAAAAGTGCCAAATCTGAAAAAATTGAAAAATGATGCAAAAGGTGAAAATAAGAGGCAAAGTGAGCATAAGAAAAAGCCAAAAAGAGTTATCCAGTTCATTAAAAGTCCTTTTGATCTTAATTGTGAGATGTGAGTACCATAACAAAAAGAAAATCTTATTAGCATATGGTTCATACTCATGGTAGATAGAAATCATGGAAATTTTGGATTTATGAAGGGCTATGCCATGTATGTTTTGGTTGATCATCTAACATGTGTGCACTTAATGCATCCATCTTGCAAATCTTATCACTTGAGTCATTTTTTTTCTATTCTTTTACCCTCTTTTTGTGTCTTAATTGCTTAGGGACAAGCAATATTTCAAGTTTGGGGTTGTGATGGCACTAATTATTTAGTGCCATTATGCTTTTTTTATCTTCTTTTTAGGATAGTTTTTACCTTCTAATCCCAACCTTTGAGTCATTTTAGTTCATTATTTTCTCTTTTCTTGTTTCTTGGAGCTAAAGATATGAAGAACTTGTTTTATTGCATTTGGATAAGCTAATTGGTGTATTTTTGGGCAGATTTATAAGTGCAGCAAGCTGCAGCATGCTGCAGCATCCTTACAGCAGCCGTATGGGGAGCTTAATGGATAAGCTAGGAGGAGCTTTTTGTGGGAAGACCTTTTTGAGTTTTGAATCTGACTTTTGGGAACCTTCTAGACTAATATTTGGCTGATTTGTAATTTGTGGTTAAACACTTTATTGTCTTTTGGTTATTAACTCTTGGTTAAAACTACTTTTGTACTTTAAGTACTTTATTTAGTGGTAATTACCTTTTGTGCCACTCCCCTTGGTTATAAAAGGGGAGCTTGGGGTTGTAATTTAGGAGTCCATAATCCATCTAATTCTCTCTCATCTTAGTGAAAATCAAAGGTTGGCATCAATAACCTTGTGATTTTAGTTTACTTTATTAATTCCAAGTAATCTTTTGAAGTCATCATCCCTTGTCTTTTATGCTTTATTATTTCTAGTATTCTTTACTTAGTTATTTACTTTACTTGCAATTTATATTCAAGTCTTTTATATTTGTTGTAATTTATATTTCCGTCATTTACATTTATGTTTTTATTTTTCTTCATTTATCGCTTTATGTCTTTAAATATGAGTAACTAATTTTATTTAGCTCGGGTGTGAGATAAAAGGGTAAGATTTTAAACCAAAGAAAGGTGGACGTTGTTTCGCAATAACAATGTTCCATCATTTCATTTCAAGTTTTATAAAGTTCAATGACACTTCTTGACGAACTGATCACTTGCTAAAGTGTTAAAGTGCGGTTGACTTAGAGATAAGCTACCAAAAGCACGTCAGTTTGAATGATATAAGAAGTAGACTTGAGAGAGTTGCTTTTTATTTATAAACTGATTTATTCTCGACAAGTTGATCGCTAGTCATTAGTGTTAAAGTGTAGAGGACTTAGAGATAAGCCCCTTCGAACACGTCAACTTGGATGATATGGGAATCGGCTCGAGAGAGCGGTTTTAGATACAAAGAGATTTGATCGTCCATATATTTTGAGGACTTTATTCTACACTATAAATAGTTGGAGGCTGCACAGAGATGTGTTTAGTCGACTCTAAACAGTAGTGTGAATATTGAAGTCCGAGAGGAATACCCTCAAAATAGATGGTGGATCTAGTTATGGTTGCAGCATAAGTCTGCTGGAATTTGTGTTTAAATCTCACCTAAATGTCTTACACCCGTGCTTGCTTTATTATTCTGTTAATCTAATCAAGTGACAAACCAAACCAAATCAAGTCTTCAAAATCGCCATCTGAAGTCATTTCTTTCTCTTACTTTTTAATCTACTTTTACTCCAATCTCTGTGGGACGATACTTGGTTCTTACCATTTTATTACTTGAAAGATGATATTAGATCTCATTGTATACTTGCTTTGAGGTTTAATTAGCACACGTCTATAGGTGTATTCCAAGCACTATCACATATGTTCTTAACGAACGAACATGAACACAAAAAAATTCGCTCGTTTATCGATTGTGTTCGTTCGTTTGTTCAGTTAAGTTAAACGAACGAACAAGAACAAGCCTCCGATCGTCTTCGTTCGGTTTGTTTACAGCCCTAATTACAACATTTTAATCGTCTAACCATATATCAAGTTCAATCATATAAGTTTTATATTTACCTAGTCTCCTAAACCATGCGTTAACAAATTTCTAGTTTAATCGGCGAATTAATTTAAATCGTCATCCGTTAACAATATTTTAGTAACTTCATAATTATCATCACCTTATTTGATCGTTATACATAAATTTTTGATTCAACATATATCGTAATCATTATATTTATTATCTGTATTTGATACATGGAGAATTCAAGAGTTAATAAGGATTTTCAAAAATAATTGGAATAGAGGAAAACGGGATCGAAGATAAAAACGAGCTCGAAAGAAGCTCGGAAATTGGCATCGAAAAATAAACAAATCGCAAACAAAATCAAAAGCGGGTTGCATACGGCTTTACCCGCACAACACTCTTTTTGTGCGGCTTGCATGCAACCAAGGTCGTCTCCCAACCGCATACGATACTGTTGGATTTCCAAAGGTTTACAAGAATTTTCATCTTTCCAATATTCCTTAAGCTTCCTACCGACCTACGATTCCATCCCATATTGATTACCATCTTTAATTTATATTTTTTCTTTTTTAATTAGCTTTTCTAGTTAAATTAGGATTAGATTTATTTCCACAATTATCTTTTCCTTTTCCTAATAAAATTAGGATTAGTCCTATTTTTCATCATTATCTTTTCTAGTTTAGGATTAGATTTGAATTTAACTTTCTATAGTTATCTTTAGTTTTAGATTATAAATAGGACTATTAGGTTTATTTGTTTTTTGAAGTTCAATTATTCAGTAAAGTTAATCTTTTAGAGAGTATTCTCTTGAGTTCTCGAGTTTGACGTTTCGTAATCTTGTTATCAAAAGGGTTTAGACGTTTGTCGATTATTTCACAAACCTATGCTGCATCAGTATTCTAGATATAAAATCAACATTTCATAGATTTAGATCTCATTACATAATAATGGTTTCGCATTGAAACAAATAGTTCATATTTTGGACGGATATAGCGGGTATGTAGAGCCAACTTGACCCCTATTAACACTATAAAGAGCAAAGGGACCCAATGTTTATCTATATCTATATCTATATCTATACTATATAATGAAAATTCTAAAACGGTTATACGGTTATTGTACAATCTTTTGTACAATAACATTTACCACCCTTAATCTTTTGTACAATAACATTTACTACTCTTATAACGTTACATTTACCACCCTTACAATTACTTATTTAATTTATTTTATATCCTTTACTTTTTCATTTTTCATTTTACACCGTTATCATATTAACACAAATAATCGTATATGAACAAAAATGCAATGAAAAAATACGTTTCTTTTTTTACAAATTATACCATTATAATCGTCCCGTCAATACCTTCAAAACGAGCCCAATATTGAATAATTTTTAATTTAACCGTACTATTAATCTACACTATATAATGAAAAAACTAAAACGATTATTGTACAAACTTTTGTACAATTACATTTACCACCCTTACAATGTTACATTTATAACCCTTACAATTACTTATTTAATTTACTTTATATCCCTTATTTTTTCATTTTTCATTTTACACCATTATCATATTAACACAAATAATCATATATTAACAAAAATGCAATGAAAAAATACGTTCATTTTTCTACAAATTATATCATTATAAGTGTCTCCTCAATATCTTCAAAATGAGCCCAATATTGAATATTTTTTAATTTAACCGTACTATTAAATATCATGAATATCTACGAAATAATTTGTTTTTCTATCCATACGTTTTATTTTTTTTCCACCGTTAGCACGTTAAAAATACATAATCGTAAAATACGTTTCATTCTTATTATAAACTAGAAGTGTACTCGCGCAATGCCGCTAGATACATCACGATTTTAATGTTTCATTTTATTTTTTATTTTTTGTCGATTTACATTACGATTTTGGTTGGTTGTGAGAGAGTGATAATGATTTTTTTATATATAAATTTGTTTAATTTATACTTAATAATATAATGTAATTTATTTTGGTTTAATAATATAATTTTTTTATAAAATATTTTGTTAGATTTTTTTAATTATACTTTATAATTTTATCTTTAAAATTTGATTTTTATTATATATTTAATTATGTTGAAAGTTATTTTAGGGGAGTTAAATTGGGAAATGATTTTAGGAGAGTTAAAATGGTTATAGATAATGATTGAAAATTAATAAATAGAATTAAATTTAGTACATACAGCTTTAATGGTTGTTTTTTAAGTAATTAGCATTAAATAGCGGTACATTAAGCTTTAAAACTTGTTTTTAAGAGTTTTTTTATGCCATCTTTATAATATAGTATAGATAATATCATTATAATTTTTTTCGTCAATAATTGTAATATAAACTAATTATTGAATATCTTTATGGATTTAGGTTTCATAAGTTGTGTTTCTTAGGTCATGGTTGATTATTGATGAAATGTATATAAGGAAATAACATTAATTGTTCGTTCTTTACTTACATTCCACTGCATCGCGCGGGTATATGTCTAGTTATATAATGAAAATTCTAAAACGGTTATACGGTTATTGTACAATAATATTTACCACCCTTAATCTTTTGTACAATAACATTTATTACCCTTACAATGTTACATTTACCACCCTTACAATTACTTATTTAATTTACTTTATATCCCTTACTTTTTCATTTTTCATATTACACCGTTATCATATTAACACAGATAATCGTATATGAACAAAAATGCAATGAAAAAATACGTTCATTTTTTTTACAAATTATACCATTATAATCGTTTCGTCAATACCTTTAAAACGAGCCCAATATTGAATATTTTTTAATTTAACTGTACTATTAATCTATACTATATAATGAAAAAACTAAAACGATTATTGTACAAACTTTTGTACAATTACATTTACCATCCTTACAATGTTACATTTATCATCCTTACAATTACTGATTTAATTTACTTTATATCCCTTATTTTTTCATTTTTCATTTTACACCGTTATCATATTAACACAAATAATCATATATTAACAAAAATGCAATGAAAAAATACGTTCATTTTTCTACAAATTATATCATTATAAGTGTCTCCTCAATATCTTCAAAACGAGCCCAATATTGAATATTTTTTAATTTAACCGTACTATTAAATATCATGAATATCTACGAAATAATTTGTTTTTCTATCCATACGTTTTATTTTTTTTTTCCACCGTTAGCACGTTAAAAATATATAATCGTAAAATACGTTTCATTCTTATTATAAATAATATCATTATAATTTTTTTCGTCAATAATTATAATATAAACTAATTATTGAATATCTTTATGGGTTTAAGTTTCATAAGTTGTGATTCTTATGTCATGGTTGATTATTGATGAAATGTATATAAGGAAATATCATTAATTGTTCGTTATTTACTTACATTCCGCTACATCGTGCGGGTATATGCCTAGTATATCAATTGAAAAAAATTGAGTCAATACAGTAATAAATGAGCGGTAACTATTAAAAAAAATGAGTAAATTACGTTTTTAGCCCCTATGGTTTGTTGAAAATTTCTAGTTTTATTCTTATGGTTTTGAAATTACAATTTTCATCCCTATGGTTTATAATCTTTACCTCTTTTGTCCTTATGATTTAAATTTTATTGTTTTTTTTATCCCTATGGTTTACAATTCATTTCCATTTTAGTTCTTCATACTTAAAACTAGTATTTTGGCCTCAGGGACAAAAATAGAAATGAATTACAAATCATATGAACGAAAACCGAAATTTAAAATCGCATTGACAAAATCCAAAATTTTTAACAAACCACAGGGATAAAAAACGTAATTTACTCAAAAAAAAAAAAAAATTACCAGAGAGGTCATGGCCCTCCAACACTACATATACGATATATAATTTTTTGTCCTGTCTTTTTCCTTCACATGTATTTAGAAACAAGAGTTGGGGACCATTTAAGATGTTAAAATGTCATATGATGTTGATCTTTTATCTATAAATGTAATACATATTTTGGTGTATTTTTTTTCAAGAGGAATATTTTACATATTATTTATTCTTGTTTCCTACTACTTATTTTATACCATTAAAAGGGTGTTTGAGATTGCTTATTTGAGGGGTTTTTTAGTTTATTGCGATTTGGCATCGGAGACGAGCACTTTTGAGTGTTTGGATGGGTAAAAATTAAAATGGCTTATAGCGGTGTCAAACCGCTGAAAAACCCTTTTTGATAAGTCATTTGGTTTTAACTTATCAACTTTTTGAAAAGTGCTTATGACTTTTTTGGTTATTTAATATGTATAAACAATCTCAAACATTTTCAAATAACAACTTATTAGCTTATTACGTTTTGGTACCACAATAAGCTAATCCAAACAGTTTTTTAAAAAGTCCGGTTTGACACCGCATAAGTTGATAAACACTTTTTAAAATAAGCATAAGTTGTTTTAAATAAGCAATCCCAAACACCCCCTAAATCTATTAGAAACATTATATATTTTCATGGACCCAATAAAAGATATTTTCTTAAAACAATTATTTGATTCCTATTTTTATATCGTATCAATTTTAAGATACATCTATAAATTTTAAAATACATCTATAAATTTTAAAATACGTCATATCATATCTCCGATGTTATTGATGGCATTTAGAATTTGATAAGGGGCCATCTTCTTCAACTTTAATTTCTTCTTATTTATATATATTCTTAAGTTTTTAAATTAAAATCCATATCTTCATCTTATATTTTGGAGTAAGCTACAAACTTTGGTCCATTTGATTTGTCAAAAATAATATTGTTTGTCTCTGCAGTTTCAAAATTACAAAAAAGACCATCAGGATTTGCAAAAAACCTCTTATGGTGGTTAATTTTTTTTTTTTGTTAAATGATAGGCGTTTTTTTTTTCTTTTATCGATTTCGTTGTACTTTACCCAATCTAAAAAGAATTTTATGATTTGGTCTTAGTGGTTTTTATTAGATAAGAGACAAAAAATGGATAAAAGAACGTAAATGCCTCTTATTTAACGAAATTTTTTAAAGGCGTTAGAGGGAAGGACAAAATTCGAATGTTTTTACAAACCACGATGGTCATCTTGTCAATTTGAAACTTAGGGACAAAAAGGGTTATTTTTTACAAACCATAGAGACCAAATTTCATTTTAAAACAAATTTGAAAATAGCATAAAATTAATTTGTAAACCATATATGTAATCACATATGGGTTTTTTTTTTTCAACAATAAACGTCAACTGAATTAGAATCAGGAATACAAAATTCTTCATCGTTGCCAAACCTGAATGAAAAAACCATATACAAAAATGAGAGAGAAGAAGAAACAATTGTTCATTACATGGAGAAAGTATCAAGTAAAAATTATTAAAATAGAAAATTGAGATATAATTCAACGACTTTGCCACCACAAATTTCAAACCCGTGTTCTTGTAATCGTCATCGTCCTGAAATTTTAATTTATAGGTCAATGTTTCAAACTCGTAATGATTTTTTTCTTTGTGGGTTTGTTTTCTTTAAATTCATTATACAATGATGAAAGAGTAAAACATAAAGTAATTAAGACGAAGATTTTTTCTTTGTGGGTCAATGAAAGAAAAAAACACAGTGATGAATTAAGCAAATCTACCAAAGTATCCACTTTTTCTTGTATGAGAGAGTTAAATATCTGAGCAATTATCAAGCTACGAGCTCTTATTCCAACTGTTGTTCAATTAATTTCATTAGTCTGGCCTCTCAACATTGATGTCCATCTCGAATGAATTGAATGCTAGTTTAATTTCGTCAGGTCGTACAACCTTCACATATATTTAACAATATTTTAACTAATATACCGACATGAAATTTATAATTGTTTATCAAACCATGTGTATCTCATATACACTAGGTGATCTATTTAAAGCTAAACAAATAAGCTTTAGAAGCTTCAACTCAATCTAAAAGTTAGGGGGTTTGAGTTAAACATGAGTCTATCCAAGTTCAAGCTTGAACATTGATATAATACTGAAGCTCAAGCACAACCATGACAAAGTTATTCGAGCTCGAACTCAAGTACTAATTTTTTATAAGTCAAGCCTAAACTCAGTTTCACTATTCAACTCTACTCGACTCATTAACACCTATAGTTTACATCATTTGATAATATACACGTGTTGTTAAAAAATATGATATGGAACAACCAAACATGAATACCGATGAGTTGCTTAGACACTGAGTCATTGATGAATAGTCATCATTTAATGCCCCCTGATAGGCAAGTGCTATTGCTTCGTCACCACCTAATGAGGTGTTGATGTGCCATTGACAGTTGCTCACACTCGTGAATGTTTATTTCAAGCATGTGAAAGATGGTGGGTGACGAAAAAAGATATTCAAAGTGCCTTTCACAATCGAGAGTGGTTTTCTTTGCGCCCATGAACAACTGTAAGGTCAAATTTTCGTTTTTCAGCATTCAGATCGAGTTGGTATTCATGTGGGTTTCAGTATAGATACACCCTTTTGTTCCCATTTGTTAGTCACAAATTTGAGAGAGAAATTAGTGTGAGGGTTAAATTTAAAAGTTTTGAATCATAAATGGCGATTTCATTTTGTATTTTTTTTTCCGGTTATAATTTATCTTTTGGCAAATAAATGTTGTCCTTTTAATTTGTGTGTGGGTGTACATCATCCTTCAATAGTGGAACCATGTTACATCCGTAAGTTATATGATTTATTTATTCATTTGGGTTCCATATTCCCTTACTGATAAACATTACGCGTATTCGATTTTACTTTTAAATAAAGCTTTCAACTTTATTTTTCTTAAGACATTGTGACCTCAAACACCCAACATTTTTTTTTTTTGGATCTTACTGAGAGGTCACTGGTTTCAATCCTGTAAGGCCATTAGGATTTCTGGATATTCTTCGGTGTCCTTGGGATTTGTTGAGGTGGGCACAAACTGACCCAGATACTTATGATTAAAAAAAAAAGTAAAGTAAAGCCAAATTCAAACCAAAAAATGAAATTCCAACAAACTAAATTTACAAGTTAATAACAATTCAAGACACACACACACATATATATATATATATATATTTGTTGTATGTATATTTTTTTAATAATAAAATAATCAATTAACATGTTTTTGTTATGGTGAATGATGTTTTGACCAATGACATAATGGAGGGATGCATTTAGCATTTGCAACATACAGGCCACCAACAAACAACACGTGAAGTAGGGACCCAGTTCGATAGTACGATATAGTAATAATAATTCGGGTATTTATTATTAATTAAAAAGAAAGTAGAATACTGGAAAGGTCACTGCAAGATGTAAAGACCACACGAAACAAAACCAAAAGGAAATAATTGAAGAGATTAGAAAACAAATACCACGAAGTTAAACCAGACCATTCGTGGTCGTCTGAGGATTAGTCGGTGTACGTAAGCTGGCCCGAAAACCCACGTTTACCCAAAAAAAAAAAATTAAACCAGACCCACATAACATAATAGAGAGCCAATTTAAGCTACGAGATGGGAAAAATATGGTGCGGTCTCGCGAGACACTGCTCCAAATTCAAAGACTCCTTGTACGATCGGTTCAAAATCCAATCAAACACTCAAACTCTTATTTCCTTATTTAAAGTTAAACAATTTTTTTTTGTTAATTAAAGTTATGTTATTTCTTGTATAGAACGATTTTAATTTGTTGGTTTCAAGTACTCGTGGTCGTAATTCGGATTCAATAAATTTAGACAATAAAAATCGGATTTTCTAGGTATTGAAAATAAATAGGACACGTGTAAAGTGATCGTAACATTTTTGTGTTGAAAACTTATATTATTGATATCATCATGTCTTCCTATAAACTACAATAATTGTTTTTATGAGAAAAATTTGTTCGTCAGCCAAAAAACAAGACACCATATATAATTACCAAAAATAAAACAAATTATTCTGGTTATGATATTCATATCTTTTTAAAATAATTGACGGTACGTTTTTCTATATTTGTAAGTTGAGTGAATTAGCCTTATTGTTTATCTTTATCAAAGGAAAATAATCATGCAACATGTGTCGAAGTTTTTATACTTTATGCTCAAAATTATCAATGTTTTTAACATTAACCATCATTTTTGTGTAAAAGCGAATTAGGAAAAAAAAATATATATATATATAAAAAAAAAATGGTCAGGTTACCGATTTAGGATTAGTCGTGAAGGACCCGACCAATTGTCAGGTCCGTTTAGAATTAGTGCTAAATTTTTGGTGAGGACTAAAATCGGCCAATCTAGTTTTGAAGGGATCCAATTTGCCGATTTCTAGCCTATCGTTCGGTTCATTAACAATTACTAAATTGAACTTCTAAAAAAAACCCTAAATTAATATACTTTTCTTAACTCAATTTGGAGGGCCCTCTTAAAAGTAATTATTACTAGGGGTGCTCACGGGTTAAGTTGGTTGGGTTGAAGGCACTTGAACAACCTAACCCAATGTTTGCAGTTTGAAATTTTTCAACCCAACCCAAACCATGCGGGTTGGGTTGGGTTGGTCGGTTTGAAACTTTAATACATTATTTTACAATCTAACTAAGTGATTCCGTTTAAAAAAATAAAATCAAAATGGAAATATAAAAAAAATAAGACTAATAAGAGAAGAGAATAGTAGAAGAAAATTATCTTTTGTCTCTTCATTCTTTCGATGTTGAAGATTTTTGAAAACTTAAAGGTTATATTCGTACGATTTTAATCGGAATGGTCTGGTAGAATGGTCTAAACTACGACGAGATAGGAAGACTTGAGAATTGATAGAAAGAAGAACCGCTAAAAGTCTAAAATCATAAAAAATAAAAACGTACAAGTTTTGGTCGGGTTGGTCGGGTTACTTTGGGCTCAACCTGTTTCCAACCAAATAAATGCGGTTTGGGCAAAATTGGTATCGATTATGTATCGGGTTACCTCGGTTTGATGTTTTTTCCGTTTTTTTTGGGGTTGGGTTGGTCGGGTTGATCGGAAATTTGAGCACCCCTAATTATTACTAAGTTTTTCCGACGGACAACATCCGTCGGTAATTTCCGCTAGCGAGTTCCCGGAGACAACATTCTTCGCGACATTTCCTGAGGCATCGAAAAAGATCTGGCTGTTACATTGTCTTACTTTTGTTGGGATTTATTTAATAAATCCAATAATTATTGTGGGCTTACATATTATTAATCCAATTATATTAAGGCTATTTAGTAATGGGCCAATTAAGTGATTAATTAATTATGGAAACCCGATTAGAACTAAAAGAATGGTATGGGACTTAATGAGAGGAAGCCCGTTAGGTTTAATTAGAGTTTAATGGGAACCCTAATTACAACCTATATAAGGACGGCTAGGGTTATGGTTCCCAAGACACCAAAATCATAAGGTTCGATCTCTCCCCATTGGAAGAACATCTGGGATTTTGCGTTGAGGAAAACCGTAGCCGGGAATCTGCGAATCAAGAATCAAGCCTAACTAATGGAGACGGGTACGCACGTTCTTATTCCCGTTTGTTTAATAATTCGATGCTTTATGGATAAATCATAACAAGTGGTATGAGAGCCACGGTTTGTTCGCATTGAATTATTTATCTTTTCTTTTCCTCTCGGTCGTGGTTGTTCATGTTTGGAGAGGATTATATTGCTTTAGTGTTTTCGTTTTTTATTTGAGTTTTCGAACCTCGCGACGCAAATGGTTAAATTCGCGACGTGAGTCTGCTTTATTAAGTTTTTTTTTTGTTTTTCGTTTAGTGATTCTCGCGACGCGAAGAGCCTGGCTCGCGAAGCGAGCCACTCTCTGATGGTTTTCAGGCTTTGGCACGAAAATTCTCGCGACACGAATTTGGTTTCCTCGCTACGCGAGACACACTCTGAATTATAATTTCATTCCTCGCGACGCGAGGACTCTGGCTCGAGACGCGAGATAGTCGAAACTTAGGTTTCTGTTTTGACTCTTACACTCATTAGGTAATATTCGGAGAATTATGTTAGTTGGGCTAAAGTGAAATTAATGTTTCCCATTGAAATTAAGTGTTGTTCCATTAGGTTTACACTTAATTGTCTTGTATTTTTTAAATAGATTGATTGACACAACATAGTTGCCAAAGCAACCTCTATTGTGAAAATTGATATATTCGAAATATGAAGATGAGTATATTTTTTGTTCATGCAAAATAATGACTGGCCCAAAGGAAAGTCGTTATTTTGGTCGGATAATTGATATACATGCGGTAATAAATATGTGGTTATTATAAAGTTTTCCATGTGAGCAATAACCAGCCCAAAGGACAGCTATTGTTTGACAGGATTTATTTTCAGTATTTGATTACCGCGTTGAGAGTACCAATTACGAGTCAATAATTAGTCCAAAGATTAATTATTAATGTTGTACTAGGTATCTTGTTAATGGGCCCATCAATAGTTTTCGAATTATTTATGTCATATTTTATTCTCCGCTATGATATAAATGTTGAGCATGTTATGTTTTGATATGTACAGTTGCTAATGCTAATAACGTGTTTGCCCAACTTGTTGGTATCCCTACTTTGAATGGGACAAACTATGCCATGTGGAAAGAGAGCGTTGAAATCGTTCTCGGTTGCATGGATTTGGACCATGCGCTTCGGATGGAGCGACCCGTTTCCACTACGGAAAATCCAAACACGGATAAAATTGAGAAATGGGATCGCTCTAATCGCATGTGTCTGATGATCATGAAGCGCTCGATTCCGAGCACATTTAGGGGCTCTATCACTGAGAGCACTAATGCCAAGAAGTTCCTTAAGGAAATTGAGCAATTCTTCGCCAATAATGCTAAAGCGGAAGCAAGTAACATCCTAATGAAACTCGTTACCATGAGGTATAAAGAAAAGGGGAACATAAGGGAGAACATTATGGAAATGTCCAATCTCATTGGGAAACTCAAGGAACTAAAGTTAGAGCTTTCGGATGACCTGCTCGTTCACTTGATTCTCATATCTCTTCCTGCACAATTTGGTTAATTTGTGGTGAGTTACAATACTCAGAAGGATAAATGGACTCTTAATGAGCTCATGTCACATCTTGTGCAGGAGGAAGAGAGACTAAAGCGAGATAAGGTGGAAAGTGCTCACTTGGCATCAACCTCTCAGGATAATAAAAGGAAGAGAGCTAAAACAACTACAAAAAGTGGGCCAAAGCAGAAAAAGCATAAGAAACATGATAAGAAATCCACCTATTTCTTTTGCAAAAAGGCGGGACACATAAAGAAAGAGTGTCCCAAGTATGCTGCTTGGCGAGAGAAACATGGTAAGACTCTCACTTTTGTTTGTTCTGAAGTTAATTTAGCTTTTGTACCTAAGAATACTTGGTGGGTAGATTATGGTGCTACTGCTCACATAAGTATGTCTATGCAGGGTTGCCTGTGGAGCCGACTGCCGAGTGATAATGAAAGATTTATATATGTGGGCGACGACACTAAAGTTAAAGTTCAAGCTATCGGGACTTTTAGATTACTATTAAAAACCGGTGTTTATTTGGATTTGGTTGAAACTTTTATTGTACCGTCATTTAGGCGAAATTTAATTTCTATTTCATGTTTGAACAAATTTGGTTATGATTGTTCTTTTGGAAATAATAGGGTTAGTTTCTACTTAAATTCAAATTTGGTTGGCACTGGTTCTTTAAAGTTGATAAACTATATCTGCTTGAAACTGTTGCTTTAGATAATGAAATTTTGCACTCTGCTGCTAAAGGTACTAAGCGAAAATTAAATGAGGATTCTGCCATCCTATGGCACAAGCGTTTAGGACATATTTCTAAATAAATAATTCAGAGGCTTGTTGATGAAAGAATCCTCAATTCTGTAGATTTAACCAACTTTCAAGTTTGTGTTGAATGTATAAAAGGAAAACAAAAAAATTCAAGAAAGTTAGGTTCCAATAGAGCTACGGACGTCTTAGAATTGATTCATACTGATATATGTGGAACGTTCCCTACGACTTCTTGGAATGGTCAACAGTATTTTATCACATTCATAGACGATTACTCTAGATATGGATACCTATATTTGATATATGAGAAGTCTCAATCCTTGGACGTATTTAAGGATTTCAAAGTCGAAGTTGAACTTCAACTAGGCAAGAAAATAAAGGCTGTCAAATCTGATCGTGGTGGTGAATATTACGGCAGATATGATGGATCAGGAGAACAATGTCCAGGACCATTTGCCCTCTACCTAAAGAAGTGCGGAATTGCCCCACAATACACCATGCCAGGCAAACCTAGCATGAACGGTGTTGCTGAAAGACGAAACCGAACTCTTAAAGACATGGTTAGAAGTATGATTAGTCATACCTCTTTACCGGAACCACTTTGAGGAGAGACACTAAATGTTGGTCCCGAAGGTGCTTAACAAGTTTGTAGAAGGGGGGGGGGGTTGAATACAAACACATAATTTAAAGTTTAATAAATTGTTTATTGATAAATCAAACACAATTTACAAGTCTAGAGAGGTAATCTTTCTATTTATACCCTATGCATTAAATGCATGGCAGAGCACTTTACACGTGTCCTTCATTGATTGGCAGAGAGGGTCTGACTTTGGGAGACAAACTTCCAGCCGTATCATGAACAGTGTAGTTGACAGAGTTGTTGTACGAATTATGGCAGAGGTATGTCCGTTCTGACACATCGTACTAGGTGTGAAAGGGAAAGACAAAAGAGACTTTGAGGCATAAGCTAAGTGATCATCGATCGCTGAATATCTCTTCCTTCAGAGATACAAAGGAGTTCAGCTATCGCTGAAGCTTTTCCTCAGGTTTCTTCGCGTGTGTAGATTTGTCTTGCTTCACTGATATCCGCATCAGGTCACTAGTAGACTTGTCTTTGTTCAGCAGCTTCGTCTTCGATTTAGCTATGAACATTTGTTGATGCGAAACTTGTCTCCAGGGATTACGTTTAACTGTTTATATCAGAAACAATCAGCGATACTGAACATACTCAGTATTTAAGCATTGATGGTGAAACACTAATACATATGAATGATTACAAGAAAGATCATCAGTGATAACTGAAAAGACTCAGTCTGATCTCTGATGATGAAACACTAATACATATTAATAAACGTAATTTTCACCAAGTATAGAAAAGGGTCTTTATCAAATCACTGAGAGAGTTTGGATCAACAATCTCCCCCTATTTGATAATGACAAAGTAACTGAAGAAAATTACTTTATAATTCAAAATGAGGAATAATCAGGACTCATAACATACATGTCCCAAATACTATTTTGAGAGATCTTTTACAGCATTGATAGGGTTAAGTACTTCATTGAATATTTTTTAAAGAAAGAATTACAAGATATGAAAATATAAAGTACAAGTGAAGAACTAACTACTGTAAGTCTAACTAATAGATTACAAGAATTAAGAAACTAATCTATCAGCTATCTAGAGAAGACTTTAGATGATTGATCATATAATCAGGTATTTCTTCTCCTCTTTGCCTTCGATCTGAAGATTCTTGACTAATAGGGGTGTACGCGGGTTGGGTTGGGCGGGTTGGGACGTTTTTACAACCCAACCCAATTATGGCGGTTTGGAAAATCTCAACCCAACCCAACCCATTCAAAAATATAACCCAACCCAACCCAACCCTTGCGGGTTATGGCGGGTTGGGTTGGGTTGGCGGGTTAGTAATATACATAAATTTGCCGATTGAAATACGATAAATAATACTAAAATTATTTTCAACAAAGTTATTAGTTATTACAATTAGGGCTTGTTCGTGTTCGTTCGTTTAACTTAACCGAACAAACGAACGAACACGAACGGTAAACGAATGAAAGTTTTTTAGACCAAAGGGCCTTTGGCCTAGCGATAAAAGAGCCTTTGACTTCCTAGGAGGTCAGAGGTTCGAACCTCACCAAAGGTGAGGAGGGTGTGTGAGTTTATTTGTTGGATTTTGCCGTATATAAATATTATATACTTAAAAAAATGAAATTTTTTGTGTTCATGTTCATTCATTAAGAAAATGTGTTTGTTCGTGTTCGTTTATGTTCGTTCGTTAAGATGCTAAACGAACATAAACGAACGAACATAAATGGACTTAAACAGACATAAACAAATGAACACAAATATACTTAAACAAATATAAACGAACGAACATAAATAAATTTAAATGAACATAAACGAACAAACATAAATGAACAAAAAACAACCACCATTACTCATCATTCCGCTGCTAAAAACTAACATAACAAAATGAAAAACTGTGTAAACTTATGAGCGATAAAAAAAAGAATTCTAAAAATTCAATTTACTTAATGATTTTACATATTAATGTCACAATATATAAATATATTTATATAATAAACAAACGTGAACGAACATAAACGAATGCAAACGAACGAACATTAACGAACATAAATGAACGAATGAGACCATTATTCATGTTCGTTCATTTAACTAAACGAACAAAAAAATGTGTTCATGTTCGTTCATTTATTAAATAAACGAACATAAACGAACTTCCCGCCAAAGACGGTTCACTGAACGTTCGGTTCGCTTACAGCTCTAATTACAATCATTCAATTATAAATTATAATCCATAAGTCTTAAAGTTAATTTGGGTTGTGAATAAACTGCATATATATATATATATATATATATATATATATATATATATATATATAATTTTATAAAAAAATAGCGGCGGGTTGGCGGTTTGGGTTGGGTTGAGTTTTCCTAACCCAATTTCAACCCTTCTAATTAGCGGTTTCGCGGGTTGGGTTTAATTGGGTTGGGTTGGTCGGGTTTCGCGGGTTAACATTTTTATGTACACCCCTATTGACTAATGATTGTCTTGATCGATTCAGCTAAAGGAGAGAAGTCACACCATAAGCATAAGAGATCCTTGAGATGTCTAAGAGGACAGATAGAGATTTCAGAGACTCTTTGGAATCTAAGTTGTTCCTCATCATCTCTAAAGAAGATTCCAAAAGGATCTTTAAGTACTTGCCCAGGAATATATGGTCTACCAGGAGGCAGGGATAGATCTAGAACTGAGAGATCATGAGTAGGACCAAACAATGCTTCCTTTGAGAATTTGATGGAGGTGTCGTTTCTGATAGCAGCGACATTCTCAGAGGAGGAGGAGGCAGACTTTCTTTTGATTTGCCTTGGCTTAGAAGGAAGAGCAGATGACACCTTTAATACAGCAGCGACTCTGTTGATAAGAGCATCATTGATCCCTTCAACATAACCTCTGTAAGTTGACTTTGATTTCTTCAGTGCATCCTTAAACTCTAACCATTCCATGTAACCGAAGCTTTCAAGTCTTGAAACGAAACATTGCCTTTGAGCTTCCATCCTCTCTGGTTTTCTCCATTATTACAGAAGTTTGGTCCTTCTTCTTTCTTCCAGAGATGACAACGACTACAATATTCATCGGGTCAGAGCAATAATCTATTTTTTGTTTACACCATTCAAGTGCTTTATCACTGACCACCTTTTCTTTTGAACGCTCCTCTTCAATTTCTTTGAGTAGAGCATCCTGAACTTCCACTGGATTTTTCTTTAGCTTCTTGTCTTTGACTTGAGAGGACTGAACCTTGAGAGCTAGAGAAACATCTTTTTGACATTCAGCGATCAGTTTCTCAACTCTGACAGATTCTTCAATTTCAGCTTCAGTCAGGAAGTCGAGCTCTGTAGATGGAGTTTGAAGAGGGATCTTCAGCCATTGACTCTCCAGATGATAACTCATCTTTGTTCTTCTGTTTAGTTCTTCTTCTGACCAATGAGTTGGTCTGTAAGGCCTTCCTGGGTGGAGCATGGCTTCTTCTTCTTCTTGTTCATCAATCTCACTGAATGAGATTTGGATTATTTGTTCTTCAGCTATAGAATCTGGGATTATTTGGAGTTCAGTTCCCTTAAGCAGGGGAGAAAACTGTCTGTTAAAGAAGTGAAAGGAGTTAGTGTTTATTTTAGGAAAGAGAAAGATAAAGGCTTAGAAAGAAACAGGGGTGGGAAAGGTATAGTAAGATATGGGTACAATAGAAAGACATACCTAAGAAGGATGCTCCCCCTCAGATTGTGAGACTATGTTCAGGTTTCCCTCGGCAGTTATACCCTTCTGCTTGCCTTGGGAAGGAGCACCTGAAGAAGTTCCACTTCTCCCCCCTGCTGTGACAACTTCTTTCGAAGTCGTCGCTGAAGAGACGTTCACTGCTGAGAACCAAAGAGATTGGTCCTCTTCATCGTCGTCGTCGTCGTCAGCTTGTTGCTTTTTCCCTTGATCTTGAAGATCAAGTTCTTCATCATCTTCTTCATCCTCTTCATCAAGAATTTGAGCGAGAGAAGCAGAGGGGGAAGTTTTGTCAGCAACCTTCTCCCCCTCAACATGAGAGGGAGGTTCTTCCGTTTGGACTTCAACAACAGCTTCCTCATTTTCTTCTTCGTTCAGATCTTTCTCCCCCTATTTGTCATTATCAGAGTGGGGAAGTTCAGTGGTTGAAGGTGTAGCTTTTGCAGTTGCCTGGGACCGGACTTCAGCCTCTAAATGCACGAGACGACCCTCGATTTCAGGAATGTCTGAAGTAGCCTGATGAATAAATTCAATGGCTATATTCAGAGAGGTGCGATCATTCTATGTAAAGGAAGTTGGTGGCATTGGAGCTGGTTCATTCAACTTCAGAAGTACTTGCTGAAGCATGGAGGTGCAGGAATCAACCTTGAGAGAGAGATCCCTAAAGTCATCTCTGAGGGTGTTCTGCGATCCCTGAATAAGAGTGACCTGTTGGTGAGTCCAGACCAGGTCGTCCTTGATCTTGATGATGTCCTCCTTAACAGTTGATAGCTGAGAAGAATCAGCTTTGGAGGAGGAGTCATCAGTCAACCTCTTGAGCTCCTCACCAGCGAGATTAACAGCGCCAGTGGATTCGCTGACAGAGGTGGTGAGACACTCCACCTTCTCAGCAAGTGTGTTTTGAGTGTCAACAGTAGCCAAAGTAGGACCTGGAAGTAAAGTTAGCAGATGAGCACAACGATGCTCATGCTTATATGGTGAGATGGGAGTAGTGTTTAGGGTTATGGGAGTACCTGAGTTTTCAAACATGTTGTAGAAATGCATAGATTCTTCAAACGTTTGATTATCAGGTCCTATAGGTGCAAACTGAGGTTGCTATGAAAGAGATGGAGGGTTAGAGACCAAAGAAATAGAAGAATGAGTAATAGGGATAGAAGAAGTTTGGATAGTGGAAATTACCTCACGTGGATGTTGAAGAACTAAGGTGATGGGTGGCGTCACTGTTGTGGCAGCGATGGTAATCGCCGGCACAGTTGATGTGATGGTTACAGAAGTTGTGGAGGAGATACCCACAAAAGCATCCAAAGTAGTTTGTTGAGAAACCACTTTAGGCATTGAACCACTAGGGGCGGTCCCCTTAGTCTTTTTGGCCTTCTTATAAGGACCATGAAGACTAGTTGATGGTCGTTTTTGAGCGGTGGTAGCGGTAGGGATAGCAGGAGAAGGAACCTCCTGCGTGGCCGCTGAAGTCGAAGAGTGGAGAGAGAGACGAGTGCGTAGAGTTGAGAGACTTACCTCATTGGCGACCAACTTGACCTCCAGAGATCGCTGACCAACTTTTGAAAAAGTACCATCTTGAGAAGTTGGGTACTTGTCAGGGTAGAGAAACCTAAGGTACGCACAGATAAAGCGTACATATGGGATCTTAGGATCCCTCTCCGTTTTCTCTATCTTTGACTTAAGGTCATCAAAGATTGCGCCTGTGTAGTCGAAATGCTTACCAGCAATGACTTAATAGCCCATCTGGAGCTGAGCTTTGCTATCCTAATCCAGTGAGCCAATCTTCCCACTCATGCTTCTAATGATGTGTGAGAAGATGTAGTTGAGTTGCGAAGGCATGTTTGCCTTTTGAATATTTTTCAGTCGCTTGTTTGGAATGGTGGAACGGGGCTTGTTATCCCAGCAGTACTCCATATCATCCAGGAACTGGATGAGTTCAGCGTTAGTGGAGAGAGCATCGAAACCATGTTTCGTCTTTTCAGAGAGGCGAAGTGCCTTCCTGAGGCCATAGGCAGTGAGCATGACTGATCCTAGTTCAGTTGAGAAGGAGATATCGGGAACCACTTCACCCTTCTTGTTGGTGATGGTGGTTTCATCAGCGGTGAACCAAAACTGTTGTAGAAGAGTCTTGGATGGTTTGGGATCCACGTTTAGAGCGTAGGCCAAGCAGGACTGCTTCAAAAATGCAGCTGCATCCACCAGGTGGGGGTATTTCTTAGCTTCAAAGTCCAACCGTGCGAGATGGTTGTTCTTTGGGAACTCAGATTCAGTGATCGCAAATTTCACGTTCTTGGAAACAACGAACGAAGATTGAGCCATTTCTGAATATGGAAAGAATCATAATAGAAGAAAAGGTTTAGAGTCCAAAAATAAAGAAATTTTTTACTAGTTTCTATTTGGAGAAAGAAACATAGAAAAAACCAAGTTATTTTTAGAGTAAAACAATGTTCTTTGTTGAAGAAGAAAGAACAAGGAGAAAACCAAAAGTTTGAGTAGATAAAATAAAAAAATGATTTTAGTGTTGAGAAATCTTGTAAAACCCATAATGATGAAACATATATAGGATTTTGCAACAAAATTTTAGAAGAAAAAGATAAACAAAATAACCTGTTGATCTTGAAAGTAAGAAGATGCAAAGTCTGGAATGAGTTGTTTGCTTGGAATGCCTTGAGAGGTTTTCTTGCTTGAGAAGATTTTTAGAAAGCGTAAAGAGATAAGAATGAAAATGGCATTCTTTTTATATGAGGAGAGAGAATGAAAGAGAATGAGTGAGGTGGGAAAACAAATGCTCATCATGACATGGACACGTCTTACGAAGTTAATTGGATAGAAGGGCAACGGACGAACGTGTCAGAGAAAAAGGCATGTCGTGGATTGTCGGTTCAAATGACGTCATAGGAGAGAGAAAAAAATGTTTCATTTGTCCTTTTTGAATCTATCTCTGAAGAAAAGTCAGAGATAGGTTTTCTTTTTGAAAGAACCTCTGATAAAAGTCAGAGATTGATTTTCTTTTCAAAAGGATCACTGATGAGAAATGTCAATGATAGATTTTGTTTATCAAAAAGCTTTTAATCATTTGAAGAGAAATCAGTGATTAAAGTCTTGATTTTGAAAAATGTCTTACTGATTGAGCATTTAGTGATTGAGAGTAAGAAACATACCTGATAGTCAGAGATTAGTTCAGAGATTAAGTGATAAAGGGGAACTTAGAATCACTGACATAATGCGTGAAAGATGAAGAATCACTCTTCAAGATTCAGCATTCCAAGCTCACTGATAAGAAAGTTGAACCTTGTCTCATCAAGGGGTTTGGTGAATAAGTCAGCTAGTTGATAGTCAGTGGGGATAAAGTGAAGTTCAATATCACCATTCATCACATGATCTCTGATAAAATGATATCTGATCTCTATGTGTTTTGTCTTTGAATGTAGCACTGGATTATTTGCTATAGCGATAGCACTAGTGCTGTCGCAATAGATTGGAATCTTTGATAGCTGAAGGTCATAGTCTAATAGTTGATTTCTCATCCATAAGACTTGAGCACAATAGCTTCCTGCGGCTACGTATTCAGCTTCAGCTGTGGAAGTGGACACTGAATTTTGCTTTTTGCTTGTCCAGCTTACCAGCTTTCCTTCTAGAAGTTGACATCCACCAGTGGTGCTCTTTCTATCGAGTTTACAACCCGCAAAATCACTATCTGAATATCCAATTAGTTCGAACTCTGAGTCTTTGGGATACCAAAGACCGAGGTTAGGAGTTCCTTTCAGATATCTGAAGATTCGCTTGACAGCGATCAGATGGGATTCCTTGGGTTCAGATTGATAGCGTGCACATAAACAGGTAGAGTACATGATGTCAGGTCGACTCGTTGTAAGATACAGCAGGGAGCCTATCATTCCTCTATAGGCAGTGACATTTACAGGTTTTCAGATGGATCCTTGTTTAATGTCAGAGGAGGTTCCATAGGAGTTTTCATCGCTGAAGTTTGAGTTAGACCAAACTTTTCTTCAGCATATCTTTAACATACTTACCTTGGCTAATAAAAGTACCTCTTTCAGATTGTTTAATCTGAAGACCAAGAAAGTAAGTTAGTTCACCCATCATACTCATTTTGTATTTTTTCTTCATTCTTTCAACGAAACGAGTACATAGAGATGGGTTAGTAGAACCAAATATTATGTCATCGACATATATTTGCACAAGAATAATATGACCTTTTATCTTTCTGAAAAACAAGGTATTATCGATCTTACCACGTTCAAAATTTTCAGAGATAAGAAAAGATGAGAGAGTGTCATACCAAGCACGAGGGGCTTGTTTTAGACCATAGAGAGCCTTATCCAATTTATAAACATAATTTGGATGCTTAGGGTCATAGAACCCTGGAGGTTGTTATACATAGACTTCTTCATTCAACTTTCCATTTAGGAACGCTGATTTTACATCCATTTGATATACAGTGAAGTCTTTGTAAACTGCATAAGCTAAGAAGAGTCGAATTGCTTCGAGCTTAGCCACAGGGGCAAAGGTTTCATCATAGACTATGCCTTCCTCTTGTCTGTATCCCTGAGCAACAAGTCTAGCCTTATTACGGGTTACAGTTCCATGCTCATCTAACTTGTTTCTAAACACCTATTTGGTGCCTATAACAGTTTTATCAGATGGTCTAGGAACGAGATTCCAAACTTTGTTACGAGTAAACTCAGTCAGCTCTTCTTGCATAGCCCTGACCCAGTTTGGATCTCTGAGGGCATCATCAGTCTTCTTTGGCTCTATTAAAGAAATAAAGTTGACAAAGAGGAAGATATTACCTGAACTTCGTCGAGTCTGAATACCTGCGTCGGGATCACCAAGAATTTGATCTATGGGGTGATCTATGGACCATCGTTGAGTAGGAGCGTGATCGCTCACTTCAGGAGTTGGATCAACAATGTTCACTGATGAAGAAGCCTAAGGTTCATCAGCTATTAAGCGTTGAAAGTCAGACAGACCATTGTTTTCAGAGAAGTCTTCAGACAAAGGAAGATCAGATGGAGGGAGGGTGTTTAGAGGCTCAGCTGAAACCCATGAAGTGGATTCAACATTAGGAGGTATAATGTTTGGTTCATCATCAGCAACTGGAGGATCTGTGTGCTGATGGTTTGAGAAGAAGGGTTCTGTTTCTCTGTAATAAGAAAACAACCAAGCATTTAGCTCTTCATTGTCAGCGATTGGTTTAGAGTTTGCTGAGCGAGTCTCATCAAAAGTGACATGAATAGTTTTTTCCACATTTTGTCTTCTCTTATTGAAAACTCTGTAGACTTTGGAGATAGAAGAATATCAAAGAAATATTCCATCATCAGCTTTTGGATCGAACTTTCCAAGTAGATCTTTGTTGTTTAGAATGAAGCACTGACAACCAAAGATATGAAGGAAACTGATAGAGGGTTTTCTTCCATGAAATAGTTCATAAGATGTCTTTCCAAATCGTTTTTCTATCAGCGATCTGTTTTGAGTAAAGCATGCAGTATTCACAGCTTCAGTCCAAAATTGAGTAGGGAGATGAGAATCGTTGAGCATTGATCTAGCAGCTTTAATGATCGTTCTGTTTCTTCTTTCAGCGACTCCGTTTTGCTGAGGCGTTCTGTTAAGTCTGATTTTATAGTAATCATTGTATTTATAGGCTTGGTCTTATACTGTGCGTAGATAGTTTTATCTGTTGTATAAGCCAAGTGTATTTAAGTCCCTTTGGTCTTTGTCTTTGTAAGATTCTCACACACATATCAATACAATCATACTTTGCGCTTACTCTCTCTCTCTCTCTACTTTCTCTCTCTAAGATTTAGAGGATTCTTGGATTTTCAATTGGTATCAGAGCCAATCTAAATCTGAGAGATTTGAGAGAATTGATTTTCGATATTTGAATTTGTGTAATAATCTGAAAATTTCATCGATTTTCTTGAATTTTTTCAAGAAAATCTCGTTTTTGGATTTTTCATCAAATTCGGACTTGTTTTTTATTGTTTTTCTGTGTAAATTGGTTTGTTGGATTCGATTTTGGTTGAAAAACACTTTTAATTCACATCGATTTGCAAGAAAACAAGTTTTGTTGATCGATTTTGAAAATTTTCGAATTCTTGAAAAAACGTGTTTGAGTACTGTTTGATTTTCGAATTGTTGAAAAAGTGGTTTTTGATCGTTTTGATTGAATAAAAGTTATGACAATTCAGTTTTCGATCATATCTGTGGAAGAAATCATTGTTAATTTCTAACCAGTAATCAAATTTGTTGATTTTTTGTGTGTTTCAGCGGTTTACTTCAGATCTATTCTTTGCGCGAGTTCATCCGGATTTGCGCGAGTTCATCAAGCTTTGCGCCAGAGGTTCTTATTCAGATTTTCGTCACAAGCTATTTGCGACAAAGGGTGTTTTAAGTAATTAGTTCTTCATGCAAAGTTGATATTTGCGTTTCTTTCGGATCACACAAAACTCGTTTGCGTCACCTTTGTATCACGCAAGTCCTCTTTGCGTCTTCAGTTCATCACGCAAACACAAGTTTGCGCCATCAGTTCTTCACGCAAAGCTAAGTTTGCGCCAACTAAGTCTCACGCAAACAGTAGTTCTCGCCAACTTTATCTCACGCAAAATCAAGTTTGCGTTTGTTTGTGATCAAGTAAAGTTCAGTTTGCGTCACCTCTAACTCAAGCAAAGTCAGATTCTCACCAGCCTCACCTCACACGAATCTCAGTTTACGCTAATCACTGCTCATGCAAATCTTCGTTTGCGCCTTCTGCCTCTCACGCAAACCTTCAGTTTGCGCCAGCTCTTTGCTATTTCAAGACTTAGTATTTTTTTTTTGAAGATTGTCATCTATGGATTCTGCAAAATTTGCCTTTCAAGCTTAGTTCTACAAGAATGATCTTATGATGCAATTGGGTACAAAAAATCGTCCTCCAGTTCTGATTGACGAAAAAGAATTCACTCAATGGCAAGATTGGTTCCTGAACTTCATCGAGCGTCAAGCTAATGGAGATAACATGATGAAGTCTCTAACTGAACGAACTTTCGTAAAGCCTAATAAAGAGACTCCTGCAACAACTAAAGAGGCTTCACGAATGAAAGCTGATCGAGAATTAAAAGCTAATCTGATGCTAGCTTTACCAAACTCTGTCTACAACCGGGTTGATCATTGCAAGGATTATCCAAATCTGTTGTGGGCACAATTGGAAAAGATTATGCTTGGTTTATCGGTCGCAACTCAACTCCGCCATACACGTTATATGAACAATTTTGAGGAGTTTAAAACCAAAGATTCTGAGTCTCTAAAGAGTGTCTTCGACAGATTTTGTACAGTACTGAATGATTTGCGCAAGATAAATGTGAACAAGACAGAGCTTGAGATAAATCTAAAATTTCTTAACGCTCTTCAGTCAGAATGGAACAAATCTTGTCACAGACTGAGAAACGATGTTCGGGTTTCTTCAATGCAAATCCAAGAGATGTACGAGATCTTGATGACTGATGAGAGTATTGTGCTTGAGAAGAAGGCCAAACTGGATAAGAAGAACAAGAAATCAGTGGACCCGGTTGCTCTCCTCACGAAACAACTGGCAGAACAAGCATTGTCTGATAATGCTTACAACGGGGCCACTGATGATGGTGGCGAGGCACTGCAGAAAGCTATGATCCTTCTCTCACAACATTATCAGAAGAAGTTCCAACCTAGGTCGGGTTCAAACAATCTTCACTTCACTTCTGGTTCTAAAACTGTTCAAGTGCATGAGGCTAAGAAACCTGTTGCATGCTATAATTGTGGAAAGCCTGGTCACATCTCTAAGGAGTGTAGAGTGAAGAAAGTTCGGGAATCAGCTTACTATCGAAAGAAATTGGAACTGGCCGAGAAAAGAGAGAATGAAATAGCTTTGCTAGCAGAAGAAGAGTTTTGGCTAGATCACTCCGGTGATGAAGCTGCAAATGTAGAAATTGCTCAAATGTGCTTCATCGGAGATGATCAAGGTGATGATTCTGACACAGATGATGATGATTATATTCTGATTTTGATTACAATTTCATTTCCTCACAAATGAACATAATTATAACTGCTTTATCTGATCTTCGTTCGAAGTTAATATCTGAAAAAAATTTAAATTCTGAAAAGTCAGATTTGATTGACAAATTGAAAATTTCTTTGAAAGATGAAAAATCTATTTTGGAAAATACAAAAGACATCTTTCAAACGAAATTAGATGATTTAGAAAAATCAAATAAGTCTTATCTTGAATCTTTGACTGAAATGACCTCTTTAAAAGACAGTTTTTCGGCTAAAATAAATGAGTTAGAAGAAAAATTATATCGAAGGAAGCAATCTAATCAAACAATTTTCATGAATAAACCAAGGAGTGATGAAGCTTTAAAATAAAAATGGGGACTTGGTTTTGAAAATCCTCATTGTTTAAACAATGTGATAGAAAAATCCCCTACTTTATATAAATACGATTATCTAACTTTTGCTCAATATGCTCCTCAGTTTAAAATTGATTGGATGAATGAAAAGCAAGTGTTAGAAATCGAAAATGAGAAGAGAATGAAAAACACTCACAAGGAGTTTTTTTTTGTTTATACGCATGAAAATGCAAAATATTTTCCTGACAAATCAAAGAAAGTCAGAAAATGTTTAAATGATATATCTCGTATTAAGTCTTCAGTATCTGATGATTATTTTGATATTTGTCATACTAACACTAATAAAGAAACTATATCTCTAGTTTTGTATGATTCTAAGAGATATATTCCTCCGTTAGTGCTAGAAAGCAAAATCATTGATCTTAAAGATAAAATAGAAGATCATATTTTTCAAAGTAAAATTGAAAGAGATGTATTTTTTTCGTTCTTAACTTCAAGTTTTGAAGAAAAATTATTTTCTCAAAAACAAGATTCTGTTTCAGGCCTTTCTTCTGATTTTCAAGAAAATAAAAAGGAATTTTCCCATTCTAAAATCTTTTCTCAAAAATTTTCAGACTCCGAGGTAAGTTCTGATTTATTGTCTGATAAGATTGGTTGCTTAGGTAAAATTATTTCTTCTGATTTCAATCTTTAAACGAAAATTCTTGATGAATCTTTTACGCTAAATGATGATTATTATAAACCTAAGCGTAAAAGAAGAAGGTCAAAGAAGTCAAAGAAACAAGAGTCAGTCATTTCTGATAATTCTAATTCTTGTACTTCAATGATTTCAGATAGGACTTTGAGCAAGTCAACGAAACAGATTTGGAGAGCGAAGTGGATATCAGATGATTCTCAGACTGATGAGGATAGATATGTAGACAAACAATATAAAAGTGATTCATTTGCTGTTTGTAATAAAGTTTCAAAATACTCTATAAAGCAAATGATTCAAATTTCCAAAAATGTCTCATATTATTCTTCTGATTCTAGTTCAGATGATTATGTTTTCTCTTCTTCTGATTCTTCTGTTCATTCTTGTGATTATCTCTCTCGTGCTTTATATGTTAAATCTAACAAGTTCTTCCCCATAAGAACTGCAACTAACAAACATGGGCCCAAATTCAAGTGGGTACCAAAATCTCAAATTGCTTCTAAGTTGCAGGTGTCTAATGTCAAGGGGGAGTAAGAGAAATTTGGATTCTGAGTAATTCAGCTCAGAACCCGTGCTTCAAAGACATTGACTTCTAGACATGTCAGTCTAGGACTCGTTATTCAATGCTTTTCAGCTTCTGACTAATGAGAAACTGTAAGTACATCTACTTAATTCCGCTGCATTTTTCTCTGATAATGATGTTGTTCCAGTTTTCTCATATTTTTTTAAAGAATCTGAGCAATCTTATTCAAATCCTGATTTTGTTTAACCCAAAATTTTTCAAAAGAGACACAAAATTTTTATACATTATGTGAAAGATAATATTATTGAATTATATTTTGTTTCAACTGAATATAAACTTGCCGATCAAATGTTTCTATTTTCAAATCTCGGCATGTTGATTTTAAAAGTTTAAACCTTTCCAAATTTTATTCTATAAAGTAAAAGTTTTACAATTTTGTTTCTTTCGAATAAAATGTGTGTCAAGGATAAATTTTCAAGTTGCTTTGTTTATATTGAAGTTTTATATGTTTAACTTTCAAGTCTTTTAAAAGTCGAAAAGTCAGCAACATGTTTGTAGCTTTTGATATTGCTTTAAAGTTGTATGATTCGGAATATTTATAGTTTATAATGCTTTGAAAACCTAAAAAGTCAGAATTTTGGATTGTAATGAAAATATGGGCTAAGCAATTAGATGTAAAACCTTGTGATTGAGATGATTATTAACTTCTTATAAATCAAAAATCTCTAAGTTTAAAAGTTTGTACCTGTGACCTTTCTGGTTTGGGAAAGTAAGTTTTGTGGGATGCTTGTCATCTGGTCCCCTAAGGTCATTTGATCTGGCAGTGATCGAACTCAAATCCTTCTATAGAACCAGATCGAAAGTCATGTTCTACTGGTATGAATGCGTTTAGGATATGTCGATGTAGCCTTTCTGATCTGGGAGAGTAAGTTCCAAGGGGTGCTTGACACCTAGTCCCCTAAGGCCAACTCGTCTGGGAGTGGCTGACCCAAATCCTGCAATAGGATCAGATAGAAAGTTACGTTTACGACATGTTCTTTACTTAATAAACTTTTTGATTAAAAGATGCCAAAGTGCACAAGCTTAAAAGATGCCAAAGAGCACACTCATGTAAAGATGCCATAGAGCACAATGCTAAAAGATGCCAATAAGCACACATCTCATGATACTTGGTGATATTTCTGACTTGCGATAAACCTGTAAATTTGTGAAAGTCTTAATTTCTGATGGCTTAGTGTGATTATTTGCAAAGTTTGTTATTATATTTTTAGAATTGCATTTTCTTGAAGCTAATCAAAGTTCACATGCGAGCACACTGAATAGATTGATGAAAGTTTTTGAAACTGAACATGTCTCAACTTGATATGCAATAAAACTTGTTTCTATATCCAAAAGCATACATTTGATTTCATCTGATGGATTTTATTGTGATATTTTACTAAGTAGAATTTTATTTGTTTATGTTTAAATTTTTATATATTTAGTTGTTTCAAAATACATACTCAGTATATTTTTCTTTCTACATTGATGTTTTAATTCTTGTGTTCTCATATTTTTTTTAAATGGGGTTGTTCATTATTCAAGGGGGAGTGATTAATGAGGAATTTCTGAAAAGTTAATATATGTTTTCAAGGGGGAGTATTTGATTCTCTATACAGTTGCTAACTTGAATTGTCACATTTTAGTGCATTTGTGTAGGGGGAGTCAAAGAGCTTATCAGGTAAAATTTTCTGAGTTTAAGTCAGCTTTGCGCCAACAGTTGGTAGCGCAAACCTTACTTTGTGCCACCTTCGTCTAGCGCAAACTTCACTTTGCGCCACCAACGTGTAGCGCAAACCCTCTCCTTTGTCCTTTTACTCTGATTTTGCAGATCTTAAGATGTCTCGTCTCCAACATTTGCATGACCAAGTTGATCTAGATCATCAAGGTCATGAGGGGGAGAAGTTAAGGAGAAGTTAAAGAGACAAAGAGCTCCAACGTTTATCTGCTGATCAAGATTTGCTTAAGATTTAAATTTCCTCAACTATATTTGTCTTTTGCTGTTCAAGCTCCGATCACCACAGCTTCTTCAAGTTCATTTGAAAGAGGTGAATCGTCTAGAGCACAAACTATTGTTCTTTCAAGCTAATTACAATCAGGTCCAGTCTTGTTAAGACAACAAAAGCAATTGAGCCTGAAAGTTGTTGAGAATAAATTTTTTTTAAGTCAAGAAGCTTCTTCATAAAGTCGCTTAGATGGTCAGTGCTGATTTAGAAGATTGATTTTGAAGACCATAGCGCCAATGATTACTAAGGAGGAGATTGTTAAGTCTGATTTTATAGTAATCATTGTATTTATAGGCTTGGTCTTATACTGTGCGTTGATAGTTTTATCTGTTGTATAAGCCAAGGGTATTTAAGTCCCTTTGGTCTTTGTCTTTGTAAGATTCTCACACACATATCAATACAATCATACTTTACGCTTACTCTCTCTCTCTCTAAGATTTAGAGGATTCTTGGATTTTCACGTTCTTATTGAAGAAAAGTTGTGAGAAATTCCCTTGTTCTCAAAGAAATTGTTCAGAGAACTGTTTTTGAATTCAGTTCCATGATCACTTCTTATATAACGAACAGTAAGATTATTCAACACTTCCATCTTCTTAACAAAAGATATTAGTTCTTCTGGAGTATCACTCTTGCAGCGAAGAAAGATAACCCAGGTGTAGCGAGAGTATTCATCTACAATAACAAGTGTATATTTCTTTCCAGCTATTGATTGGATATTGACAGGGCCAAACAAATCCATATGCAAGAGTTAAAGAGGACTTCTCACTGAGGAAACTTGTTTAGACTTGAAACTAGCTTTTGTCTGTTTTCCTTTTTCACATGCTGAGCAGAGAGATTCTTTAGCATATGAGTGCTGAGGAAGACCAGAAACCAGTTCCTTAGATGAGAGAGAATTCAGGGTTTTGAAGTTTAGATGAGAGAGCCTTATGTGCCATAGCCAGTTGACATCAGAAGAGGCTTTAGAGAGAAAACATACGTTTTCAGTGGTAGTAGAGTCCATATCTATTACATAGACATTTTATTTACGATAACCACTGAGAGAAAGTTTCCCTTTCTCATTTACCACTGAACATGCTTTCTTGGTAAAGCGAACTTCATAGTCTTTGTCACATAGCTGACTGATGCTCAAAAGATTGTGCTTCAGTCCATCTACGTAAGCGACTCTTCTGAAGGTAGTTGTCCCATTGCTGAGGACACCAAACCCTCGGGTATATCCTTTCCCATTTCCACCAAAGGTCACTGAGGGACCTTTCTCTTCCTTGTATTCAGTGAGCAGGTCTTTTTGTCCTGTCATATGTCGAGAGCACCCACTATCAAGATACCAGATGCCCTTTGATCCCTGCAAACATAAGGAAGATTAAGCTTTTTTTTGGTACCCACTTTTCAATGGGTCCTTTAGGGTTAGTGGAGATGGAAGGATTAGCAATCTTCACAACAGATGAAGATTCAGCTTCAGTGGTAACCTTCACTTTGGTTAATTTCTTAACCTTAGTGGTATTCTTCACCTTGGTCGATTTCTCAACTTTGATGACCTTCTCAGCCTTGGAGGCATTCATCTTCACTTTAGCTGTTTTATCAACTTTAGTGGCAATTGGACATTTGCTAGCAACATGGTCAGTAAATCCACAGTGATAGCATTTTCTATATTTGAAGGTGGTTTTAGGACCATGAGTAGTAGGTTTTGAGAATTTAAGATGAGTAGGGCCAACTCCAAGAATGCCTTTAGCATGAGATCTTGGAGGAACTTTCATTTCTTTAGATCTCTTAGGCTTAAGATCAATCTTCAGCTTTGGAGGACAGAGATCAAAGATTTCTATTACAGAGCTAGACGATTGATTTGTTGAAGGTTTAGAAGGAACTTTCAGCTTTCCTTTCTTGGAAGCCTTCTGAGGATGATGAATGGATTTTCCTTTATCTACAGGGTTAGAGCCTTTGGATATTTCCTCAGGGATGGGTTTAGAAGAAGATGAAGAAGAACACTGAGCATAAGAAGTGTCAGGGATAGAAGAGACAAGCATTCCAAACTTAAGCATGGAACTGTCTTCTTTAGGCTCGTCCTGAGGTTTCCAAAAACCAAGACCAGTTCTATCATTGGTAGGGATCTGAGCACTTATAATCTCAGTGATCTTTGTTGAGGATTTGCACCATCCTTCAACAGTAGCCTTCTCTGCTTTTAGAGTAGTGATGACTTGTTCGCGTTCTATGCTGATGATTTCATTAACAATGACTTGATCTTTCAAACTTTCCTCTAAAAGAGTTAGTTCTCTGATTTTTTCATGGCATTTTTCTAGTTGTTCAGTTAAATCGATGTTTTTGTTCTCAGTTAGAGTTTTGCCGTTTAGAGCATTGTATAGATCAATCGTCAGCACATCAACAGCTCGACTTCTCTCTGCTTCAGATAGAGAGGGATTAATAGAGATAGATACCTGAGATGATATATAGCTCATGGAAGTTTCTGGAGATACTTCCACTTATTCTTTAATCTCGGCCATGAGACAGAGATTAGCGACTTCTTCTTCATCAGAACTTGATTCTTCTGATTCAGCCCAGTCATGTTCTTCAACGATGAGACCTTTACCTTTTCACTTATACTTTTTCAACTTTTTATATTTTTCTTTCAGTTTAAGGTATTTGTCATCGCTAAATCTTCTTGAGGTAGAAGGTTTGAAGACTTTCTTTGACCTGCACTCATTTACAAAGTGTCCAATTTTTTCACAGTTAAAGCAAGTAGCAGTAGCCTTATCAACAGGGGTTGATTTTGGTTTGTCAGTGAGAGAGAGAGAGGGAGAGAGAGAGAGGCTTATTTATTCTGAAATTGCTCTTTCTTGCAAATCTCTTAAAAGAGTTTGTCAAGAGTGCTAAGGACCATCAAACTCTGAAAAATCAGTGTCTGATAATTTCTCAGATTCAGAATCTAACTCAGTGATAGTGAGAGTAGATCGCGGAGATGGAATTATCTCTGAAGAGACTAAAGCAACAGGAGTGCTTTTGGAGTCTTTAGAATCTTTTACAATATTCTTCTTCAGTAGATTTGATTGCTCATAGTTGAGCAATATTCCATACAAGGTGATAAGTGAGAGAGATTTTAAGTCTTTTGTCAGCTTGAGACACATTGAACAACTGTCCCAGCTTTCAGGAAGACATTCTAAGAATTTAGTAAAGACCTCAGAATTAGAATAGGTCCTGCCAGCAGTTCTTAGATCAACGATTAAGCAGTTAAACCTCTGGTGAACATCGGAGAGAGATTCGTTCTTACCTGTAACACCCCGATTTCCGAAGGGTATCATTTCAAGTTAATACCGAAACCGTTATGTTAAGGAAAAATAAGTTATTTAATGTTGGGCTTGAATCCTTGATTTTATAGTCTAGATGGATGAAGAATTCAATTACGAGTCTAACGGTTCTTTCCGGAGCGAAAACGGAGCTATAACGAAGAAGTTATGAACAAAACGAAATTTGAACATTTGTGAAGGGGCTGAGTGTGCCACTGGGTGTGGCGCACGACCCATGCGCCCTCCCTTCACAAATAGCGCACGGGCCGTGCGCATGGTGCAGAGCCCTTATACGGGCATTAAATAACTTTAACCCCAAATATCCTCATTTCTCATCTTTCTCATTTCTCTCATTCTCTCCCAACCCTTCCTCTCAACCTACCTCATCTAAACTCCTACCAAACACCAAATCATCACCATTTGTTTCTAGAGTGAGGATCTTCACCCAAGGTTTCGGTTTAGAAGCTTCATCACCAACCTCATCTTCATCTTCTCCAAGTGTTCTTCACCATTGTTGGCCAAATTTGGAGGTTTTCCAATAAACCTACTCGTAAGTCATTCTAACCATTTCTAAACCATGGAATAAGTTATAAAATCTTCATTGATGGTTTTCTAGTATTTGATTTCTCTAGATTTCGGTTTAGATCTTTGTTGGAAGTTTTGGGTCGAAATTAGGGTTTTGCCCAAAATAGAGATCTCGTTAATTAAGTGTTTGGGAATCAATTATTTATGGTAGATAATGTATATTTATGGTTGGAACCTTGTAAATCTAGTTTTTTGGAAGATTTGGTTTGAAGGACCAAGTTTCTTCAAGGAAGGATATAAGTGGGTAAATACTAGATTTAGCTTAAATCTAGCAAGGTGATTTTACTAAACTTTTGTTAAAACTGGATACACATCATATTTGCTTATTTGTTGTTATTATCACATATTTGCTCAAAATGGTCATCTTTACGGGTTTAAGTATTTGATGGTGTTTTCATGAGACTATATGAGAAATATGTTTTAACAAGTATCATCCCATGATTTACTTTATTTTGTGAAAGTATTTGGGGTCTTCATTATGTACACCCACAATGGGTATTTTGGGTTATCTTTTATGAGTATTTGCCATGATTTGCTCTATTGGTCGAATATTTGGGACTTGCTCCATGAATGTACATTGTTGGCATTTTGGCATGATATGGATTATATGTGGTATAGTAGATGATAAATTCTACTTGGAATGCCTTCTTGGCGATTTAATTATTGAACATTGAATATGTTGGAATTTGAGTCTCACATTGGACTTATGTGAGGATGGTAGCATAGTACCCATGGTTGGTATCGAAATTCATTGGTAGATATATACCTAAAGACCTCCTATATATATTATGTTGGACGAACCAAGTCGGTAGACACTAGGAGGATGTAGTCTTGGGCGCCACCGTGTGGGTATGTGCCTAGACCTCCGCCATCCGGGGTAATTCCATGGTTGTAGTCCTCGGGTGTGCCGAGCCTTTGGGTGTCACTCTTAGTAGTTGGCACTAAGGTACATTGTCTCTTTGGGTGGAACTGATTGGTGCTATGGGTCTCCCCTATTGACTCCACATTGTCGAACTCTGGTTAACTGCTGATAAGAATTGTAACTGCTCATGCATGCTTATTATTGTTCAACTCACTAGGCTTTTTGGCCTAACACTTGCTTGGTGTCGATGTGTATCTCAGGTTTTAGCGGCATCGGTCCTAAGCTGGCGTAGTTCTTGGGTGAGAGATTTGGGAATATCGCTTTTGGACACTATTGGTAGAGAATCCTTTGAGTCTATAAATGACACCCTTGATTGTAATCTCTTTTCTGGTTATAGAAATTAGATTAGTTGGTTGTTATTTATTATCCGTTTAATTACGATTGTATTTAAACAGGTTTGTGTATTTTCCCCATTTTTTTGGGAGGCTCTTGCTTTGGCAATTTTAAATACCGCATGTCCGTTTTTTCGGATTTTTGTTATCCCTATTTTTAGGGTGTTACTTTACCAGAGATGAAACTTTCATACTGACATACCAAGTTAATCTTTCGAGTTTCTTGGACTTCAGTGGTGCCTTCATATTGAACACATGTAGTGTCCCACATTTCCTTGGAAGTTTTAAGATGCATGATGGAATGGAAAGCTTCATTAGGCAGAGCCATAGATATAATGGTTTTTGCCTTTGCATATAGACCAACTTTATTTTGTCTTCATCACTCCACTGTCTTATTTCCTTAAGAGCATAACGCTCAAGGACAGCAGGAGTGGTGGTAGTAGCGGGAACAACAGTTATGATTGTGAAGGGTTCATAGGGTCCATTTGCTACATAATCATGTATAGTAGGGTCTACACCTTCTAGAAATAGCATCATTCGATTTTTCTAGAGAGCAAAGTTATCTCTGCTAAATTGAGGAGGTTTAGAGAGTGAACCATTATCATAGTAGTTTGTGTTTGTGTTAAGTGCCATTTTAGAATAGCAAGGAAGAGAATAAAGCAAGATCTTGTTTATAAGATTAAACAGTCTGCTCTGATACCATTTGTTGGTCCCGAAGGTGCTTAACAAGTTTGTAGAAAGGGGGGGGGGATTGAATACAAACACATAATTTAAAAATTAATAAATTGTTTATTAATAAATCAAACACAATTTACAAGTCTGTTGCGGAATAAGATTAAGTAGAACTCAATCTAAACAAACTTAAGAAAACACCAAGATGGTAGCACAAGAATATAGAGAATGAGAGATTAGAGAGTATAGAGAACAAAGGTTTCTATAATTCAAAAAGATGAAGGCTAGAGGCTCGCACTTCAGATAGAGAGGTAATCTTTCTATTTATACCCTATGCATTAAATGCATGGCAGATCACTTTACACGTGTCCTTCATTGATTGGCAGAGAGGGTCTGACTTTGGGAGACAAGCTTTCGGCCGTATCATGAACAGTGTAGTTGGCAAAGTTGTTGTACGAATTGTGGCAGAGGTATGTCCGTTCTGACACATCATACTGGGTGTGCAAGGGAAAGACAAAAGAGACTTGAGGCATAAGCTAAGTGATCATCGATCGCTGAATATCTCTTCTTTCAGAGATACAAAAGAGTTCAGTTATCGCTGAAGCTTTTCCTCGTGTTTCTTCGCTTGTGTAGATTTGTCTTGCTTCACTGATATCCGCATTAGGTCACTAGTAGACTTGTCTTTGTTCAACATTTTCGTCTTCGATTCAGCTATGAACATTTGTTGACACGAAACTTGTCTTTAGGGATACGTTTAACTGTTTATATCAAAAACAATCAGCGATACTGAACATACTCAGTATTTAAGCGTTGATGGTGAAACACTAATACATATGAATGTTTACAAGAAAGATCAATAGTGATAACTGAACAGACTCAGTCTGGTCTCTGATGATGAAACACTGATACATATTAATAAACGCAATTTTCACTAAGTATAGAAAAGGGTCTTTATCAAATCACTGAGAGAGTTTGGATCAACACTAAAGACTGCAGTCTATATCCTTAATAGAGTTCCGTCAAAAGCAGTAACTAAAACCCCGTATGAGTTTTGGACAGGCAAGAAACCTAGTCTAAAGCAATAACTAAAACCCACTACCAAATCCTTCTTTGAGACAGGAAACGCAAGGTTTCTTGAGGATGTTGAGTTTGGGGGGAAGTTAAAGTAAGGGATGTTGTCTTTGAGGAAAAAGAAGCTCAGGATCAAAATACTTCTATTCCCAACACTGCTATTGACAATGATCAGGTCATTGCTATTGACAATGATCAGGTCTTTATACCTATCATTGTTCAAGATGCAACTCCATTTCAAAACACCAGTGAAGGTGTACCTCCAGTACAAGACAACAATGAAGTTCCTCCACCTGTTGAACAAACTCAACAAACTCAAGAAGTGCCATTAAGGACATCCAATAGAGAAAGAAGACGTGCGATTCCGGATGATTATATCGTCTTTCTTCAAGAACTTGAGACAGAAATAGGCATAAGGGAAGATTATCCAATTAACTTGAATCAAGCCTTGTCTAGTTATAATTCTCGAAAATGGATCAATGCCATGGAAGATGAATTGAAATCCATGAAGGACAATGACGTTTGGGATCTTGTCGAGTTACCGAAGGATGCGAAACCCATTGGTTGTAAATGGATATTTAAAACCAAGAAGGATTCAAAAGGTAACATCGAAAGATATAAAGCACGTCTTGTCGCAAAAGGATTCACTCAAAAGGAAGGCATTGACTATAAAGAGACTTTCTCTCTAGTTTCATCGAAAGACTCTTTTTAGAACAATTATGGTACTTGTAGCTCATTTTAATTTAGAGCTACACCAGATGGACGTAAAGACGGCGTTTCTCAATGGTAACATTGATGAAACAATTTACATGACGCAACCTGAAAACTTTGTATTAAGTGATTCAAAGTCTATGGTGTGCAAATTAAAGAAGTCCATCAATGGTCTCAAACAGGCTTCTCGTCAATGGTATCTCAAATTTCACCATGTAATCACCTCTTTCGGTTATGAGGTAAATTTGGTGGAAGATTCTGTATATCATAAGTTCAGTAGGAGTAAAGTCATCTTTCTGATATTGTATGTTGATGACATACTAATTGCCACTAATGACTTGGCTTTATTGCATGACACCAAGAGATTTCTCACTAAGAATTTTGAGATGAAGGATCTTGGCGATGCCTCTTTTGTATTAGGAATTCAAATACTACGAGATCGTTCTCATGGAATTTTAAGGTTATCACAAAAGAGTTACATTGATAAAGTCCTTGATAGATTTGGCATGCTGAATAGCAAATCAGGAGATACTCCCATAGCTAAAGGAGACAAGTTTAGTCTCAAACAGTGCCCTAAGAATGAACTTGAGATAAAGGAAATGCAGAAAATTCCCTATGCCTCGGTTGTGGGTAGTCTTATGTATGCTCAGGTTTGTACTCGTCCCGATATAGCTTTCATAGTGGGAGTTTTGGGCAGATACCTAAGTAACCTGGGAATGGATCATTGGAGAGCAGCCAAACGGGTCATGCGGTACTTAAAGAAAACGAGGGATTACATGCTCACCTACAGAAAATCGGACTCACTAGAGATCATTGGGTATTCAGACTCCGATTTTGGTGGGTGCCAAGACACCAGTCGATCCACATCAGGCTATGTGTATGTGCTAGCTGGAAGGGCTATTTCCTGGAAAAGTGTCAAACAGACGCTCGTAGCTTCTTCGACTATGGCGGCGGAATTCATAGCTTGTTATGAGGCATCCAATCATGGAATATGGTTGCGAACTTTTGTCACAGGGCTGCGTGTAGTTGAGGGTGTCGAAAGACCTCTAAAGTTATTTTGTGACAATAATTCGGCCGTGCTGTATTCAAATAACAACAGGAGCTCTATAAAGTCGAAACATATAGACATAAAGTTTCTGGTTGTTAAAGAAAGGATTCAGAATGGTCAGATTATGATAGAACACATTGGGACAAACTCGATGCTTGCGGATCCGCTAACCAAAGCCTTGGTGCCTAAAGTCTTTCACGGGCACACTATGAATATGGGTGTTATTTTGGATGACACATTGGTTTAGTGGGAGTTTGTATTTCAGTGTTTTATACCATGAACAATAATTAGTTTATTTTCTACAGACTTCGGATTATTGTTTATTGACTATTTCTGAGTATATAATTTCTAATTTTGGTTTGCATTAGAAATTTGTATTTGATCTCATAAGGTTAAAGTTGAACCAGTTGGAAATAGGCATGATTTTAATCACATTCCATGTAATTTCCATGCCTCTCATCCATACTTGATCTATGTCAAATAGGCATGATTTTAATCACATTCCATGTAATTTCCATGCCTCTCATCCATACTTGATCTATGTCATTAAAATATGTTGGTATGGTGACCATGGAAGGTTTAGTCACATTATTGAGGTGACAAAAGCCGCCATGATCCTTGCAGATGTACAAGATGGACCAGATTGTACCTAAGGAAGTTCTAAGTAAACAAATAGCGTACGGTTGAGCTCTAAGGAAATTTTTGATATAACTGATCAAGAATAACATGTAGCCCAAGTGGGTGATTGTTGGGATTTATTTAATAAATCCAATAATTATTGTGGGCTTACATATTATTAATCCAATTATATTAAGGCTATTTAGTAATGGGCCAATTAAATGATTAATTAATTATGGAAACCCGATTAGAACTAAAAGGATGGTATGGGCCTTAATGAGAGGAAGCCCATTAGGTTTAATTAGAGTTTAATGGGAACCCTAATTACAACCTATATAAGGACGGCTAGGGTTATGGTTCCCTTGTCAGGATCGAAATTCGAAACAAGAATTAAACTAAACGCTCAGAAACTATGTTAAAGAAGTTTGCGGAATAACACTTTAACAGTAAATCAATGAAACAGTATATGAGATCAAATCACAAGTTATATTGAATTAACTTAATGATTACAAACAAAACCTCAATCTGTTGAACAGGCTCAACAGACGTTCTTTACTTCTCTAAAGAAAGGATTTCTAAGAATCTTGAGGTTAATTCTCTCTAAAACGTATATGTAAAACTGTGTTTTCAATTACTTTATAATCTAAGACTTCTAGACTATATATACACAACAGATTACAAGATAATTATTAAAACAAGATTGATCTTCAGCATCAATTCCATAATTATCTTCATTATTATCTTCAATCTCCTTGTCTTTCGCTTTAATCAACCAATCCATCTTTATCATCATAAGCAACATTAATCTTCTAGCAGTACTAACATACTAGCAGTACTAACTCTCTAAGCAGTACTAACTATTCTTCTAGCAGTACTAACTCTTCAAGCAGTAGTAATTCTACTAGCAGTAGTAATGTCTTCAAGTAGCAGTAGTAAATTCTTCAGCAGTATTAATCTTTAAGTCCAGCATTACTAAAGTCATCAACAGTAGTAACCAACAAGACTTAGCAGTAGTATCCATCCTTAGCACATTTCAGACCCAACAATCTCCCCCTAACTTAACTTTTCAAAATGAGAAGTTAAGTTCTTCAAAATATGGTCTTCATGATGCTTTCAAAACTTCAACTCAATTTCAAACATTAGGATTCAATCCTACACTTTGATTGATGGTTCTTCTGATCACTATTATTGCCATTTCTGAACCTTTAGGGCAGACCAACTTTGCTTTCAGCATCCTTTCCAACTTTATTTTTTTGTGGTCATACACCTTATCAACCAAGTAGTATTCATGGAAACTTTTGTCAATTGTTATAACATAAACTCCACATCTTTCAAAAAGCATCCAGTTGTCAATACTTTTGAAACCATTTTCATGATGCACATCTTTGACAATATGTTCAACCTTGACAGGGTCAAACATCATGCATAAGTACTCCATCGCCATCTTTATTAGACTCATCCCAGCTCCTTTCAACACTTCACCATATAAGCTCACCCCAACTTTGTACATTTCTTCTAGATCAGCTCTGGTACATCTTCTGATTATCTTTCCCCAAGTTGAATATACCTCAAATTTGTCACCCATTCTCTTTATTCTGAAGTATTCTGTTCTTTTATCCAACAGAGTATCCCAATGAATGATTTCTGGAGCATTCACTGAGATAGGATCAACTTTCAGAGGTTCTTCATCAGTCACTGTCATGTACAAATCAAACTGTTTTGATTGTTGAGTTGTTGGCTCTTGATTCTGCTCATGCTCTGCTGAAGATGCAACAGTAGGTTCTGATGGTTCTGCTTCTGTTCTTTCACTTTCCTTCTCTTTCTCAACTTCCTCAATCCTTGGCCTTTGTTCCTGTTTCTTTGAAGCAATAGACTTCATTCTCTTGACAGCTCTGATCTTCTGGGCTAAAGTTTCCTCTTTCTTTACTTCTGCCTTTTCTTTTGTAGGAGTGCTTTCTTCATTGTCAGGAAAGGGTTGCTGAATGTTCAGATCATGTCTTTCTTTCATTTTCCTTTCAAACTCAACCCTCTAACTGAAGTCTCCTTGAAGTTTGGCCATCTCCTTCTTGTATAATTCCTCTATTCTGCCAAATGACATGTTGGTAAACATTCCTTCAGGAACTCCAATGGATCCTTTCAGGAAGTTTATCATTTTTCTTCTTTCCTGATTGGCTAGGAAGGTCTGTGAAGGCTTTGGCCATCTCCTTCTTGTATAATTTCTCTATTCTGCCAAATGACATGTTGGTAAACATTCCTTCAGGAACTCCAATGGATCCTTTCAAGAAGTTTATCATTTTTCTTCTTTCCTGATTGGCTAGGAAGGCCTGTGAAGGCTGTCTTTTCTTTGAAGGTTGTATTTTCTTTGAAGCTTTCATAGTAACCCTCTTTGCAGCCAGTTTCAAGCTCTTTTGATACTCTTCATTGAGCCTTTTTGCTAAATCCAATGCAATATTTTTGTCTTTGGCAGTTTGAATCTCATTCTCTTTTTCAATCTCTTCTTGCAGCTTCTTTGCCAACTCTGCATCCAAGTCAATTTGCCTTTGCTTTTTCACTGGTTTCTCAGGCTCAACCATCTTCTCTTTTCCTTTCTTCTTTGCATCTAGCACACTGACCTTTGTCTTTTTCTTCTCTGATTCTCCTTCTTTGATCACCACTCCCTTAGCCTTTTGAGTGGCTTTAGGAGTGTCATGCTTTGCCTTAACCAGAGTTTCTGCAATTTCTAGTTCTTCTACTGTCAGTTCTGTAACACCCTAAAAAAATCCGGAGTAAATTAAAACCTGGAAAGACTGGCAACATGACATCAGCATTTCTATAAACTTCTCAAAAGGTGTATCTGTCCTGAAGACTTTACAAAACCTGTACGGATTTAGAATTCATCAACAGACTAATCTAAACAAACTATCTAGATTACATCAGTTGACAATCCAAAATTCATCAAAAGAATGGGACTTAACAATGCCCAACTATCAACACTTTAGTCATCTCAAAATGCCCCGAGACCTAGCTCGTCTCTCCAAAAACCCAGTGCATACCACCGCTAAGGGAAACCTGTTATACATATCATTTGAGAAAAAGTGTCAGACTTAAAGCCTGGTGAGAACATACAGTTCATAAACCTCAAGAGATATAAGCAATAGCATCAAAGTAAATCTTTTCGAAGGTTTAACAGTTCTTTGATAAAGTACGGACAACCGGTCCAAAACACATCTTCCGATGACGGGGATTACCCGATTTACCAAGGATTATAGTGGAACACAAAGTAAGCCACAAACCCGAGTTATGAGCTAAATACATGGAACCATGGCCACGAACTCTTCGGTCCGTACTACGATGTGAGGGAGGGCCCCCAAGGAACCATGTCATACTCGTTCATTAGACTACATTTGACCCATGACTAGGATCCGGTCTCACATAACCAAACCTAAGTTGCCCCCGACGATCAAATGTAACTAACTACAACGGAAGGGGCATATCCTTCCCAGCCATAAGTCGACTCGATACCTAGGGATCCACTAGTATAGTCATGACTTGTCACAATATTTCGTGTGACCAACAAAGCTAGATAAATAGCTTCCAACACATTTATATTTCAAAATGCCATTTTCCAGACCAACTGCTGGTAAGAAAGGTAATCATAAAACCAGCTTATATCATTCTTTTAAATAAGCCTCATACTGGGCAAGTAAAACATTATTTTACTTCAACAAGATGAAATCCCTCATTTTAGTCAAAAGCGTTTCAGGAACCCTAACATATCTCAAAACCCCAAGTTACATCAAATTGTAATAAACGGACAATCCGAAAACATAGAGATATGTAGGAGTTAAAAACACAATCTTTGACGTATATAACAGTTTAGAAAAGTTAGTAGGAACTCACCTCTGTTTCCTTCTTCTTAACGAGCGCTACCTATGACAACACCGAAAGAATCGGTAAGTCAAAACACAGATAACTCTTCCGCTACCTGACTTAGAACTCAAAATAATAGAAGCTAACAACTAACAGAGCCTAATCCGGTCGAAGGCAAATACCGATCGAAAGAAAACACCGGTCGAAAGACTCCCGGTCGAAAGGCAAATACCGGTCAAAAGACTACCGGTCGAACACAACCTACCGGTCAAATGCTCTCCCGGTCGAACACAACCTACCGGTCGAATGTTCTTCCGGTCGAACACAACCCACCGGTCGAATGCTCTTCCGGTCGAACACAACCCTCCGGTCGAATGCTCTTCCGGTCGAACACCTATCGGTCCTAACAAGTCCGGTCGTCTTGTTCATCAAGAACAGTCGACGTAGAACCCAGATCCAAAACGAGAAATACTCAGATCTCAAAATGGAACGGTTTAAAACCTTCACAACGAGATTCTACACGGCTAAAAGCATTCAGATCAAAGCATTAAGCTAGATTCGTACCTTGATTTGCCCGAAACGATCAACCTCTTAACACTGCTTTCTCCTGCTCTTCTCTTTCTCTCTGGCTTCTCAAACACAATTCAGATCAAAATGAGATATTTCGAAAATATCTCAGATTTGATTTCTATTTATATAGCCCAAGATACAAATTACCCCCTTGAACTTTGGGTAAAGATCAACTTTTTACCCAACCCCAAAATTCAGGGTGTTACAATCCTCCCCAACTTGGGAATGATTTCGTCCCCGAAATCCAACTATACAAAGAGATGAGGATATCTACGCTTCATATCCTCTTCAGATTCCCAAGTCACATTTACCCCTCGGTGATGCTTCCACTGCACCTTGACCAAAATGACTTCTTTGTGACGCAACTTCTTAGACTTTATCTACAAGATGGCGTCGGGTTCTTCCACACAACAGTTACCTTCGTCTACCCTTAACTCTGAAAGGGGAATGACGCTGTCTTCTACCGCCAAACATTTCCGGAGGTAGCAAACATGAAACGTGTTGTGTATTCTGCTCAACTCCGGTGGCAGTTCCAACTTGTAGGCTTGCAAACCCACCCGCTTAAGTACTTTGAAAGGTCCGAGGAAACTAGGACTCAGTTTCCCACGTTTTCCGAACCGTATAATGCCCTTCCACGGCGACACCTTAAGCATAACGCGGTCGCCTACTTGAAATTCCATCGGCCTCCTCTTCTTATCGGCATAGCTTTTCTGACGATCCTGAGCCGCTTTCATTCTTTCACGAATGCACTTGACATTATCGGCAGTCTCTTGCACGATTTCAGGCCCGACGAACTGCTTATCTCCCGCTTCAAGCCAGCACACTAGAGTCCGACACTTTCGCCCAAACAATGCTTCGAAAGGTGCCATCCCAATACTCGAGTGGTAGCTATTGTTGTAAGCAAACTCCACCAAAGGCAGGTGAGAGTCCCAACTACCCCCAAAATCGATGACACAAGACCTCAACATGTCTTCCAAGGTTTGGATCGTTCACTCGCTCTGCCCGTCGGTCTGTGGATGGTAAGCCGTACTCAACTTAACTCGTGTACCAAGCTCTTTCTGAAACCCATCCCAGAAGTTCGAAGTGAACCGACTATCGCGATCCAACACGATCGACAATGGTATTCCATGCCTCAAGACCACCTCATCGATATAAAGCTTTGCCAACTTATCCATCGGTAAAGTCTCGCGCATAGGCAAGAAGTGAGCGCTCTTTGTCAATCTATCAACTATCACCCAAATGGTATCGTGACCTCGAAGGGTTTTAGGCAACTTCGTCACGAAATCCATGGTGATATGCTTCCACTTCCATTCGGGAATCTCTAAAGACTGGAGACTCCCATACGGTCGCTGATGTTCGGCCTTAACTTGCGAACACGTCACACAACGCTCAACGTAACGCGCCACATCAAGTTTCATCACCGGCCACCAATAGTGCAACTTCAAGTCCCTGTACATCTTCGTACTTCCCGGATGAATGGAATACTTGGACTTGTGTGCATCTTCTAGCAACAGCTCACGGTTACCCCCAATCTTGGGCACCCACACACGACCGTTGAACAGTTTCACTCTACGGCTATCATCCGTTAAGAGTAAACGCTGTTTTGTCATGACTTCCTCTTTGAGATTCTCTTCCAACAGTGCTTCTACCTGCGATGTCTTGATCTTCTCAACAAGACTAGACACTAGCTCGATTCTCGAATAGGTAGTCCGAATACTCCCGCTATAGTCCTTCCGACTTAGAGCATCGGCCACCACGTTCGCCTTACCGGGATGGTAAAGCAATTCACAGTCGTAATCTTTAAGCAACTCGAGCCACCGCCTTTGCCTCATATTCAACTATTTCTGGTCAAATACATACTTCAGGCTCTTGTGATCCGTGTAAAGAGTGCATTTCGTGCCGTAGAGGTAATGTCGCCAAAGCTTCAAGGAGAACACCACCGCCGCTAACTCCAGATCATGGGTTGGATAATTCTACTCGTGTATTTTGAGCTGCCTCGAGGCATAAGCGATGACCTTGCCTCGTTGCATCAACACACAACCCAGTCCCATCTTTGAAGCGTCGCTGTAAACCACGAAATCTTCCGACCCTTCAGGTAACGTCAAGATCGGAGTTTCACACAACTTCTTTTGAAGGATCCGGAACGCCTTCTCTTGGGTTTCGGTCCATTCAAACTTCACATTCTTCCGAGTCAGAACCGTCAAGGAAGAAGCAATCTTTGAAAAGCCTTGGATAAATCTCCTGTAGTATCCCGCCAGACCTAAGAAACTTCGGATCTCGGATGGACTCTTAGGAGGCTCCCAATTCATCATAGCTTCAATCTTGGAGGGGTCTACTTTCACTCCGTCCCGAGTGACTACGTGACCCAGAAAATGTACTTCTTTAAGCCAAAAGTCGCACTTGGAAAACTTGGCGTACAACCTTTCTTTTCTCAACACCTCCAGAACTTCACGTAGATGTTGCTCGTGCCCTGTTCCACTCTTGGAGTACACGAGTATGTCATCAATGAATACAATGACCGACTTATCAAGGAATGGTCGGCACACTCTATTCATCAAGTCCATAAACACTGCTGGTGCGTTCGTCAGACCAAAAGGCATTACAAGGAACTCGTAATGGCCGTAACGCGTTCTGAAAGCTGACTTCGGAACATCTTCTTCTCTTACCTTCATTTGGTGATAACCTGAACGTAAGTCGATTTTGGAAAAACAACCCGCTCCTTGAAGTTGATCGAACAAGTCGTCTATTCTCGGAAGCGGATATCTGTTTTTTACTGTAGCTTTGTTCAACTCACGATAGTCAATGCACATTCTCATTGTACCATCCTTCTTTTTGACAAATAAGACCGGAGCTCCCCAAGGTGACGAACTCGGTCTTATAAAGCCTTTCTCCAATAGCTCTTGGAGTTGTGCCACCATCTCTTGCATCTTCGATGGCGCTAAACGGTAAGGTGCTTTAGCGATTGGGGCTGCTCCAGGCACAAGATCAATCCGAAACTCTACCTGCCGATCGGGTGGCAACCCGGGCAAGTCGTCCGGAAAGACATCTGGAAACTCACGCACGATCTTCACATCTTCCAGCTTTGATTTCTTTAACTTGGCATCGATCACATAGGCTAGGAAAGACGAACATCCTTTTACTAAGCACTTGCGTGCCTTTGCCATTGTGATTATTGCCACTTCACCTTTTCTCCTTTCACCATAGATGACAACGACTTCGCCAGAGGGGTTGGGAAGTCGAATCAACTTATTGTAACACACGATCTCGGCCTGATTGTTTGACAACCAATCCATACCGACCACAACATCAAAACCCCCGATTAACATCAGCAGTAGATCGATCGGGAATTATCTCCCTTCGATACTAAGAGCACACTGCTTCAGAACTTCGTGGATCAGAACTTGACTACCATCGGCTATTTATACCACTAATGCATCCTCAAGACTAGTAGTGGGCATAGAAATTTTCTGACGGAACAATTCAGATATGAAAGAGAAACTAGCACCCGTATCGAATAAAATACGAGCCGGTACAGAGTTTATAAGAAAAGTACCCGATACTACATCAGCGGATGCCCTGGCCTCTTCGGCCGTCATCTGAAAAGCTCGACCCGGAACCCTCGGAGGGTTCTCCTTCTTTGCCGCTGCACTACCCGACTTGAGCTTCGGGCAATCTCTCTTCACATGCCCTGGTGCCTTACACTCGTAGCAAACCATCCCCACGACAGAACAGTCACGGGCGGTGTGGTCATTCTTACCACACTTGAAGCAGAATCTAGAAGTGGAGTTACAGTTACCGTGGTGTTTGGTTCTACATTTCGGGCACCACCTTGCTTCTTGATGGCTGTTGAAATTGCGGTTTCCGACAAAAGGTCGGGCCCGCTTGGGAGGTACTGAACTGCTCTCCCACTTTCTCTTATCGGACACCACCACTGCTTTCTCAGATTTGCTTTTCGCGAACATTTCTTCCATGTACTGAGCTTCCTCGACCATCTCTCAGAGTTTAGAAGCTTTGGAATTATGGACCATAGATTGCATGTCCGCGGGTAAGCCATTAAGATATGCTTTCATCTTGTCTTTCTCTGTTGGGGCAGCGTGCCCCATCAGACCAAGCTTCTCCATGAACTGACGGGTATACTCCCTCACCGTCAGGCTTCCCTTTACCAGAGACCGGAATTCTTTCTCAATTCGGTCCATCGTTCTTTCGTTGTAGAATTCTTCTAACAACTTCTTCTTGAACTCGGCCCAAGACAACTGAGCCAACACTGCATGAGATAGGGTGGATTGGATGGCATTCCACCAAATGAGCGCAGTATCCCTCAGCAGTTGGGTACCGAACCGCACTCTTTGATCATCTCCGCACTCGGAAGAGCCAAAAGCTTGCTCAACCGCTCGGATCCACTTTACACACACGGCCGGGTCATCAGAACCAAAGAACTCTGGAGGTCCGCAGCCCAGAAAGGACTTGTAGGAACAACTTTTCCTATTTCCCGGAGCATCAACAATCCTGCGCTCTTCAGCCCTGACCCCCGTACCATCGCCTCCAGAACCCGCTACGACGTTCTCCACAACCGTCTCACTTCTCCGATTGTTCACGTCACGGTCCTCCATTACTTTCAGCAGAAACTTTTGCTGCTTTGCCATCTCTTCCCTCATTGCCAACATCACGCTGGCCAACAACTCGGACTGGGGATTAGCATCCCCGATGACTGGGTGGGACGAAGTCAGGTCTACTCGTGGAATGACCTCTGGCCCCCCACCTAGCCTTGGCTGAACAGGTGGTCGTACAACAACCTCAACTCCTTCCGGCTGACCCGCTGTAGAGGCTGTCGCTTCTAGACCATCAACACGCGTACGCGGTCTTCCGCGTGTACCTACCATACTGAACTGCTACACCGAGCAGAGAAAGAGATAAGAAAGAGGTAGGAAAACTTGAAAGGAAAATGTACTACCACATTACCAATTGTCATATTAATAGCAATTCAAGCACTCTTACGTACAATATCCTCATAATAACATTAGCTAAGTGAAATTATGAACATATAACACATAACGGTTCTTGTCCCCACCACTACAACGCCTGATAAACGTACTTTCCGTCGACTCTAAGACTAACCCAACTTATAAGTTCTACCCAAATCTCGCGGATCAATTCTTAGTATACTCAGTCTAAGTCTGGACATCTTACATTCATGCCTAGTTCGCTTAAACTAGAGCTCTGAAACCAACTTGTAACACCCTAAAAAAATCTGGAGTAAATTAAAACCTGGAAAGACTGGCAACATGACATCAACATTTCTATAAACTTCTCAAAAGGTGTATCTGTCCTGAAGACTTTACAAAACCTGTACGGATTTAGAATTCATCAACAGACTAATCTAAACAAACTATCTAGATTACATCAGTTGACAATCCAAAATTCATCAAAAGAATGGGACTTAACAATGCCCAACTATCAACACTTTAGTCATCTCAAAATGCCCCGAGACCTAGCTCGTCTCTCCAAAAACCCAGTGCATCCCACCGCTAAGGGAAACCTTTTATACATATCATTTGAGAAAAAGTGTCAGACTTAAAGCCTGGTGAGAACATACAGTTCATAAACCTCAAGAGATATAAGCAATAGCATCAAAGTAAATCTTTTCGAAGGTTTAACAGTTCTTTGATAAAGTACGGACAACCGGTCCAAAACACATCTTCCGATGACGGGGATTACCCGATTTACCAAGGATTATAGTGGAACACAAAGTAAGCCACAAACCCGAGTTATGAGCTAAATACATGGAACCATGGCCACGAACTCTTCGGTCCGTACTACGATGTGAGGGAGGGCCCCCAAGGAACCATGTCATACTCGTTCATTAGACTACATTTGACCCATGGCTAGGATCCGGTCTCACATAACCATACCTAAGTTGCCCCCGAGGATCAAATGTAACTAACTACAACGGAAGGGGCATATCCTTCCCAGCCATAAGTCGACTCGATACCTAGGGATCCACTAGTATAGTCATGACTTGTCACAATATTTCGTGTGACCAACAAAGCTAGATAAATAGCTTCCAACACATTTATATTTTAAAATGCCATTTTCCAGACCAACTGCTGGTAAGAAAGGTAATCATAAAACCAGTTTATATCATTCTTTTAAATAAGCCTCATACTGGGCAAGTAAAACATTATTTTACTTCAACAAGATGAAATCCCTCATTTTAGTCAAAAGCGTTTCGGGAACCCTAACATATCTCAAAACCCCAAGTTACATCAAATTGTAATAAACGGACAATCCGAAAACATAGAGATATGTAGGAGTTAAAAACACAATATTTAACGTATATAACAGTTTAGAAAAGTTAGTAGGAAATCACCTATGTTTCCTTCTTCTTAACGAGCGCTACCTATGACAACACCGAAAGAATCGGTAAGTCGAAACACAGATAACTCTTCCGCTACCTGACTTAGAACTCAAAATAACAGAAGCTAACAACTAACAGAGCCTAATCCGGTCGAAGGCAAATACCGGTCGAAAGAAAACACCGGTCGAAAGACTCCCGGTCGAAAGGCAAATACCGGTCAAAGGACTACCGGTCGAACACAACCTACCGGTCAAATGCTCTCTCGGTCGAACACAACCTACCGGTCGAATGTTCTTCCGGTCGAACACAACCCACCGGTCGAATGCTCTTCCGGTCGAACACAACCCTCCGGTCGAATGCTCTTCCGGTCGAACACAACCCTCCGGTCGAATGCTCTTCCGGTCGAACACCTATCGGTCCTAACAAGTCTGGTCGTCTTGTTCATCAAGAACAGTCGACGCAGAACCCAGATCCAAAACGAGAAATACTCAGATCTCAAAATGGAACGGTTTAAAACCTTCACAACGAGATTCTACACGGCTAAAAGCATTCAGATCAAAGCATTAAGCTAGATTCGTACCTTGATTTGCCCGAAACGATCAACCTCTTAACACTGCTTTCTCCTGCTCTTCTCTTTCTCTCTGGCTTCTCAAACACGATTCAGATCAAAATGAGATATTTCGAAAATATCTCAGATTTGATTTCTATTTATATAGCCCAAGATACAAATTACCCCCTTGAACTTTGGGTAAAGGTCAACTTTTTACCCAACCCCAAAATTCAGGGTGTTACAAGTTCAGTTTCTGCTGCTGGTTTTTCTATTTCCGCTGCTACTGTAGTTTCTACTTCTTTCGTTTCTATTTCTTTTGTTGTTTCTATTGCTTGTTCAGTTTCTGCTTCATTCACTGTTTCTGCTGCTAGCTTCTTTTCTGCTTCACTATTCATCTCCCCCTCAAACTGAGATTCCATACGAACTGGGCTTTGCTTGTCAACTTCAGCTTGACTCTCCCCCTTTTTGGAAGCATCATATACACTTCCCCTTTTCTTCAATACAAACTGTTTTTGCTTCTTTTTGTGCATCAACCTGATTACCATCTTCTTCAGTTTGGCTAGTTGCACATGTTGGGAAGTGATCACCTTTTGCAGCTCCTTTATCTCCAATCCTTGATTTATTACATCTAAGTTGACATTTGCAATGGTTTCCATCAATTCATCATAAGTATATCTGTGCTCACCTCCTTTAGGTGTTTTTACCACCCTTGAAGGATCCTTGGATCTTTTAGTAGGGGCCTTCTGCCTAGCAGAAGCACCTTCTACCCCCGTGGTTTCTTGGCACCTGGGACCCTTAGATGATTTCTCACCTAAAGTTGCCGTGGGGAATGTCTTAGCTATGTTCACACTGTCCTGATCCACACTTTGTGCAGAATCAGTAGTGTGAGCCTTGCTGCCCACATGCTCATCCTTCTCCTTAGAGATTACCTTCATGGGGTTGGGAGACACCCCTGTGGTTTCCCTTTCGATATTCTCTGATGGAGAATGCTCCATCAGAGGGCTTGTAGGCTTTGGGGGTGAAGATACACGAAGGGAAGGAACCTTCTGTACCTTTTTCGGTATATATATTTGTGTGATGGGGGATTTTGGCTTGTCAACAGGGATCTGAGGAGTATTAATTGAACTGAATGGTGTGGGTAGGTCATCAGTTGGGTGGTCAGATGTGGGTTGTGACCCTGACGCCTCACCATGGGAATGAGACACACCCATCATTGTAAAGAACAATGGAGTGTCTTGTACAGAAAAGTTCTTACTAGGCCTTTTCATGTTAGAGAACACCTTCCCTTTGGGAGGTTTAGGTACATACACCTCTTGAAAAGAGGTTAAATCCGTCAATTCATTGTTCAGTACTTCTTGTACAAACCTTGGATACATTTAACAGGTTGTATCTCAATTGCTCAAGATAGTAAACATCTTCAAAGGATATCTTACCTTTTGAAACCATACCTTTGCCACTAATCTTACCTCCTGCTGGATTATCACCAAAAGCAACACGTCCTCCATCAAAACTTTTGAAATTTTGAAGGCAGGCCATATTACCTGTCATGTGCCTAGGGCAACCACTATCTACATGCCAAATGCTCTTCCTCTTGAGCTGTTGATTGCCCTGCACATAAGATAAAACAGTTAGTTTCTTGAGGGAACCCAAGCCAAAATGGTCTTGGGTTGCCCTTTCTCATCAACATACTCATGCTCAGTAAGATTTATCTTGATGAGATGATCAGACTTAGGAATCTCATGGCTGGAATACTTTGTCATTATTATAGGCTTAGCAGTATTAACACTGGTAGCAGTATTATCCTTGTTAGCAGTACTAACCTGGTTAGCAGTACTATCCTGGTTAGCAGTACTAACCTGGTTAGCAGTACTAACCTGGTTAGCAGTACTAACCTGGTTAGCAGTACTAACAGGTTTCTTGACTTTTGGAACCCAAATTTTGACAAAGTTGTTTGCTTTCTTATTCTGTGAGTTACTCCTTGACTTGCTTGGAGTATTTTCTTTTGATTTAGCAAACTTATTCTGAATATGAGATTTTGCAGTCCCAGTTTTCATTGGTACTGTTCTCATATTATCAGCCATGTGATTTCTTGATTGCTTCCTATAACCAACTGAATTTTGTGTTTGTCTTTGAAAAGTAAATCTTTGGTTAATAGGATTGAAATAACAGTGTTTGGTTAGATGATTCAACTTGCCACAAATAAAATAAGGCTTTGGTCTATTGACTTTGCTTAGATCAATTCCCTGTTTTTGAGCCCACTGGTTATTTCTGTTTCTCTAATTTCCCCTTATTTTATCATGTTGATGGGGCTTGTTCTGTTGACAAGTACAGGGATTTACAACAGAGGTTTGCATGTAGTGAACTCCCTGTACCTTTTCCTTCCCTTTCCTGGAGGTCTCAGCTTTCTCACTATTAACAGTCTCTTTCTCTGTCTTGGATATCTCCACCTTATCACTCTTGATAAATGGTTTACCCCCCCTCCTCATTTGTAAGAATGTGGTTTTCTAAGGGAATATCTTTATGGTCTTCCTTATTCTTACCCTCAGAGTTCTCTTCTTCAGAATCTGCCTCAACCACTACTTTGTCTAATGGATCTACTTCTGTGGCTTCTGCAGGTAAGTCATTCTTATCTTGTCTTTCTAAGAGGTCCGAGGTGGGAGGAATAAAGTTGTTATTGTAAGGTGGAGAGGTGTTGTTGTAGCCTATACCTCTTCTCAGTTTGTCATGAACTTGAGTTTTGAGTAAAGAGTCCATTGCTTTAGAGGCATTGGAAAATTTCTCAATGTCTAATTTGGCCTTCTCAAATTCACTCTTAACTTTCTCACACTCCTCTCTAGCCTTCTCTAGTTTAATCTCTAACTCCTTCTCCCACTTCCAATAGTTGAGATCATATGAATGTTGAAGTTCATTGGCCTGATATGCCTTGATCTGTTCTTCAAAATTCTCAATGATCAAACTATACTCTCTCCTATGTGTCTCCAACCTTTTAAGATCATCACACATGCTCTGATTGTGATCCCTGTACTTCTTAACAGTTTCAAGACAGGCTTTAGAGCAAAGCTTAGATTTTACCTCTGTGGGGATTTCTGTGCTTGAAGACTCTGAAACCTCAGCCATGATGATTATTGATTTCTAAGTTCCTCTGCTCTGATACCACTTGTCAGGATCGAAATTCGAAACAAGAATTAAACTAAACCCTCAGAAACTATGTTAAAGAAGTTTGCGGAATAACACTTTAACAGTAAATCAATGAAACAGTATATGAGATCAAATTATATTGAATTAACTTAATGATTACAAACAAAACCTCAATCTGTTAAACAGGCTCAGCAGACGTTCTCTACTTCTCTAAAGAAATGATTTCTAAGAATCTTGAGGTTAATTCTCTCTAAAACGTATATGTAAAACTGTGTTTTCAATTACTTTATAATCTAAGACTTCTAGACTATATATACACAACAGATTACAAGATAATTATTAAAACAAGATTGATCTTCAGCATCAATTCCATAATTATCTTCATCATTATCTTCAATCTCCTTGTCTTTCGCTTTAATCAACCAATCCATCTTTATCATCATAAGCAGCATTAATCTTCTAGCAGTACTAACATACTAGCAGTACTAACTCTCTAAGCAGTACTAACTATTCTTCTAGCAGTACTAACTCTTCAAGCAGTAGTAATTCTACTAGCAGTAGTAATGTCTTCAAGTAGCAGTAGTAAATTCTTCAGCAGTATTAATCTTTAAGTCCAGCAGTACTAAAGTCATCAACAGTAGTAACCAACAAGACTTAGCAGTAGTATCCATCCTTAGCACATTTCAGACCCAACACAAGACACCAAAATCATAAGGTTCGATCTCTCCCCATTGGAAGAACATCCGAGATTTTGCGTTGAGGAAAATCGTAGTCGGGAATCTGTAAATCAAGAATCAAGCCTTACTAATGGAGATGGGTACGCACGTTCTTATTCCTGTTTGTTTAATAATTCGATGCTTTATGGATGAATCCTAACAACTTTCTCATTGGATCCAGACAGAGCATCGATTTCATGTGAGGAATGGCGACCGTTTCTAGGAGGTGTTCATGGAGTTTGTGAATGAAGAAGCATAATTCAAGGTTCTTTGTTTCTGGTTTCATGGGGTGAAATAACAAACAAAAGAAAATTATGTTTGGTTTCATCTAGTGAAATAACGTATAGTGTTTTGTTTCATGCGGTGATATAACATATAGTGTTTGGTTTCATGTGGTGAAATAACATATATATGAAATATCATAGTTATGAAAATTTTGTTTTTATTTCATGAGGTGAAATAATATGTATTTCATATGGTGAATCTCAGGTAACAAAATGACGATTATGCTCTTTTCATGTGGTGAAACAACTTTTAATTAAAACCATATGAACAAAACCAAATTACGACTTAGATCGATTATCACGATTCTCAATCTTTTTTTGGTTCTCACATGATTTAACTCCTAATATAACTTAAATATCTTTTACCTAAAAACATTTAATATATAATAATTAGTCATGTGTAATATAATATATCCCCTTCAATATAAATCAATCAAAATCGTAATCATTAGTAAATTATTTAAAACTAGACTTTTTAGGAAATTTAGACATTCTTGGACGTCTTAAATACATTATTTAATGGTATTTTTTAGTTTTAGACCAATATATGTGTGTCTTATATGACGATGATGCAATTAAGGACGGACCCATGAATTTTTCATACGGTGTCACCATATAATATAGTTGCATATTCTAAAATAATACAGTTACATCTTTCACGAACCTATTTTTTTTAGCTCACGACGGAGAGACAATAAGGTGGCACGTGCCACCGTAGCCACCCAGCTGGGTCCGTCCCTGGATGCAATAAGTTATTATAAGATAAAGTTATACGACCTAACAAATTCAATCAATGAAATTGAATATCTAAATGACATTAGAAATAAACCGGCTTATGAATCTTTTTATAGAGTGAATTACATGTTTCGTCCTTGTGGTAGGTGGTTTTAACACTCTTTGTCCCTTTTTGAAAATTTAACAGATCGTGTCCTTGTGATTGTATTTTCATAACGATTTGGGTCCCAGAACTAGAGAAGCTCATATGAGGCTATGAAGCTTTGGTTTATCCCAAACCCAGATCTTCACTTTTCTCCATCTCCATATCCGAGCTTCGGTGAAGATCCCTCTCCCTAAACTTCAGTCAATCCAGAGCTAGAGAAGGCTTACCTTTTGTTTTATACCAAAGATCAAAAGAGGGAAATTTGGTGAGAGTTGTTGAGGGACGATGAAGCAATAGGTTATATAAAAAAGAATTAATTGATATGGAGAAGCTGTGGATTTGTATTTCATTTTCTGGGTTCATCTCCATTTAACATTAAATTTGGATTTTTAGGGTTTTTATTTAAGGCTTTGATATTGTTGTATCATAAATTCTTGTGTGAATCAACACAAATTTACTTCTCATGTTCTTAATGGTTAATGATTTGATGTTCTTGAAGTTTTTTGTGTCCTTAGATCATTTTTGTGTTCTTGATTGTTAGTATGTGGTTTGTTAAATATTGTCGGAGTTGCAGGGTTAGAGGAGATGGAAATATAATTTACTCTATATAAAATATAATATAGTTAATATTTTAAAGGAAAATATGACAAAAAAAACATAAAAAGAAAAAAATGCCCTTGATTGATGGTTAAAGAAGGTTATTCAACTGTCAAGCATAACAGAAGTTAGTAACAAAGAACCAAATCGTTATGAAAATATAACCACAGAAACACGATCCATTGAATTTCCCAAACAAGGGACAACGAGTGATAAAACCACATAACCACAGGGATGAAGCATGTAATTTACTCCTTTTTATATAATACTCTTTTAAAAATGTCCTAAAAAAGCGTTTAATATGGCACTTTTCAGAAATGTCATGGAAAATTGTTAATGGAAAATTTTATAGCATGTATCCAATTAATTAATTAGACCAACTTTGTTGATAAAACTTATCAGGTTACATAATTTCGTCCTAACAACTTTTTGTAACGCCATTGTATTTACAACTCAAAGTTGTTAATCTCTTAAACTTAATTTTTATCAAGTATTCTATTAGTTCGTCAAAGGAAGATGAAATGTCCTAAGAAACCCGTTTTGTTGTAATAATATATCTCCATAGGCTCAGGATACCCTTTCCAAAAAAAAAAATATATATCTGCATGCAAAAACTCTTGCTTAAACAAATAAATGGTGAAAGACTGTTTGGTTGTTTAGTTTTTTATGACTATAGTATGAGATGTCGATCAACTAACTATATAAACTTTAAATCTATCATAACATCTACGTGTCCGGAACAAAATAAAAGGCATATATAATTTTTATGACATCAATCAATCATTTAAACTTATGGTTAAATGATAACCCATCAAAAGAGGCTTTACATATATGTTAAACATTAGCACATGCGTAATAGAATATACGACAACATATCACATCGGAAGGCTTAAATTGTGATAATTACTTTATTGAACATAAAAGGAAGAAGAAAAAGAAAATTGGTTAAGTTCGTTGCATTTGAGGAAAGAATCGTTTTCTAAAGTTTGTATGGATTATATATATATATATCACGTTGGTCACATGGGCGGCCTTCAATGGCACCTTAATGTTGATTGATACTTTCATACTGTGGGGTTTTTATGGCTTGATAGACATTTTGTCCTATTTTCAAGTCTTTTCAATTGTTTTTATTAGTAATAAAAAAAATGGAAATGAATTGAAATGGTTATTTTTTTCGGTGGTTTTACCGCTTAGCCACTTCTCTTCAAATTTTACCAAAATAGCCCTAGGTCCGCAATATACAAGTCCGTAATTTCTGACCTAACTCAAAAACATCAAAAAATACTAATCTAATCGATTTTCTTTAATAAAAATTGATTTAGATCGCAATTGCGGACCTATTTTTTTTCCGGACCTAGGGCTATTTTAGTAAAACTTGGAGAGAAGTGTCTAAGAGGTAAAACCATCAAATCAAAATGGCTATTTTAATTAATTATACATAGTTTATTAATTTATTGTTTTTTTAATATCAATTTTATACAAATTTACGTTTTATGTCGTTAAATTTCGTTCCATTTTTCATTTTATAAGATGCATACACAAATTTTCGTCAAAGCTGAGTGATTACGAAAACGAAGGTTGAGGTGGCGTTTGTTTTCTAAGAGGTCTAAAGTCTAAAGTCTTATTTCACTTCCGATTAATAAGTAGTGATGTTGAAGTCTGAAATCTGAAGCAATAAGACTGTTTGTTTTTGTAAGGTCTGAATGCGTCTTGAGATAAATGAGAGCATATGAACTTAGGCGGCGATAAGAGGATTTAAGAAGTTAGATCACCACTTCTTATTTCAGATGTATTTAAGAATTAAGAGGTTCTAAAAACTGGAGAAAAACAAATAGTCTGAATATAAAAATGTCTGATCAATTCAGACTTAAAAGCTATTAAGAGGTTTTTTTGAAAAAAAATAGCCCTAGAGTGAGTTGCATATGGTTGTTGTAGTTTAGCGGTTATTCTTTGGGAAAGAAATTCAAAAGGCATCTGGAATTTTTGAGGCTTGATTTTTAAAGATATTCAAGTTGTTTTTATATGCTCTTATCATAAGAGAACTAAGGGGAAATGACAATTATTATTTATGACATACTCAAGTATAGATGAAAAAAAAAGTATAGATGAAAAACATGGGTGGTCATAATCATAAATTAATAGTCAAATAAAAAAAGTAAACTACTATTTTCGTCTATGTGGTTTGAAGTTTATAACGATTTTCGTCCCTGGTATTTAAAAATTGTTTTTTTTGTCCTTATGGTTTCTATTTTGTTTCTTTTTTCGTCCTTCTGACTAACTCTGTTAAAAAAGCCCTTGTTAAATTAAGGGTATTTTGGTCTTTTAATATATTTCTTTATTTTTTATTATGTTTTTAAAAAAACTATTAAATCTTTTTTTAAAGGACTATTAAATATATATTATTATAACATAATATTACATATAATATATATATATATATATATATACATGGGAATAAAAATCTCCTATCCCAAAATCTCATGTCCCATTCATGTCCGACCAATGAAATTAAGATACATCAGATTTTATATATTTTTGATTTTATTTAATTCAATTTTATATTCTCTCTTTGATGACGTGTATTCATGTGATTGTTGGACATGAATGAGACATGATAATTTGGGACAAGAGATTTTTATCCATATATATGGTAGCCACCTACCACCCCACCATCTTCCCAAAAATCCCACCACCCCACCGTTTTTCGCAACAGTGTCATTGTGATTTGAATATCACGGTCACAGAACGAGACCATACTTCCCAAATCCTTTTCTCCTCGCTTCTTCCTTCACCCTTCTTATCCTCCTCCCCGTTATCCTTCCGACGACCTCCGTCACCTCCCCATTGACCTCCCTTTAGTGATTTCACCCTTTAAATCAAAATACAAAACAAACATCATAACCAAAATCAAAATAACAATCAACCATAAACATATGTGCAAATTTGTACAAGTGAAAAGGATAAGAGGAATCGCAAATTTGTAGTGCTGTGAAGAGGTTTGATGGGAAGAAGATGGGTTTTTTTTGTGGAAACGAGGGTGTGATTTTCACTATGCAAAACCATAAACAAAGTCGAATAGGAAGGCATATCATCAATAGCCACAAAAAAAAATCGAGATGAGTCTCGGTATGACTTATGGTTGTCAACTGATATGGTTGAAAGGACTTCGATCTAGTCTAGGTTGGGGTTGTCGAGTCTCGATGCTTCTCTTTAAGTTTGTTTCTCACAAACTTTTCCTCTGTAATCTGTTTTGCTTTTAGGTTTGGTCTTTGCTGGGTTGTGGTTTTTATGTCTTTGTGTCATTGTTCCTTGTTTTGTAGACTGCAGCTTTTGTTTTGGTAATAAAGTTTGCGTACTGTTAAAAAAATCGAGATGAGTATGTGGTTTGGGATCAGAGCGGTGGTGGGGGTGGAGGGAAGAAGAACATGTTGAAAGCGAAAAGGAGATAAAAGAAAAGGGTCGGGAAGGAAATCGAAGGTGGTATCTTTTTGACTTGTGACCTTAGGTTTTGAGATGGGCGAGGAGATGTTGGAGTTAACCAGAGATGTTGTCGTTCTGGTTCTCAATGAGAATATGGGTTGTGGTGGTTCACAGAGAGAACAATTTGAGATGGTTATTGTTTTGGTTCATCGGGAATGGGGAAGGGACTATGGCAGTGGTTCTGGTTGGTTGCACTGATGAAGTTGGTTACGCCGGTGAAGGCGGTGGGAATAGGGAAGGGACGACCGATTGATTTGAAGGGTAGTTAATACATATATACATATATGGTATATAATATACGTGTGTATAATATAGAATATTGTTTGATAAAAGTTTAAGGAAATAACAAAAATATGTAAAAAGACAAATGTGCCCTTCATTAACTTGCTTTTTTTAACAGAGTTAGACTCAGGGACGAAAAACGAAAGGAATTGAAAAACATAAGGACGAAAAGAGTAGATTTTAAAGACCAGGGACGAAAATCATTATAAACATCAAACCACAGGGACGAAAATCGTAGTTTACTCTAAAAAAAAGTAAATGAACAAAAAGATCTTTAGGATCCGTTTGGTTTGCAGGAATGAAATGAAATGGAATGAATTTCGTATAGGGATTTGGATTTGAGAGAATTTGGAATCTTTTACGTGTTTGGTTTGTATGATTGGAATGAATTTGATTCCATTATTTATATAAAAATCATTAAAAAATTATAGAAAAATATAAAAATGATTAAATTACTTTTTATTTAATTGATTATTAGAAAATAAGTGTTTTTAATATATTTTTAAATATTATTATATAAAATCTTACAAAACCTCTTGAAATCCTAGTCATCCTCTTGGGATTTTAAAATCTTATGTTGAAGGGATTTTAAATAAATCCTAGGATTTCAAATCCGGATAATTCTGCAAATATGGGAATGAAATGGATTTGAAATCCAAGTCCTTCTAATTCCAATCTATTCCAGCAAACCAAGCGTGCCCCTTAGGCTATGTTTGGCAAAAAAAAGCTAGCTAGCTTATAAGCTAGTGTACATGTTTGGATGACCATAAGCTAGCTTATAAGTTAGCTTATTGAAACGCTACTCAACGTAGCGTTTTGAAAAGCTAGCTTATAAGCTAGTTTGCCAAACAAAGCCTTAATGTATTCTAATCATAGACATCTAGATGGTTGGTGTGCAGTTGGGATGGAGGTAGTTTAAAGCATAATTTTTATGTGATTAATTATTCATCTTTAGATCTATTTCTTTATTTCATACTCCTATTAAATCGGAAGTCTTCTTTTACATTTTCTTTTTCCAAATATGAACATATATATTTGACCATAACATGTTTTTTTTACATTTTTACAATTTTTTGATGAGTATTAATATTAAATTCGCTGGAACATCTATACCATATATTAAAAGTTGTAAATTATATGACATCTTTCACATGATCTTATAGATCACCCATAAAACTTATTTTTATATGTTACATTTTAGAGTGGAAGGTTTAAATAATAAGGTTGAACATCGTAAGAAGTTAAAATGAATGTTCATATATGAATTATTGAAAAATTTAATTTGAAAATGCATATATAAGGTCATATGATTAATTTGTACTTCAAATAAAAAAAAAATTAGGATGTTTTGAATAATTTACATATAAACTTTTTCTTCTTAATTTATCACAATATTTAGGTTTATTATTTGAACCGACTTCAAATACATTTTAGAAGTTTATAAGTGAATTTTAAGTTGTATAATTATATTTGTATCGAATTGTAGGTGTCAATATTGAATAATTTCAAAATCTTTGTTATGTATTATACCATTTGATGCAAGGGTGGATGTAGTAGGTTGTTAATGGTTGATAGGCCCTCATTAGAAAATAAAAAATTGAAATTTTCTTAGGTTAAAACAACTGTTTTTAACTTTCTATCATTAGTTTCTCTTAGTGATTTCTTGTCTGGGACTCCATCAACCAAAAAAATTACCTTGAAATCAACAACAGGAAAAAAAAACTCTCGAAATCAACCAAGAAAACTGAAAAAACTCTCGAAATCGACAAAAAAACTTACAAATCCTTTGAAATCAGCCAAAAAAACTTTAAAAATCTTTCAAACCAATGGAATTAGGCTAAAAACATAATTTTACGGGCCTTTAATCTACCTTAAATGTGCCCTCACTAGGAAAAAAATCCTAGATCCACTACTGATTTGATCGACATAATGAAATGATTTTGATTGAAGTTTTTAAGTTACGAATGGACCATTTAACTTCAAGATATAAGAGCATCTCCAATGCAAGGTTCTTATAAGCAAAAAGTGTAACACCCTAAAAATTGGGGTAATTTAAAACTTTAAAATTTTGGCAATATAACGGCTGTAAATTGATAAAAACCTGTTGTACAAGACCCGCCAAGGTATCCCAAGGTATCAACCCAAAAAGGGAATATAGTATAATGTGTACAAACTCATTAAATGAAGAATAAATTTACGACAACCTAAATAATCTAGATTTCCCTATCAGATTACAGTCGGGTGTCGCTATCTTCCCAAAAATGGTGACTATTCATCAAGTATACCGGTCTCTAGATCTCCCAAAATGACCGCTCTCGATCGCACGATCGACCACTCATTCCCGTAGATTCCCGCCACTAGAGTTTCCTGACATACATGACAACCAAAGAAGCAAGTGTTAGGCTAAGGCCTAGTGAGAACGCATATATACAATTTAATTTATAAAATGTAGCCTCAGTACAATAACACCGTATTTACACGACGGTCCATCAATTTGCTTCACCTGTCATAAAAGGGGAATCACAATATAATATTGTCAATGCGTTTATAATTTCTCTCAAGTCGTTTAACTTGATTAGCATCAACCCAAACGAGATCTTTAGCTATTTGAGCACTCAACCCAAACCGGGTCTTTAGCATATACACGACATCAACTCTAACCGAGTCTTTAGTCGATTTATAACTTCAACCCAAACCGGGTCTTTAGTTCGTACATGACTTCAACTCAAACCGAGTCTTTAGTCTATTTACGACCTCAACCCAAACTGGGTCTTTAGTCTATTCACGACCTCAACCCAAACCGGGTCTTTAGTCTATTCACGACCTCAACCCAAACCGGGTCTTTAGTCTATTCACGACCTCAACCCAAACCGGGTCTTTAGTCTATTCACGACCTCAACCCAAACCGGGTCTTTAGTCTATTCACGACCTCAACCCAAACCGGGTCTTTAGTCTATTCACGACCTCAACCCAAACCGGGTCTTTAGTCTATTCACGACCTCAACCCAAACCGGGTCTTTAGTCTATTCACGACCTCAACCCAAACCGGGTCTTTAGTCTATTCATGACTTCAACCCAAACCGGGTCTTTAATCTATTCATAATTGGCAACTCAAGTCGAGACTTAAAATCAACATCAAATCCCAAATACAACCAAACATACAACTTATTACTCTTACATGGCTCTTGCTACATGTCTTGACCAAATAGTATGTTTAATACTCTACATTTGCAACTTTACCCACAAATAGGGTTTTAGGTTAACTCCACATGAACAAGTAAATAAATAACCAAAATGCACATAAATACTAGCACATTATTAGACATGTATGAGAATGGAAGAGTCAAGAAAGCACTCACCTTGTTGATTTCTCACAAGAAATCAAACCCTAGAAATGGAGGATGGAGAGTTAAAAACTTGAGATGATAACACAAGCTAGGTCCACCAAAAGTTCACCCTAACCAAGCATTTACTCCTCATTAATGGTTGTTGGAGATCAATAAATGAAGAGATGAAATTTAGGGTTTGGAATTTACCAAAATCGCTGAAGAAGAGCTCCCAAATCAGTTCACAAACTCAAATAATCAGAAAATCCCGAAATCTGATTTTTATACTCAAACAGCCCGTCGGCGACTATAACACGGCGACTATGCCAATGTCATAGTCGCGGGGCAATGTCGCCCGCGTTGGGGCCCTCTCGGTACGCCCCTTGCGACAATGACCAAGCGATAGTGACCCAGGCATAGTCGTCGGGCACTATCGACGAACCTGTACCGCGAGCCCGTTCCCTTCCGCGATTATGCCCTACGACCTTGACACATGTCATAGTCGCCGGGCACAATCGCCTGGTGTGTGTGAGCTGCTCGAAAATCCCTTTTTCCATTTCAAACTGATCAGATAACGATGTACGAAACTGACCACTAACCCCAAACTCAATAACGTACACATGCATTATGTTCCAAAGTTAATTTATATAACTATACGTGAGAGTGATATTCCACACCAAATTTGGGGTGTTACAAAAAGTGCAATGACTTATAAGAACTAGCATTGTGGAGAGTTCTTATAAGAACCTAAAGTCCTCTAGGTTCTTAAATAAGAACTTTGGTTCTTACCATGAAGTTTGTGTGAAATGACAATTTCCTCATTTTTATTGGTAGTTAAATTAAATATTTGATATTTATTTATTAATATATAATAATTATTGATGTTGACATGAGGTTTTTATAAGAACTACCATTGTGGATTTTTATATAAATTTTTAAATTGATGAATTGGAAATTAGGTGACACCAAAAAGTGTAAAAAGAAGGTTTTTGTAAGAACCTCCATTGGATATGCTCTAAGGGGTTGTTTGATTTAGGTTGGGAAATAAAAATTAGAATAAAAATGTAAATGACAGAGATATTTGGAATCCCGGAGAAATAGACTCATTATATTATATAAAACTAAACAATTTCTTTTAATTTCATTCTCATTGATTACTATTTAATATTTCTCTAACCAAACACCCTTTGAAAAAAAGAGTGGACGGAGTGGGGGACGGATGAACGCGTATAAAGTTATTTATATTAAAAAAACTAGTGTGTGACACCGCGCGTTGCTTAGTGACAAAAACTTTTTGTTAGAAAATATGTGATTAAGTTAAGATTAAACATAATTTGTTAATTAACAACTAATGAAATAAAATATAAAACAATGTTATGATTTATAAACATTGTTAGGGTAGTAAATAATATATGTTTATTAGATAAATAAGAGTTGTGTTTATAATTTAAAACTAAAAACCATTAGATAGATAGGAGTAATAGTAAAAATAATAAAGAAAATGAAAAGTTTTAGCATGTATGATTTTTATTTAAAAAAAATATAATCACCACAAAATTCTAAAGCCTCAATGGAGGTCTCTCCTTAACTCTCTATCATCTTCCTTCTTATATATATATATATATATATATATATAGAGAGAGAGAGAGAGAGGTGGTTTCAATTGGAAACCATATTAGATTGAAAACTTTGGAAACGTCAATTTCATTGGTTAATTTAATGAAATTGGTTCATAAATTTGTTTAATATGATCAAATTGTTACATATAATTCTTTTATTAATGATATTGTTTCATATATTTGTGATTTTTTATGTAGTTTCATCTATTTTTCTCATTCTGATGAAATTGTTTCATGTATTTTCGAAGTCTGATGAAACTTTTTCATTTTTACATAAAAAACACAAATATATGCAACAATTTCATCAATAAATGAATTATATGAAACAATTTCATCAAATTAAACAATTTAATGAAACAATTTCATTAACTTAACCAATGAAATTCAGGGTTTCCACGGTTTTCAAAATTAGAGTGGTTTCCATTTGATCGCTCCCCTATATATATATATATATATATATATATATATATATATATATATATATATATATATATATATATATATATATATATATATATACTGTTAGGTTAGTAAATAATATATGCTTATTAGATAAATAAGAGTTGTGTTTATAATTTAAAAATAAAAAGCATTAGATAAATAGGAGTAATAGTAAAAATAATAAAGAAAAGGGAAAAGTTCAAAAAAACCCAATAAACTATCATATTTTGAATGGTTAAGTCCCTGAACTATTTTTTTGAATGAAAAAACCATTAAACTTTCTAATTTTGAATGATTAAGTCCCTCAACTATTTTTTTGAACCAAAAAACCATTAAACTTTCTAATTTTGAATGATTAAGTTCCTCAACATTTTTTTTGAATAAATAAACCATCGAACTTCTAAAAATTGGTTACCTTTTTTTAAAGATACCAGGAACTGACAATGAAGGTTTTAAAGTAAAAACAAATCAAAATCAGTTTTACCGTTCTCATATTATACGCCATTAAAACCCCTCATAGACAATCGTATCGCTCTGCCTTGACTCTCCCCATTGCCCTTACATTGTCCGTTCTCCATATCACCTAACACGTTGTTGCTCCTGGCATCGATCTCCCTCTTTTTGATCTATTTTTTATTTATCAAAAGTGGAAAAATCAAAAGATAATCGGTTTCATGTAGTTTTTTTGGGTTAAAATGATGTAAGTAACCAATTTTTAAAAGTTAGATGATTTAATTTATTAAAAAAATATGCAGGGACTTAATCATTCAAAATTGGAAAATTTAATGATTTTTTCATTTAAAATGAGAAAGTTTAATGGTTTTTTCATTCAAAAAAATAATTCAGGGACTTTCTCATTCAAAATAAGAAAATTTAATGGTTTTTTCATTCAAAAAATTAGTTTAGGGACTTAACCATTCAAAATAGAATAGTTTGTTGGGTTTTTATGAACTCTTCTCTAAAGAAAATGAAAAGTTTTAGTCATTTAATTTAATGTATGATTTTTATTTAAAAAAAATCAAAATCACCACAAAATTTAAAGCCTCAATGGAGGCCTTCTCTTTGACTCTCTATCCTCTTCATTCTTATATATATATATATATATATATATAGGGGTAGGATATTTTGCAACCCTTGAAAAGGTTGCAACCTTTGCAACCCACATCTTAACCATCGGATTCATGATCGACGGTTACAACGGATATGGGGCCCAATATTTTTAATTAAAAAAAAGAAAAATAAAAATAAAATAACCGTCGATCATGAATCCGACGGTTAAGATGTGGGTTGCAAGGGTTGCAACATTTTCAAGAGTTGCAAAATATCCTTCCACTATATATATATATATAGGGTTACGATCTTTTGTTAACCTTTGTAATGGATGGTTAAGATTAAAACTAGATTTTTAAACAATTAAATAGGGTTTATTTATTAAATAGATATATGAACATTTGTGGTCAAGGGTATTTTGGGATTAAATCATTTACTCTTTTGGGTATCATATTAAAAGGGCTCATTAATTTTTCCCTAAGTCATAAACGTAACATTAAAAGGGTTCATTAATTGTCATTTTAATGGTCATCCCACAATTTAATAAAATGGCAATGAAAACCCCTTTTCCACAATTTAATTTAATGACTTTTCCCAATGCATATAAGTTCACATCTGTTCACCTTTTAGTAGTTGATGATTGTTCACCTTTATGTGAAATTAAAATATGTTTTAACAGCAACGTTCATGTGCAAATATGTTAACATATTTGTTCATGATATGCATATATGTTCATATCTTTTAACACCAAGAATATAAGTTCACCTCTGTTCGTGTTATGCATATAAGTTCACCTTTGTTCACCTTTTCGAGAAAATGACTATACGATATACGGTTTTATCCAATCATGAACCAAAACTATTATAATAATATTGAAATGATCCAAAAAAGTAATATGAAAAAGGATGATCTTCAAAAATCGTAACTTACAAAGTAATTTTGGATTCTTCATTTTTTGTAACTTCCATGAAATTAATGACAAAAGATTACTACTGTTATGACGTTTATGCCCTTTTGGATTAAATAAATAAATTAATTAAACATCAAATAACCTTGCATTCCTATTGGTTGAGCAAGGTTCACATAGTTAACAAGAAATACTTGGTTAACAAATGATTCTTTCTCTCTCTCTCTCTCTCTCTCTCTCTCTCTATATATATATATATATATATATATATATATATATATTGATTTTTAGGTTAGGGGTTGTTCGGTAACGGCTTAATGAGCTGTATAACACTACAAAAATTACTCTTATTAGCGAGGGAAAAATCCGTCGCTAATCCCTCGCTAAAGCTCGAATCCGACGCTAATCCGTCGCTGATAGTCCGTCGCCCAAATGGTCGTAGTTGATGCTATCAGCGACGGACAAATATCAGCGAGGGATTAGCGAGGGACTTATATCAGCGAGGAAATAGTATCAGCGACGGATTAGCGAGGGAAATTATTAGTAACGGATTAGTGAGGGTTCTTATTAGCGACGGATCAACGAGGGATCCTATTAGCGACGGATTAGCGAGGGCTCCTATTAGCGACAGATTAGCGAGGGTCCCTATTAGCGACGGATTAGTAAGAGCTCCTATTAGCGACGAAAATCTGTCACTGATCCCTCAGTAATACTTTTAGTAATTTAAAAAAATAATAAAAAAAATTTAAAAAGTAATTAAATTTTGTTTCACACACACACACACACATATATATATATATACTAGTAGTGTACCCGTACAATGCGGCGAGAGTCTTAAATGTAAACGATTTTGAAGCTTTGGTAAGAAATTCTATCAACTTCCGTAATCTCAAGTTAGGCCATAAAAATCATAAAATAAAGCTTTCGAGCTGAAAATTAACATCAAATCTGGAATCAAGCAAGCTTCGTTCTTTCTCCATGAATAAAAAGGAACCGCCAAGAACACAGTACCCATTATTGGATATATATATATATACTCGCATAAACAAATAAACCCGAGTTTGCAGATCAAAATCAACCCAATTCCAAAGTAAACCCAACTCCAAATAAAACCCCACATCAACCTCATCTTCATTAAAATATTTCACTTTCCAAAAATAGCACCATACATCACTCATCTTTACATCGATCAAAAACCAAAAAGTCAAACTACCTATTTTAGAGATAAATGGTTATTAGGACGTTCCTCAGTTTCCATATATTTTTATGGTTTTTCCGTGAACCCAACCTATATTACATATATATAGCTTGAATTCATATATCAGGGACTAATTACCTTCTTGTCCACCTAGAATGTAAAACGGGATGTTAGCAATCATCTTCGTTCTTCCCTCGCTCCAATTGATTGTTCCCGACTTTCGTTCATTAACTCTAAATAGTCACGAGCTCGCTTCCAGACTCCAGTCAGAGATACGCGAATGAGCCACCTGTAATCACATCAAGGGTAAAATCGTCATTTAGTTAACTAAAAAGCGTAATACCTCTACTTTTCTAAAACCGTGTCTTTTTCATTGTGGACGTTTATTTTGGGACGGAGGGAGTACGAGACTAAACCAACCTTGCCGAGTGAAACGCGCGCCCGGGGGAGTAATTCACGATGGTGTGTTGCAATATTTGCTATTGCCGTCAAAACAAAACAGAGAAGCCTCGACTGTGAAGATCTTCTAACGGTCGAGCTACTCGAGCCGAGAACAGAATCACCGACACCAAGACGGCTTCCCAAGAGAAAAAATATATGTAAGAACACGTATAGCGGACAAACCTCAAGTTTTTTTTTAAGATTTCTAGATCAATGATGACTGTTGTAACATACCTCGATGAAAGATTTTCATACAGAAGTAGTTCTAGACTCTCGAAAAGTTCACGAGCTTCATCTTTATGAGACGCGCCACCCCCGCCATGCTCCCCGATGGCCCAACATAGTTGCAATGCCAACTCGGTCTGTTGATTAATATAGAACAAACTCAATATCTGAACGGCGAAAAATGTCCAAATAAACTGCTTAATAGGACTTAAGTTTATGGAAGCAAACAATTGTACGTTATATATAAATGTGATATAATAAGTCAATAACACTTGTCAAAAAACCGACCTTTTCTGGATTGTCGTAAGCTACTCCAAGTATGTCTACTATTGGCTTCTGCAGAATTACGAACGATAATGAAATAAAGACGGTTTACGTTTCACGCTATGTTTCGATACTTAATATTTCATTTCTTCACACGAGATAATATATTGATAAATTACACAAGTCTGTTCAAACTCATTCCTTATATAATTCTCCTTATTCCTCCAATACATATACCATATATGCTGCCACCAAACAAAGAGCCATATGCCACAAACCAAAATAATCAAGAACCAGAGTGGTTCCATGAAATACCACAAAATGTCAGCCTAGAAGTTTTGAAAAACTCCTAAATTCAAACTAAAAGCATGAGTTTCAAAGTTAAACTGGACCAAAGCAGATCTGTATGAAAAAAAAATCATAAGCACCATAAGTCAACTCAAATCATCATATCAGACACAAATAAAACCTAAAGCAACAAATCATCAATCAATCCAAGATTAATTAACACTGGTAACTCTAGAGTCTAAAGAACAATCTGGAAATTGATATACAGAAAAGCGATCGAGAGAAGAAAAGTGCAGATTTTAACACAAAATCAGGTGGGTTTGATAAGAGTAACACAAAAACAAAGGAAAAATGCATCTGGATGATAGAAATGAGTTGTATCCCTAACCTAAGCATCTGAATTTTCACTTTAGGCTTTAGACATGAAAATTTAATGATTTTGGTTCAATCTTTTCTTGTATATATAAACCGTTGAATAAACATTTAAATTGCAAAAAAGAACCTTCAAATCCTAAGAAAAACACACAAAATAGATGGGAAAAGCCAAAAGCCAGAACCTAGAAATAGAGATCCTGAACCGCAAGCCAAATACCTGGGTTTCGTGTAGAGACAGAGTAAATAGAGATCATGAACCGCAAAAGCCAGAACCTAGAAGGGCGAAGCCAAGAGGCAGAGATAGAACATCAGATCGAGGGAGGAAAGTGAGAGGCCGAGAGCGGATGCGTATGGTCGAAAGCAGTCCAGGCCGAGAGCGGATGCATATTTGAGTTGCCTGTGGAAGAAATCGACTACCTGAAGAAGAAAAGGCAGAAAACACAGGTCAAAACTTGGGAGAAGACGAGATGAAATCGCTTGGGAGAAGACGAGAGCGGATGAAATCGTCGATTACCTTATGGAGAAGTCTCGATCGATGGTATGGATGGGTGTGGAGGCATGGATATGATATTAGATGTGGATGCAATTTTAGGTTTTTTTTTTATTTTTCAATTGGAGGGAAATGAAAAGATAGTAAAAGAAAAGTTTGGTGGGAAAACGAAAAGGGGGAGGGAGAAAGGAAAAAAAAGGGGGGAATGGGAGGGTTTGATTAAATTTCATTAATTACTATTTAAAACCCGATAGATCCATTAGGCCGAATGAAACCCTTTAAAACCCGATAGATTCATTAAGGCCCAATAAAACCCTTTAAAGCCCGATAGATCCATTAATACCCAATGAAACTCTTTAAAGCCCCATAGAATCCTTTAACGCCCGATATATCCATTAAGGCCTAATAAAACCCATTAGAGCCCAATAGATCCATTAAGATCCAGTGAAACCCTTTAATGCCCAATGAAACCCTTTAAAGCTCAATATAATCATTTAAAGCTCGATAGATCAATTAAGGCCCAATAAAACCCTTTAAAGCCCGATAGATCCATTAATACCCAATGAAACTCTTTAAAGCCCCATAGAATCCTTTAACGCCCGATATATCCATTAAAGCCTAATAAAACCCGTTAGAGCCCAATAGATCCATTAAGGCCCAGTGAAACCCTTTAATGCCCAATGAAACCCTTTAAAGCTCAATATAATCATTTAAAGCTCGATAGATCAATTAAGGCCCAATGAAACCCTTTAAAGTCAGATAGATCCATTAATGCCCAGTGAAACCCTTTAAATCCTAATGGATCCTTTTAAAGCCCGATAGATCAATTCAAGCCGAACTAACCCTTTAATGCCCGATATATCTAGTAAGGCCCAATGAAACCCATTAAAGCCCAATAGATCCATTAGGGCCCAATGAAACCATTTAAAGCACAATAGACCCACTTAAAGCCCAATGAAACCCTTTAAAGCCCAATATAGTCATTTAAAGCCCGATAGATCCATTGAGGCCCAATGAAGCCCTTTAAAGCCCGATAGATCCATTAAGGCCTAATGGAACCCTTTAAAGCCCAATAGTTAGTCACAGAATATTCTGTCAATAATTTTTCGTCATTAAAACCCACTAAGATCCATTAAAACTTAATAAGATATTTTATGAATTATTAAGGCCCAATAACACCAATGATAACTTATTACATGTTTGTATGCACGTATGTACTACATATACATTCACATATATAACACATATACACATCATATGCGATTACCAAACAACACATGCACATTGTTTATACATTCACTTATACACATGCATATAAACTCATATACAACACATATACACATGCATATAAACCCATATACAACACATATACAAATAGACACAATAATATACACGTAGATTCAATTTCTATTATCAACCAACACACACATCATGTATACAAGTATATAACACGGACCGAAGGATATATAAAACACATACACAAGTATACATATAACATATACACATGTACATGTTTACATATAACCTATACAAATGAGAAAACAATAAAAAAACCAATCCCTCGCTAATCCCTCACTAATTAGCGAGGGATTAGTGACGGATGCCAATAGTCCCTCGCTAATTAGTGAGGGATTAGCGACAGATTGACCACAAACTCATTTCGTCGTTAATCCCTCACTAATTAGCGATGGATTAGCGAGGGATTGGTTTTGTGGTCAGTCTCTCGTTAATCCCTCGCTAATTAGTGAGGGATTAGCGAGGGATATGTGGTATCCGTTGCTAATCCCTCGCTAATTAGCGTGGGATTAGCGAGGGATTGCGCTTTTTTCCTTGTTTTCTCATTTTATATGTAATGTGTAGACATGTGTATGTGTATATGTTATATGTATACATGTGTATATGTTATATATATCTGTCGCTCCTTGTTATATTTATATATACATGATGTATATATGTATTGTTAGCTAACTTTGAGTGGTAATAAGTTAACATATATACAATGCATATACACATACATATTTAGATCCACATATACACGTGCATATAAAGCTATATACGACACATGTACACATGCATATAAACCCATATACAACACATATACACATAGACACAATAATATATACGTAGATTCAATTGGCATTATCAACCAACACACACATCATGTATACAAATATATAACACGAACTGAATAATACATAAAACACATACATAACTATACAAATAACATATAACCCATACACAACTATACAAATAACATATAACCCATACAAATGATAAAACAAGAAAAAAAAACAATCCCTTGCTAATCCCTCACTAATTAGCAAGGGATTGTATTTGTGGTCAATCCCTCGCTAATCCTTCACTAATTAGCAAGGGATTAGCGACGGATTATGTTTGTGGTCAATCCCTCGCTAATCCCTCACTAATTTAGCGAGGGTTTAGTGAGGGATTGACCACAAACACAATCCCTCGCTAATCCCTCACTAATTAGCGACGGATTAACGAGGGATTGACCACAAACTCATTCCGTCGCTAATCCCTCACTAATTAGCGAGGGATTAGCGAGGGATTGACCACGAAACCAATCCCTCACTAATCCGTCGCTAATTAGCGAGGGATTTGTTTTGTGGTAAATCTCTCGCTAATCCCTCGCTAATTAGCGAGAGATTTTTTCCCTCGCTAATTTTCGTCGCTGATACCCATTTTTCTAGTAGTGTAATAGATATGGCTTATTCGCTCAGCCATATCTAGCTGTTCGGTAGGAGCTTATTTGCTCAGCCGATGGCTAATTCGCTCAACTACAAAAACCATGTCATATACATTCAGCCATTAAATTACATTAATTTTCCCCCAACTACCCTTTATCCCCAACCTCCTAAACACCATCTGACGTCTTCTTTTTCCATTTTTCCTTCTCTGTTTAGCCATGAAAACCCATCTCCAGACTTCCATGGTTCTCAATCTCCATGAAAAACCCTCTCGTCAGCCCTCTTCCTTGCCATACCTGGAAATTTCTACTGGTACGAGTTGCCATCTTTCATTCGAATTCATGGGTTTCTTGTACTATTTCTTGATGATTACCCTAAATCTTGATTTTTTTTTGGCTTTGATTTCAACCCCTGTCAAATAGGTTTTGTAGAATTTTTTGATTTGGGTGATTCATTTCTTCAAGGTGGAAATTTAAGTTGGGGGAAGAAGAATTAGATGCCAAATGGGTTTTTGTAGATTTTCTTGATTTGGGTGTTCTTTCTCTCCTTCATGGTTTACTTTACAGATGTGTTCTTATCGATCACTATTTTTTTTTACAGATATGCTTCTCCAGGTTTATAAATTTGGGCCCATTATAGGGTTCATTGATTTGGGTTTGTTGTTTGATGATCTGTTTATAAAATTGTTATTTTATTGTTTGTTCTAGATGTTGTTTTATAAAATTTGATTACAAATGTAAACTAAAGGGTAAAATAGTCATTTTCTACATTCAGATTGTTTGGTCAGTCCAACAACAGAACACCAATTTAGCTAGATCTATAAAGACTTCATTATCAATACAAACAACTTTATCTATACAGGACTTAATGGTAGACGAACCGAACAACCCCTTAGTAAATAATATATGCTTATTAGATAAATAGGAGTTGTGTTTATAATTTAAAAATAAAAAGCATTAGATAAATAGGAGTAATAGTAAAAATAATAAAGAAAATGAAAAAATTTACTCATTTAATGTATGATTTTTATTTAAAAAAAATTCAAAATTACCACAAAATTCTAAATCCTTAATGGAGGTCTCTCCTTGACTCTCTATCATCTTCCTTCTTATATATATGTATATATATATATATATGTATATGTATATATATATATGTATATATATATATATATGGCACCTTGGATTTTGTTAAGCAAAATTTCCTTTGTTGGAATACAATAGCCATCAATATGGGTATTGTCATTCAATCTTTTATAGTTAAAAAACATTCGTGATTGACCACGTTTTCTTTCAGATTCTTTCTGAACTATAAAAGCTGCAGTTCTATGCTTAGAAGTGCTTCTTGTAATTACTCCTAACTTGAGTAATTGGGAAATATGCATCTTGAACTCATCAATAGTCCAATTATCATATTTAGGCATTCCCGTCTTAATTACCAAGTCTGGATTAATTATCTCAAGTTTACAAAAGATTTGATTTCTATCCCAAAACTTGGTTGGGATTTCTCCAATAATTTCAGTCTTTTGTAAATGATCCACCATATTTAAAATATCTTCATAAGTAAAAGATTTACTTATAAGTTTTTGGTTTATAATATGGGGTTTTATCAAATTGTATGATAAGTCTAAAAAGGAATAACCTTTATAAGAGTCATCATTTTCTATTTTCCAAAGTTCTTCAAAATCTGGAAAATCATTTAAAGTCTTGTTAAGACTAAGTGATGTCAGTTTTTTGTACCACTAGGTTTTTCGCAAGCTTTTGTTCCTAAACCAGTTCTATGGAGTCCTTTAACAGCAATAGTCAAAAGTCCAAAATGTAAAGTGGTTTGGTTTGCATTTCTTAATCTAAGGCTAGCTTCTCTAGTCATTAAATTAAGGGTAACAACTCTTCCTTGAGGAACAGAAAGATTTTGTAAACTGTGGTGTCTAAAGAGACCAGTGTTTCTTTCCAAAATCCCAGTAGCATATAATCTGGTGGGATTAAAGGCTTCTAGTTGATTATTGTTAAGAAGTTGTTCACTTCTGTCAACATTAATCATATCTTCAAGTCTAGAATTAGATCTTGAGGATATCCTAGAGAAAAGTCTTCCTAGCGTACTGAAATGTAGTCTAGTGTCTTGTCCAACCAATTGAGCTCTGTTATCAACAGATTCATTTTCTTGTAAAGTTCTATTTTCTTGTAAGGTTCTAGAACGTCCAAGAAAAGGAGTTCTACTTGCCATTGCTTTTGTAAACAAGAAAATTAGTTTTGATTGACAATAGATTTTCTAATCTTGATCAAGCTATAATAGGAACCATGGAGATAGACTTGAACAACAATATAGGCGTTGCTTATATTGCCCCCCAAAACTTTTCATTAAGTGTAAATGATTTCTGTAGACATATCACTTTACAGATTCAAACACTTGGTTATGAAAGTTTTATTGGTAGAAATCTGGCCATAGAAATAATATTTCTTGGAAGGTTAACTGGATCTACTGGAAGTCAGTATAATGTTGATATTGATTCAATCATTCAGACTGTGTCTTCTAGAGGAATACAAATGATACCTCCAACCCAGATTGATTCTCAGACTATTGCAGGTAATGAATGGACTATTCCATTTCATAGAGAACCTACTACCATCACTCCCACCAGCTATGTCACTTACACCAATTCGAGTGGATCTAAATCTTTGAGATTTAGAAATTACACTGACAATGCTTCATCCTCTGGATTGAATGATGAAGAAAAAGAAACTACTGATGAAGATCTGCATAGATTTTCCACTAGTTTTATGAACATTGAGTTAGAAGATGAATGGGATACCTTAGAAGAAGACTCTAAGTACTTTGATTCTAGTAACCCCAATGATATCAAACCTTTTTTGGTTAAATATACTTCTCCTGAATCAAGCCAAATTCAGATCAAGGATATAAAACCAACAGGATGGAATGACTGTGATCATAAAATTCTTTACCCCAAAGAATTATTTGATTATACTCTTAGTCCTCATGATCTTGAACAAATGGAAGTTCTCCTTAAAAAACAAGGACAACTTGGTGATTCACAAATTATCTATCAAGATGATTTGAAGAATATAAGAATGACTCCTAAAGATGAAAATCTTTTACACTCTTTCTTATCAGATTCTGTAGATTCCATAAACTTTACTCTTATGAATGAAGCAGAAGGATCTACTGTTACTGGCCTTGCACCTGGACATTTAGAAACCATGAGTTATGAAACCGGTAGACCGCCTAGAAATCAAGCTACAGGTTACAATGAACCAGTCCATAGCTGCATTAATAAAGGAAGAAGAATACCAACTGACCCAAATTTCACTTGGCAATCTGCACCTTTGTTAAACCTCACTGATATTCACCCTCAGTTGTGGAACTCATACTTAGAAACCTGGTCTCAAGAAGTGCACCGTGACTACACTTCAAAATATCTTGAAAAAGATATAAACTCTGAGGTAATGATCTCAATTGCAGAGAATTATCTTGGACCAACTGCACTTGCTGCATGGGAAGACTGGAAGAAACATTTCCCTGAACCACTTGCACAACTAGTTGCTTAAGGAAATAACATAAGGAATTTCACCTCAGTAATTCTTAGAATTATTAATGGTGGAGATACTTTATCTGGTCTTATGATAAAAACAAAGTGAAGCCCTTCATGACTTAGAACAGCTTCAGTTACATGATTGGAAGAAGATTGTTTTCTTCTTGAATGATTTTGTTCACTTAGCTGCTATTTCTGGTAATTATTATGATGCTAATATTTGCAACAGAATTTTTACTAAACTTCCAGGAGAGCTAGGAAGAGAGATTGAGCTTAAGTGGAAACAAGAACAGCCTGGTGTTGATGCCCAATGGAATAATGCAACAGTTAGAGCAAAGGTTATCATAGATCACCTTAAAGCTAAATGTTCCATGATCCAAACCCAGAGAGAGTTAAAGAAAAAGGATACAGGATTCTGTTCCTCTATCTATACTCCTCAGACTTATGGTAAAACTGTTAGGAAGAAACCAGTTTATCATAAGAAGGCAACACCAAGGAAAGCTTATTATCTTAGAAAGTCCAGTGCTAGGAAACCTACCCTAAACAAACAGAAACATGTGAGGAAATACAAAGATAATAAGAACTATAGAAAATTCACTTGCTATGCTTGCGGAAAGGAAGGCCATTTATCTAGTAAATTCCCTGGAAAGAAAACCCTTTTTAATCAAAGAGTTGATTTGATAAACTGCACTAATGAAGACTTAGTTGACATAACTTCTGATGTCTCAACTAACTCTGATATCTATTCTATTGTTAGCATAGAAGATATGCAGGATATCCAACAACAAAGTGATTATTCATTTGTGAATGAGCTTGCACCATCACAAACTCCACTTCAGCAGAAATATGGTTATCATAATTCTTTTATGAATTTAGGAATTTCTGAAGGAGATGTTGAGTTATTTGAAAACTTCAACTTTGTGAACTTTGAAGTTTTAGATTGCACACACAAATGGAAACTCCATACAGGCAACACTAACACTAAGTGTTACAATTGTCTCTGGTACCCTTCTCTTGAGAAGCGTTCTAGATGTGAGTTATGTAGGATTGAAGTATGTTACTCTTGTTTATCTTCAGTTTATGATTATGTTCTGCCAGAATATAATGCTCCCAAACAGAAGACTGATAGACTAACTATACTTGATGATCGAATTCATACTCTTGAAAATCGTATTGAAAATCTTGAAATCAATTTTCAAAATATTTCTCAAAAAGAGTTTGACAAAGATTTCCCTCCTTTTACTTGGAAACCTCCAAAAAATAAGGGAATTCAGATCAATGAACCATCAACTTCCTGTATGGCTATAACTCCAGTTATACCCATAATTTGCAACAAAAAGGTTTTAAAAAACATTTTTGTTTTAGTCCTCCTTAATATCAAAGGAATGAAGTTTCAACTCCCTGCTTTTATAGATACAGGAGCAATTCAAACAACTTTAGACTCTTCTATACTTCCTCCAGAATTACTTAGTAAACTGGTGAAAGCACAGAAGCCTTTAAAGTCTGTAACTTTTTCAGGAACTATACATTCTACCAATCATTTTTTCAAAAATCTTCTTGTTCAATTTCAAACAAATTGCCAAGATTGGTCAGATGTATATTCATTAGATGTATGTTGGGTTGATTCTTTAAAAGACTTGCATGGTATAAGTTTAATCCTCGGATTAAATTTTTTACTAGCCAAAGGAAGATCATTCACTATGTGTAATGATTATGTCCTTTTTTCTCAAAATACTACCCTTACACCCATAATATCAGAGTACGCTTGAAAGCATGGTGGAAGTAGTAGTGAAGAAAAAGAAAATGAAGAATTGCAAAACCCTAGGATTATTTGTATCCCTGAAAACTATTCTTGCGAAAAACCTAGTGGTACAAAAAACTGACATCACTTAGTCTTAACAAGACTTTAAATGATTTTCCAGATTTTGAAGAACTTTGGAAAATAGAAAATGATGACTCTTATAAAGGTTATTCCTTTTTAGACTTATCATACAATTTGATAAAACCCCATATTATAAACCAAAAACTTATAAGTAAATCTTTTACTTATGAAGATATTTTAAATATGGTGGATCATTTACAAAAGACTGAAATTATTGGAGAAATCCCAACCAAGTTTTGGGATAGAAATCAAATCTTTTGTAAACTTGAGATAATTAATCCAGACTTGGTAATTAAGACGGGAATGCCTAAATATGATAATTGGACTATTGATGAGTTCAAGATGCATATTTCCCAATTACTCAAGTTAGGAGTAATTACAAGAAGCACTTCTAAGCATAGAACTGCAGCTTTTATAGTTCAGAAAGAATCTGAAAGAAAACGTGGTCAATAACGAATGGTTTTTAACTATAAAAGATTGAATGACAATACCCATATTGATGGCTATTGTATTCCAACAAAGGAAATTTTGCTTAACAAAATCCAAGGTGCCAAATGGTTTTCAAAATTTGATCTAAAATCTGGATTTTGGCAAGTAAAGATGCACCCTGATTCTATTCCCTGGACATCGTTTACATGTAGCGAAGGACACTTGAATGGAAGGTTATGCCTTTTGGTTTGAAGAATGCCCCTCAGATTTTTCAAAGAAAAATGGATAATTGTTTTATGCATTTATCTAATTTCACATGCGTTTACATTGATGATGTTTTGGTTTTTTCAAAAGATAAAAATGAACACTATGCACACTTGTATACTGTTTTTAAAATCTTTGAAAAAGAAGGAATGGTTATTTCTCTCAAGAAAATGCAACTTTTAAGAGAACACATTGAATTTCTTGGTGTAGAAATAGGAAAGGGAAAGATAAAGCTCCAGCCTCATATTTCGAGAAAAATTCTTGAATACCCAGATAAGTTAGAAAACTTAAAACAACTTCAAGGTTTTTTGGGTTCTCTAAATTATGCTAGACCTTTCATCAAGGATCTTTCTAAATATACTGGACCTTTATACAACAAAACTTCAGTAAAAGGAACAAGGAATTTTAATTCTGAAGATATTAAACTTGTTCAAAAACTGAAACAACTAGTTATGAATCTTCCAGAAATGAGTTTGCCTCTAGATTCTGACTACCTTGTTATCCAAACAGATGGATCTGAATATGGATGGGGAGGAATTCTTTTAAAAAGACCCTCCAAATACTCCTCTATTCATGAAGATCATCTTTGTAGATATGCATCTGGTATTTACAAAGAAAAAGGAAGGTTAACATCTTTAGACTTTGAAGTCTTAGCTGTTATTAATTCTTGTGAATCTTTTGCACTCTTTCTAGCAGGAAAGAAAGAGATCACACTCAGAACTGACTGTGAAGCATTAGTAAAGTTTGCAGATATGAAAAAGGAATCAAAACTTTTGTCCAATAGATGGTTAAAATTAAATGAATACATTATTGGCAAAGGGATCAAGTTTAACTTAGAACATATCAAAGGAAAAATAAATGTTATTCCTGATTTACTCTCTAGATTTAATCCTCTTTCTTAATTTTGCAGGATGCCTAAATCAAAAGTAGTCAAGAAGGAGAATATCCCAGAAAGTGGTGATATGTTACAAGTTGGTAGACAGTTTATTCCTACTTACCCCTGTGAAAAGCAATTCCTTTTTAATCTGAGATCTAGACTTACAAATGAAGAAGCTTCAATTTGTGACTCTATTTGGAATCTAAAAACTACTTCTGACCAAACCAATGAGAAAATTTTTATAATTAATTCGGTTGCTCAGAAATTTAATAATCTAAGGCAATGTCCAAAAAGATTTTACTGTTATCTTCTTATGAATGGACCTCATAAGGGAATTTACAAAAACTGGACAGATATTGCTGCAAAAATAGAAAATCAGAAACCCTTTCAATCTTTATGGAAAGGCTTTCAAAGTTTTTCTGAATGCATCCAAGTTACTCATGATAAAGTTGGCTTCAATTATTATTTGGACCCTGCTTTGAAAAACTGTCATCTTTCCAAAGATGAAAAATCGGACTCCGATTCAGGACTCCCTTTAGATCTAAAATTATTAACATCTTCTTCATCCTCACAGATGAAAGGCAAAAGTAAAATGCTAAATTCAGAAGATCTTAATACTCGAGATTTGCTTATACCAAATCTTGAATGCTTTTCTTTTTTGAAAGAACTAGTTGATCTCTCTGACATCAACTTTCAAACATTCCTGAAATTACAAGAATGGCTGATGGTAATATCACGATCACCTATTCAAGGATTCTCAGTTCAATTGGAAGAAATTCCAGTTCCAAAAAATCAATTGAAAAGATATTTTAGAACTGTTCAGATCGATCTCACAATCGCTTCAGAACAAATGTTTCGAAATGAAAAAAATCAGTTTTCATGATCTTTTCAAATATGGATTACTTTGCGGACTAATCCTTTTTGAGATGAAGCAAATAGATTGGCTTCCTGAAAGGGTTAAACAATCCATTTCAATTATCAAAAGATATGATGATACTTCTATCATCTCAGTGGATATATTTGCTTCTCCACCAAACTTTTGGAAATCTGAACCTGAACCCAGTTGTTCAGCTATCAAGATATTATCAAAGTCTTTCTCTTCAGACTGGAGTAAAGAATTGTTGCCTCATAATTCACAATGGCAATTCATTAGTGGTCAAACTGTGGATGATGTGAAGCTATGGTTCTATCATGTACATTTTTCAGACTTCTTTTGGAACTCTGAAATCTTGTTATCTGAAGACTATTCTTTGTTTGGAGAAACACCTACTATCAAGATCTATATTCCAATTGCAGTTTCAAGTTATTCATTTTTGAGATTCTCCAAAGATGATTTTGAAGCTTATGATGATGATATGGTGGCTTTCTACAAAAACAAGAAACTTAAAGATCTGATCAGACATGCATAAAGAGACAAAATGCAAAGATGAATGATTTATTCAATCAAGGAGGAAAAAGTATGGTTGATTGAATCGAATATTACACCTGTTATTTTACAGCTGTATATGACAAATACGTGGACGGCTAAAATTATCTTTGAATATTTTACTCATCCACTTATCAAAGCTTTTTGACAATCGTAGCCATATGGGACCCAACTTTTATAAAAGATGGAATCTTTTATGACAAGTGGCTCCTCTCTAAATCAAAGACAAATCAACTTTGCAGCCGATTGAAGCCTCCGGTAGCAAGTTATTACTGCTTTTTGCTCCTATAAATATGTTGCTTTGTTTGTAGTTTTAGATATAGAAGTTCCAGTTGTAAAAGAAGAAAAATAAGTGCAAGAGTGTTGTGAAATATTGTAAGTGCCAAACATATAAGTTAAGAGTGTGAGTATAATCTTGTAAGCCGTTTGAAGATTGTATAATACAAGGTTAGTTTGTTTATATTTCTATATGGCAGGCTAAAGCCCTTAGGCTTAGAAAGCCAATTCATGTTGTGAAATTTATGTTAAATACTTAAATATTGTTATTATCTTTTAATCTTTATTTATCAAGATATGATCTTGAAAAATTTATTATAAAGATATTTTGTCGCTGTTAGTTCATACCTACATGGCAGAGGTATAACTGTCAGGCAATGAGCCAAACCTCTAAGAGTTGTCTTAGTTGTAATTTTAAAAAATTGTCTTTATTAATTCTTAGAAAATTTAAAACAATTTTTTTGAAACAAAAGACGTAAGGATGTTTAACTTCGGAAGCAGTACCCGCTGTTAGTCGTGGATAGGCGTTTTAGGGGAAAAAGTACGAATTAGTCCAAAAAGGTGAGTTTCTTGAAAGAAAGTTTTAAACAAAGTTTTCTCGGAATTTCTTAAGAAATGTTTTTAAAAAGTGATAACAGAGTGATAAAAATGGGTGTTATGATAATCCAAAACCAAGATCCTATCTCTTTAAATTTTGATTATAAGATAATACATACATTTATTTATCTAATATGAATTTTTAACAACCTCTGAAATATTGGTTTTCTAATCCCTTTTCCTCCATAAAAGAAATCTTTTATTATTATCCCTTGAATATTATCTTGTTTACATTTCAATGCAAAGACCTTGTCCTCATCCTTTGTCTAAAATCCATCAAGATATTTGTAATTGTACTTGTAAGTGTTTTTGTTATACTTATTATGAAATATCTAGTTTAGAATATCTAAAAAGGAATCTTACATATCTATTAGCTTCCGATTTGTTTACTTCTGATGTTAAATATATAATCGTTGGAAAAGTTTTTAAAGATATTAATAATTTTTATAAAAATATTTGGTTTAATTCTGAAGTTAGTAATGAAGATAAGTTTAGAGCTTTTCAAACCTATAAAGGAGATAACTGGTCTTACTCTGGTTGGACTGATGATTTTCCTTATAATGACGAAAATCTCCCATCTCCCTGAGAAGGAATAGCTAGTGGAACTTGGCACAATACGATCAAGATTTCCCAGTCTATACCTTAACCTCGTTGAGGCCCAGACTTAGTGTATTTTATACACTAGTAACTGCGTTGCAGCCCCTTATAAGATTGTGTATGGAAGAATTTTTTAGTTAAGATTTTTCTATATACCCTTTTTCTCTTATGTATATATATATATATATATATATATATATATATATATATATATATATATATATATATATGTGTGTATGTATACTGGTAAATGTTTCAAAAAGTTATATTTTTTGTTATTTTCTAAAACAAGTGTACACATTTTTATTTTAACTTAAGTAAATGCCCACTTTCAAAATAAGGGTTTACTTTTTTCCATTCTACCCTTATCTTATGATATGCAATTTTTCTGTCTATTTATTTTTAAGAGTAAAATTATCATTTAATTAATTGAAAAGTGTAATAATTATAAATTTCTAGAATTATGTATTTTTTTATTGTTAATATGATTATTTTAGGACAGATGGAGTATTAAAATTAATTATGGATTTATAACAATTCTTATATAGATAATATCTAATATGACTATTAATTAGTGCATTAAACGCGGTAACTAATTATGTCTCAATAACTTCCGAATGATAGTTTACAGATTTATCTATGATTTTCCAAATAAATAAAATTTAAGTAAACTACATTTTTGGTTTTTGTTTGTTTATTTTTTAGATTGGGTCTCTACAAATTTTTTATTGCAAAAAACTTTATATGGTATTTTAAAAAATCCGTTAAGTCAGGGATTTATCTATGTTTTTCAAAAAGAAACTGTTAAATCCCTAAATATCTCAACTGATTGGTTTGTTAATTAGGTGGTTTGCAAAAGAAAGAGACTCGCTGTCTCTTTTTATCTCTCTCGGGGACAAAAAAGAACGCAACATGTGTCTTTGGGTGCCCACATTCATCATGAATAATGAAGGTGAACATTCGTGAACTATTCATGATGAATGATACACCAATCATAATTAACGATGATTGATACACCATTCAGGATTATTGATAATCGATACATCATTCATGATAAATGATACATCATTCATCGTGAATAACCGATTGAATGTATGTCTTTGTGGAATCATGTATCTAGAAAATTACAAATGGAATTTCATGCGAGTATAATGCTAAAACAAGTAACAAAATGGTATAAAATATCGAATATCGATCCATAGTAGTGATGGCCATCTTGGCCCGGCCCGATCGGTTAACCGAGCCCGACCCGCCTGAAAGCCCGGCCCGGCCCGATGCCAAACCGGTTTGAAGCCCGAAATCATGGACCGGTTTGGGTTTTTGGCGGCGCCGGTTCACGGCCCGGTTTTTGGCCCGGCCCGACCCGATTCGTACTTTAAAAAAAAAAAGACGTTATGTTACCGTTTATATACGTTTTTTTTACTTTTTTTTGTATTTTTTACCCCCCAAACCCCTATAAATACTTGTATTGTAAGTTTGTAACTTAAAATTATATATAAAATGTATTTTTAAAGTGTATTTTAGTGATTTATTATAAATAAAACGTATTTTTAAAGTGTATTTTAGTGATCCATTATATAAATAAATTATTTTTAAAAAATACGAAAAAATCATCGGCCCGATCACGGCCCGGTTTGGGCCCGACCCGGTTTTGGTTAAACCGGTTTACCCCAAGCCTAATCGGGCCACGCCTTTTCGGATGAAACCCGGCCCGAAGCCCGTTTGGGCCCGGTTTTTGCTTTCACTGTAGAGGCCCGAAGCCCGTTTTGGCTCGGCCCGGCTCGGCCCGAGCCCGATTTTTGGTCATCACTAATCCATAGGGACAATAAAGAAAAATCTTGACCAAGTCAAACTTCAAATGAGATTTCAGATAGTGAATTCAAAGGAATGATTTTGAGTGAGTTAACAACTACTAGAAGTCTGGAAATGTTGAAAGAAATCAAGGGCGCAAGTTTAAGTTGGAGTTCAACAACTAAGTGCAAGGAACCTTCTACAACATGACCCAGTGAGATACTGCAACAATAGTTCTCAACTACCACTATTGGATTGAACAACCTTCTTTCGAGGTTCAGGTTAATTAGCATTTTGCTAGCAGTGCTCAAAAGAACACAAATCTGAGCACATTACAGACCTTATAACTATTTCCATCTAGTTTGCAACCCGTTAAGGTTGATGTGACTCTTTATAGCCATCTATAACACCCAGTGGTCTAAAAATTTGTGTTGTTAGATCTAAAATATCAAACCTAGATGGGTTTACGTTTTGTATTTCTAGGGTTGCTTTTCGCATGGGAGAAATAAAATGGAATCAAGAGAGTAGAACGACAACTAAGTGAGGATGGAATCCTGAGATGATGACTGGGTTGGTTTGGGTTGGTATTGGTCATGTTGTCGAGTGGGGTTGGCGAGGAAGAAGAAGAAAAGGGGGTAGGGGTGAGGGTGGAGGTGCTGTCCTTGTATACCTTATTTTTTCTTGTGATAAGAAATGAAAAAACACACTTAAGAGTTAAGAACCAGGTAAGGCCCAATTAGAATTGATATCTGGTTAAAGCTTTGCACTGTGCCCAGTAGAACGATTATACGTGATCAGGCCCAAAAGCAATCTAATTACGTTCTTTTTTTGTGTGTGTGTCTGTGTTATTTTTAAACTTTTTATTATTTTATTTCTTATAAATTACAATAACCGTATAAATGTTTGTAAAAAAGAAAATTTTTGACCATCTAAGGTTTCGATGTCAACTAAATTAGCCGAAAATAGAAATATTATAATTAAGTAACACGTAATCGTGGACATCATAAGAAACGACATGTGTTTAAGCTTTACGGGGCTGAACAGGTGGTGATCGTGTTAGGGACTCAGGGTTATGCAAATTTTGCCCAATTGGTATGTGCGTTTGGGACGGCTAATTCTTTGGATCTATATAGCCAGCTTTGAAGTCGGTTTCACTCTTTGTTGATCTGCTTGTTTAAATAAGTTCCCGTAAACTCCTCTCCCTTTTGGAGTTGTAATTTGCAAATTCTCACGCGCTCACCAATTATTTTAATTATTTATTTTAGAAACTACTTAATGATAATTGAATGTTATAGTATCTTCAACATATTTTTTAAAAAGAAGAAAATTGAGATTTTAAAGATTTTGAGCAAAGTTTTTTACTGCAACAGATTTTTCAAAACATTTCTTTAAAATTGCGAAAATAGGAGAGTGTGTGAAATTCTCCAAATTTGGAGAACTCCCAAAAATGGTTACAATGAGAGAGAAATATATTTTTATTTTATTCCGCCAATAAGAAACCTTGAAATTAAATGTTTACGAATAAGAAATAATGCTTTATTAAATGTACGTACTATTTTAATAATAGAGTGAATTATGGCTTTGGTCCATGTGTTTTGATGTTCTTTTTATCATGATAGGGTCTTTGAACAATGTTTATTATGATTTGGTCTCTTTGGTATTCAATTTGTCACCGTCACAATTCCTCTAATTAACACCGTTAAAATAAATTTGTTAACTCGGTCAAATCAAGGGTCATTTTAGTTTTTTTGCTTCTACTTTCTATTTAAATAGGTAAAAACTATATATATATATATATTCTTTTGATTGATTACAAAATTAATTATATTTAAGACGATTTTTTTTTTAAATTGAGATAAATATGCAGGTCTCAAAAAACTTATTTTTTTCATGTGAATAGAGTAATTTGAGTTTTAAAAAACCTTCAAGCTTTCATTCTTAATGTTTAGAAAAGGGTAAAACACAAATATTATAAAAACTGGAAAATTTTGTGTGCATTATTGATTTACTAGAAGCGTACTCGCGCAATGCAGCGGGATACATCACGATTTTAATGTTTCATTTTATTTTTTGTTTTTTTTATCGATTTACAGTACGATTTTGTATGTTTTAAGAAAGTGATAATGTTTTTTTTTATAAATTTGTTTAATTTAGGCTTAATAATATAATGTTTTTATATAAAAAAATAAGTATTTTGTTAGAATTCAATGATTATCTTATATGTTTTAATGACATCTAGAAAAAATAACCAATTACATATTTAATAATATAATTAAAACAAATTTATATTTATAGTAATATAATATATTAATTAATAGTGATACATGGAAATGTCTGCATAAAAAGAAGGCTCTGCACATACCAAATTGGTGGGTGTTAAAAGTCTGCAGTAGTAATATGTATCTTGTGCTTTGATACTTGTAAATTAAGATTTTTTTAAAATTTTACATAAAATGATAGTACCTTATGCCTGAATAATTTGTATTTAAGAGTTTTTTATTTATGTTTTATAATATAGTATATAGATATATAGTGTTTTAACACATGTATACTTGAAAATATTTTAAATAAAATTTAAAAGGTATAAGTAAATGTGTGCATATATAGTATTGTTTTTACTTTTCTTAATAGGAAAAAAAAAAAAAAAAAAAAAGAGGGTAAAAGAACTAAAGTGACCCTAAAGTTAATTGAATTAACGAATTTATTCTCTATATATAATAATAATAAATCATTTTAGTGGATAAAAATTCATTATTAAAAAATTTTAAAATCCATTATAATTTCGCTTCAAAATTGTGAAATGGGGGTTTAAAATTCTTTTGCCAATTGGTGGGGTTCATAAATATATACATGTTCCTTAAACCAATACCCAAGAGCCCAATTCTTAAGTATGGCCCAATTCTTGTAGTTTACTCTTTTTATTTTGAGTAGAGTTATATCGTCGGTCCTCAGAATTTGGATATAGTTTTTATATTTAAATAAATATATTGAGGGTATTTATGGTTTGCATTTTGTTACACTCGGGTTCCTATCACTAAGGGGTTGTTTTTTTTAATCTCTTAATGACTCTTAAGTCTGAATCATTCAGACTTTTTTACACACCACCTCTTATTAATCATAACTAAAATAAGACTTCAGATTTTAGACCTCTTAAAAAATAAACGACACCTAACTATGTTAAATAAAATCCGTTAACTCAAGGGTATATTCATCTATTTATATACTAATTAAATACATTTTTCAAACATCCACTTGAAATATGCCAAATGTCCTACCACTACCATCATGTGGAGCTTCTCTCTCCCCCTCCTACTAATATAATATTATTATATAAATATACATATATCTCTGAGTGACTCAACCTTTCTTCTCCCTCTTTACATGCACATGCACACGCACGCATGCACACACACACACATAGGGAGAGGTTCAAATGAGAAATGTTAAGTGTGTGAGAAGTAGATAAATGATTCTAACCCTTCATTTGGTCAAGATTGGTCAAGAATCGCGCCTTTGGCTAGTCAAGATTTGCGGCTTTGACTGGTCAAAAAATTTGTTGCTATGCGAAAAATAAAGAGATAGTTTCGTAACTTTTATAAATAGGCGGCAAACAGGTTCATATGTGAACTCGTGTGATTCATATATGAACTATTTGAGCATATACGAACCTTTGTGATTCACATATGAACTATTTAACTGATTCACATATGAACCCGTGTGATTAGTTAAATAGTTCATATGTGAATCAGTTAATCAGTTCATATGTGAATCATAACTAATTACACAAGTTTATATGTGAATCACAAGGGTTCATATTTGCACAGATAGTCCATATATGAATCACACGGGTTCACATATAAATCCGTTTGCCGCCTATTCGTAAAAGTTACAAGATGACTCCTCTATCTTTTGCATAACATGCAACCGAATTATCCGGCGCTTCACAGTCAAAGCCATAAATGTTGACTAGATGAAGGCTAAGATCACTTCTCTACTTCTCACACATTTAACACTTCTCATTTGAACCTTACCATTTTCATCTTCTTCAACCTCTGTTTCACTTCCATCTATATAAAAATATGTATACATACATACATATATATATATATATATGGAAGTGAAACAGAGGTTGAAGAAGATGAAAATGGTCGTCTTCATGAAAAATCATAACTCCACACATGTTCTGCAAGGCTTTGACTACTTCAGATACCAGCAGTCCAACACCCATGGTGGATTCTCTATTCCATGGCTTTAGAGGATTGCTTTCCTCCTCTGGTTTTCTTTATGATTCTTTTTCCTAAAATGGTGTCATTTTCATGGCATTCACACTTCATATCACTAGTTTCAGTGGATACGAAGCTCCACACTATCTCCAGCCATAATCTTCAAGAACTCTGGTCACACCCAGTAAACACACTTGTAAATCACACACACTCTTGCGGGCCCAAAAACATACACACACACACTCATATATAAACACATCATTCATACAAAAACTCAAGATTTTGAGCTAACCACATGAACCAACGGTGTAATTTACTCGCTTATTTTTTTTATTTTTTATGATATTTTAGTACTCTATTATATATATATATATATAACATAATACCTATACTATCTTATAATGCATTTAGATCAAACTCTTAAGTACAACCTTTTATGCATAATGTGATACACAACCAAGATGTATTCTAGTTTCCCCTAACCGAAGTGTTAATTGTGATAACAATGTGATACGTGTGGTAATCGAAGTGTGATAAAAATATGATACACAATCAATGTGTTAATCCAACTATGATACTTGTGATCGATAACAATATGATACACAATCAATTTGGTAATCCAACTATGATACATATGATAACAATGTGATACATAATCAAGATGGTGTGATACACAATCATCGAGCCTTAATCGAAGTGTGATAATTATGTGTACATTATCATCGAGCCCTAGTCAAAGTGTGATAATTATGTGATACACAATCATCGACACAACTACTTGTTTATCCATCAACTATTGGTTTATCTCTTAAATAAAGTATATGACTAGAAAGTTTGGCTAAACGACACATGTACCGGTTTCATAGTTTTTTACTTTTAGAAAGTCAAGCGAATTCATTTTATTTTCAAAGTCAATAAAAAATTGTAGTTATTTTAGGGAAAAAGATTGATATTAGAATATCATGTCACAACCTAAAATTTAGAATGAAATAAAATTCGGAATTTTGGCAATATAACGTCTATAAATGGGGAAAATCTATTCACCCTAAAATAGGGGATCAATAAACCTGAATAATATGGACATGACAAATAAAACCCAAGAGTATCATCCCAAAAACGGTGAATAAAGTATGACGTTTACAACCCAATATAATGATGAATAAAACGACAACCTAATAATCTAAATTTGTCAACAAGATTAAAGTCAGGTGTTGCTATCCTTCCAAAATGTATATCCTCCAAATCAAGTATGTTGGTCACTATATCTCCCAAAAACACCACTCACGACCCCAATGTCTTCCACTCAGTCCCAACGAGCCCCACCGCTAAGATGACCTGTCAAACATGGCAACCAAAGAACAAGTGTTAGGCTAAAGCCTAGTGAGAACAAGTCAATAGAAAAAGAAGTACTAAACCCATTTGAAGTCGCACGGTGGATATAGTTGTGAGCTAAATCAATCAATCAAATAAACCATTAGTGATTAAAATATGGTACAAATAACACCAATCACATAGTGAGCTCAAATCCTCTAAGTCTATTGCTCGAAAACATCAAGTCAACCCCTCTAGGTATATTCTTGAGAGCTCCAAAACGGGAACTCAAACACAAGGGAATTACATCTTACTGTCCATGGGACACTGCCCGACCATATAGGTCCACACCTTACGTACCATAGTGACCCGATGCCTATTTTGTGCCAAAGTGGTGATCCTAATGTCCAAAACGGGACATGGGACATTGTGCCTATGGATCCATTGCACTAAGACCAAAAGCCAAAACATGATAGCACATTCATTATTAACCATATAGGTAATTAAACTATAAATACGAGGTTACCAACATGAATCTTGACTCCCATCATTGATGAGACTTTAACAATTTAACTATTAATAATAATGCACTATCATTCATTTCAAAGGCCATGATTGTAAATAATTAACCCAATACTTGTCTTTTCCCAAAACCCTAATTTCCACTTGTGTACACCAAAATGCCATAGACTAAAGGTTAGCCATCAAGTAAGTAGAAGACATAGGAGACCATTAATCTTGGTTTAAAACACATTTCTCAATAATCTTGTTTAGGTGATAAAACCCTAACATCCCCAAAACTCACATTTAGGTTAAAATGCAACAAACCAAAATACACGATTAATAATATGGATGAGAACTAGATTATGTAACCTTAACATTCATGAAAGAGTAAAGGTAGAAAAGCTTACCTTGGAGGGTGGTGTACAAACCCTAGAAAATGTTAACTTGAGAGGGAAGATGAGGTTGAACCTAGATTCCTTAATCACTAGGGTTCATAAATTCTCAGCCAACCTAAACCAACCATAAAACCCTAATCAATACCTTCTCTTGAGAGAACTTAACGAAGAGAGAAGGATCCTTACCTTAGTTTCAAAGGAAAATCGCCCAACACAAGAGGAAAATGAGATAAATGAGCATATGAGTCGTTTTAGGGCATTAAATGGTCTGGGACCGTCCAGCGATTGTGCCCTGCAACAGTAACAAAGTGTCACTATCGCCGGCACTGTCGCCCGCTATCACCCCTCCGCGGTACAGATCCAGCGATTGTGCCCTGCGACAGTGACCAAGTGTCACTATCGCCGGCACTATCGCCAACCTCTCTTCACTCTCGGTACGTCCTTCGCGATTGTTCCCCACGAGAGTGACTCCTGTCACAATCGCGGGCACAGTCGTCCCATATGTACCGAGACCCGAATTTTCTAGATTTCGACCCGTAAAGCCCATGATCCAACTTCTAAATTGATCAATAACCAAATATAATCGGGTTGCGAATAATACTAAGTAGAGGTACTCGATAAAGACGTACCGAAAATACGGGTGTTACATATCATTACGTTAAGAAGCAGTTTCCGCTAAACCATTATCCTCGTCAATAGAAATTTGAATATGGCAATGTAAAATGTTTGACCTCTTATAATCAAAGTTGGACTTTATCAGCATTTGTATATGTATGGTTAATACTCGCTTAATTTAACCTCTTCTTTAACGTTTATAGCATGGAAGCACTCAAAGAAATAATCCTGCCATTGGGATTGTATGTCCATATGCATCCAATTTGTTTAGATTCAACAAAAATTGGCTTACGTGTAACGACTGTTAACTCCAATTCCTTTAAGTGGTGGTTAAAATTGTAGAAAAGAAACTTAAGGACCTTTTAGGCTTTACTTAGAAGTTTTATAATAGAAATAAAACCCTAAAACCTCTCATACTCCCTAATTGTGTGGATTGCGACGTCTGGGAAAAAGAGAAAGGAGAGAATAGAAGATAGCACTGAAATCGAGGTCATGGAGGGGTTTATCAAGAAATCAAGAAAATCATCTCGAGAAATTCATCCTTAAGGGTAAGCAATCTAAAATCTTCTTCAAATTCTAAAGGTGGGAGATCTGATAAAGAATTTTTCTCTCATGTTCATATGTATTTTGGGAGATTTCAAAGTTTAAGTTAATGTTGGGTTAAATCTTTTATTAAAGGGATGAAACTCTCTATTCTAGTATTTTTGGTCAGATTTCGTAAGAGTTTAAGAAATTGGATCGAGAAGAGAGTGAAAACTCTCAGTGGTCGATAGTCGTACGCCATCTGGAAAATCACCTAACCCGGGAGTTCGACCTGAGAGTGTGAGGAACCGGGAGTTCGACCCGGGATTGTGAGAAACCGGGAGTCGACCCCGGGACTGTGATGAACCAGGAGTTCGACCCCGTGGGTTGATGATCCGGGAACCCAACCCGGTAGACCACTGATCCGGGAAGGTAACCCGAGAGGCTAGTGACCGGGAAGGGAACCTGGTAGGCACTCGACCGGGAAGCCAACCCGGGAGGCAATCCGAGAGACACCCCGGGTAAGCCCGTGTACGGCAGGGCCGGGGGGGAGGGGACCGGGGGTCTCTTGACCTGGATGATCTAGAAGTCATGAAGAAGGTTTGATGTCCAATTAAACTTATGTTAAGTCATAATTAAGTAGGGACTCCATTAATTTTCGTTTTACAATCCGTAGATGTTCAGATTATCTGAAGTAGGCTCTTGGGTTAGTGTCAAATCTATGCTTGTTAGGTGAGTTCCCTTGATACCTTGTCTTTAAATCTTGAGTAAATGAGCCTGGGTGATCTATCTTAACTTTCTTTTCGGATTTGAAATCATGATTACATGTTATATGATAATTGTTAATTTTTATCATCGTCTGTTAATGTTTATTTCGGTATAAATATCGGACGGTTGTCAGATTATGTAAACTTGGTTGTGTGACAGTTATGTTAAATTTGTTTTTCGAGCACACACGACATCAACTAGGGGGCCGGATGGGGATCTACTGGGGGCCCCGAGTGTGAGCATTATACGAATTGACGGGATTCGATTCCGGGCGCTGAATTGATAATGGTTTCATTTTTTTATGCGATGATTGGTATTCATTAAAGTATACGTTTACGAATTAAATTTCTTAAATTGTCCTAAACTGCCCGAAGGTGGGAATTCACTAGACCTCCTCGTCTAACCCTCGCTTTCAAATTTCTTAAAACTTATTTTCAGGTAAGGGAGTCGTTGGTACTTCTTCAAAGGGGAAGGAGAGATGTTGAGAACTAGGGAGTTGAAGGCTTTGGTTTAGAGACGACGATAGATGTGGATCCTGTAGTTGTCTCGGCTATGATAGAACCTTTTGTTTTTCTGAATTCATGTTAAACTTATTTTGTTGCACTGTATTGGGACCCGGTTTGGGATTTATCCTTATATTATGCAATGGCAATTGTTTTGGGTTGTTACATTACGTGTCAAACCTGGAAGAATGAAGCATTCTTCAGGAAATTATATTTAGCATTGGTGAGTACAAATATACTACTCAGCTTAACCTCATGTTCAAGTAATATGATACATAAAACTAAGACAATCCTTTCAAGAAGCATTAGAAAATGACATGTCATGTCTTTTCTTGTACTTTTTATGGGATGATAGTTAATAGATTAACATGGACATAAGAATTTAGACCAATTTTGACCACTAGTTCCTTGTAATGTGGTCTTTATTTTTCAAAATCTATTTTCTATGCCGTTACATGTAACTTTGTATCACAACTTTTGGGGCTATAAATGATAGCTATATAAGAAGTAAGGATGCGCTCAAGTTGCTTTATTGAGGCAAACGACTCTCAATAATAGTAATCATTTTAAACTTTTAAATATATGGTTGTTGAATTAATAAGGCATCGTTTGACAAAAATAAGTTATCTTATTTTTTAGGTACATGTTTGGATGGACAAAAGTTAGCTTATAAGCTAGCTTTTTGATAAGCTACTTAGAGTAGCTTATGAGGAGCTTTTTGTGATTATTCCAATTATGCTATCATTAATATTCATTATTATATATTAACTATTAATTATAAATAAATACTAATTATTAAAATTTATTATTATTAATTAACATTATCTAAAAATTATAACATAAATTTAAATTATACATTGATATTAATTTTTAATTATTTAGAATTATTGATAATTATATCAATTTTTTTAGAGTAAACTACGATTTTAGTCCCTGTGGTGGATGCTTATAACAGTTTTCGTTCCTGGTCTTTCAAAATTGTTTTTTTAATTCTTGTGGTTTTTATTTGCTTCTATTTTCATCCCTCCCTCCAATTTTATTAATATTAAATGTTAATTCAATTAAAAATTAATTAAAGAAATTACATATTTGGTCCTTGTAGTATATAAACTTTTACATTTTTATCCTAATTTATATTTTTTTACTTTTTCTTTATTTATTGTATTTCATCAAGACATTTATTTTTCTATTAATTATATTGTATATTTTCATAATTATTATAACTTTAATTATAAAAATAATCAAATAATTTCATTAAAAATATTGATAAATACATGATATTTTTTCAAAGTTTTAGGTTTAAATCTTCTAAAATTAATATTTTTTATCTATTGATTTATTAAAGTTATTTCTTATTTTAAATTATCATTGAAAAAAGTTTAATAAAATTCGAGAAAAAAAATAGTATTATTTTATAAGGTAAAATTGCATCAAAATGGAACTAACTTTATCCTAATTCCTGTTTTAGGGAACCAACTTTTAAAGTTATCATATAAGGGTCTAGAGTAAAGTTTTCTTTTATTAAAATGTCTCGTTAACCCGTTGAGTAGGTAACCGGTCATCTTAATATGACTTGACATATAATAGATTAAAAAATTATTACATGGATTTTTAAAATTCCACATCATCAATTTTGGAGTGAATTACCCTTCCTCACCTTGATCTTCCTATTTGCCATTACCTAGCTAACAGCACGCCGCCGTCCCTTCCATTTTCCAGTAACCTAACCTACCACCACCCCTTCCATTTTCTTGGGTAACCTGTCATCTCCCCTTATTTCTTCTTCATCAGTCAAAACCAACCCCACCCCGCCAATGAATGGCCAGTGGGGAGATCTTACTCATTCGCCGGAGAAGAAGTAGCGACGATGGAATATTTTTAGAATTCATTTTGTTTATCTCTAAAAATCCCAAACACTGTACATATGTATTAGATATTTGTACACTACAAATTTGTAATAATGTATTAATGTTATGTCATTATTTTAGATTTAAGTTTTATTAATTTAATTATGACATGGAATCCCGGTTGGCAAATTACTTGTGCCAAGTCATCATTAACAGGTCAATACAAGACCCTTGAATAAACGAAAATTTTACTCTAGACCCTTAAATGATGTGTGTATGTGTTTATTTTAAATATTAATTAATTTGATTAATTAATAAAAATAAAGTTTAAATGAAAATATGAAATAATGGGAGTAAAGTGAATTTACCAATAAACAATCGGTTGTTATAAAATAAGATTTTTTTCTTGAAATTTATTAAACTTTTTTTCAATGGTAATTTAAAATAAATAAAAAACTTTAATAAATCAACAGAAAAAAAAATATTAATTTTAAGAGATCTAAATCTAAAGCTTTGAAAAAATTTAATGTATTTATTAGTATTTTTAATGAAATTATTTGATTATTTTTATAATTAAAGTATTAATAATTATGAAAATATACAATATAATTAATAGAAAAATAAATGTCTTGATGAAATACAATAAATAAACAAAAAGTAAAAAAATGTAAATTAAGATAAAAATGTAAAATTTTATATACCACAAGGACCAAATATGTAATTTGTTTATTTAATTTTTAAATGAATTAACATTTACTATTAATAAAATTGGAGAGAGGGATGAAAATATAAGCAAATAGAAACCACAAAGACTAAAAAAACAGTTTTGAAAGACTAGAAACGAAAATCGTTATAAACATCAAACCATAGGGACTAAAATCGTAGTTTACTCTTTTTTTAATATTGATCAATATATTTTAGTTATCAATTATCATTATTTTTGTAATTATTATTTGATAATTTTTTCCATATTATATGTAACGGTTATTTAAAGTTATAAGTTAATATAGATTTTTTTTAAATTTGGTTTAAAATTCAAAATTTATAATATATAAAACAATAAATTTCAATTTCTTTTAATTAACATATTATATTATTTACTATCTTATTTGTATTAATTCATATATTATATTACTATAAATTTGTTTTAATTCTATTATTAAATATTTGTAATTAATTATTTTTTCTAGATGTCTTTTTTGGTAATTTTACATGCTTACACTACAAACTTACGACCTTTTCCGATGGCCAAATCCGCCGGAAATCCGCCGGAAACAGTGGTTTTCGGCGGATTTTCGGCGGATTTGGTCGGTCGGAAACGGGGGCGCCGCAAACCTTCGTTTTCGGCGTCGTTTTCGGCGGATTAATGTTTTCGGCGGAATTTTCGGCGGAATAATCCGCCGAAAACAAATTCGAATTTTTTTTAAAATTTCAACGATTTGTTTAATCCATAAAATTAATTAAGCAGTTTTGGCGGATTTTCGGCGGAATATTCCGCCGAAAATTGTTTTTATTTTATTTTTTTTATTAATAAATTAACTTATTTTTTTATTTTTCTTTAAAAAATTCGTCGAAAGTTTGCGGCGGATTTGCGGCGGAATATTCCGCCGAAAATATTTATTTATTTATTTATTTATTTATTTTTATTTATTTATTTATTTAATTTTTTTTATTTTTTAATTTTGTTTTCGGCGGAATATTCCTTCGAAAATCTTAAAAATGAAAATCAGAAAAACCCTGTTTTTTCATTAAAAAATTTTCTATAAAACCTGCTAAAAACAGTAAAAACCTGTTGAAAGCTGTAAAAACTGCCAAAACTATAAAAACCATAAAATACAACTAACATAAATAAAACATAAAATACAACTAACGTAAACATAACATATATTGTTCAATTGTCAAAGTATTGTTCCTAAATACATAATGGGTTGCGAAATCTTAAGCAAATATCATCACATGGGTGGTGGCGGTGGCGGTGCCCCTGACGACTGTGAAGAATAGAATTGCTTTACCAATTCACACATATGCTCGTACTAGGCATCACGTTCCCGCTGACGTGCCAATTCCTCCGCCCGACGTGCCTCTTCCTCCACCGCACGTCTCTCTTCCCGCTCCTTCAACTCCTGAAGTTGGGTCTTTAGATCCTCAATTTCCTAAAAAATAAAATAAAAAAAGACGTTAGAAGAAGTTTAACATGAATTATAAAATAAATTGATAAAACTCATGTAATGAAATATGGTACGCACCTGTCGGGAACAAGAAGCACCACCACCCGAGGATGTCCCAGCCAAGATCGCGTTGGGATCTGTGTGGTACCCGAACCCAAACGTACGACCTTTCTTCACTCCTCCAGAAACCTCCTGCCACAAGTCGGTATCAAAAGTCGGATGTTGGTTGGGGTCCTCGCCGTACCTCTGGGTGACACAGGTCGAATACCCATTCTGTGGTTTACAAAATACACACAAGTCAATTTCGACAGCATAACGACTGTAATGGGGACATACCCAACTATGTTAAACAATCCTAATGTTTGCCCAACAAATGGCAACCCAAACTAGATAGATATATACATAAAGTCCCTAAATGCACATATTGGGCTATTTGAAACACAAACCATGCATATAGAACATATAAGGTTGGGTTTGTGCGCATAAAGTCCCTAAATGCACATATTAGGCTATTTGAAACACAAACCATGCATATAGAACATATAAGGTTGGGTTTGTGCGCATAAAGGCCCTAAATGCACATATTCGGCTATTTGAAACCCAAACCATGCATATAGAACATATAAGGTTGGGTTTGTGCGCATAAAGGCCCTAAATGCACATATTAGGCTATTTGAAACACAAACCATGCATATAGAACATATAAGGTTGGGTTTGTGCGCATAAAGGCCCTAAATGCACATATTGGGCTATTTGAAACCCAAACCATGCATATAGAACATATAAGGTTGGGTTTGTGCGCATAAAGGCCCTAAATGCACATATTCGGCTATTTGAAACCCAAACCATGCATATAGAACATATAAGGTTGGGTTTGTTCGCATAAAGGACCTAAATGCACATATTGGGCTATTTGAAACACAAACCATGCATATAGAACATATAAGGTTGGGTTTGTGCGCATAAAGGCCCTAAATGCACATATTGGGCTATTTGAAACACAAACCATGCATATAGAACATATAAGGTTGGGTTTGTACGCATAAAGGCCCTAAATGCACATATTGGGCTATTTGAAACACAAACCATGCATACAGAACATATAAGGTTGGGTTTGTGCGCATAAAGGCCCTAAATGCAAATTTTGGGTTATTTGAAACACAAACCATGCATATAGAACATATAAGGTTGGGTTTGCGCGCATAAAGGCCCTAAATGCACATATTGGGCTATTTGAAACACAAACCATGCATATAGAACATATAAGGTTGGGTTTGTGCGCATAAAGGCCCTAAATGCACATATTGGGCTATTTGAAACACATATACAATCGTTGTAATCTTTGTGTAACCGACAAATACGTCAACACCAACTGAGGCACCTTATTATTTCGGCCAGTTGTCTTGTAACGAGGCTCCCCACACACTCGACAAGTGTCATCATAGGCATATTCCTTATAGAATAGCATGCAATGTTTTTTGCAAGCATGGATCTTCTCTTTTGGAAGATTGAGTTGCTTCAACATCTTCTATGTCTCGTAAAAACTTCCAACCAATTGTTCACCGTCAGGTAGCATTTATTTCACCATAGCAATGTTACGATTGTAGGTTGTCTCTGGTACATTACAATCTGCCTTCCAATTCAAAAACCTTGATGCTGCCTCTAACTTCGAAAATCTTTGGCATCCCTCCCACAACGGCTGGTCCGCAGCTTGTAACATCTCATAGAAATGGCGTGCATGTAGATTTGGTTCTTGATCCTCCCACGTACTTGAAGTACCGAGAATATTTTGGTCCATGACCATTTGTTGAACACCATCAAACTCATTATAATCATCGTCTACTATTGTCTGTTGTGGTGGTTGAACTGATGGTGCTATTTCTCCGTGTGCATACCAGTGAGTATAAGAAAGCATGAATCCCTTTCTTAACAAATCTAAATGAACCGCCTCTCGCGTTTTATACTTAAGAAGAAGACATTTCTTACAAGGACATTTTATAACTATTTCAACCCCGTCGTATGTTCCACTCGGTAGCCTAGATTGCTCATTAGTGATAGCAAAATCCAAAAATCTTTCAACCTCAACACCGAAAACAGGATTTATTTCACCAGTCCTATTTACTCGTTTATACATCCATCCTCTATCGGTGTTAGTCGACATAGCTACAAATCAAATATAAAGTGTAGTTAGGTAGGAATTCAAAATTTGACTGTTTTGGAAGTCAAACCATGCATATAGAAGAAACATGGGATTGGATTTGTACGCTTGAAAGCTCAAAGTGCGCCTATTAGGCTATGTGAAACCCAAACCATGCATATAGAACAAACAAGGTTCGTTTTGTGCGCATAAAAGCTCCAAGTGCACTAGTTTGACTCTTTGGAAGTCAAACCATGCATATAGAAGAAACCCGGGTTGGGTTTGTACGCATGAAAGCTCTAAGTGCACTAGTTTGACTGTTTGGAAGTCAAACCATGCATATAGAACAAGCAAGGTTGGATTTGTGCGCATAAAAGCTCTAAGTGCACTAGTTTAACTGTTTTGGAAGTCAAACCATGCATATAGAAGAAACATGGGATTGGATTTGTACGCTTGAAAGCTCAAAGTGCGCCTATTAAGCTATGTGAAACCCAAACCATGCATATAGAATAAACAAGGTTCGTTTTGTGCGCATAAAAGCTCCAAGTGCACTAGTTTGACTCTTTGGAAGTCAAACCATGAATATAGAAGAAACCCGGGTTGGGTTTGTGCGCATGAAAGCTCTAAGTGCACTAGTTTGACTGTTTGGAAGTCAAACCATGCATATAGAACAAGCAAGGTTGGATTTGTGCGCATAAAAGCTCTAAGTGCACTAGTTTAACTGTTTTGGAAGTCAAACCATGCATATAGAAGAAACATGGGATTGGATTTGTACGCTTGAAAGCTCAAAGTGCGCCTATTAGGCTATGTGAAACCCAAACCATGCATATAGAACAAACAAGGTTCGTTTTGTGAGCATAAAAGCTCCAAGTGCACTAGTTTGACTCTTTGGAAGTCAAACCATGCATATAGAAGAAACCCGGGTTGGGTTTGTGCGCATGAAAGCTCTAAGTGCACTAGTTTGACTGTTTGGAAGTCAAACCATGCATATAGAACAAGCAAGGTTGGATTTGTGCGCATAAAAGCTCTAAGTGCACTAGTTTAACTGTTTTGGAAGTCAAACCATGCATATAGAAGAAACATGGGATTGGATTTGTACGCTTGAAAGCTCAAAGTGCGCCTATTAAGCTATGTGAAACCCAAACCATGCATATAGAATAAACAAGGTTCGTTTTGTGCGCATAAAAGCTCCAAGTGCACTAGTTTGACTCTTTGGAAGTCAAACCATGAATATAGAAGAAACCCGGGTTGGGTTTGTGCGCATGAAAGCTCTAAGTGCACTAGTTTGACTGTTTGGAAGTCAAACCATGCATATAGAACAAGCAAGGTTGGATTTGTGCGCATAAAAGCTCTAAGTGCACTAGTTTAACTGTTTTGGAAGTCAAACCATGCATATAGAAGAAACATGGGATTGGATTTGTACGCTTGAAAGCTCAAAGTGCGCCTATTAGGCTATGTGAAACCCAAACCATGCATATAGAACAAACAAGGTTCATTTTGTGAGCATAAAAGCTCCAAGTGCACTAGTTTGACTCTTTGGAAGTCAAACCATGCATATAGAAGAAACCCGGGTTGGGTTTGTGCGCATGAAAGCTCTAAGTGCACTAGTTTGACTGTTTGGAAGTCAAACCATGCATATAGAACAAGCAAGGTTGGATTTGTGCGCATAAAAGCTCTAAGTGCACTAGTTTAACTGTTTTGGAAGTCAAACCATGCATATAGAAGAAACATGGGATTGGATTTGTACGCTTGAAAGCTCAAAGTGCGCCTATTAGGCTATGTGAAACCCGAACCATGCATATAGAACAAACAAGGTTCGTTTTGTGCGCATAAAAGCTCCAAGTGCACTAGTTTGACTCTTTGGAAGTCAAACCATGCATATAGAAGAAACCCGGGTTGGGTTTGTGCGCATGAAAGATCTAAGTGCACTAGTTTGACTGTTTGGAAGTCAAACCATGCATATAGAACAAGCAAGGTTGGATTTGTGCGCATAAAAGCTCTAAGTGCACTAGTTTAACTGTTTTGGAAGTCAAACCATACATATAGAAGAAACATGGGATTGGATTTGTACGCTTGAAAGCTCAAAGTGCGCCTATTAGGCTATGTGAAACCTAAACCATGCATATAGAACAAACAAGGTTCGTTTTGTGAGCATAAAAGCTCCAAGTGCACTAGTTTAACTGTTTTGGAAGTCAAACCATGCATATAGAAGAAACATGGGATTGGATTTGTACGCTTGAAAGCTCAAAGTGCGCCTATTAGGCTATGTGAAACCCAAACCATGCATATAGAACAAACAAGGTTCGTTTTGTGAGCATAAAAGCTCCAAGTGCACTAGTTTGACTCTTTGGAAGTCAAACCATGCATATAGAAGAAACCCGGGTTGGGTTTGTGCGCATGAAAGCTCTAAGTGCACTAGTTTGACTGTTTGGAAGTCAAACCATGCATATAGAACAAGCAAGGTTGGATTTGTGCGCATAAAAGCTCTAAGTGCACTAGTTTAACTGTTTTGGAAGTCAAACCATGCATATAGAAGAAACATGGGATTGGATTTGTACGCTTGAAAGCTCAAAGTGCGCCTATTAGGATTAATGCGAGAAACGTGAGAAGTAGATCTTAACCGTTGATCACTTTTAATCTCATGTCCTCCCATGAATTGCATTTTAGAAGGTATTTGATCAGGTGTCTCGGTGCATTTCATCCTAATGTGTATCTATTTTTCATCCAACGGTTAACCACTCCTCACGCTTCTCACGTTAACTTTAACTTCTCACCGGAATCCAATCCTATAAATGAATATATATATATATATATATATATATATATATATATATATATAGAGAGAGAGAGAGAGAGATGGAGGAGAATCAAAATAAGAGAACACGAAAATGTTTAACCCCTTTGAGTAAATAACAGATGAAATTAATCATTTGACTAATTGCGGCTATAATTGTTATCAACACGAATTTCCACAATAGCAAATTGATTTAATAGATTTGGTCTTTTTATATAAACTGGTTTAGAAACTATACAGTTTCACTAAAAAAAAACTCATTGCATTTCAATTCCACACAACCCCACATTAATTAAAGACAGATCATGGACCCATTCGAATATCTACTGAGTTAGCTATACAAAATTATTGTGGACGGTCATAAGAAAACTAATTTATGTCAAACAGATTTGACCCATTACTATATCTACTGAGGGTAAATTAAGATGGTTATAAGAGTTGGTGAATTATTTTTCAGTCCCTTCTCTCAAACAGATTTGACCCATTACTATATCAAAATTTCAGTAACAACTTAACACAAGAGACTGCTTCCTAATTTATGTCTGATGTACCACAAATAGGGTTGTTCGAGAGAGAGAGAGAGAGATACCTGTTGAAGTAACCAAATCGAGAGAGAGAGAGAGACAGTACCAAATCGAGAGAGAGATACCTGTTGGAGAAGACGAGAGAGAGAGACAGTACCAAATCGATTATGAGAAATCGATTTTTATTCTATATACCAAATCTTATGTATTTCGATTATGAGAAATCAATTTTCAGTACCAAAGTGTTGTAGAAATCGATTTTCAGAAATCGATTCGAGAGAGAGAGAGATACCTTTGTAGAACACGATCTTGGAGAACACGATCTTGGAGAACACGATTATGAGAAATCGATTTTCAGTACCAAAGTGTTGTAGAAGACGAGAGAGAGTGTCTTGGGTTTGTGACGGCTGAAGTGTAAGAGGTTATAAGGGTTTCGTGATTTTCGGCGGAAAAATCCGCCGAAAACAAATTTTTTAAAATTTCCGCCTTTTTTAGAAGAATTATGAAAAAAATTAAATTCGGATTTCGGCGGATTTCCGACGGATTTTTTTTATTCTTTTAAAAAATTAAATAATTAATTATTTCAACGGGTTTTAATTTAAAAAAATAAGAATAATTTGTTTTTTTTAAAGAATATAATAAAAATAAATTTTCGACGGAAAGTCAAAGTGGGTTGACCCGTTTGACTACCGTTAAAGCTCAAGGGGATTCGGCGGTCGTTTAAAAACCCAACTTGATCCATTAAACCCAACTTGAATGTTGAATATTTTTGAAGACTTGAATGTTAGATTTGTACGATTTTATTCGACGTAGTCTCGTAGACAGATCTGAACTATGACTAATATAGAAGGACTTGAGAATTGATAGAAAAGACGAGCCGCTAAAAGTTTAAAATCATAAAAAAAGTAAAAACGTACAAGTTTTAGTCAGGTACATTAAAGTCCAACTGGATCCGTTAAAGCCATACTGGATCAATTAAAGCCCAACCGGGTACATTAAAGCCCAACTGGATCCGTTGAAGCTCAACTAGGAACGTTAAAGCCCAACCGGATCCGTTAAAGCCAACTGGATACGTTAAAGCCAACTCGATCCATTAAAGCTCAACCGGATCCATTAAAGACCAACTAGGTGCGTTAAAGCCCGACTGGATCCGTTAAAGGCCAACTGGGTACGCTAAAGCCCAACTGTGTAGTTAAAGCCCAACTAAATCCCTTAATGATCAACTGTATCCATTAAAGCCAAACTGGGTACGTTAAAGCACAACTGGATCCATTAAAGCCCAACTGGGTACGTTAACGCCCAACTGTGTACGTTAAAGCCCAACCGTATCCATTAAAGCTCGACTGGATCCCTTAAAGATTGATTGGATCTTTTAAAGACTAACTGGATCCTTTAAATACTAACTGGATCTGTTAAAGTCCAACAGGGTACGTCAAAGCCCAACTAGGTATGTTAAAACCCAACTATATCCATTAAAGCCCACCGGAAACAGTTAAAGCCCAACTGTACCAATTAAAGCCCACCTGGATACGTTAAAGCCCAACAATATCCATTAAAGCCATACTGGATCAGTTAAATCCCAACTGTACCCATTAAAGCCAAACTTGATCCGTTAAAGCCCAATTGGAAAACGTTAAAGCCCAACCGTATCCATTAAAGCTCAACTGGATCCTTTAAAGATTGATTGGATCTTTTAAAGACTAACTGGATTCTTTAAATACTAACTGACTGATTGGATCTTTTAAAGACGGATTGGATCTTTTAAAGACGTTTTAATCCCTTTGTACGTTAAAGCCCAACTGGATCTATTAAAGCCCAACTGGATCTATTAAAGTCTAACTTGATCTATTAAAGCTAACTAGAAACGTTAAAGCCCAACCGGATCCATTAAAGCCCAATTGGATTCGTTAAAACCCAGCTGGATACGTTAAAGCCCAATTGTATCCATTAAAGCCATATTGGATCAATTAAATCCCAACCGGGTACATTAAAGTCCAACTGGATCCGTTGAAGCCCAACTAGGAACGTTAAAGCCCAACCAGATCCGTTAAAGCCAACTGAATATGTTAAAGCCAACTCGATCCATTAAAACTCAGTCGGATCAATTAAAGCCCAACCGGGTACATTAAAGTCCAACTGGATCCGTTGAAGCCCAACTAGGAACGTTAAAGCCCAACCGGATCCGTTAAAGCCAACTGAATATGTTAAAGCCAACTCGATCCATTAAAACTCAGTCGGATCCATTAAAGCCCAACGAGGTACATTAAAGCCCAACTGTGTAGTTAAAGCCCAACTAAATCCCTTAATGATCAAATGTATCCATTAAAGTCAAACTGGGTACGTTAAAGCACAACTAGATCCATTAAAGCCCACCGGAAACAGTTAAAGCCCAACTGTACCAATTAAAGCCCACCTGGATACGTTAAAGCCCAATAGAATATCCACCGAAAATCCGCCGGAAATGTTATAAATTTTATTTTTATTTTTTATTATTTTTAATTCATTTAAATATAATAATTAATTAAATATTTTCGGCGGATTTTATTTTTTTTATTTTTTTAAAAAATATAGAATATAATTTTTTCGGCGGATTTCTGACGGATTTTTATTTTTTTTATTTCTAATTCATTTAAATATAATAATTAATTAAATATTTTCGGCGGATTTCCGACGGATTTTTATTTTTTATTTTTAATTCATTTAAATATAATAATTAATTAAATATTTTCGGCGGATTTCCGACGGATTTTTATTTTTTATTTTTTTAATTCATTTAAATATAATAATTAATTATTTTTTTCGGCGGATTTTCGGCGGATTTTATTTATTTTTTATTTTTTTTAAAAATATAGAATATCCGCCGAAAATCCGCCGAAAATATTTTAAATTTTTCGGCGGATTTCCGACGGATTTTTATTTTTTATTTTTTTTAATTCATTTAAATATAATAATTAATTATTTTTTTCGGCGGATTTTCGGCGGTTTTGAATTAATTAAATTAATTAATTAAAATCTGTCGAAAATCCGCCGAAAAAACTTAATTAATTATAATTAATAAGAAAAAAATTAAAAGAAATTATATTCCGTCGGAAATCCGTCGGAAATCCGCCGAAAATAATTGATTTTTTTAATAAAATAAAATTAAAAAAAAATTCCGGCGGATTTTCGGCGGATTTCCGGCGAAAGTCAAAGTGGGTTGACCCGTTTGACTTCCGTCGGAAATCCGCTGAAAATTTCCGGCGGAAAAATCCGTCGGAAAAATCCGCCGAAAATAGTCTTTTATTTAGTAGTGTTATAAGTTAGTTTTTGTTAAACGTGACTTTTTCATCAGTCAGCTTATCAGCTACCAGCTAGCTTATTAGCTAGTTTGCCAAACATAGCCTAAATCTATCTAGAATTTGAATATTCATACACTTAACACCTTTTAAACAAAGTGTGATCATGCCATATTTCTATATACTATCCATCTTTACATTTATATTCTCACGATCGCTAGCTGCTCGGTTAATTTTATACCATCACTCTACTCAATTTCAACATCCCTCCATTTCTCGGGTTTTACCATCGTCCAACTTTCACCATCATCATTCAAGCATGATCATCTTGCTTCTATTTTTTTTTTCTTAAATGATTTTTTATGTTAATACAAAATAAGAAACAAAACAACAATAAATAAAGAATAAGAAATCTATAATTCTCATTAATCAAAAACTCTTTAAATAGAGATGATTTTACAATGAAAACACTACTAGAAAGTTGCTTGTTTCCGACCGAGCATTTCCGAACACCGACGGATAATTAACATTTGCGACGGATACATTATCCGTCGGCGTCGGTAAATATATCAATTTCCGACGGATCACCGACGGACATAAAATTATTTAATTTTTGCTTTTTTTAATATTTCAACCCATCGGTAATCCGTCGGTAAATTTAATAATTTAATAAATTATTTTTTTTTTTCTGATGTCCGTCGGTAATCCGTCGCAAATTACCGACGGCCTTAAGGAATTCCGTCGGTAATCCGTCGGAAATTACTTTATTTATTTTTTCCAACCTCATTTATGTATGTATATATGTATATGATCATGTACGTATGTATATATAGTATATATAAATGTTATGTATATATATACGTGTCGTATGCATATAAGTAAGTGTGTGTATGTGTGTGTGTGTGTGTATGTCTAGATCATGTATTGTATGTAGTATGTATGTCCAAGGTCGGCCCTGGGCCTAGGCCAGTGGGGCGACGACCCAGGGCATCATAAATCATAAGGGCATCAGATTTTTAGCCCAAGTTCATTATATATAGATATATTTGGGCCTTAAAAAAATAACCGTTATAAGCCCAAAGGGCTAAGCAACCTGCTTCAACAAGGGAACGACCACCCCATCCACGCTCGCCTAATTCTAATCGACAAACATCAGTCGCTCACGCTCTCTCTCACTCTCTCACTCAATCCACGCTCTCACTCTCGATTATCGACGCTCTCACTCTCGATTATCGATTCTCGACTCTCGTTCTAGACTTCCAGGCAAAGGTTGGTCACTCACGACTCAAGAAATCGATTAATCGACGACTCGACGCAGGCGCCTTCATCTGGGCAGTACCACAACAGCCAACAGCCACAGGTTTAAGGTATTTACATTATGTTTACAATTTATGATTTGTCTCTATTTACTTATTTAGGGTTAAATGGATTATTTACATTCTGTTTAGGTATTTACATTCTGTTTACAATTTATGATTTGTCTCTATTTACTTATTTAGGGTTAAATGGATTATTTACATTCTGTTTAGGTATTTACATTATGTTTAGGTATTTGTGATTTGTCTCTATTTAGGTATTTACATTATGTTTACAATTTGTTTAATGGGTTATTTTACAATGGGTTATTTGTTTAGTTGTTGTTTACTTGTTTTGTTGTTATTTTGTGATGAATGGTTGAATTTTAACTTGTTATTTGTTAGTGGTTGCAGTATTGCAGAAATTAGATTAATTCAAGACTTCAAATATTCATTATTCAACTTCTAAGTTTCAACAAGTTTGGCAATTTCACGAACCACTAAATCAAGTGCTATTCTTCTAATCTCTATTAATATTCTATCACTTGTTTAGTTGTTTAACTGTTTAAGGCATCGTTTTAGGTAATGTATTTTAAGTTTATTATACGGGGTTTCAGTTTATGTCCCCCCGTTGTATCATTTTTGTTTTATTTAATAAAGATCCGGCATGGGGATGAGTCGCCTAGCTTGACTCAGGGACAGACCGAAATCCTCCACTTCGAGGGATTTTTTAAGTTTTTTGCTTGATTTTAAAGGATTTTTTGTTTTTTTTTTTATCGATTTCAAGGGATTTTTTCGGTTTTTTTGCTTGATTTCAAAGGATTTTTTTTCGGATTTTTGGTTGATTACGAGGTATAGTTGCACATTCTTAAAGTTTCCAAAATAATACGATAACACCTTTCAAAACGATACGGTTGCACCTTTCACGAACCTAAATTTTTTTCCCTTCGCCGGCGAAATAATACAGTGGCATGTGCCACCATTACCACCTAACTAGGTCCGTCCCTGGCTTGACTAGTTTCCAAACTCCATTAAATTGTTTTTTGTTTGCGTAATAAAGGGGCATTTTTTTCTTGCCTTTCGCCATGGGCATCCAAAATCTCAGGACCGACCCTGTGTATGTCTATAGATCATGTCTATGTCATGTGTGTATGTATGTATGTCTATAGATCATGTCTATGTATGTGTCTATATATGTATGCATGTATGTCTATAGATGTATTGTATACATATGTATTGCTTGTATGTATATAGCACATATACGTCTATATATATCATGCATGTCTATGTATATGTGTATGTATATGTGTATGTATATGTGTATGTATGTCTATAGATGTATTGTATACATATGTATTGCTTGTATGTATATAACACATATACGTCTATATCATGCATGTCTATGTATGTGTGTATGTATATGTGTATGTATGTCTATAGATATATTGTATACATATGTATTGCTTGTATGTATATAGCACATATGTCTATATCATGTCTATATATGTATGTGTGTGTATATATATATGTGTGTGTATAGTATGTATATGTCATATATATGCATATGTATGTATGTATGTCTATAGGTGTATTATATACATATGTATTGCTTGTATGTATATGTATATGTCGTATGCATATAAATGTTTGAATGTCATGTACATGTTTCCGTTAACGGGAAAAGATAACGGCCGTTAACTGTTTCCGTTAAGTCCAGTTAGTTCAGGGGTATATATATATATATATATATATATATATATATATATATATATATATATATGTATAGATGTAAGTATGTGTAACACCCCAAATTTTGAAAGGTATCATTTCAAGTTAATGCAGAAATCAGAAATTCTAAGGGAAAAATAAGATATAGGATTTTGGACTTGAATCCTAGGTTTCATAGTCTTAATGGATGAAGGATCCAATTACGAGTCCAACGGTCCTTTCCGGAGCGAAAACGGAGCTATAACGAAGAAGTTACGGCCAAAACAGTGAGCGGGAAGGAAGCTGGGAGAACCAGTGACAATGCCCTGGGCATTGTCGCATGGCAAAGTCGCCCAAACTGGGCAGGCTGCTGTTAAGTCGCGAATTTCAGCCATTTTCTCATTTCCTCTCAACCAAACTTCCTCCATTCTCTCCCAATTCATTTTCCTTCTTCCCCCTTCAAACCCTAGCTTATTTGTGGCTCAAATCCTTGGATTTCATGAAGATGGAACACCATCAAGTGGTAAAATGGAAAGCTTTGGTCAAGGATTCACCATCTTCATCTTCATCTTCAACCTCAAGATCATTGTTGTGTTTTCGAGGTTTTCACCAAAATCTAAGTGGTAAGAGTATCCCTTCCATTTCTGAACCTTGTGATAAGTTATAAATGCTCCATTGATGATTCCCTAGTGTTTGATTTCTCTAATTTTCGGTTTGGAGAATTTTGGGAGTTTTGGGTCAAAATTAGGGTTTTGTGTATAAGTTGAGGTTTTGATGTAAAAGGTTTGGGGAATGTTCTATTTGGTTGAATATGTTTATTTACGGTTGAAAATGTTGGGATCTAGGTTTTGGAGGTTTTGGCTTGGAGGATTCAAGTTTCGTCAAGGAAGCTCAAAGTGGGGTAAAACCTAGATTTAGCCTAAATCTAGCAAGGTGAGTTCAAGTTGATTTGTGAAAACAGTGTACATGCCAATATGTTTATTTTAAAAGTGGTTTGCGTCTTGCATGAAATTGCTAACTGCTGATAAGTTTGGTTATTTTGAAAGTGTGTAACTTTATAAACTTATATAGCATATATCTTTGGGATTTTTGAGCATTTTGTTAAATGGGCCATAAATGAATGGGTTTTGATGGATTATTGCATAAATAGGAATTTGGTCAAAAATGCAATTTTGAGTGTTTTGTCGGGTTTTATGCATCATTCATGAAACGACATGTTTTGAAAAGTACTAATGTATGGGTCCTTTGGTTTTGGGTCATTCCCGTCTTTGGGAAACATTTTAGAAATGGAAAACCTTTTGGGTTTTGGGCCGAAGGCCAATGATAATTTGAGAATCAAATATTTTGGGAAAATGTGTATTTTGGTTGGTGTAACCACATTGGCTCTCGTGTTTTATCCAAACGTTTATTAAGCCTTTTGGGGCTTGATTTGTACTCGGTGGAGTCTTTGGAACATTTGTTCAATCTTGGTAGCTCGTTAAGGAGCATTGGTCGTATGGTGTACCTAGTTGCACCTTAATTGGGAATTACGTGTTTTTTAGTGCGTTGTCATTCCTTCGAGTCGTGTAACGTTTTGACCGTAATGCAATGGATCCATAGGCATAAAAGTCGGTTGTATTGTATACGACTAAAGACCTGGATAGGGTTGATGTCTACCTTGGCTAAAGACTGGTTTGGGTTGATGCCAATGGTTGTTTATTCTGACTAAAGACTCGGTTTGAGTTGATGTCCGCTACGACTAAAGACCTGGATAGGGTTGATGTCTACCTTGGCTAAAGACTTGTTTGGGTTGATGCCAATGGTTGTTTATCCCGACTAAAGACTCGGTTTGAGTTGATGTCCGATATGACTAAAGACTCGGTTTGAGTTGATGTCCGCTACGACTAAAGACCTGGATAGGGTTGATGTCCACCTTGGCTAAAGACTTGTTTGGGTTGATGCCAATGGTTGTTTATCCTTGAAGTTATGCTTATAACATTGATGCGTGGCTTATCTTTATGTGCCGCCACATTCGATGGAATCGGGCCTTCCCCGTCACCGAAAGGTGTTATTTTGGGTATTGTATTTTGGGTATCCATGTTTTCGGTGACATTTTATATGTATGGGTTTTATCCATGATTTTATGAGTTGGGTAACATGTTCCACCGTGTTTGGGTGTTTCGAGAATTAAAATTTATCTACGTTTTTATGAAGTGGGAGGTTCAATTTCTATTCACGTTTTGAGTGGGTTTTGGGGTTAAACATAATTTATGAGTGGGCGGTTTATATTGGTGTCTTCGTCCTTGAAGTAGTTTGCATTGGAAAACGTTTACATATGTGTTCTTTGCATAAATTGCATATTATGGAAAATGGGTCGTTTTCATATGTAAGACATATCAAATTGAAAGATTATGAATTTAACCGCATTATTCTTTTTAAACGATTAATTTATATATGTTGAAAACTCTTGAGCTCACTAGGCGTTAAGTCTAACCTTTTTATTTGTCGGCATGTGCATCAGGTTCCTATTGGGGTTTGGTTTTAGCAGCTGTGAAGAGTTGAGCCTTAGCTTTGTGCAAGTGTAAGTGGTTGGTGAAGTCTTCCGCAGTTTGGAGATAGCGATTATTTTTGAATTTTAGTAGCACCCGCCATTATTATAGACTGTATGTATAGAATGAAATATGTGTATTGAGGTTAAATAATAAATCGTGATTTGGAGATGTATCATTTATCGATGTATTTAGAAAATTTTAAATTAGTTGCTATTTCTAGATTTGAGGGTGTTACAGTATGTGTGTATAACACGTTTGGTCCCTGATCTAACTGGAATTAACGAAAAAAGATAACGACCGTTAACTGTTTCCGTTAAGTCTAGTTGCTTTAGGGGTATATGTATGTATGTATGTGTATAGATATATGTATGTGTGTATAACACGTTTGGTCCCTGATCTAATTGGAATTAACGGGAAAAGATAACGGTCGTTAACTGTTTTCGTTAAGTCTAGTTATTTCAGGGGTATTTTAGTCAATTTAAATATAATTTGATAAATTAATTAATAATTTATTTAATAATTTTAATATTAAATAATATATGATAATTTATTTTAATAATTTATTAATTTAAAAGTAACTTTTAATTTAAAAAAATAAAATTCGTCGGAAATCCGTCGGTAATCACCGACGGTTAATATCTGTCGGTAAATACCGACGGAATTTCCGTCGGAAATCCGTCGGTGATTTTCCGAAATTTCTAAAAAAAATAAGCGGCCATAAAGCACTAATTTTTCACGATTCTGAACTCTATGAACTCTCACCCACGATTCTTCCATCGCTACTCCTCGATTCCTTCGTCACCGTCTCACAACCCTCGTCTCATATCCCTCTCTAAACTCTCTGAAAGCCCTAATCTAAGTGGGCATCACAGCCCCCGTCTCCCTTACGATTCTGCCATCACTACTCCGACCACCGGCGACGACCATCGCTCGAACTCTCATTCACCGCCTGCATCCCTTGTCCCTCTCACAACCCTTGTCTCCCTCACGATTCTGCCATCGCTACTCCGGCCACCGGCGGCCACCGTGACCACCTCCACTGTCATCACCGTACGTGACCACCTCCACTTGTTCAGGTATTGATTTGAGCCCTTAAATGCATATTGATTTGAGCCATGCACTGTGTGTGTTTGTTAATCTGATTAATGTGTGTGTGTGTGTGTGTGTGTGTTAACCTGATTAATAATCTCTGTGTGTGTGTATAAATCTTTGTGTGTGTATGTTTGTTAATAATCTGTGTGTGTGTTTATAAATCTCTCTGTGTGTATGTTTGTTAATAATCTTTGTGTGTGTATAAATATGTGTGTGTGTGTGTTTGTTAATCTGATTAATAATCTGTGTGTGTGTATGTTTGTTAATAATCGATTTGATTAATCTGTTTGTATGTGTGTCAGTACAAAATAAAATGGACCATCATCAATAGAAAAGGTAAGCATCGAAACCTTTGATACTTCCATCATATGCAAGATATTTCTCTGTAATCAAATTATATCCGAGTGTCATTTAGGTTTTATATGATGGTCACTTGGATAGCGGTTGTAACTAGGTTTTGTCGGTAGTTGCATATTCAAGGTCAATTTTGTCTATTGAGTAACTTATCATTTATTTAAAGTACTAACACTTGTTTTAGTTTAGGTGTAACTGTTATGAGGTATGAGCTATGAGGTAGGCAAGTTGATATGGCTTGGCGACAATCATTTGGCCATGAACAATTGAAATTGATATGAGCATATTGTATATTCAAATTGATATGAGTTCTTTTAGCTTATGAAAACGATATTTTTGGTTTGATAAACTTGTGATAATGTTTTTGTATGAGTTTAGCTTAAGATTTGGTTTTTGTGAAAATGTTTTGGTATGATTTGGTTTGATAAACTTGTGATATTAATTAGTTGGGTTGTCAATTATTGGACAAACATTAGGTTGATAAATGGAAACATTCGGCATGATTTAGGATTTGATTATACTTGATTTTATTTATTTATTTTTGTTGGGTTATCAATTGTTGGGCAAGCATTAGGTTGATATACGGAAATATTCATTTTATAGCCGTTATGCCGCCGAATTTTTAAAAAACATATGTTTGACTTTCGAATAGTCAAACTATTACACTTAGAGTTTTAGAGTCATCTAAAACTCCTCTAAACCTATGGTTTGACTTTCAAGAAGGTAAACCATTACATGTAGTGTTCAATAGACTTCTAACGTCGTTGACACCTACGGATTAGGGAGGAGGAGTACCCAGACTTACCTCCCGGCACTGTACCTTCCAATGACGCGGAGTTGTGGGAGCGCAGTGTCGGAGGACGGCGTAAAGGTCGTATTTTTGGATGGGGGACCAGTCAGAATCCCTATTATGCTATGATCGGTGATTCAGGTGTCAATTCGAGCGGGAGCTCGCGCGACCATCACGATGAGGAGGTATGCTTGTCAAATGCTGTTCAACATTGTTAATTATATGTTTGTTAAATGTTGTCTAACATTGTTATATATATGTTTGTCAAATGTTGAATTTTAGTTGGATGAGTTGAGACAGAGGGTAGAGAGAGAGGAAGCAGAGAAGATCCAGATGCAGGAGCGACTACAGAGAGAGGAAGCTAAGAGGATCCGGATGCAGGAGCGAATAAAGAGAGATGAAGCAGAGAGGACGCAGATGCAGGAGCGACTTGAGCAGTTTGAGGCGTTCATGAGGAAGTTTCAAGATCACCCATTTCCCCCTCCGTAGGATTACATTTTGTATTTATAGATATTAAATTAAGGTTTTGTACAGTTTAAAATTTAATATTAAATAAAAGTTGGCAGATTTTGTACAAATTATAAACTGACATTTTTTATTTTTTAATTATTTTTTAAAAATATATATATTACCGATGGATTACCGACGGATAATCCGTCGGTAAATGATTTTTAATTTAATTTTTATATATTAAATATCTGTAGGAATTTCGTCGCTAAGTCCGTCGAAAATGATCCGTCGGTGATTATCCGTCGGCAATCCGTCGGAAAATTGTGTCCGTTGGTGATCCGTCGAAAATTAACCACGCCGTCAGTGATCCGTCGGGAAAATAAGCCGCCGGTAATCTGAACGCCGACCACTGAAATACCGAGGATCTTTTACCGACGGATCATCGACAGATTTAGCCGTTGATGATAAACATTTTTTTGTAGTGAAACGAAACATTCATTAAATTAAATTTTAATACTTAAAAAGTAATTTTACAACCACTTTCTTTTAATGATTGTACATAATCTTTCAACATAATCCAAATTCTCAGTACTTGCACTATAAATAAACAAAACAAAAATTTTACATAAACACCAAGTCGATTTTATTTTCATTACTTTTCATGATAAACCCACAAAACCGAAACAAAAAATGATTTATATATAATAACAAATTCAACATCGAGTTTTACCCGAAAATAAAATTAATTAATTTTTTTGAAAATAACATAAAACCATACATTGACGTCATTTGTACGACCATGCATGCAATACATCAAAACTACAAATACAACAATATAATTCTAGCACTTATACAAACTTATTTAATTAACAACAATTATAATTAATTAATTAATTAAACGTACCCAATTACTTCTGCTCGGAATTCCATCATACACAACTGACAACTGATAATACCCCGGTGGCGCCACCTCCGCCGTCGCCGGAGCCAAACACACCACCACATAATTCTCCGCCGACCTCCGCCGTATCTCTGCCACCTCCACCACTAACACCCTCTGGTTCATCGAAAAAGAATGAGTCGTAAACGAAGGCGCCACCATCGTCACATAAACCTTCCCACTTTCCACTTTCCGGCCGTCGTACTTCCACCGGAAATTAACCTCAATCCTCTGTTTATAAACCAAATTCACCCCCGGTTTGATACCGGTGATATTGGGTCTCGGTTTCCGGCTGAGTAAATACGGCGGCGAGAACGCTTCGACGCTAAGCTCCGTCGGAAAAAGCGCCGAGAAATTGTAGTTAGCGTTAGGGTTGCTACCGCCGACGATCACACGGCCGTCGGAAAGTAAATGAGCACTCGAATGATACATCCGTGGAATCGTACTCGGGTTCATAATTTTAAAACTTCTCGAACCGGGTTTATAAAGAACCGGGTTCAAAACCGGTTCTCTCGCTAAATTCCAACCGGCCGCCCCACGTTTTGCCCCATTTATTATCAAAACATCACCTGTGGGTACAAGTGTAAATGGGTTAGGTTTTTAACAAGTTATTCGAGTTCGAGCTTAATTATTCTTTAGTTTGAGTTAATTTTGAATATAAAATAGAATTCGTTTAACATAATGAGCCGAACTTTATAACATCAATCTTCGACTCGATTCAATTTTACGAGTCAAGTCGAGTCGAGTCATTCGAGCATATCTATTTTCGAGCCAAACATGCTTATATATTTATTAATTATACAATAAAAATATAAAAGTTTTTGAGCCCAAGTCGATAAACGAGTTAATCGATCGCGAGTTTGAACCCATAAATGAGCATTGAGCTCGAGCTTGATAACTCAAAATATATTCGAGCTCGAGTTCAAGCTCGAGCCCTACATTGAAAAATTATTAATTATTTGAGTTCGAACTCGATTAACTTCCTACTCGACTCGACTTGTTTATACCCCTACCTGTCGGTAACAATAGCATGTCCCCCATAATTCGACTCAAGGGCATTTCCGTCATTTCCCATTCCGGATTCTCATCATTTAATCTCAACCGTCCACACGACTTCGTCCCCACTACAAATACATCAGATAACGCTTTATCGATCGCCTCCGGTACCGTTCCTCCGCAGATAAAAACCTCCGCCACCGGAGCACCGCCGGAAAGATTCATCGGAAGTAAAACCGACGAACCGGTGCACGGATAATTCCGAGACACACCGCCAGGAATCACCGGATAACGGCGCACCACCTCATTACGCACGTGATCCAATAAAATCGCACGATCGTTTGCGAAAACGAATAAATTTCCGTCGGTGTTTAGATGAAGAAACGGGTATAAATTATTCGGAAACGGGTCGGATCTTAACGTTTCTTCAAGAAACGGAAGTTTGAATAATAATTTCCGATCACCGGAATTCAAACTCTTGGGAATGAACTCATACGTAAACTGCCGTCGACCTCCAACAACGATGACTTTTCCGTCCGGCAACAACTGGTTCGAAGCGTACCATCTCGGCGAAACCAACCCGTTTCGATTCTCGACCCAATCGCAATCGTCACACGGAGTAAACGTCCGAACCACCTTTTCGCCGTCGTTATTTCCACCGGACTGAATCAAGACGCCGTCGGGTAACAGCGCGCCGGAGGAACACCAGGTGTCGGATAAAATGGTGAGTGGACGGACTCCGCGTTTAGAAGGGTAGAATTCGACTGAATGAGCGTAACAATCTGAGATCAACGGACATTTTTCCGATGAGAATGTGATGTTTGACGGACCGAAATCTGTACGGTCGAAGGTGATGATTCGATCGTTTGGTAGGAGCGCCATGTGCATGGCGGAAACACCGATGCTTTTCTTTAAAAGCTTCCATTTTCCTTTGGTTAGATCAGGGTTTTTTGTTGGGAGTGATGATAATGATGATGATGGTGGAAGTGTTAGGAGTAACAATGTTATGATGAGAGACGCCATTAATGGAGGTTTGATGAAGGTGAAAAGAGATGATGAAACAGTTGGCGATATATGATATATAGAGTGCATCGTTTAGTTTCACATGAGACCAACCTGTATTCGTAAGACCACATTTTTACACATGAAACCTCACGGTACAACACTGAAAATGTAATAATGTTTTGTTGTGATGTTTTAAGTATAAATATGTGGTCTTACGAGTCTTACGAAAACAGTTTGGCATGACATGATAATATATGTCATAGAGGACATGCAATAAATTAGGGTTTTGGAGAAGGATATGTGGTCAAGAAAAGTCAATTGTTTGTTTTTTTGGGTTTGCAATGAATTGAAAGCTAATTTAAGACTCATTCATCTAATGTTTTTTTTTTTGGAAAGGGTATCCTGGGCCTATGGCCCAGACTAATCCCTGACAATTAGGGCATTTGGCCCAGCTGTTAAAGCGTACAACACTGAGTTTATCCTCAGTGGCTACAAGTGCTGCTAGTGGGGCTCGAGCCCGGGTTGAACGCTATGAACTCCCCAGGCCTTTACCACCACACCACAACCCTTGTGGTTCTCATTCATCTGATGTTTTTGGTTGATTCTTTGGATTTTTGCAATTACTTCACTCTACTTAAAAGAGTGTTTTTACAGTCAACTTTCTATATGTTATAACATAAATATAAATATATATATATATATATATATATATGTTTTTGGCTCTTTTAGTTTCTAACCGAATCCATACCGTTAATTATTTAATCATTAATTAAATAGAAATTTAAAGAATTTATTATATATTTTATTCGAAAGTAAGGGGTAGAAGGGTAAAAACATTTTTGACGGATTTAAAATAAGATTTTAGAGTTTTTTTAATGTTTTTTTTGCTTCAACCGATTTTTTAGAGGAAGAAATTATGAAGGATGGTCACGTTTAATAAGAGCATCTTTAACGAATCTTTTTAAAAATAGAGAAAATGAAGATTTGTTTTTTATTTTGCTACGATAAATTCTCTATATTATTATATAAAATAGTGAAAATAATGGAAAACTCTAAATTTAGAGCGTTTTTTAAAATTTAATACGAGGATAGAGAAATATTTTATTATTATTATTATTTCTAACCAATGGGGTGCGAGTTATGCACTATGATGACACTGCAATGATATTGTTTTCTAGAAAAAGTCTGCAACCATAGAGATAGAGTTTTTGCTCGCTAAAATACAGGTTCATGCCTTTGAATGGGTGCCACGAACACTTCGTAAATGCTCTATCTCTTGAGACGTGTGGTTGACCACACTATATCTTCTCGCCCACCTCGTATAACTACACCGTAACTCATTTACTGGTTTTGGTTCTAGGGTAGCTTGAACGCTTTACTATCTTTGGTTTCCCTTTCTTAGGTCTAATATATAAACTCCTAATCATATTTCTGCACCTCGCATTTGCTCGAGGATATCGTGTTTTATCTTTCTTTCCTCGTACGATTGGTCTTTTTTTATAATAAAGTGTTGCCTTTCAAAAAAAGAACTAGCTAATGAGATTAAATTATTATTATTGTTATTATATATATATATATATATATATATTGTAAAGTGTATTGGGATGATAAAACCTTAGAATTTTTCTATAATGAAAAAATATAGTTTGAAAATAAATATCCATAAAAAAATACATACACTTTCAAGGGCGAAGGCTCGTGTGAGAAGTTGAGTTAAGGTGAGAATCGTAAGAAGTGGATCAGAATCGTTGATCTCTTTTAATCTCAAGCTAGCTCTGTCATGAATTGCGGCTTAAAAGAGAATTGATATGGTGTATCTCATTCTAATGTGTGTTCATTTCTCATCCAACGGTTGATAACCACTTCTCACGTTTCTCACCGTTAACTCTACTTCTCACCGGAACCCAACCCGCACAATCGTGTGAGAAGTTGAGTTAACGGTGAGAAGCTTGAGAATTGGATCTGAACTGTTGATCTCTTTTAATCTCATGTCATCCCATGAATTGTAACTTAGAAGGGAATTGGTCTCGTGCATCTCGATGCATCTCATCTTAATATGCGTTCATTTCTCATCAAACGGTTGCCACTTCTCACGCTTCTCACCGGAACCCAACCCTAGTTTCAAGAATGTGTAATTAGGGCTGGCAATGGATAGGGTAAGGGTTATTCTGTTATCCAATCCATCTAAAATAGCGGGTAACGAAGCGGGTAATAGGTAAGTGGATAAATGAATAAAAATTTCTTTATCCATACATTTATCCAACGGGTCGAAACATAACGGGTAACGGGTGTACCCTTACCCATTGCCAACCCTATGTACTTATTACACTTTTTAATTAAAAAAATAATAATTTAATTTACCCCTAATTATAAAAAGGATTTTTCCCCATCTCTTAATTAAAGGTAAGGGGAAATAGACTTTTCCTTTTGACACAAACTAAAATAGTAACGTATACACTTATTTTAGAACGGAATAGATATAATCTTTAACAGATTTTTCAAAATGGAGATTTTAGACACATTTTTTACTCCAACTGATTCTTCAAAACATTTCCTCCAAAATGGGGAGAGAGAGAGAGAGAGAGAGTAAAATTCTTCAAATATGAAGAATTTCCAAAAAATGATTACAATGAGAGAAATATTTTTTAATACATTTCCACCAATAAGAAACTTTGAAATTCAATTTTTAAAAAGAAACTAGAAGTGTACTCGCGCAATGCCGCTAGATACATCACGATTTTATGTTTCATTTTATTTTTTATTTTTTGTCGATTTACATTACGATTTTGGTTGGTTGTGAGAGAGTGATAATGATTTTTTTATATAAATTTATTTAATTTAGACTTAATAATATAATGTAATTTATTTTGGTTTAATAATATATATTTTTATAAAATATTCTATTAGATTTTTTTAATTATATTTTATATTTTTATATTTAAAATTTGATTTTTATTCTATATTTAATTATGCTGAGGGTTATTTTAGGGGAGTTAAAGTGAGAAATGATTTTAAGAGAGTTAAAATGGTTAGAGATAATGATTGAAAATTAATAAATAGCATTAGATGTAGTACATACAGCTTTAATGGTTGTTTTTTAAGTAATTAACATTAAATAGCGGTACATTAAGCTTTAAGACTTGTTTTTAAGAGTTTTTTATGTCATCTTTATAATATAGTATAGATAATATTTAATTAGATGAATGAATTTTTTTTAATAATATAATCAATGTTGTAATATTTAAAATAGAGAATTTGTTGAAGTTGCCTATATTTTTCTTTTAGGGCGTTTGGTTCACAGAATGTTTTTGGATGGAATGAAATATGTCAAAGGAATTTAATATTGAAGGAATTTGAATGGAATGTTGTCAGGTTTGACCACCTGTTTGGTTGACATAATTGGAATGAAATTTGTTAAAAGAATTGGAATCTGTCTGTTTGGTTCACAGATTGTAGCTTCAGAATTAGAATAGAATTTTGTAAATGACCAAAATACCCCTTTTCATTATTTTAATTTTTTAAAACAAAAATTACTTTAATAAAATAATCATTAAATACTTTATTTTTTAACTAAAAATACTTTGATAAAATAATTATTAAGTACTTTAATGTATCAAAAATATGATATACACAACCCAAACATAACAATAAACCAAATGACGTTACTAGATCGATATTAAAATTGTTCCAAAATACTTACATGCCACCAAATACATGTTCCAAAATACGTACATGCCACCAAAATACAAAAGCATATTCAAATACATGTCCAAAAACCATTAATAACCAAACAATCATTCTCGTAACATAAACCTCACAAACTCTTCTCGAGTTTCTCCTTCATAGTTCCAAAAACTTAACATGACTTAAGGATCACTTGTTATTTTCCTTAGTGCCGTAAACCTTTCCAATGAAGTAAGATCCATTTTGGCAAGTTCAGGACCAACAATGAACTTCTTTTGATGTATCTCCGTCTCAACTTTCACCAATTCTTTCGATGTGTTTTCAATTCTATCTCCATGTATGACAACAACATTCTTCATTGTTCACCAATGTCCATATTCCTACTTGCTCGTAATCCTCCTAATCTTTCAAGCATATCACATAACTTTTTGAAACATCTTATATCCACCCTAAGTTGTGATATGCACATGGTGTCACTATCGTATGCATACATATGCAATATTGCGGATTGATCAATATTTGACAACCCATATCGAATACGTGGTATATCCCTTCTATGTTTGGCTACTAAACAACAAACGGTCATGAAAAACCAAATAATAGCATTTGTAGCTTCTTTAAAAAACAATCGCATAATCTTACGTTTACGTGTTGTGAGACTAATTTGGGCCATTTCATTTTTGTATACCGCACAAGGAATAGGTTATTACATAATACATAAACCATATTCATACAAAGTAATTCATCGAGCATAAACATAGGATTGTACCATGAACATACAGTAAATATTAATCCATATACCATGAACCACATTATGTATTTGAATCAAAATTTGGACTGTACCATAAACCACATTCTATATCTGAATCTGAATCAAATTTTGGACTGTACCATAAACCATCGAACAAAAACATAGGATTATACCATAAACCACATATACCATGAACAAACAATGAGTTTTGGACTGTACCATAAACCACATATACCATTAACCACAAAACATAGGACTGTACAAACAGGAGACAGTAAACCACATATACCATATACAGAGAGTAAATCGACAAACACATGGGTTTTGAACAAATCGACAAACACTGAACAAACAGAAGACAGTAAGTCGACATATACCATGAACATTCTCCATCACAAACGGTGAACAATGAACAAATCGACATATACCATGAACAAACAATGAATAAATCGACAAACACATGGGTTCTGAAATCTTAACAAACATTAATCCATATACAGATAAGACGAAATCGAAATGGAGAAATCGTCCAGGAGAAATCGAAATGGAGAAGAGAGAGAGAGATAACCTGTGTTTTCTTGCAATGGAGAAGACGAGACCTTCGATTTTGGAGAAGACGAGACCTTTGATTTTGGATGATGGAATGGAGAAGAGAAGAGCAAATTGCAATGGTTCGATCGTCTGATGTCGACTGTGATAAAAAGGGTAGGGTTTATTTGGGGTAAAGGGTAATTTTGGAATTATGGAAATATCAAATTTCATTCCATTGAAATACTTGGGTTTTATGATTGAATGTTAAAATCCTTTAGGTATGGAATTTATTGGAATTGGAATATTCCATTCCATTGAAAAGATTGAACCAAACAAGGGAATTGAATCTGGTCAAAGGAATTCAACATTTTAATTCCACCAGATTCCATCACATTCTGCGAATCAAATCCCCTTAGGATGTGTTTGGTACAGAGAGTTGAAGACAGAGAAATGGAAATGACTACTTGTTTGGTGACTCTGAGAAAAGAAAATTGAGAATTAAACCAATTCTCTTTCCCTACTTTTAATTCTCCACAAAGTGTGGAGAAATGGTGAGATTTCAAAATGAGGGAATTGAAGAGAAATGGTGAGATCTCGGCGCTCTCTCTCTCCCTCACGTAGTCGCTCCCTCTCGGCGCTCTCCCTCTCCACCGGCGCTCTCCCTCCCGGCGCTCTCGCTCTCTCTCCTTCTCGGCGCTCTCTCTCCCCCTCTCGTCGCTCTCTCTCTTCCTCTCTACTCCGGCTACCTCCGTTGACTGCAGCACCGCCACGACCACGACCTGTCGATGCCGCCGCTACGGCCTTCACAGTCTTCGAAACCTTCTTCTTTCCCGAGCTCCGATTACCAACAACAACAGGAAAACGGCTTCTGTAAATTGTAGACACGCCAACAGATGTATCACAGCTGGAATTCAGAAATGGTTTATGGATATGATAACTAGTGCTAGTCATTTCCATGAATCGTGATTCGATTATTCAAAATTGAAGGAAAATTAGCCCTAGAAAGATGAATTTGTTAGACTTTGCAAAAAAATTAAGGGAAAGAAAGGGTATTGTTGAAGTTTTTTGTTTTAATGTATGAATTGTTGAATTCTCTATTACATTTCTCTGTGCTCCCAAACAAGAGAAACGATTTCCTGTTACATTTCTCTGTCCAATTCTCTGTGCTACCAAACAGGAGAGTCAATTCCTATTCTCCAGACCAATTCTCTTTTTCTGCAATTCCATTCTCTGCAATCATTTCTCTGCAATTCCATTCTCTGTACCAAACGCACCCTTAGAGATTTCGAAGTTCAATTCTCCATTTTGAAGAAATTTTAGAGAATTTGTTGAAAATGCTTTAACATTCTAGTTCTAGAGAATTTAATATATAAAATTATCTATTTTAAAGAATTTATTAAAAAAGTTTTTACTGTTTTATTACATTACATGTTAAAATAAACCACCTTTTAAGTTTCATTAGACATTGAAAAATATTGAAGGAAAACAAATAATTTGAAATTGTTTCATAAATAAATGATTGAAGATATCTGGCTCAATTAAATGCCATAAAGATAAATTGTACCATTGGTTATAAAAATACACGCAAAAATAAATTCATTTCATTTATGATTTACATTTCTCGCGTCAATTTTCAAAATATTGATTGCAGAAAATAAGTGTTGTAATATTTGTCCATGCATAACTTCTAGGGTAATTTTACACAAATAATAAATATATTTTTATTTAATTCATATATTAAGGGTGCGTTTGGTTTGTAAACTGGATGGGACAAGACGGGACAAAAACTCATTGTCCCATGTATGACGTGACATGGGACAGAACAAAAATTTACTGTCCCACGTTTGACGCGACATGGGACAGAGACGCAGACTGAACTGGGTGGGACAAGATGGGACAAAAAAGGGTATTTATATGTATGAAAATCGTGTAAAAAAATTTAAAATGTTTTTTAATTAAATTATTTAAAGATATACTTTATTTATGTTATTTATAACTATTATACGACATATAAAATTATCAAACAACTTTTAGGGAAATTTGTCCAATCCTGTCCTATCTAGTCCTAGTCGTACCAAACACAAGACAAAAATTTGTCTTGTCCTGTCCAGTCCTGTACTATCCTCTTGTTCTTTTCTGTCCAATTCCGTTTAATCATATCTGCATACCAAACGCTATCTAAGAGAACATGTCTACTTAAAGATTTATAGTTTGAACGAGGGTTGTTTTGGATAACGTATTTATAAAAAACACGTCAAGTTTCATATACATACGCGAGCCTTGAATATTGATGGGGAAATCTGGGTCTAGTAAGAAACAAATGTATAATCGTTTTGATAAAACTTAAGATCATGTGAGAGCTTGTTTTCCTAAGATAATATTTCGACTCAATTTTGTCTGGGTATCACGACATTTACGCAGAGATAATCTCAAATCTACAATATTGATTTTGGTAGAAATACCAAACTATAAACCAAAAAAAGTCATACATAATGATATCGTACATTAGCCGATAATAAATACCACATTAAATAGATTTAATTGTTGGAAATAACAGGACAATTAAATAACGGTGGAACCACCCATCAATTGGTAAGCATCAACTGAAGTATCCTCAGTGAAAAATCCATCAACTGATACCCCATCATCAGGTAATCTATCAGTTGATAACCCATCGGATAACTAAGACATTAAAGTAACATTTATCAGTGGCAATTAACCACTATACACCTTCTAACACTAAAATTGTTAGTGTCTCTCTTGAATTTCACTTTTTGTTTCTTGGACTCCGCAAGGGGCGCGACTTCTTGACCCCGTCATATAACATCATCCCGAGTTTTAACTAATTTACAAGAGTATGCACTCAACAGTTGTTAACCCGTGCTACAACTTAACTATCTGCCTCATCATTTTCTTATGAATCCAATTAAACTAAATATTCACTAAAATTACATAACTAAGTAATAAAATAAATATTTTTCAAGCTATAAACTTTTACTTATATTTTTAAAAAGGTGTATTCCTCAAAAATACTAAATTGATGGGAATTGACAAATTTACCCAAAAAGAATGGACATAGAAAATGAATAGGACATGGAGTATAAATTGAGAGGGTACAAGATGAAAAGAAGACCCTTTCTTGAAGCCTCTTTTGGGTGAAAACTGAATTGAATCCTTTATGATGTAAAGGTGCTCCTTCCCCCACCTACTCTTTTTTATTTCTTCTTCTATTATTATATTTATTTATAGGTCGGATAACAGATTAAAATAAGTATTTTTTAGAATGGATTATGGATCGTATCAAAATGGGTTAATTCGATGAATCGAAATATTTATTCTTTTTTCATTTATTGAAAGATATGATTTTCTTTTACTTTTATTTATTTCACCGGTAAAATGGATGTGTTAAACCGATTGGATAACATCATAACATGTTAAAATATACAATGATACAAAAAAGCATGTTGAGAATGAATCATAGGTCAAATGGATTGAATTGGATTGACTTGGTCAATATAAACACCTTTTTCTTTTCTTTTTTTGGTTTTACCATAAAATGTCACATAACATGTATATATATATATATATATATGTTCATAAGTCACTTCTTAAAAGTGTCATATAAAAAAAAGCTAACATGACACTTTATTTTAAAAAGTCATAGAAACATGTTATAATGCCCAAAAATGTCCTATTACTTATTGTCACATTTTTATATAGACCGCACAATATTGTTTGGTCATATAAACAGTCTATTTGGACATTTATACATATTTGACATCCTCTAAATTTCATTTTGATGTAACGTGTGCTTAGCTTATCAAATAACATGTTTGATCTGTACTTATAATTATATGGGCTTGAACGAAATGATCAAATTAGTTGGTTTGAAAAAGGACTAATAAATACAAATATTTCATAGATTTTAGATGTTATATTTAAGAACATTAAAAAATAGCTTGACTTTGTGAGCAAACACTATCACTACAAAACAGAGGCTTATCATCGACGGATTATTCCGTCGCTGATCCGTTGGTAAAGTGTAAATCCGTCGGTGATCCGTCGGTAAATGGCCATCGGAAAAGAGGTGGTCGGCGATCAAATCACCGACGGATCACCGATGGTCACATTTTCCGACGGATCTCCGGTTATTTATTTCCGACGGACCACCGACGGTCTTCTTTTAGCAACGGATTACCGACGGAAAATTTCCGACGGATTCTTTCCGACGGATTTAGCGACGGATTTCCGACGGTTATTTATTAAATAAAAATTAAATTAAAAAAAATACTTTCCGACGAATTACCGACGGATAATCCGTCGGTAATTTAATTTTTTTTTTTAAAAAATAATTAAAATTTAAAAATTTCCAGTTTTTTATCCCATACAAAACCTGCTAATTTTTAAACATTACTAATAAAGTAAGAGCGCCCACTGTATACAACATCTTGAGATCATCTATTAGCGGCCTAAGAAAGACATCCAAATTCTGACCAGGGCTCTTTCTACCTGGAATGACCAATGCAAGTTTCACGTATGAATCCTTCAAACTCAACCAAGGAGGTAAATTGTAGATGGTAAGAAACACTGGCCAAAGTGAATACGGATTCGAATTTGAATTATTCGGGTTGAAACCGTCGGTGCATAAGCCAAGACGCACATTCCGGACCTCAGAAGCGAAGTCAGGATGTACTATGTCGAAATGCTTCCAAGCCGCACCATCACTTGGATGTACCATCACACCCGGTTCTGTCTGATGATCCTTGTGCCAAGTCATCTCTTTAGACGTCTTCTTTGACATATACAATCTTTGAAGTCTAGGAACAATCGGCAAGTACGTCATCACTAAGTTAGGGACCTTGCTTCGACCACTTGTCTTGAAACGATATTCATTGCACACTCAGTAGTGGGTCAACTCAGAATCATCCTTATAAAATAACATGCAATGGTTTTTGCAAGCGTCGATCTTTTGTTTTGGCAGAGCAAGCCTTTTCAAACTCTTTTTCGTCTCATAGAAGTTACCGGGTAGTTTATCACCCTCGGGTAACATCTCTTTAATTATAGCAACATTGCGGTTATAAGTCGTCTCGGGTACATTACATTCTGCCTTCCAATTCAACAATCTCGTTACAGCTCCTAATTTCGAGTAATTTGGACACCCGTCCCATAGTGGCTCGTCAGCAGCTTGTAACATGTCATAAAATCCTTGGGCAGAAGGATTAGGTTTTTTTCTTCCCATGTCATGCCATCATGTATCATGTGATTGTTCACCATTTCAACATAACCTTCATTATGATCTACTACCGGAGTAGAAGATTGACCCACGTCTTGATGCCCTTCATTATGGTAATAAGTTTCACCATGTGCCCACCATGTGGTATAATCAGGCATGAAACTGTGCTTCATCAAATGCAGCCTCACATCAGTCCTTTCTTTATAGCGTAAGTTTTGACACTTCTTACAAGGGCATCTAATACGAAGGACTATCCCATCACGTGTAGGTTTCCTTTCAACAGTCCTTTCATCGGCATATGCATAGTCCAAAAAACTGTCCATTGCAACAATATAGTCGACGCTAAGAAACCCCCGACTGTCGTTCTTTTTATACATCCATCCTCTATCTGTCGACATATTCAACCACTACAACAAAGAAAGAAATAGTTAATCGACATAATCAAGATAGAGGTGGTGTAATAGTTTGACTATTGAAAAGTCACACCGTAGGTTTAGAGGAGCTTTGGATGACTCTAAAACTCTAAGTGTAATGGTTTGACTATTGGAAAGTCAAAACGTAGGTTACAATCAAAGAAAGGTGTTTTGGAAAGTTTAAAAACCCTACGTGTAATGGTTTGACTATTTAAAAGTCAAACCGTAAGTGTCAATGAAGTTAGAAGTCTATTGAACACTACATGTAATGGTTTGCCTTCTTGAAAGTCAAACCATTGGTTTAGAGGAGTTTTGGATGACTCTAAAACTCTAAGTGTAATGGTTTGACCATTGGAAAGTCAAAACGTAGGTTACAATCAAAGAAAGATGTTTTGGAAAGTTTAAAAACCCTACGTGTAATGGTTTGACTATTTAAAAGTCAAACCGTAGGTGTCAATGAAGTTAGAAGTCTATTGAACACTACATGTAATGATTTGCCTTCTTGAAAGTCAAACCATTGGTTTAGAGGAGTTTTGGATGACTCTAAAACTCTAAGTGTAATGGTTTGACTATTGGAAAGTCAAAACGTAGGTTACAATCAAAGAAAGGTGTTTTGGAAAGTTTAAAAAACCTACGTGTAATGGTTTGACTATTTAAAAGTCAAACCGTAGGTGTCAATGAAGTTAGAAGTCTATTGAACACTACATGTATAATGGTTTGCCTTCTTGAAAGTCAAACCATTGGTTTAGAGGAGTTTTGGATGACTCTAAAACTCTAAGTGTAATGGTTTGACTATTGGAAAGTCAAACATATGTTTTTTAAAATTTTGGCAGCATAACGGCTATAAAATGAATATTTCCATCTATCAACCTAATGTTTGCCCAACAATTGGCAACCCAACTAAAATAAATAAAAAAATCAAGTATAATCAAATCCTAAATCATACCAAATGTCTCCATTTATCAACCTAATGTTTGTCCAATAAATGACAACCCAACTAATTAATATCACAAGTTTATCAAACCAAATCATACCAAAACATTTGATATATTCATGCTCATAACAATGGTTTTCATAAGCTAAAAGAACTCATATCAATTTCAATCTACAATATATACCCATATCAATTTCAATCTACAATATACTCATATCAATTTCAATCTACAATAAACTCTCATAATTATAATTATCCATAGTTGTCATATATCCCAAAAACAGACATAACGAGAAACAAACGTAACGAAAAGGTTTGGGTTTACAAGCATAACAAATATCAAATAATTCCATTACTACTATACTCAAATTTTCTTATTAAATGACAACATAAATTAATTAAGGAATAACGTCTAAAATTATTTTGGTACCTTAAATCACGTCAAGAAGACAGGAGTAGATCGTGTGTATGTGTATGTCTCTGAAGCGGCACCAAATTTCACTCAATTTCAATCTACACACACAAAAACACAGATTCATTAACAAAAAACACAACATATTCATTACATACACACACACAGATTCATACATACACACACACATATATAAAGATATGGGTTTAAATAGAAATTGATATATAAGTTGTTGAAACACATATATTCATACACATACAAACACACACACACACAGATTCATACATACACACACACAAATCAAGATATAAAGATATATATGGGTTTAAATAGAAATTGATATATAAGTTGTTGAAACACATATATTCATACACAAACAAACATACACACACAGATTCATACCCAAATCAGGAGGTCGCCGGAGGGGATGGCCGTCGCCGGAGGGGATGGAGGTCGCCGGTGGAGGTGAGGTCGCCGGTGTGGGATCGAGATTGAGAGGGAGACGAGAGTGAGAGTGATCGAGAGTGAGAGGGAGACGAGAGTGAGAGACGAGAGACGAGAGACGAGAGGGAGACAGAGTGAGAGACGAGAGTGAGAGACGAGAGAGGGAAACTGATGAAATTAGGGCTTTCAGCCCGCTATTTTTTTTAAGAATTTTCGGACATTCACCGACGGATTTCCGACGGAATTTCCGTCGGTATTTACCGACGGATATAATCGGTGATTACCGACGGATTTCCGACGGATAATTGTTTTTTATTAAATAAATTATTTTTAAATTAAAATTATATTTAAAACTATAATTATTAAATAAATTATTAATTAATATATTATTTAATATTAAAATTAATAAATAAATTATTAATTAATTAGTTTATCAAATTATATTTAAAATTATTAATTAATTTATCAAATTGTATTTAAATTGACTAAAATACCCCTGAAGTAACTGGGCTTTAAACGAATCCGGTTAGATCAGGGACCAAATGTGATCAGTTAGGTTTTAACGTACCCGGTTGGGCTTTAAACGAATCCGGTTGGGCGTTAATGGATCTGATTGGGATTTAATGGATTTAGTTGGGCTTTAACGTTACCAGTTGGGCTTTAATGGATTCAGTGGGGCTTTAACGTTCCCAGTTGGGCTTTAACGTATCCAATTGGGCTTCAACGTACACAGTTGGGTTTTAATGAATCCATTTGGGCTTTAATATACCAGTTGCTTTTAGTGGACCCAGTTAGGCTTTAACGTACCCAGTTGGGCTTTAAACGAATCCGGTTGGGCTTTAATGGATTTAGTTGGGCTTTAAACGAATCCGGATGATCACATATGTACACACATACATATTACATACATGATCATATACATATTATACATGGTGTACATACATACATGTGTATATACATACATGAACACATATGTACATATACATACATACATGATCACATATGTACTATACATGTACATGATGCATGTACATACATACTATACATGTTGTACATACATTCATGATCACATACATACATTTGTATATACATACATGAACACATATGTACATACATTCATGATCACATACATGCTATACATGATCACATATGTACTTGTATATACATACATGATCACATACGTACTTGTATATACATACATGATCACATACACGTACTATACACGTACATGATGTACATACATACTATACATGGTGTACATATACATTAATTCATGATCACATACGTAAATGTGTATATACATACATGAACACATATGTACATGTACATACATACATATATACATATATATACACACATACATGATCAAAGAAAAAATAAATATTTATTAAATTATTAAATTTACCGACGGATTCCCGACGGACTCTTAACGGCCATCAGTAATCCGTCGGTAATTACCGATGGACGTCAGAAAAAAATAAATATTTATTAAATTATATAAATTACCGACGAATTACCGACGGATTTAAAAATAAAAATAAAATAAAATAAAATTAATTAATATCCGTCGGTAAATTATATAATTTACCGACGGAGTACCGACGGATAGTGTTTCCGTCGCAAAGTTTATATTTCCGTCGGTGATCCGTCGGTAATTACCGACGGTTATTCTCCGTCGGTAATCTTGGTCGGAAATAAGCAATAATCTTGTAGTGTATGTGACATGAAAGCAATGTCGGAAAACTTTTAATAATTGATGACTAACGTAGGTTTTAGTTTAAGAAAGGTGATCTCCAATGGCACCCATAAGAATAATTTTGCGAACAACGATTATGAAACGTTTTCAGATGTACTTGTATGCCAGTCTTTGTGAAGTAGGCCGGACCTATTGAATTCTATGGTTGGAAAGATATTATTGTACTTTTTCATGAAATGCCATTGAACATATGGAAAATGAGAGAGATGAAATTTTATAATCCCAAAAAGTTATCAGGGTTACCAGTAAATCCCAACCATCTAAGAGGTGATGCAATAGGAAAATGCGGAAGGAAGTCTAAATTTATGAAGGATAACAAGTCTACAAGCATAGAACTAGGAAAATAAGATAAAGCTCTTATAAAACTAGGAGATGCAATTGTAAAGAGAAATTTTATTAATCAATGATAAACTAAACTGAAAAGAAAACAATGATCTTATTTAAAAGCTATACTGTCCTATAGATAAATTTGAAAATTAAACCTAAAATAATCCTATACCAACTAGAAAAGGAATAAAATATTAACCATATAAATCCTAAACTTAAGGAATCCTAACTAATAAGGAAAACAAATAAATAATAACTAAAGAAAACAAATAATAGTCTTAAGTTAACTAGGAAACTTAATTAATTAAATAAAGATTAAAGGATAATCAAATAAAGGAAATGATAATTCAGGCTTATTTCGAGCTCTTTTCATTTTCTCCTTTTGATCCATGGTAAGGCTCACATTAACTCTCAGCTATGTGCTGCATCAAGACGTTAAGGGTTTAAACCTTGAGAGGTTGCATGAGTTTATTTATCGTATACATATATTATATACATAATAAGAGTTCTAAAAAATGCGATTGGAATTTCATATAGCAAAAACAGACGAGATACAAAGATGGTTAAATTAGATTATGTGTTCTAGATATACCGACTTTCCCAAAAAAAATTTGTTCGAGTCCACATCCACGACTTCTAGCTAGCCAGGTCATCATTCTCTAGTTCCATCTACCATTCTTACCTTCCATTTACAATCCTAACTAAAATTTTCGTTCGTTATATGCATTCATAGAATATTTAACGATCTGTAATTGCATTCTCTACAATTTTATTCTTTTCCGAACAAGTGTACAACAACACATTCATTTTGGTTCTGTTCTCTATTTAGTTGTGTTTGCACATGTTTTTTATATTCAGTTGTCTTTATTTGCACATGGCCCTTTTTGTTTTCTTTCCCAACATCACATTTTATCAGTAAATCAAATATTTCTTTTACGACATACAATACTGGAATAATCTTTATTTTTCAACAAGAAAAGTTGACGTAGAATTTTGGCCAAATCTAATCTCGGGCTGAAGCCAAATTCAAGTTTACTAATCATACGTTGAAACTTGGATCATTCTTTATTAGATGTTTTTCGGCTTATATATATAGGATTAAGTTCATTTGAGAAATGCTAAAAATATGATAAATAAAGAAATGATTCTAGCCTTTATCTGGTCAACATTTGCGGCTTTGACTGTGAATCACCGGATAATTCCTTGTATGGTCTGTAGAAGATAGAGGGGTAGTTTCATAAAATACGCGGAATGAGTTCATATATGAACTTGTATGGTTCACATATGAATTATATGTTCATATACGAACCAGTGTAATTTACATATGAACTTTTTTTAACTAATTAATTATATGAACCTTTGTGATTCATATATGAACTATACATTTATATATGAATCAGTTAACTAGTTCATATGTGAATCACAAAGGCTCATATATGAATCTGTTAATTAGTTCAACTGATTCACATATGAACCTATAGTTAATTAGTTCATATGTGAATCAGTATATATGAACCAATTAAGAGAGTTTATAATGTGAATTACACTCGTTCACGTATGAACATATAGTTCATATGTGAATCATACAAGTTCATATATGAATTTGTCTTGTGTATTTTTAAAATTACGAAATTGTTCTTCTATTTTTGGAATAGCAGCAACTTTTGACCAGACAAAGCCGTAATTGTTGATCAGTCAAAGACGCAATATTTGACCAGTCAAAGTTGATCTTGACCTAATGAAAGACTAGGATTACTTCTCTATTTTTCATATATTTAGCATTTCTCAAATGAACATCTCCTTATATATATATATATATATATATATATATATATATATATATATATATATATATATATATATATATATAGGGTCAGGTTCACGTGAGACCAAGCTGTTTCCGTGAGACCAAGCTTTAAAACATGAAACTTCACACCGAAACACTGTGAAAGTAAAAAACATCCGAACCTTCATAATGTAATCACACTATGAAGGTAAAAAAACCTAAACCAAGTTAAAAAAAATCAAACCTTCACAGATAAAAGACTGTGAAGGTATATCCGAACCTTCACAGTGAAGACGCTGTGAAGGTAAAAAAAACGAACATTCACAGCGAAAAACACCGTGAACGTAACATTTACAGTGTTTTCCCTATGAAAAGTTCGATTTTTTTTACATTCACAGTTTTTTGGTGTGAAGTTTCATACTTTAAAGCTTGGTCTCACCGGTCTCACGGAAACTGTTTGGTCTCACGCGAACTTAAGTCTATATATATATATATATATAGGGAGATGTTCATTTGAGAAATGTTAAATATATGAAAAATAGAGAAGTAATCCTAACCAATCATTACTTTGCTTATTAATAAGTTTGTGACATTAAAATGATTGAACTAAAAAATAAACATTTTAGTTTATTCAATTATTGTGTTTGGATTTCATGACATTAAAGGTTGGTAGATGTCCCTTGGGTATGGCTTTGTGTCCTCCAATTGTTCCATTGTTTCTTTGAAAACACCCTTTCATCACCAATCATTCTCACTTCATATGTTTCCCCATTTCCATGTTTTGTTCTTTAGTATCAAACTTTTATCAACTAAAGACTTCCCTATAGTTATATATAGGGAGGGTGATTTTATTGGTCTAGTAAGTCTATGATTCACGAGATAGAATCAGTTTAGTTGATATGAACTAACGAATAATCCAGGCATTTTGTTGCAAATTTGTAACACCCACGTTTCGTTAGTAAGTTTATGACTCGTAATAGATATAATTTTATGTGATTTAGATCTCGTTTTCATACAAATTAAATGCTATCAAATTTATATTTTGGATCTTGCGTGCATCGGAGGAAAACGCCCGAAAATCGATCAATTGACACCCCATGCGACAGTGACAGCGACCGTGCCATTTGGGCACTGTCACCCATCATAGTCGCGGGGGAGGGGAAGCCCGCGGTACGTCTCGAGCGATAGTGACAGCGATTGTGCCCTCGGGCACTCTCGTGTGTCACAATCGCCCCACTCGTACCGAGAGTGGGTACGAGGTCGCGACAGTTACCGACGATAGTGCCCTTGGGCATATTCGCCTTGGTGCAGTTTGGGTATAAAAACTCTTTTACGGGATTTGGCTTATTTATGTCAAAACCTACCCGATTTTTGAGCTCGTTCAAGACGATTTTGCACTCCTAAAACCTCCCCCTTCGTTAATGCAAATCTAGGGTTTCATATCAATCATCTTGTGATCATCAAGGGTTTCATTGGAAGCATTTATTGGAGAGTTTCAAGCTAAGATATCCAAGTTTCACCATTCCAAGTATCCACCTTCTACCTTTCTAGGGTTTGGTCAAGTTTCTAAGTTTTCTACAAAAACCTAGATTGTGAGTTTCTAACCTTTACTAAATTAGATACACATCATTACTTGCATTTTATTGGTCATTGCTACTTATTTGTTGGTAATCTCTCTCATTTACTAAAAGTGGTCAATCTTATATACATATGTGAAGAAATTGTGGGTCTTGAGTATGAAGGTTACCTACTTGATAAGTTGAGAGTGTCATGGAAATGGTGGGTGTGATTGGTCACTAAACCCCCCCACCCCCAATTTGGGACTTGACCTAATGTTGTGTTTATTTCTTAATATGCATAATTGTTTATAGATTGGCTAAATGATCATGATATTTTGTGGTTGGGATGTACTCATTTGATAATATGTGATGAATGGACCATTATGAGTGCAATGGAATGATGAATAGGAGTCGTTAACATGCATGTGAGGTTTTGGACTACAAGTACCCGTGATTGGTATAAGTTACCCTACTATTTGAGTTGTTGCACTTTTGGGCAAAGTGGAAATGTTGGACGAACCAAGGCAAGTAGACACTAGGAGGACATAGTATTGGGTGCCACCGTGTGGGTATGCACCTAGACCCCCGTCATTCTGGGCAATGCCTGCGTTGTAACCCCCGGATATGCCAGGCCTTTGGGTGTCGACTATGGTAGGTCGACACTAAGGTATCTCGACTCTTTGGGTGAAACTTGGTTGCTGTTATGGGTCTCCCCCATTGACTCCAAGTATCATTGTACGACTTGATTTAAATAACAATATTATATTATTATTGATCGTGATTAATTGTTCAAGCTCACTAGGCTTTTTGGTCTAACACTTGTGTGGTGTTGATGTGTATCACAGGTTCTAGCGGTGTCGGTCATAAGAAGGTTTAGTCGGGTTTAGAGTGAGCTTGGGGAAAGAGATTTTTGGACACCAATTCATAGAAGACCTTTACTTTTGGAAGTTATTAGGTGATACCCGAATTGTAATCTTGTTTCATGTGAAATTAGATTATTAGGTTGTTAGTTCCAATACTTTGAATTATAACGTGTATTTAACAGGTGATTATTCATTCCCTATTTTTGGGAGGCTTGATGCTTTGGCATATTTTATATATCACTATTTCCTTTTTGGAAAGTTTTTGTTTATCCCAATTTTTGGGATATTGCAGAATTACAGTTTGTATTTTTTTTTCCCTATTAAAACTTGGTTGGAATAAGGTATTTGAGTGTGAACAACAGGTGCATGATGATTTACCCAATTCAGTCGATCCAATCATTGTCTAAAAACAAAAAATAAAAAAACAACAAATGGCTTAATGGCTTAGTGAATAAGTCATTAAACTCATTAAGTTGATTAAGCTTAGAAAACCACCACCAAATCTAGTGTGGGAAAGCAACTCATCAGGCATCCGTATTTATGGTTTGCATGTTGTAATAAAACAAACTGACAATGGTTCACTTGAGAAATTGCTTTCGATCGAGAGGACCACATTTTCTTCGTCTTCATCATTTGTAATGATTATCGTAATTTCATTTTTCATGAGACAATGATAGTATAATTTTTGATAATTTACACTTGTAATACATACATATACATACAAACATATATACACATGTATAAATACATATACATACATATATTCAATACTACTCAAAGCAATGATACGACATTGAGCATAGTTAACGACTTTAGAACAAATTAAACAAACTCATTATATCCATATTTGAAATCATGGTCTTGAAGGGGTGGGTTGAAAGGAACATAAAGCAAATGCAAATTAATAGGATGGCTTTTTCTCATTTTCTTTTTCTTGGGAGAAATAAAGTGACACATAAAGAAAATACGTTCGATAAACGGATCCTTAGTCTAGTTTTGATTGATATACGGACAAATATTGCTATATGTACATTTAGGGCGCGTTTGGTTTGCGGGAATAGATTGGAATGGATGGATTTCATGTAAGGATTTGGATTTGGGGGGATTTGGAATCCCTTCATTTGTTTGGTTTGTAGGATTTAGAATGAAAGTCAATTGAAGTCTGAAGCAAGTTATCAAATCCATCAGGATTTGGATTTGAAATTCTGGCCCATTGCAAAGGAATTCCAAATCCATCATATGATGGATTTTAAAAAAGTCAAATGATTTCAAATCCGGTTAATACATTCTATTCCTACAATATTCCAAATGCATATTCCAAATGCAGGATAGGAATAGATTTGAAATCCAAATCCTTCTAAATCCAATCCATTCCCGCAAATCAAGCGGGACCTTACTTACATTAACATCAGGTCAAATTGTACATTGCTAAAGTGAAAAAAAATATGCTTTTTTTTTATATTAATGTGTATAAGAATGATATTAATAAGTAGTATATATTTAACAAATAATAAACATATATTTTAACAAATAATAGGTGTGTATTTAACCTAACCTTAAACGTAGGAGTGTAAATAATGTAAGTCCGTGAGTCAAGCTAGAGTATTGGTACACTCGACTCGAACTCAAAAGCCATTTTCCAAGCTCAAACTCGACTCGAAAACTCACGAGTAGTTAAAATCCAAACTCGACTCGAATTAAATAACAATTTTCTAAACTCAAGCCGAACTCAAATCGAGCTCAAAACAAGCTTACCCATTGAAATTTATGAAATTTAAGGGTCCACTCTTATAAATTATAAAACTTAAATGGTGTACTCTTCAAATTTATAAAACTCAAGGGGTGTCCGTCAAATTTCATCACCAAGTAGACAAACTTAACATCTTCAATCATCTTCCTCTCTTTTTTATAACACCTTTGTACCCTTCCTTTACTATCTCTCTTCCAACGTGAGACAAATTTATGGACACTTTTATAGTTTTTTGTCTTCTCTTTTAATTATGATTTTAATAAAAAAATTAATTAATTACCATGGTTAAAAAAATACATATTTGTTCAAATATCTAAAATATACGACATTTTTATTTTATTGGTAAGTTTATCACTAATTTTTTACATTATATTTTAGAAATTATATCTTAAAACTAATTATATAAAAAAAATAGAGTATTCAAGTCGAGTATTGAATCATTAGTATACCGAGTCGAGCTCGAGTTTGAGTCGAGCCTACTCGAGTCAAATGTGTTGACCGTGTCAATCTTAAATAACTAACGAGTTGTCTCGTCTCATTTACACCTCTATGTAAACACCATGATTACTACACATGCATGCATATTGAATTGAAAGAAAAGAAAGGACAAGGGGTAGTTCATGCAAGTAATTTAATGAATCTAAAACAGTGATTATCGTCGGTGCATGCAATTTCTCTGTGTTTTTACCTAGTCCAATAGTGTCGGTTGATGCCACCTCACCATGTGTGGCCTATAACCTAACTCACTTCACCACACAACCCTTAAAACCGGAATAAAAAATCTGTTGGCCCCATTTTTTTTTTATCAATTAGGCAAGAGCAGGAAATCGGCAAAAATTACCAAATTACATTAAGGATTGCACCTCCTAGCCAAATCTCTCTGGTTTTTTTAAATTTAGCTATAGGTCTGCAATTGCAGATCTAGGTCCTTAATTGCGAACCTATAGACTTGCATATTGAGACACCATGTATACAATAAATAACAATTAAAAAACATTAAATTTCCTATTTCGGACCTGCCGCATGCATTGCGAACCTAGGTTAGGGGTTGTTAGAATCATGCCACGTGTCGGGTATTGCGGATTGCGGACTTGGGTGACCCGACCCATTGCGGACCTGCAGCAATCTACGAGTTTTTTTTGTCTTTTAGCTGTCGGGTTGCGGACCTGTAGGTCCCCAATTGCGGACCTATGGCTAAATTTACAAAAAACCGGGGAGACTTGGCTAGGAGGTGCAATCATTAATGTAATTTGGCCATTTGTGCCAATTTCCCAATAAAAAAATATTAAATAAAATAATGATGTATTGTCGACTAATTGATGAGACAGAGAATTTAAGGACAACATAATTTTTATTCTATTAAGACGACCTCTAACATCCATTCCTTCATCACATATTATAGATCTTGGATACTTGGTTTTTTTCACTTTTAACAAAAAGGGTATTTTAGACTTTTTCATTTATAATAGAATTAGAACGTTTTTGTATGACGTTAAAGTTTTGTGACGTTATACTGGATATGTTTAAACATGTATAAACAAAGTCGAGGGATGATAACATTGTGATGACAGGGTCTTGTACGTTTAGATTAATTATAAAGTCTTGCCTGTATTTATATTAAAATCAATTGGTAATGACAGATATAACTAGAGGTGTAAATTTTGTACAAAATCAACCAACATGTGTATTAGCTGTAAGATATTGGAAAAACTAAATGTTTGGAGGGAGAATGAAAAAAATTGGATTAAGACTTTTTCGTAAGCAGAAAATCTTCAAGAAAAATAGTTTATTCATCTCTTTGAGTGGATAAAAAGTTAACATACATCATACTCTTGATCATATGTTTGGATGAGATATAGTGGATATGTTTAAATGTACATAAACAAAGTCCACACTGTGATTAGGAGCGGATGCAACTTTAAAATGGTGGGGGTGGGCCCCCACTAAAACAAAAAAAAACATGTTTTTCCTAGGTTAAAATCATTTTTTTAAACATTCTATCATGGTTTCCCCGGTGTTTTTCTGACTGTGCCCCCACCAACCAAAAATATGAAAAAAGTACCTCAAAATCAACCACAAACCCAAAAAAGTCTCTTGAAATCAACCAAAAAAATCAAAAAAGTCCATCGAATATCGACAAAAAGAAACTTAAAAATCCCTCGAAAACAACAACAAAAAACTTCAAAAATCTCTCGAAACTATAGAATTAGGCTAAAAAACACAATGAACGAATTTGCGGACCTTTAACCTACCTTAAAGTGCTCCCACTATGCAAAAATCCTGGATCCCACACTGTTTTGATAAAAGGGTCTTATGCGTTTAGATTAATTAACAAGTCTTGTATGTCTTTTTATATTAAAACTAGGCATATACCCGTGCGATGCAGTGGAATGTAAGTAAAGAACGAACCATTAATGTTACTTCCTTATAGACATGTGATAACCCTCATTTTTTTAGTGTTATTTGTTACTCTTTTCCTTCATTTTATTCACCTTTCTAGCCACTTTTGCTTCCATCTCTTTCCTATGATCTTTAAAGTTTGCAAATATGATGAAAACACCAAATGATGCAGTTTTGTCAAGAAAATCCAGTTTTTTTTGGACTGTGGGCACTGTTTGCCCACCGAGGGCACCCGAGGATAAATACGGTATTAGCTACGTATTCGTATGTTGGGGGTATTGCAGTATTGAAGGATGGAAATTATCTGGAAATAAGAAGGTGGATGCTAGCTGGAGGAATCTTCATAATCATTGTACTCTTTTACCCAATGGTTGTTAACCTTTAAATTTTGGGTATTACCCATTGGGTAACAACTTAGTTTTTCTTATAAATAGGTAGTTAGCTTAGCATTAAATAACACCTCGACATTCTCCAGTTCTATTAACTCTCTCCTTGGAAGAGTTTTAGAGTTGAGAAGGTTGCCTTTAATTTTAAGCATTTAAATTCTTGTATTTTCGTTTCTGTCCACGGTTTCCCACTGTGGGCACATCTGTAGCTTAACTTTAATTTTATGCAAGTAGTATAACAAGTATTTTCTTTCTTACTTTACGTCTTTTATTATTTATATGCCCTTTACTATTATGTCTTTTATTATTATATCTTTTATTATTATGCTTTTTATTATTATGAACTAACCATCTTTTGGGTAAGGGTATGAGCCAACTTGAGACTAGTAGGCAACACTTGGGTGTGACCATCGTTACTAGCTCTTAAGCTTGGTCACTTAAGTCGAGACTTAAACTCAACGCTGATAAGCCGATCACTTTGAAGTGTTAATATTAAATCTAGACCTCGAGAGGGGCGGATTCGAAATATAGCTTAAAGGATGCACAAAGATTTGAGAGAGTCTTTGATAATCACGTAGAGATACGGGTTTTGCATGATTTATTACGGTTCAAACGTCGGAGGAGATTATATCACAAAGAGATTTGGGTGTAAATCTCCACGCCGGTAGAACTTGATTTATTTCAACGTAATTAAATCGGCAAGATTAAGAGTTGGTAACGATGGATACTTTATGGGCATTTTGTAGGACCGGTCTTTAAAAATTCATTTTCGAGAGATCGGGATTTTTATAGATTTTCCGTACTACAAAAGGCCTAACCATTTGTTACTACACCCATCTCAAGAAAAGCTTACACCCATACCCATTCATTAATTATAAGGTTTATTCCCTACTCTTAGCATTAATCAACCACCAGCAAATATTTTTCTCACAACTCGAAACTTGTGCAAGAAGTTCATGAAAATCTATGTTTCTCAGTAAGTCAGTCCCTGTGGATACGATACTCGGTACTTGTACCATTATATTATTTGTAGCGATTTCAGTGAAGGTATATACCTGTGCTCTCACTGGGTAGTACTGTGCCCCCGCTGTGCAGTACACGATAATTAGCTACCAAGTTTTTGGCGCCGTTGCCGGGGACTAGCACGATTTTTATCCTAAGATCTTGATTTTCATTTGAGCCTGTGTCGTTTGTTTCATTTTTAAAACAGTTTTTCATGTTGTATGCCACAGTTGCAACACGGAGAACTCGTACCTCTTGATCTTGAAATCGAAAAGACTTTTAAAAGAAGAAGAAGAGGTAGAGGAAATCGGCAAAATCCAGTTTTAAATCAAACCATGGCGGAAGAGGCGGCAAACCTGTTAGTGAATGCCCAAAAGCTAATCATACGATGATTGTAATTTTGAGTTTTGTTTCATGAAATTAATAAATAAATAAAAGGCATTGTCTAATTTATTATGTATATGTTATATTCTGTGTTTTAATTATTCATAATAAATAACCTTAGAATAATGTATTCTAAATGTCCCTAGTTAAATATTATTTTGGGGTTTAAGGTTGAAGTAATATGATAATGACTAGCATATGTAGGGATTCATATAGAGATATTGAATCTGCATATGGGTACAAAATAAAGATTTTGTGTATCGGACGTGACTCGTTATGAGAACACTTCATTGGATGTCATGTGAGTGTCATAAGTGTTTCTCATGTGGTCAATGTACATGTAATTCTTTGACTTGAGAAATATGGAGTTTGCTATGTGTGAGTAATATATTTTGACATTTGTTCTAATCATTCCGTAACTGGGTGACATAATTATTGTTGGGTATGTTATAAATCACATGGTAGAACTAGCATATATCGAGATAGGATTTGTCCCTCCTTTATGACGGGAGTGATGTCTCTGGGCCCCTTGATAAATATATATACTAAGGAAATGCATGCATGCTCGGATAATTGATATGAGATATCATGATCTGTTTTTTTACTATATTAGGGAATCAAGAAACTAGAGATTGAACATAACGAGAATGACACATTTAATGTCTCGTGTTCAATCTAGACATCAAGGACAAAGGAATTAAATGTGTAAACTAAAATTGACTACAAAACGATAATTTGTTGTATCACCAATTCTCGTCATTTGGGTGACGATGATGTATTGCTAGATACCGCTCATCGTTTATAAATATAAGTATGAGATTTATAATTATTACCAACATGTTGAGAACCCATTGAGTCACACGCTTTGAACATATTCGAATAAGGAGTTTTAATAGTTAAAATGTTTAGTTATTATATCTGATTTGTATTGATTTAATCTGATTAAATAAAACCAGATATTATTTATGTTGGACATAAATAAAGTTGACTAGGTATGGTTATGTAAGAAAGTGATGGTGCATGGCCACTCTTACACTCAAGTAAAGTGTGGAGATGATGGTGATTTCTTTAGGCCATACTTCTATCACCATATATAATGTATGACATTGTATGCAATTGTTGTTCTTAAAAATCTCTCTAAAAATCACCTACAACTATATGATCCCTTTCCTTTCTAAGTTTTGAAACCGTGACTAGCATCACGAGAAGGCAAAGGATTCGGATTGTTCGCGTGGATATCGTGGAGGCATCAAGCTTGCTTTGTTGCTGTGATTCAAAGTCTCGTTAACTGTGAGGTATAATTTCAAAACACCCGATTTATTCCGGTTCGTATGGGTCCTTGAAGGGTTACGGTTTTATTTTTCGCTGGGCTTGAGATCCCGTAACCCTACAGTGGTATCAGAGCTACTTACGAACCTCTAGATCGGTTTTTGGTGACATGCATGCATTTTTAAAAACTGTTTTGCTGCTGTATGTTTTTGTTTCGTAAATGTTTTGGTTTTTTCGTCCCAGAAATATTCTGAATCTGAGAAAACTTAAACAATGAAAAACGTGTAGCTTTCTGTTAGGGTTCAACAGGCTTTTGAACCGCATCATTTCGACTTCGTATGAATTTTTTATGAATTGTTTACGACAGTGTCGCAATGCTGTCCGAAAATCGAACCCACTTCGGGTTTGACTTGATTTTCGACCCATAAGGGTTCTAGATCTTTGAAATCCTAAAACATAAAAGATGTGTATATTTTTGTTAGTTTTCCAAAGAATTTTGAATCACCCTTTTTCGATATCGTATGAATTTTGTATTAATTTTATACGGTGGTGTTGTAAATCGGCTTTATGTTTCAATGTGATTGAATATGTATAATGTGATTTGCTTGGTGAATGGTTATAGCCCTTAGTCATTGATGTATTATATTTGGTAAATACGACTTGCATGTCATGCCTTTCTCTATATACTCTCTTTGTACATTCTCCTCTCATCCAATCCCCTCGAATGTAACTCGAGGTTTCTTTGTTTGAAATGTAAAATATTTTGTATAAAAGAAAGCAAGAGATGGAGGCGTTATGAAGTGATGAAGATGAGAAGACTTAGAACCATAAGAATTTATTTTATGTAATGATATTCATACTTGGCTCTATGAATATCGCATAGGGGGGCTATAACCATCTCACATTTATTTTTATGCTTTATTTTACGCTTTATATATTATGATATATATTATGCGTGGTTGTATGTATGTGATATTTGTTACAACATTTTAAAACAAATATGATTTTAAAATATATACGTAAAAGGAGTTTTACAAATCAAAATGAGTTTTGATAAAATAAAAATTGATATTTACATAAGATATAAAGTGGATCGTCGATCTTGAGTGATAAGGTCTTAGTACATCATAGTAAGATTTCAACCGATTTTGTCACAAAGGCCTAAACCGCCAAAGAAAGGAAGGTATTTAAGTGATCCTCGTGATCCTCCTCCAATCTGGATTCCGGTTAAATCAAACTATGAGGAAACGATCTATTACAAAAGAAAGAATGGTAAGATCAAACTAACTAAAATCCCTCACCAAAATATTAAGTTTAAGATGCCTTCCAAACATGGCACTTGTCAAGACTTTGATCATTGAGGGTGGGTCATGCTAAAGTTGGGTACTCTCTTTAATCTTAGTAAGATAAGGTAAGCATAGGATTCCTACAAGCCATTTTGGGTCGGACTTAACCAAATTAAGCCTAATAGGATTGGGGATTTGGAGGCATGTGCTGGGAACATTCATATGATGAATTTAAATAAAAGTTATTCACCTAACTATCCAAGAGTTACATAGAGATATAATTAGCAATATTGTTGCTTACCTAAAACATTATTGGTTGATCAGTTAGCTAAAGTTAAATTGATCGATAATGAGAATATGGATCTTGGCCCGCTAGAAAGCTTATGACGTTTTCCGAAACAATAAAAGAGGGTTGTTGTTTTGATTAAAATAGTGGGAGCTTGTTTGATGAAAGTCCTTATTAAATAATAAAATTTCATGACACTAAGAACTCTGCTTTTCTATTGTAGATTACCAATGGCACAAACCAACAATGGAAACAAAAACACTTTGCGATCGATTCTTGAGAAAGAAAAACTAAATGGAACAAATTTCATCAACTGGTATCGTAATTTGAGAATTGTCCTCAAAGCTGAAAAGAAACTGTATGTCTTGGAGCAACAAATCCCTGAAGAACCTAATTCTAGTGCTCCTAGAACTGAAAGGGACGCTTTTAAAAAACATGATGAAGATGCTTTGGACGTCTCATGTCTAATGCTAATAACCATGGAACCTGAGCTTCAGAAGCAACATGAAAACATGGGGGCGTTCGATATGATCGAACACCTAAAATTGCTATTCCAAGAGCAAGCTAGACATGAGAGGTACGAAACATCCAAGGAACTGTTCTGTTGTAGAATGTCTGAAGATAGTCCTGTTGGCACTCATATGCTTAAATTGATTGGGCATATTGAGCGTCTTGAAGGACTAGGTTTTTCTTTATGAAAGGAGTTGGCCATTGATGTAGTTTTGCAATCGTTGCCAAATAGCTACAGTCAATTCGTGATGAACTACAACATGCATGACTTTGACAAATCCCTTCCAGAATTGCTCAATATATTAAGAACAGCCGAGCAAGAGCTTGCAAAGAACAAGTCCACCATTTTGATGGTCCGTAAAGACAAGAAAGGGAAAGGCAAAGGAAAGTCCATTGCCAAACCCACTTCTAAATCTTTGAAGCCAAAAGGAGGCATTAAGAAACCTAAGGTAATTGTACCTAAGGAGGGTGAGTTCTTTCATTGCAACAAACCCGGGCATTGGAAGAGGAACTGTCCTCTCTACCTTCAGGAAAAGAAGAAAGGAAGTGTAACTTCCACTTCAGGTATCTATGTGATAGAAGCTAATCTTTCTACTTCTTATACATCATGGGTATTAAATACTGGATGTGGTTCTCATATTTGTAGAAATGTGCAGGAACTCAAAAGGACTAGAAGGTTGAGTAAAGGTGAAGTTGATCTACGTGTTGGAAATGGGGCAAAGGTTGTTGCTATAGCCGTAGGATCTATTTTGTTAACTTTACCGACCGGATTATTATTAGAACTTAATGACTGTTATTGTGTACCATCTATTTCTAGAAATTTGATTTCTGTATCTTGTTTGGACAAGAAAGGTTTTACCTTCAGTATTGGAAACAAATGTTGTTCATTCTATTTTGGTAATATATATTATGGTGACGCAAGTTTGATTAATGGTCTTTATGTTCTTAATATGGATAATCCGATTTATAACATAGATGAAAGAGATGTCAAATCGAATAGTTCAAATTTAACCTATCTCTGGCATTGTCGTCTTGGTCATATAAACGAAACTCGCATTTCCAAACTCCATAAAGATGGATTATTGAACAAATTAGATTTTGAATCATATGGGACGTGTGAAGCTTGTTTAATTGGAAAGATGACAAAGGCTCATTTTGTTGGACAAAGTGAGAGAGCAAGTGATGTATTGGGAATCATACACAGTGATGTATGTGGTCCGATGAACATACATGCTAGAGGTGGTTATAGATACTTCATTACATTTACTGATGATCTCAGTAGGTTCGGTTATGTATATTTAATGCGACATAAGTCCGAGTCCTTTGACATGTTCAAAGAATTTCAAAATGAAGTACAAAACCAACTTGGAAAGAGTATTAAGATTCTTCAATCTGATCGAGGTGGTGAATACTTAGACCAGGCTTTTCTTGATCATCTTAGAAATTGTGGTATTGTATCACAACTCACTCCATCTGGAACACCACAATGGAATGGTGTCTCCGAAAGGAGGAATCGTACACTGTTGGACATGGTAGGATCTATGATGAGTCAATCTAACCTTCCGACATCCTTTTGGGGATATGCTCTAGAGACAGCGGCTTTCACACTAAACCGAGTTCCATCAAAATCTGTTGAAAAGACACCATATGAGATATGGACTGGGAAGAGTCCTAAATTATCTTCTATGAAAATTTGGGGTTGTGAGGTTTACGTACGACGTCTATTCACAACTAAATTAGAACCAAAATCTGATAAATGCATATTTGTAGGATATCCCAAAGAAACAATGGGATACTACTTCTATCATCCTCACGACAATAAAGTGTTTGTTGGGCGTACTGGTGTCTTCATGGAAAAGGAATTTATTTTCAAAGGTATTAGTGGGAGGAATGTAGAACTTGAAGTTGTTCAAGATCAAAATATTTCAACATAGATGGAATTAACACAGACACCACAAGTAATTGTGGATCCACAAAGCGATATGGAAAGGCAGTCTGATGTCGTAACACAAAGTGCTCGTAGATCTAGTAGAAAACGGAATGAGCCTGAGAGATATGGATTTCTTATCACTCATACCGGGGATGTGATACTCATGGATGATGAGCCCACTAGTTACCAAGATGCTATGGCAAGCACTGACTCCAAGAAATGGCTAGAAGCTATGAGAATAGAAATGAAATCCATGTATGAAAACCAAGTTTGGAACTTAATTGACCCACCCAACGAGGTACGACCTATAGGGTGCAAATGGGTTTTTAAGAAAAAGACCGACATGGATGGTAATGTGATTACCTATAAAGCACGATTGGTTGCAAAAGGTTTCAAACAAATTCAAGGTGTTGATTATGATGAAACTTTCTCTCCAGTCGCAATGATTAAGTATTACACCCTAAAATTCAGAGTAAAATAAAACCTGGAAACCAGGCAACATGACATTCGTATTGATATAAACCTCCCATAAAGGGGATCAGTCCTTAAGACTTTACAAAACCTGCACAAATATAGGATTCATCAACAAACTAATCTAGGCACCTCAATCCAGATTACATCAGTTGACAAACCATAATTCATCAAAAGAATGGGACTTAACAATGCCCAACTAACAAAACCTTAGTCATCTCAAAATGCCTCGAGACCCAACTCGTCTCTCAACACCCAGTGCATCTCACCGCTAAGGGAAACCTGTTATACATATCATTTGAGAAAAGTGTCGGGCTTAAAGCCTGGTGAGAACATAAAATTTATAAATTTCAAGAGATATACATTTTTTATCAAAGGGAATCTTTTCAAATAAGCATTTCCAAGTTAACTGTTGATAAGAATGAAATCCAATAAAATGAGACCATAAACCTTCTTTCCAGAACCTCACAATTTAATGCACAAGTAGTTCTTTTATAAACTTCCCGAAATATAAACATCAGTATCATAAGGAAATTTTTTCATAAAGGTTTAATTTATAAAAGATAACATTTCGCCACAACCGGGCCTTTTCGGTCCAAAACTCATCATACGATGACAAAAGAACCATTTTACCAAGGATTGTGGTGTAACACAAAATAGACCACAAATCCGAGTTATGAGCTAAACACTTGGAATCCAAGGATACGAACACATAGGTTCGTGCTACGATGTGAGATCGCGCCCCCAAGCAAAACCAATGTATACTTCTTCGCTAGGATCACTATGAACCATGGCTAGTATCCGACCTCACATAACCGTACCAAGTTGCCCTCGAGGATCATATGCATCCATAGCTACAAAATGGGGAATATGACATCCCAATAATACAGTCGACTCAAAACCTAGGGATCCACTAGTAATGGTACAGACTCGTCACAACAACATATGTGACCAACCATAAATAATCATATGGTATAAAAACATTTTCGTAAACAAAATGTTATATCCAGTTCAACTTCTGGTACGAATGAAAATCATTAAAATGAGTTCATAAACTTTCTTTCACATATCCAACATAATGTGCAAGTAAAACATATTTTTACTTCAAATAAGATAGAATCCATCATAAAATGATCGGAACCCTAAAATCTCCCAAAACTCAACTTATATCAAATATGTATAAATCTTAAATCTGAAATCATGGAGATACATAGGAGTTCAAAATGTAACCATTTTGACATATATAAAGTTTTGGAAAGGTAGTAGGAACTCACCCAATAGGTTTATACGAAAACCCGAAGAACCAGATATCGACCCTCTTGATAAGACGAAGCTTTCTACACTGAAACCTCGGATCGAACACCAAATAACTACCAAACTTAGAGAGGGAGAGAATCGATTTTAGAGAGAGAGAAGAGAGAGAAGAAACTTGTAAGGAAAGAAAGAAAAGAGAAAAAGAGAAAGATATTTAGGCTGAAAAGGGTATAAGTCGGCCAGGCCAACTCGCAGGTTATGCCGCGACCTCAACCCGCGGCATAACTCGCCCGCTTACACAAAACCAAACCCATCCAGAGGGTTTTGCGGGTTGTGCCGCGACCTCAAGTCGCGGTGCAACTCGCGTAGTTCACTGTGGTTTGTCCAAAACCACCAAAAGCCAAACTCAAACTTGGAACCAAACGCGGTGCTAACGACAAAAGCTTAACACTAGAATACCAAGGTTACATAACAAAATTCGGGGTGTTACATTAAGTCTATTAGAATTTTACTAGCCATTGCAGCATATCACGATTATGAGATTTGGCAAATGGATGTCAAAACAGCTTTCCTTAACTAAAAGCTACTTGAGGATGTATATATGATACAACCTGAAGGTTTTGTCACTCCTGAAAAATCTCATATGGTATGCAAGTTGCAACGATCTATTTATGGATTGAAGCAAGCTTCAAGGAGTTGGAATCATCGTTTTGATGAAGCGATCAAAGAGTTTGGCTTCTTAAAAAATGAGGATGAACCTTGTGTCTACAAAAGGGTTAGTGGGAGCACTGTATCATTTCTTTTATTGTATGTAGATGACATACTACTCATTGGAAATGATATTCCGACGCTTAAGTCTGTAAAGGCTTGGTTAGGAAAATGTTTTTCAATGAAAGACTTAGGTGAAGCTGCCTATGTATTAGGCGTTCGGATCTATAGAGATAGATCGCAAAAATTACTTGGCTTAAGTCAGAGTACATATATAGACAAAGTGTTGAATGCGGTTCAACATGTATGATAGCAAGAAAGGGTTCTTACCAATGTCTCATGGCATATCACTTTCTAAGACGCAGTGCCCTACTACATATCAAGAGAGTGAACGAATGAGTAAGATTCCATATGCTTCGGCAATTGGATCTATCATGTATGTTATGATATGTACTCGACCTGATGTATCGTATGCTTTAAGCATGACGAGTAGATACCAATCCAATCCAGGTGATGGTCATTGGATTGCCGTCAAGAATATCCTAAAATACTTAAGAAGAACAAAGGATTCATTCTTGGTATATGGCGGTGAAGAAGAGTTAAGTGTAAAGGGTTACACTGATGCAAGTTTCCAAACGGATAAAGATGATTTTCGATCGCAGTCGGGTTTTGTGTTTTGTCTTAATGGTGGTGTTGTGAGCTAGAAGAGTTCCAAGCAAGCAACAGTAGCTGATTCTACAACGGAAGCTGAGTACATCGCAGCATCAGATGCAGCCAAGGAAGCCGTTTGGATCAAGAAATTTATTTCTCAACTTGGAGTTGTTCCTAGCATTGATTGTCCTATAGAGTTGTTATGCGACAACAATGGAGCTATAGCATAAGCCAAGGAACCTAGATCTCACCAAAGATCCAAACATATTCATAGAAGATATCATCTCATTAGAGAGATTATTGAAAGAGGCGATGTTAGTATAAGCAGAGTGTCAACTGACAGCAATGTTGCTGATCCACTAACAAAGCCGTTAACACAGCGGAAGCATGATGGCCACTGTAGATCCATTGGTATACGATGCATGGATGATTGGCTTTAATGCAAGTGGGAGATTGTTAGTGAATGCCCAAAAGCTAATTATACGATGATTGTAATTTTGAGTTTTGTTTCATGAAATTAATAAATAAATAAAAGGCATTGCCCAATTTATTATGTATATGTTATATTCTGTGTTTTAATTATTCATAATAAATAACCTTAGAATAATGTATTCTAAATGTCCCTAGTTAAATATTATTTTGGGTTTTAAGGTTGAAGTAATATGATAATGACTAGCATATGTAGGGATTCATATAGAGATATTGAATCTGCATATGGGTACAAAATGGAGATTTTGTGTATCGGACGTGACTCGTTATGAGAACACTTCATTGGATGTCATGTGAGTGTCATAAGTGTTTCTCATGTGGTCAATGTACATGTAATTCTTTGACTTGAGAAATATGGAGTTTGCTATGTGTGAGTAATATATTTTGACATTTGTTCTAATCATTCCGTAACTGGGTGACATAATTATTGTTGGGTATGTTATAAATCACATGGTAGAACTATCATATATCGAGATAGGATTTGTCCCTCCTTTATGACGGGAGTGATGTCTCTAGGCCCCTTGATAAATATATATACTAAGGAAATGCATGCATGCTCGGATAATTGATATGAGATATCATGATCTGTTTTTTTACTATATTAGGGAATCAAGAAACTAGAGATTGAACATAACGAGAATGACACATTTAATGTCTCGTGTTCAATCTAGACATCAAGGACAAAGGAATTAAATGTGTAAACTAAAATTGACTACAAAACGATAATTTGTTGTATCACCAATTCTCGTCATTTGGGTGACGATGATGTATTGCTAGATACCGCTCATCGTTTATAAATATAAGTATGAGATTTATAATTATTACCAACATGTTGAGAACCCATTGAGTCACACGCTTTGAACATATTCGAATAAGGAGTTTTAATAGTTAAAATGTTTAGTTATTATATCTGATTTGTATTGATTTAATCTGATTAAATAAAACCAGATATTATTATGTTGGACATAAATAAAGTTGACTAGGTATGGTTATGTAAGAAAGTGATGGTGCATGGCCACTCTTACACTCAAGTAAAGTGTGGAGATGATGGTGATTTCTTTAGGCCATACTTCCATCACCATATATAATGTATGACATTGTATGCAATTGTTGTTCTTAAAAATCTCTCTAAAAATCACCTACAACTATATGCTCCCTTTCCTTTTTAAGTTTTGAAACCGTGACTAGCATCATGAGAAGGCAAAGGATTCAGATTGTTCGCATGGATATCGTGGAGGCATCAAGCTTGCTTTGTTGCTGTGATTCAAAGTCTCGTTAACTGTGAGGTATAATTTCAAAACACCCGATTTATTCCGGTTCGTATGGGTCCTTGAAGGGTTACGGTTTTATTTTCCGCTGTGCTTGAGATCCCGTAACCCTACAAAACCCTCCACCTCTGCTTGTGAAACAACGATTAAAATTGCCGATGACAAAGAAAGGGGAATACGGGACTATGCAACACCCGAATTTGATCAACTCAAGTCGGGTATTCTTAGGCCCAATATTGTTGTGCAAAGTTTTGAACCAAAACCGCTAATGTTTCAAATGATCCAAGCAATGGGTCAATTTGGAGGATTACCTTCGGAAGATCCGCACTCTCATTTAAAATCATTTTTAGAAATGACGGATCATTTTCTCATTATTTGTTGGAGTTTCCGCAGAAGCCTTACGGTTGACACTCTTCTCTTACACATTAAGAGATAGAGCCAAAGTCTGGCTAATTTCTCAGCCACCTCATTCAATTGACAGTTGGACGATTTTAGCTGAAAAGTTCTTGAAAAAATACTTTCCTCCCACCAGAAACGTGAAATTCAGAAATGAAATTTTAATGTTTAGACAAGAGGAAGATGAAGCAGTATCAGATGCATGGGAGAGATTCAAAGATTTAATTCGAAAATGTCCTCATCTCATAATCCCTCACTGCATCAAATTAGAAACATTTTATAATGGTCTTTCTAATGCTGCTAAAATCATTCTCGATGCCACGGCTGGTGGAGCTTTTACTGCAAAAACATATAATGAGGGGTATGATATTTTGGAAAAAGTTGCCAATAATAACACTGATTGGTCGAACCCTCATGCTATAATTCCTAAAACTGCATCAGGAGTTCGTGAGGTTGATGTCATCACCGCTTTAAATGCACAAATTGTAGCTTTGACTAATTTGATTAAAAACAATTTGAACATTAATGGAGAAAAAAGTCATGTGCAGACAATAAATCAAGCTTTAATTGAAACGTGCACTTTTTGCGGTAAAAATCATCCTTTCGAGTGTTGTCCCGGTAACCCTGTTTTGGTAAACTATGTCGGAAATCAGTCTAGGAATAGTCCGTTTTCCCAAACATACAACCCGAATTGGAGAAACCATCCGAACTTTTCTTGGACTGGAAATCAAGGACTTCAACCCCCCCCCCCGGGGCGAGTCAAGTCCAAAACCGACCACTAAATCCCCGGGGATTTCATCAAGGCCCACCTCAGAATTATCAACATGGACAGTCTTCACAATCTTAGAATTACTAACATAGTCAGTATTCACAATCGCATGCACCTAAACAACAAAATGCATCGGACGGTAATGGTTCAATTGAATCATTACTTAAAGGTTTTATAAACCAAACCAATGCAACTTTGAGGGGTTTTGAAACCCAACTTGGACAGTTTGCTGTCGAGCTCAAAAATAGACCACAAGGGACTTTTCCTAGTGACACGGAAAATCCCAAAGACATTCACAAGGAACACGTCAAGGCCATAAGTATTAGAGAGATTGAAAACATAAGTGAGTCTAGAAAAGTCGAGAAAACCTCTCCCGTACCAGTAGTGCAAAAGAACTCACATTTTTTTGATGCCTCGAACTTTCCAGACCTGTTCCCATCCTCTAGTGAAGCACCAGAAACAGAATCTGTGGCCCAGACAGCAGGTCCAATTGTCCCAAGTTGTCCAGCACAGACTGTACCCACTCCAGAACCGCTCATCTCATGCACTCCCGACAATAGCAAATCTGTCCCAGATTTGAGAGACTTACCTTTCCATGAGAGATTAAAAACTAAAAATGTTGATGAACAATTCAAAAAGTTTTTGGACATTTTCAAACAACTCCACATTAACATTCCTTTGGTAGAAGCTCTTGAGCAAATGTCAAGTTATGTTAAAATTTTGAAAGATATTCTCAACAAAAACGAAGGTTGGGAGAATTTGAAACTGTTGCTTTAACCAAAGAATGTAGTGCACTTCTTACTTGCAAAATCCCTCCGAAATTAAAGGACCCGGGGAGTTTTACCATCCCGTGTTCTATTGGGGGACAAGAAGTACGACATGCTCTATGTGATTTGGTGGCAAGCATAAACCTCATGCCTTTGTCGGTTTTCAAAAAGTTGGGAATTGGTGAAGCTCGTCCCACCACAGTCACTCTGCAGCTGCCAGACAGGTCTCTAGCCTATCCAAAAGGAAAAATTGAGGACATTTTGGTCAAGGTCGATAAATTTATCTTTTCGGCCGATTTTCTAGTTTTGGACTATGAAGCAGATCAGGATGTCCCCATCATCTTAGGAAGACCTTTCCTTGCGACTGGTCGAACGTTGATTGACGTCCAAAAGGGTGAACTTACCATGAGGGTAAATGACCAAAAAGTGACCTTTAATGTTTTTAAGTCCCTTAAGTTATATGGTGATTTGGGAGATTGTTCAGCCATTAATCTACTAAGTGAAGACCTTGGTCTAGATATTGAAGAGTGTCTTGAGCATTTTGAAGAAGGAAGTGAGGATGAGAGAAAATTGGAGAGTCCAGTTAAAGTACAACCACCAATGAAAGTGAATCAAGGTATGAAAGAAGTGAGGTTGAGCCATCATAAACACAAAAAAAAACGGTTTTTGTCGAAGGATGTGCCCTCACCTCCCGTCTTGTCATCCTAAAAGTTCGAGTGTTGGGTTGGAAACAACTTTGTAAATAGTCTTATATAATTTTAGTAGTTTTGTGTTTTTGTTGTTGTGTATTTGCAAAAATGCGCCCACGAAGAATTTAGGCGGGATTTTAAACAAGAGGAGGGTGATTTATCACTTTAAAATGAACCCTCTCATTTTCTCCATGGCACGCTCCAAGAAGTTGGTTCCCAACCCTCACCCAACTCCTTCTCACCGATCACGTCGCCTTCTGTCGGCCACCACCATACCATCCACCATCGTCAACGCTAGCTCCACCATGCCACCACAGACGCAACCGTCCACCTCCTTGAGTACCGGATCATCAACTCTCGTCGTGCAAATCACCGTCGGTTCATCAATAACCAGCGCTGACGACGACCAAACGTACTTCTCCTCACCGGCAGCATTCATCCATAGTTTTGACGAGTGTCACGACATTTCCCATAAGTTCACCATGCAGCTCCACGCCCTACTTCTCATGTTCCAGCCTCCGTTGACCGAATGATCTTTTGGTGTGGGATTTATCTTTTGCGAACTTTAACTTATTTTGGTGTTTCTTTTGACCATAGGTATTGTGTTGAAAATCCGGATCTCGAGCTAACCTTTCCTTTTGTACTTACCCATTGATGGATTTTCAATATAGTTCTTCATATTTTCTGTCACATTTTATATTATGCATCTTACTTTTCAGGTACAACTTTCATTGGAAATCATTGGGTTTGAAAATTAAAAGGACGTAGGCCATTATTGAATTTTGGCCGAAACACTTCCCCTCGTAACCAAACCTTTTGCCAATAAATTCCTTTTTTTACCTTCACCAATGAGAACATTGATGTGTTCTAAGTTTTGGGGGGTGAACATTAGGAGATTTTATGAGTATTATGATCATTTGCAAAATTTTGATCATAGAAAAAAAGAATGAAAAAAAATACATACATATATATAATAAGTCTTCAAGTTGAGAAGATATGTGGAGCCCAATAAATAGATATTTACATTTCGGGATTCATGGCCCAAGTCACTAAAGGGGGGCCCAAAAAAAATAAAAAACCCAAAACCCGTTTTTAGTAGTTTACCACAAGTTTGGGGGGAAGAGAAAAATGAGAGATAAATCATAGCCATATACACAAACCCAACTCAAGCCCTACCGATTAACTACAAATGCGGTGATTTCCAAAATGAAGGTTAGTGTCTCTTCAATATCATGACGGATGCATCAATACCTTTGTAAGTTTCTTCGTCTCTTCGTAACATTCTTTGTGATTCTTTTCCTTCCGTCACTTGAGTTGAGGACAAGTGACATCTCAAGTTTGGGGGTGTGATAACCCTCATTTTTTAGTGTTATTTGTTATTCTTTTCCTTCATTTTATTCACCTTTCTAGCCACTTTTGCTTCCATCTCTTTTCTTTGGTTTTTAAAGTTTGCAAATATGATGAAAACACCAAATGATGCAGTTTTGTCAAGAAAATCCAGTTTTTTTGGGACTGTGGGCACTGTCTGCCCACCGAGGGCACCCGAGGATAAATACGGTATTAGCTACGTATTCGTATGTTAGGGGTATTGCAGTATTGAAGGATGGAAATTATCTGGAAATAAGAAGGTGGATGCTAGCTGGAGGAATCTTCATAATCATTGTACTCTTTTACCCAATGGTTATTAACCTTTAAATTTTGGGTATTACCCATTGGGTAAAAGCTTAGTTTTTCTTATAAATAGGTAGTTAGCTTAGCATTAAATAACACCTCAACATTCTCCAGTTCTATTAACTCTCTTTGGAAGAGTTTTAGAGTTGAGAAGGTTGCCTTTAATTTTAAGAATTTAAATTCTTGTATTTTCGTTTCTGTCAACGGTTTCCCACTGTGGGCACATCTGTAGTTTTACTTTAATTTTATGCAAGTAGTATAACAAGTATTTTCTTTCTTACTTTACGTCTTTTATTATTTATAAGTCTTTTATTATTTATATGCCATTTATTATTATGTCTTTTATTATTATGTCTTTTATTATGTAACACCCTAAAAATAGGGGTAACAAAAATCCGGAAAACGGATATGAGGTATACTAAAATTGCCATAGCAAGAGCCTCCCAAAAATGGGGAATATATAAATATAAATAACCTGTTTAATCACAATTGTAATTTAATGGACAATTTACAACAACCAACTAATCTAGTTTCTACATCTAGAAAAGAGATTACAAAAAGGGTTGTCGTCTATAAACCCAAACGGTCTATATCCAAAAGTATAACGCGTCCATGTGCAATTCCCCAAACTCTCACCCAAAGCAACTAAACCTGCTTAGGAACGCCGCCACTAGAACCTGAGATACACATCGACACCAAACAAGTGTTAGGCCAAAAAGCCTAGTGAGTTGAACAATAATAAGCATCCATGAACAGACACAATTCTTATCAGCAGTTAACCGTAGTTCAACAAATGTGGAGTCAATAGGGGAGGCCCATAGCACCAATCAAGTCCCACCCAAGAGTCGATATACCTTGATGTCCTTAACAAGGAACACCCGAAAGGCCCGGCCCATCCGAAGACTATCGCTAAGAAAATTCCCCGGATGGCGGAGATCTAGGCACATACCATCACAGTGGCGCCCAAGACTACATCCTCCTAGTGTACTGACTTGGTTCGTCCACATAACATTTATAAGGGGTCCTTTAGGTATATTTCAACCCACATAATTCAATACCGACTACGGGTATATTATTACCACCTTATCCTCATGATGTCCAACAAAGACCCAACATAATTCATGCTCGTTATGCATATAAACATATCATCCAAGTGGTGTTCCAACTAGAATCATCATAAAACCCATTTATGTATACATTTAACATATCAAGGTACCCACATTAAGAATCTATGAGAGAAATCCCAAATAATGATACACATAACATTACTCATAGCATATCACTCATATACATACATCTACACCCATTTTCATGAAGAACTTCCCAAACATTTGAACATATAGAGACAAGATAACAAATATAAGATTATGATGTGTATCTAGTTTTAACAAAGGTTTAGTAAACTCACCTTGCTAGATTTAGGCTAAATCTAGAATTTACCCACTTAGAGCTTTCCTTGAAGAAACTTGGTTCTTCAAACCAAATCTTCCAAAACCTAGATTCACAAGGTTCCAACCATAAATATACATTTTTCACCATAAATAATTGATCCCCAAACACCTAATCATCAAAATCTCTATTTTGGGCAAAACCCTAATTTTGACCCAAAACTCCCAAAATTATCCAAACAGAAGTTTAGAGAAATCAACACTAGAAAACCATCAATGGAGCATTTATAACTTATTTCATGGTTTAGAAATGGTTAGAATGACTTACAAGTAGGTTTCTTGGAAAACCCCAAAATATGGTCAACAATGGTGAGAAGGTGATGAAGATGGAGATGGTGGTGAAGCTTCCAAACCGAAACCTTGGAGGATGCTCTTAACTTTAGCAATAAATGGTGGAGGATTGGTGGTTGGAGGAACCCTAGATGAAGTAAATGAAGAGGGAGGATTTGGACCAGTTTGGAAGAGATAAAATGAGGGTTGGTAGAGGTAACAAATGAAGTTAGGAGCCAAAAATCGGGTTTTGTGAGTATCAGACCCGTGCCCGACCGGGTCCGGTCCTTCCTGACTGGGCCATTCTTTCCACTACAAGATGTTCTGAGTTGCTCGACTGGACCAGTCTGTCCCGACTGGGTGGCGGTCGGGAAGGGCAGAAGGTTTTCTCATCTGATTTCTTAATAAAACCCATAACCAAACACATCTAATCCATAATTTACTTATATAGAATTTTACGGGTGTTACATATTATTATGCTTTTTATTATTATGAACTAACCATCTTTTGGGTAAGGGTGTGAGCCAACTTGAGACTAGTAGGCAACACTTGGGTGTGGTCATCGTTACTAGCTCTTAAGTTTGGTCACTTAAGTCGAGACTTAAACTCAACGCTGATAAGCCAATCACTTTGAAGTGTTAATATTAAATATAGACCTCGAGAGGGGCGGATTCGAAATATGGGCTTAAGGGATGCACAAAGATTTGAGAGAGTCTTTGATAATCACGTAGAGATACGGGTTTTGCATGATTTATTACGGTTCAAACGTCGGAGGAGATTTATATCACAAAGAGATTTGGGTGTAAATCTCCACGCCGGTAGAACTTGATTTATTTCAACGTAATTAAATCGGCAAGATTAAGAGTTGGTAACGATGGACACTTTATGGCTATTTTGTAGGACCGGTCTTTAAAAATTCACATTAAAGACCTTTAAATTGATATTTCAAATTGTACTGAAAACACCCCAATATTTTATAGCATTTGATAGAGATGACCAAAAATTGATCTAGACCGATCACAATGGTCCCTTCAAAATCGGGTCGGCAGTCCTCATCCAACCAAAAATCCTAGGACCAATCTAGGCTTGGTCCCATTAAGCCAGTCCAAAATCCTATCACGAACCCGGCCCAGTTTTTTTTTTTTTAAAGTAACACGAAAATGTTATGCATGTTTTTATAATTATCATTTTTGAAATTTAGTACTTAAATCCACTTTAAATAATACTTTTAAGTACATAAGAACTTGAAAAACTTTGAAAAAAAAATTAGAAAATCTTGTAAAAATATTTAAAAACTTAGTAATATAATTTATAAAAACTATTTTTTTTTCAAATCGAGCCTAAAATAACCGGTCCTGAAGCGAACCTTAAAATTCCAAAATAATACATAACCAGGCCTGGACCATCGGGCCAGACCGTACCAGACCCAATTTTGACCATCTCTAGCATTTGATATTTCAACTCGTTGCGAAATTATTTCTTATAATGTTTCATGACAATGTTAAATAGTGGGCCAAGCCCATTAAGAAGTAAACAAATGTTGCAAACTTACTATTGGCCCAATAGGCATTATTTTTGCGAGTACCAATTTTATTTTTGAATAAAGAACAATCATACAATATTCTTTAATTTAATACTGTATTACTTTTTAGTTATAAAAAATATTTAGGGTCATATGGTTTGACCAAATATTTTTGAGAGATTTAGAATTGGAAGGATTTTAATGAAATCATAAACATTGAATTTAGAAAACCTATTAGATAATTTGTATTTAAGAGGATTTTATAGGATTTATTTGTAATAATGTTTTAAAATATTTTAAAAACATTAGTTTTGTAATTATCGATTAATGAAAGATAATTTAGTTATTTATAATTTGTTTTCGTAAATTATGTATAAAGATTGGGATTCAATTGAATTCCAAATCCTACAAACCAAACATACCAAAGATTTTGAATCCTATCGAGTCCAAATCCTTCCATGAAATTTAAATCTCTTATAAACATTCTATCAAATTAAACAGACCCTTATAAAGTTAATTAGTCAAAATCAATCTATCAAACCTAGATTTCGAGCCTTTTATTGTTGTTTTTAAAGTTCGACAACCAAAATAAAAGTTTGACAAATGGTATCTTATCATTTTCTACATTTTTTTTCTAAAACAATCAAAATAAATGTTACGTAAACAATGATTCATTATCTATATACATCGTTTTAAACGAAGCTTGATCAATATCAGTTGGAAAGGAAGTCATTAATACAGGAGACATATTACCATGGTGGATCGAAACGAATGAAGCTAAAACTAGATTGTTCTAAATTGGTTCAACATATACCCAGAATCAAATACACACTTAGGTGGTCTTCGTTTTTTAAGAGGTCTGAAGTCTTATTTCACTTCAGATTAATAATAGGTGGTGCTGAAGTCTTAAATATGAATTAATAATACCGTTTGTTTTTGTAACGTCTGGAGACGTCTTGAAAGAAATGAGAGCATATGAAACGAGGCTGGATAAGAGATTTTAAGAAGTTAGGTTACTACTTCTTATTTAAGATGTATATAAGAGTCATTAAGAGGTTCTGAAAATTGAAAAAAAAAACAGTCTGAATGTCAATAAGTCTAAACGATCCAGACTTGAAAGTTATTAAGAGGTAGTTTAAAAAAAAAAAAACAGCTCCTATGGGTGTTTGTTTATAAAAAAAACTCTTAATGGCTTTTAAGTCTGAATCGGTCAGACATTTTTACATTCAAACTGTTTTTTTTTTCAATTTTCAGAATCTCTTAACTCTTAAATACATCTAAATTAAGAAATGGTTCCCTAACTTCTTAAAACATGTTATCACCGCCTCATTTCATATGTTCTTCCTTCTCTCAAGACGCCTCCAGACCTTACAAAAACAAACAGTTTTATTGACTTAGATTTCAGACTTCAATACCACCTCTTATTAATCAGAAGTGAATTAAGATTTTAGACTTCAGACCTTTTAAAAAACAAATGTCACCTTAGATTTATTTTAATTTCAAATATTATAAACTCAAAATGGTGTTGTTTCTTATTTAAAAAGTTATTCAATTATGGTTTTGAAGGAGTTTATACCTAGGGGTGTTTCCGGTGCGGTTTGGGCATATCAACCCCCGAAACTGTAACACCCCGATTTTCGAAATGTATCAATCCAAGTTAATACAGAAACCGATATATTAAGGAAAAATAAGATATTTGATTTTGGACTTGAATCCTAGATTTTATAGTCTAGATGGATGAAGGATTCAATTACGAGTCCAACGGTTCTTTCCGGAGCAAAAACGGAGCTATAACGAAGAAGTTACGGCCAAAACAGTGAACGAGGGGAAAACCGGGCGAACAGTGCATCTCGCGACTTACGCGCGACTTGCACTAGCGGCATAAGTCGCGAAACCCCCCTGATCGAGCTTAAATCGCGATTTTCAGCCCCAAACTTCATTTCTTCAAATCTTTCTCATCCTAGCTCCGATTTGGGTGATTCAAGTTGCTACGGTTTCGTTTTTGAGAGATCTTCAAGGATCTAGCAAGATATTGGAAGTCTATTGAAGTATACTAGAGTATTTTGTAGTGGTAAGCTTCTCATCTTTCCCTATTCATCTTCTTCACCAAGGTTTTCTAAGATTTCATCCACCCTTTGTTCTCCCTTTCATAGATTGGAGGTTTGTAACCATTTTGGTGAACTAGAGGTGTTTTGGTTGGTGGATTCAAGCTTGGGTTAAGGTAATCTTCTATTCTCTTCGGTTATGGAAGTTAGGGTTTCGGTATTAGTTGAGGTATTCATGTATATGGTTTGGGAAACGATTCTTTATGGTTGATTATGTTTATTTGTGGATTGAATATGTATGGATTTAGGTTTTGGAAGTTTTGTCTTGAAAACCCAAGTGTTCTTCAAAGGAGCTCTAATTAGAGGGAAAATCTAGATTTAGCCTAAATCTAGCAAGGTGAGTTCAAGTTGATTTGTGAAAACGGTGTACACGCCAAAATGTTTATTTTAAAGTATTTTATATGAAATGGTTAACTACTGATAAGTTTTGAGTATTTTGAAGTAAAATATGTTTTACTTGGTTATTTGTCAAAGAGTGAGTATTTTAACAAGTTTTCTTATTTGGTGAACTTGGGTTGTGTTAACCTCATGAAATGCTCATATTTGGGGTTTTGAATGTTCTATCGAGTAAATAGCATGGTTTTCACATTCATGGTGATTTTGTACAAGTAAAAGCTATTCTCATGAATTATGCATCGTTGATGATTTTGTCGGCATGTGCATCAGGTTCCAGTTGGGGGTTCGGACTCTAGTAGCCTCATGAAGAGTTAAGCCTTAGCTTTATGCAAGAGTAAGTTGTTGGTGAAGTCTTCCGCAGGTTGGATATAGTAATTGTTTTGGGCTTTAGTAGCACCCGTCCTTGTCATATATTGTATGTATCGGATGAATGTGTGTATTGAGGTTAACTCTTAAATTATGTTTGTAGTCGAAGTAAATATTGATGTATTTAGAAAAAATTTAATAAGTTGTTATCTTCATATTTAAGGGTGTTACAAGTTGGTATCAAAGCTTCAGTTTGAGAGAATTAGGTATTGATCTTTGGATGCCTAGACTCAAACTAGAGTTCTTATAAGTAATTGTAAGTGAAGTTGCACATTAGGTACCCTAAGATAAGATATTTTGAGGATTGATCGAGTCGCTAGAAACGGGAAACTTATCGAAGGTCGCAAGGATAACTATGTATTGTACGTTTATAATGGCACCTGGCCAGTGTTATGGTGAACCTACGTGCTACATATGTATACTTGAACTACCGTGGCATGATGACCGTTGGGGTAGTGAGAAAGTTTCTAAGCAAGTAAGCTAAGGGAGGATTGATGTGTATAGTAATGTCACTTGGGAACAAGGTTCTAAATGGCGCGCGGCGCGGCGTGGCGGCGAGGTCAAGCCTCAAGCCTTACGAGTTACGGCGAGGCCATGGCGTTTTTCATGGAGGCGCCAAGGCGGCAAATATATATATATAATAATGGGAGTTTTATATCATATAAAAAAACAAAAGAACCATGAATTGATTTGATATCAAATATACAAAGTTTACAAAAATGATATCAAGAAATCATAACTCCCCAAAAAATCATAACTCCCCCACGTGATCGTGACTGAGAATTGAGAAACAGAGAGAGAAAGGGAGAATGGGAAGTGAAATTCTAGGGTTTAAAATATTTAATTTTGACTTTTTAGATTTTGACTTTTTTACCATGTAAATTTACAAGTTTTAGAAAAGTACAATTTCCCCCCATAACTCCATAACGCGCCATGGCGTGCCTTAGGAAGCTTAACGCCATAACTCCATAACGTAACGTAACGCCATAACGTGCCATAACGCGCCATGGCGCGCCATGGCGTGCCTTATGAAGCTTAACGCCATACATCGACGCCAAGGGTAAAAACGTGGCGGCAAGGTGGCGCCTCGGCGCCATGGCGCGTTTTTTAGAGCCTTGCTTGGGAATGATAGGTAAGTACGATGAATGCATTAAGTTGGCCATCTTGGGTCAGGATTATTGGTTGAAATATAACTATAAGTTGTTGAATCAGTTCTATTTCGAGAAGAGATTGTAGGTTAACCGAATTGGTGGGTTTGTTGCTCTTAGATGTTCAATACATACGAATGACAATAATATGAATTGGGAAGCACAGTCCTAAGATGTTGCATGCCGACTAAATCTATGCACAAGACTTATTTCTAAGTAAGCTTGCATAAATTGTTTCTCATGTTTTCAAAACATAAAGTGAGTTATGTTGCAAAGTTTTGGTAAAACATTTAGCACTCATCAGATTTTAAGCTGTGAGCTTAAGCATACATGAAATTGTTTTGTTGCACAGGATTGCAAATTGTTTTTAAAATTCTCTTTATTCACGTCTCGTGTTTAACGCTACTTTCGGATATTGTAATGCCCATGTTTTAATGTCATATGGGTATTGGGCAAGTAACTATGAGATTTTAACCTAGGCATTGGATCACCTCCACGTATGTCAATGGTTTTAAAGGAAAAGTTAATCCCATGTTTTGAGTCGGAATTTCTTGAGAATTTTAGTTCGTATAAGTTTTGATAAATTTCATGGAGTATTGTTTTGCGATGTCTTTGATGCGTGAGTTTTACTTTGCTTCGCCTAAACTTGCGAGTTTATTCGGCGTCGTGTCCAATGTAAATTTTGTTGAAAATTGTCGCTTTATCTTCCATTACAGTAAAAAGAGAAAACTCTTAGAAGTTTAACATTTTAGACATATTGTCGTTTTAGGCACCTTGTTGAGAAATGAAAATTTTGATACCACATGATTTTAGCACTAATGAGTTTTACGAAAATTCAATTGGGTTTATAGTGTCTCATCTTACGTCATTGTGCGCCACGTAAATAGTTTTGGGAAAACGTGCATATGCATCATAGTGTGTGTTATTTTATGATTTTGTTAATCAATATCGTCCCACATGTTGTTTTGGAAATTTTTATTATTATGAAATTTATCTTTGGGCTTTATGCAAATGTCAATCATTGCATATTTTTGCATTGGGATTAAGGTATAACGTTAGTGTGAGTAATTGTATAAAAGACCTGTGCTATTTCAAATAGAGTTTTGTTATGAGCATATCTTGATCATTAACTTTTACTGTTAGAAACTTCCGCTATGCATTTAACGAATTAGCAGTACTCATGTCGCTATAATTTCTATTATGGTTAAGTGTGTTTACCTCTACGACCGGAGGCTTTAAACTCTATTTGAAATTTTATTTGTATTTCCACCATTTTACCAAACTGTGGGGATTAAAACTGTTGCTTATGAGGTTGCTGAAAATTATTTTTGCCACAACGCCTTTTGGTTAGAGAGGAAGAATTTTAAGGTTAAAATTGCGAATCTCTCTTTTGGAGTTGCACAAACATTTATGGCACGTATGATCGTGCAGAAACCTGTTTTCACGTATAGTGTAAATTGTTGCGCATGTTTTATTATTGTCTTTATTAACTTAAGTATTGAACAAACGGATTTTGGAAATGGTTTCATATGCGCCGTATTGATGATCAATTTTGAAACCTACCAAGTAAACGGTAGTTGATTTTTACTCGCATGGTTAATCGTTATAAAGCTTATGAACTTGGAAGTTTTATAAAATTATAGATTGGCATTGTAGCTTGAAAAACCCTTGAACTCATTAGAACCATAACTTTGAACCCTCTTTGTGAAAGGACTTGTCAATAAGGTCTGAAGGCGTCCTTGTGGTTTTGAAGCGTCGGATAAGGCGACCGGTGATCAGTCCGGATTTTGGATTTTTGGTTCTTGGATTAGCTCGCACAGAAGTAATGGGGGTGTCAGGCTTGCGCCTTCTCCTAGTTAATTAGGTGATGATCTTCCCATTTCGATAAGTCTTTGGGTTAAAACCATGTGTGGTTGCTCATGTGTGTTGAGTTTTGAATTTATGGATTAGTGGTACGTCAGCATGCTCTGTGTCTATGGTGTATCACCCTAATGAGTGTCCGTGACTATTGATGATGTTGTGGTTGACTAGTAAGGACGTTTGAGTTGGACAATTATTTCCAAGAGTAGGTGTCAACTTCATATCGGCATTGCTAATTGGGGATGGGATATTTATTAGTATATTCGCATTGCATATGGTTGTGTTGAAGATAGGTGTTGACACTCGGTTTGGGAAATAATCGTTAGTAGGCCTCAGTGCACATCTGTTGAATCTGGTGTTGCAAGTTAAGTGATATCATTAAGGAATGTAGGTATTGATACCTAGGAATCAATCGCTGATTATCTTGTAATCAACGAAGTTTCGCTGATTCGGCAATCGATGTTAGAATGCATTATGAGGGTTGTGTAGATGCGAACTTTGGGGTAACTCGCTATCTACATATGTTGTGTATGGGTGGTCAGTTCGAGAAATTGATTTATGGTTGTGCTGAATTGGAGCAAATTATGGATGGGAAATTTCATTGAGGAAAGAACGATGAGCCTTTTAGGGTGTTGCCATTGAGGATACCTAGTAAGGATATCGTTATGGACCTTAAGTAGGAACCTATTATTGAAACAGCCTTGATTTGTTGAGATTATAATAATCGTATTGTAACAGCAACAGATGATCAGTTCATCAGTTATATATATGGATTCGGTCGCCACTCGGATAGAGGCGTCATGGATGTGGCTACATAGAATTGAAAGGGGTATTGTTAATCAATAGTTGGGTCGTTTCTACAGAATTTGTTGTGTTCATAAAAGGCAAGAAAAGAGTGTATTGTGATACAATGAAGGGCGATTAGAGGTGTGTAAGGTCAAGTTCACTCTGGGGTACCATTGGGAGAGTGGGTATCTCAGAGCCGTAAGCCATATTGAGGTGATATGTTTAATCTAAGGTTGGGAGGAAGCCGAAAATTTATTGATGGGAGAATGAATTGATAAGTACTCGATGCTCTTCCATCACCGGTAAGGTACATTGAACCTTAGAACTTGAGTTTATGGCAGCTTGTTATGTGGAATTCAGTGACAACGTCAACTGAGATGTAATCGGGTTTCGTATATGAGGTAAGGTTTCGAGAAGGTATTTCTTTTTGGATAGAGAATCAATTGACCTCACCAAGAGCGACGTGGGGTGATTGGTTGGTGCTAGATTTCGAGGACGAAATCTCTTTTAAGGTTGCAAGGATTGTAACACCCTGATTTTCGAAAGGTATCAATCCAAGTTAATACAGAAACCGATATATTAAGGAAAAATAAGATATTTGATTTTGGACTTGAATCCTAGATTTTATAGTCTAGATGGATGAAGTATTCAATTACGAGTCCAACAGTTCTTTCCGGAGCAAAAACGGAGCTATAACGAAGAAGTTACGGCCAAAACAGTGAACGAGGGGAAAACCGGGTGAACAGTGCATCTCGCGACTTACGTGCGACTTGCACTAGCGGCATAAGTCGCGAAACCCCCCTGATCGAGCTTAAATCGCGATTTTCAGCCCCAAACTTCATTTCTTCAAATCTTTCTCATCCTAGCTCCGATTTGGGTGATTCAAGTTGCTACGGTTTCGTTTTTGAGAGATCTTCAAGGATCTAGCAAGATATTGGAAGTCTATTGAAGTATACTAGAGTATTTTGTAGTGGTAAGCTTCTCATCTCTCCCTATTCATCTTCTTCACCAAGGTTTTCTAAGATTTCATCCACCCTTTGTTCTCCCTTTCATATATTGGAGGTTTGTAACCATTTTGGTGAACTAGAGGTGTTTTGGTTGGTGGATTCAAGCTTGGGTTAAGGTAATCTTCTATTCTCTTCGGTTATGGAAGTTAGGGTTTCGGTATTAGTTGAGGTATGCATGTATATGGTTTGGGAAACGATTCTTTATGGTTGATTATGTTTATTTGTGGATTGAATATGTATGGATTTAGGTTTTGGAAGTTTTGTCTTGAAAACCCAAGTGTTCTTCAAAGGAGCTCTAATTGGGGGGAAAATCTAGATTTAGCCTAAATCTAGCAAGGTGAGTTCAAGTTGATTTGTGAAAACGGTGTACACGCCAAAATGTTTATTTTAAAGTATTTTATATGAAATGGTTAACTACTGATAAGTTTTGAGTATTTTGAAGTAAAATATGTTTTACTTGGTTATTTGTCAAAGAGTGAGTATTTTAACAAGTTTTCTTATTTGGTGAACTTGGGTTGTGTTAACCTCATGAAATGCTCATATTTGGGGTTTTGAATGTTCTAACGAGTAAATAGCATGGTTTTCACATTCATGGTGATTTTGTACAAGTAAAAGCTATTCTCATGAATTATGCATCATTGATGATTTTGTACAAATAAAGTCTATTTCATGTTATATGCATTTTGGTATATTTGCATTCATAAACCCTTTGGAAAATCATTAGTCCCATCTCGTGTGGAGTTTTGGGTTAATCTCGTCTTTGAGATATGTGTCTTCATAAACGTTGTTTAAAGACATTTCATTATTTGGGGAACCGGTAATTGTTGGTCAAATGGATTTTGAGCATTCTAGCTCGGTATTGGCTTAAAAAGGGGTTTGAGGATATTTGTCCGGTTTTAATGGCTCGATGTAGAGTCCCATTTCATGGTTTACATCTTAATGCATTTTATTCAATGTTCTAAAAAACTCGCCGCAGAACCGCCATGGTTCGCCATGGCACCAAGGCTTGTGTCTCACGCCACGTTAAGCCCGTGGCACGCCATGGCCTAATGCACAATTTTGTAGTGCAATATTTGATTTTTCTTTACGTTTTTAATGTCTTATTTGTAAGTTTTTTAATATATACCATAATTTAACTTGCTTATTACTATTGACTTATTGGGTAACACTACAAAACATATGTTTTTATATATAATGATATATATTATAACACTCTAAAATTTGGGGTAATTTTTTTAAAATCGAAAATTCGACAACATAACATTTATAAATAGGGCAAACCATCCATAATGGCAAGTGTGAGCGTTTACAAAACCTGTAACGATAAATAGGGAAACGACAACAAACTAATCTAAACTACAACTGGCCAGATTACATTGGTTGTCAACCCAATACCAAAAGAATAATTGTTTAAATGTTACAGCTCCCAAAATAACTATCATCCAAAAATGCCCTCAAAAGACTACGCTCTTCGCTCAACCCCTTGACGACCCGCCGCTAAGGGAACCTGTTATACACATCGTTTGAGAAAAAGCGTTAGGCTTAAAGCCTAGTGAGAACATACAATTTATATGAATATAGAAAAGAATTAGTTGCAACGTAAATATTGTTTTCTTCAACATTCTTGTAAAAGGTTTGGTAAACGTAGAGTGACCTTCCGGTCCAGACACTCATCTTGCGACGACGGGTATAAACCCGAATCCAAGGATTGTGGCAGAACACTCAGTAAGCCACTTTCCAAGTTTTGAGCTCACCGTACTAGGATCAAGGCCGTGAACCTGCCGGTCCAAATAACGATGTGGGAGGGTGGCACCCGATGATCCAAGTCATGCTCATTCACTAGGATTTACATTTACGACCCACGGCTAGTATCCGGTCCCACATAACCGTACTAAGTTGCCCTCTAGGGTCCAATGTCTCAACTAGCTACATACGGGAGTTACCCCCAAATAATAAGCCAAATAAATACCTATGGATCCATTAGTAATAGTCTAGACTCGTCACAATCACACATGTGACCAACTATAATCAAACATATAGTTCGTAAAACCATTTAATTTCCAAATCACCATTTAATGGTTAACTGCTGATAAGAATCACAAGCCCATATATAATCATCATAAGGCTAACATCTCAATCCCAAAATGTTTCTTTACCAAATAAACCTTTCCATAATGGAAACCATTTTATAAAAACATGAATTTCTTTATATTGTAACCATTTGTTTCCTTTCCACAAAATAACCTTTTTCACTAAAACCTTCTTAAAATGTTTAATCGTAAACTTGGCTAGAAGCCAAAAGTTAAACATTTATTCAACATAAGATAGCAACAACACGTTTGTGGTACTAAAACATGTATTTAACCATCTTTTCACAAAAGGGGTGAGAAACCCTAAAAATCTCCTAAAGTTGTCAAGTTAGGTCAAAACTCATCAACATTAATAATGTAAACAAGGAGATGTTTAGTAGTCAAAATATGCATTTTGATGTGTATAAAGTTTAGCAAAAAGGAAATATGAACTCACCTTGGGGTTAAACACCAAAACCCTAGAAACTTCTAGTTGGAGATCTTTACCAAAGCGCATAAACACCTAACCACCACCATTAATGAGGAGGGAGAAGGTTGGATGAAGTAATAAATGAAGAGGAAGTTTTAGGGCTGGAAACTTACCAAGAACAGCAGAGCAAAACGACCTAGACCTTTCCCAAAAATCAGATAAATGAAATAAATTCGGAGCTGTCCGATTTATAGGTCCGCCCCCGCTGGCGATAGTGACAGGCGATAGTGCTACTGTCACTATCGCGGGGCATACTCGCGCCAAATGTACCGTGATCCATAGGCCGGCCGTGATTGTGCCCCCGGCGATAGTGACACTGTCACTATCGCGGGCATGATCGCGCAGAAGGTACAAGGCCTCAAAACTCCAGATTTCGACTCCGCGACTCACGAGCCTACGACGCTGGAAAAGATTATACGGAAAGAATTGAAATAACCCGAAAAGTCGCAACCAGACGAGTTGGTAATCTAGATTATTACAAAACAAAAATACGGGTGTTACATATATGAATTAGAAAAATGACACCATAAGTCACGCCTTGAAAACGCCATGGCTTCGCCGTGGCTCCTAAGGCTTGAGGCTTGGCCTCGCCGCCACGCCACGCCTCACGCCATTTAGAACCTTCATTTTATTGCATATTATTGACAATTACAGACTCGAGTGCTTTAGTCATTCAGGTATAGTCATGTAATCTTAGTTGTGTTGCATTGGATCTATAGGCACATGAGTCAGTCTTATTTGATGGTCATTTAAGTGGTACGGGGTTGGACTCCGGGACTCTTGGGTTATGACCTTGTCTTTGCAAGTAGGCACTAGGAGGGCTGAGCCCGGGTGAGCTATCATGACTAGGGGGTCCTTTGATGGGCGTTTGGGGCCTTCGCCGTGTGGGGCAATGCCTTCGGGGTATCCCCCGTGTGCCGAGCCTTTGAGCGATAATTTCTGGTGGTATTCACTAAGGTCAGTTGTCTCTTGGGTGATACTTGTCAAGGAGTCGTAGGGACACTTGGGCATTCGTGTCGTGAAGTGTCATGCGACAACGTTGTTTGAGTGGCATACTTTTGTGTTCCTCCGCTCTCAACGGATACGGGTATCCCCCGTTGTCGGCCCGCGGTATTTTGGATATTTAATTGTCCATGCTTTAATACTTGGATTTCATTCCATTTCATGGTCGCATGAGTATTACGTCTCAATTCCGTGTTTTAATGGCGTATCATAGTTACATGGATTGTTTTCCGTTATTTAAGGGTCGAGTATTATGCCTCACCCGTGTTTTAGGGTGTTTTGGATTATGAAGTATTATTTACATTTTCATAAATGTGAGTATTAAACTATGACCCCGTTTGGGCGAGTTACGGGTTGCATCGTTTTATAAGAAATGTGTATTTGGGAGCATTGTTTTTAAAAGTGCATATTATGGGAAAATGTGTCGTTCCATTTTGAAGTATAATATTTCGAAGGATCTTGCTTTAAAACTGAATTCCTTTCTTTTAAATATATATATATATTCATTCATGCTAAAACTCTTGAACTCACTAGGCGTTAAGCCTAACCTTTTATTTGTCGGCATGTGCATCAGGTTCCAGTTGGGGGTTCGGACTCTAGTAGCCTCATGAAGAGTTAAGCCTTAGCTTTATGCAAGAGTAAGTTGTTGGTGAAGTCTTCCGCAGGTTGGAGATAGTAATTGTTTTGGGCTTTAGTAGCACCCGTCCTTGTCATATATTGTATGTATCGGATGAATGTGTGTATTGAGGTTAACTCTTAAATTATGTTTGTAGTCGAAGTAATATTGATGTATTTAGAAAAAATTTAATAAGTTGCTATCTTCAGATTTAAGGGTGTTACAAGTATAACTAGGGGTGTTTCCGGTGCGGTTTGGGCATATCAACCCCCGAAACCACAAACCAAACTGCAATGACGGTTTAGAAAATATTCAAACTGAGCTGTTTGGTAGCAAGTAACCAAAACAGTTAAATCGGACCATAAAAAGGTTGTTTGGTCTGACCGGTTTAGACGGTTTGAGTCTATTATGGGTTTTAACTAAAATAAGCATAAAATCTATTTCCAAGTTGAAGTTTTCACCAACATAACATTATTAAAAAATATATTATACCGAATTATAAAAAAAACATCTATCTTTAAAATTAAAAAAAAAATATTGAGCAAGTTGAAAAAAAAAGTTAAAAAAAAGTGCACCAATAAAGTTGGAATTTTGGACAATCATTTAGCAAGTCGAAAGACGGTTAAAAATTTAGATTTTGATTTTTGGCGGATTTTGGAATGTTGCCGGTGTAGCAGACAAACAATTGAGTAGTGAAAACTAAAAACTTAATGTATTGGAAGAACTTTATTCAATTGGGTCATAATAGTTGAGCAAACAACATGAAAACTAAATATGATTAATACATGTGTATTTTGGCGGTCGTTTCGGTCTAAACTGCTCAAAAAACATTTAAACTGCAGACCGGACCAGATCAAACGGTTTGCCTATTTTTCAGACCATACCGGACCGTTACACCGCTCAAACCGCTAAAAATGGTCCAGTTTAACTTGGTTCGACCGGTTTGAACAATCCAGGCTAAATTGAAAACTAATTTTTAAACAAATGTTGTACCACAGATCTTCGGTTTTATTGTTCCGGACCAACTTTTGCACACCCCTAATAAAATTAGTGGATGTTTTTGTGCAAAATAAATGATAAGGGTGTTTATTATAATAGCAAAAATGTTTTGTGGCAAGTTTTGAATATTTTAAAAGTTATGGGCATATCTTGGAAATAACTTTGGGGAAGTAGAAGAAAATAATCGTTTTTTTGAAAGAATAGAAAGTACATGGACCATTTGTTGCCATAAATGCGTACATGCTTTATCGGTGGAAGCAAAACCCCAGTCAAACCCAACTCCCACAAATTCCGATATAAATAAATTCACATAAAAAAAATATTAATATAATTTTTATATTACATAAGTAAATACAAATTATTTGGAAGAAAAAACCTGAAAACTGCTCGTGCGTGTTATTATATTTTTATAAACATGACTAAATACTAGGGATGAGCATAACCGGGTACCTGTCTATATTTCATGAAACCGGAACCGTTTGCATCGGTTCTCTATTTTTTGAAACCGGAACTGGAACCGCTAGGAACCGGTTCCGGTTCTGGGTACCCGGTTACAATTTTTTTTTAAATTTTAATATTTAATACAATAAAAAGGTAATTTTAAATTTTTAAGTCTAGTGCAAACAACAAAATACCAACTTAAAGTAATAAATACAACAAATGGTGAAAACTAATCCGACAAAAACTAACTATTACATAAACAATTTAGACACTCTCGAGTCTTGACCGTAATAAAGCGACTTTCATTACATTTTTTACGTCAAATAATCGTGATGTGGGAGGCGGGAGCAGCCATGTACAATTGAAAGTGTGTAATTGTAATGTGAATTTAAGAATCGTGAAAGGAAAGGAACCCTAAATGGTAATAGTTTTTTTAAACATATAAAATAATTATAAAAAAAACAGCAGGTACTCGTCGGTTCCGGTTCTGGGTACCCAGCGGGACCGGGAACCCGGTCCTAGAACCGGTTCTGGCGGGTACCCAGCGGGTATCGGTTCCAAAAAAATGAGAACGAGAACCAGTCTTAATCGGTTCCGTATTTTAGGAACCTGAACCAATCACATCGGTTCCGGTTCCAAAAGCGGGTACCCAGTTCCGATGCTCAGCCCTACTAAATACATAAGTTTGTGGAGGCAAAATTGGTGAATTTTGTTGCGTTAAAGTCCTTCCTTTGGAAGAATATGGGGCCGGATCTTAAATTTGACAAATTTATTTATTTTTCAACTTTAAATTTACTGTATATGAACATAAGACCTCACTTTGCAGGGACAAGAAACCAACCGACAAATCTATAATGTTCTTGCAAAATTTAGCATAGCATTATTTCTTATAATTAAATGGTACAAAAGCTTAGAAGAAGTTTTGGAGCCACTTTTATTGACAATTGGGGTATCCAACAATTTGGCCAACTAAGTTGATGGATTCCGAATCCACTGTCTTATAGTACTTGAACGAGTCATTTCTCTATTTAAGAATAACTGTCGTGGCCACACAAAAAGTGGCAGCATCAAAAGCTCAAAGTCAACTTTCCAACCAGGGGCGGAACACGAGACTTATGACCGAGAGGGGGGCAAAACTAATCTTTTTTACATATATGCCATGTAAACATGTAGTCTTTAATATATGGGTTTTTGGATCAAATCAGGTTTATAAGACACCAACAATGATTAAGACCACTATATGAGAATTAAGTTCATAGGACGAAAAAAATAAAACGACATATATAAACACGTTGTAGTAGGTTTAGAGGACACTTTTGAGTATCTTAACAAGTTTTTAGGATATTTTAAAAACAAAACGTCGTATTAGATATTTTATAAGACATATTTTAGAAGTGTCCTATAAACACATCTTTTTTATAGGAAAATTGGTTTTATAAGACATTTTTTCGAATAATGTCCCATAAAATAGCTAATACAACTTTTGTTTTAAAATGTTTTAAAAGACTTGTTAAGACACCATAAAGTATCCTATAAACCTATCGCAACACTTTTAGATAGATTTATCAAACTTAAAATTTAAGATATTTTGTAATATCATAATATTTACTGTTTGTATTTAGATATATAATTAATATTTTATAACTCTAGATTTTGTATATAGATTGTTTTAGTAGGTATGAAAAAGTCATTTAGAAGAAATGAAATTGTGGGTTTTCATTTTTTAAACACCAAAAGTGAAGGTACCAAATTTTATTTTTGTATAAAGTTTAAAGTGACATCCATAATATTATAAAATAGTGGGGAGGCCATGGCCCCCATAGCCCCTTACGAATCTCATATTGGCCAATTCAACCCCTTTATATAAAATAAGGGGTATTTAGTTAGAGTTATTCAACAGTAATTAATGAGATTGAATATAAAAGAAACTATTTGTCTTTATATAATATAATGGGTCAATTTTTCCTAGAATCCCAAGTTTTCAATCCAGGTCAAAATGACTTACCGAGGGAATGAAAATCATAAAAATGTACATTTTGATTCTTTTATCTGAACCAAATAGCCTCTAAGTCAATTTTTATAATTACAGGTCAAATTCATAAAATTATTTGAAAAAATAGAGTAAACAAATAACAGAAAAAATCATTTAAAGTATATACTCAGTCGTACAACTTCGAATTTCTTTTTTGAACTATATTATATTCAATTAAAAAATTAAATTTAAAAATTAAAATAAAATGTTTTAAGTTATTCAAAAATTTTATAAATATTCAGGCGACCAACCCGTATTGAATAAGACAGGGTGGCATTGATCCGGGTCTGAGAGGAAAGTGAAAGACCTGTACTACTTTAAATTTTACATTTTCCCACTGCTTTGTTTATTTAATTTAATGTTAAAAAAGTATTAAAAAAATCATTCATCAATCAATTACATGGAACCCACAAATTCATAACTCCACCTGTATGACGTTTTTATTTTATTTTTTATATTTCTTAATTTCCATTACAAAAATAGTGGTAAATTATTAAAGTTTTATTTTAATATTTGTTTAGACCTTAAATTCAAAACTAAAAGCTTTTACGATCCGAAAAAGGTGACTTTAAAATTGTTGACTTAACTTCTCTTTATACATAAAAGATTTGATTTCGAGAAATCATTTAATAATAACTCTATGATTATGTAACTAATATCTCTATAGTTATATATATATATATATAGGGTCAGGGTTTAAGGAAAAATCCCCAAAAAATAGAAAACTAAGGAACACCTTAATAGTTCATTCATCTAGACGATATACACTTATGCAAACAATTAATTTGCAACATGCACACGTGCGTAATGCACTCGTGCATAAAACCAAAAGGCAACTTAATTTACTTGTATGCACAAGTACATATCGTCAAGGACAAAGGCTCCTAGGTTGTTCCTCAGTTTTTCATTTTGAGGTTTTCTCTTGAATCTCTCTCTCTCTATATATATATATATATATTTATATATATATATATATATATATATATATATATATACGCTCCTACTGTACCACTCCGACAAACACTATTTGCCAGATGAATCACAATACTCTATGATATGCATGGTAAATATAACCAGATTTGAACCTGAGATCTTGTTAACTTTTCCAACTGTACATTATTCTTGTATTTGTTACTACTTTTGATATAAACCATTTGATCGAAATCAATATTTAAGCATTTAAAAAAAAAATAACATAATGTTAATTCTTCAAGTCTAACGTGGAATGCAACATATATGTTTGACATTAATTAATCAATTAATGATAGCAAACAACATGATTATGAAATCAAATATATAGTTTCATTTCCCACATGAAACATACATACACAAACAAGAAACAAATTCATTATGTAGTTGAAAACCTTAAATCTCATTCCTTTTTTGCTTCTTTCATGAAAACCTCAAAAGCGAGAACCTGCTTCATTTACACAAGAATGTGAGAAGTTCCAAAATCACACATAATATGTACACGTAATCATATATGATACAACATATGTTGCATTGACCGATGTATAGCGCACAACCAGTAGCAGATCTAGAGATTTAGGTAACTGGGGTTATTGAGGTATAAAAAATTCCGAAACCTAATAACTCACCCAAAACCAAAACAATTTCGGGTCATCCGGTTTGCAGGTTAAACGGTTCGGTTAACCAAATAAGGTAAATTTCGATTTCGATTATTTTTTACCATATCAGTTAACCGAATAGCAAAACATAGTATTATTTAATTTATTTATTACCCATATCTTCATCTACACTCACTTCAATGTCCACAGTGTTTGATTTCAAGAAACTCAAAAACAACAATGCTTTAATTACTTATACTGTTTTCATTGGAAGTTGTACTTAACAAATGCAGGCTTAATTGCCATTACAACTTTTGGGTGTTCTTGAGTTCATCATCAAAGCAAACACCTCAAGGAATTTGAAATGTGTTAGATTTTAAAAAAAATTATAAAATGAATATATATATAGAGAGAGATAGAGTCGGGTTCAAAAGAGAACAATATCTATTTAAAAGAACACGAGAACTAACAAAATCATTAATGATTTTACATTAATACACGGAAAAAAAGGACTTTGGCCACGGCTTCAGGTCGGCGTGACTTTTTTGCGCGTTAATGTAAAATCACTAATGATTTTGTTAGTTCTCGTGTTCTTTTAAATAGTTATTGTTCTCTTTTGACCCTCCCCCTCTCTCTCTCTATATATATATATAAATAATTAAGAGATGAGGACAAAATCATGCAGCATCCAAGGCAATCAAATCAATCAATGTACACTGCAATTGCAAATTCTAGGGTTCATAACAGTAATTAGTGAAAGAATTCAAATATGAAGGTTACTTTGTCTACCCCTATCTTTAAAAAACACTGCTCCTCCTCCTCCTATATTATATATATGATTCCTTTTATTCTTTCTCCAAGATATAATCTGTTCATCACTTGCTTCTTTCAAAGGTTTATATATAATGTCACAGGCATTCAGGGTTGGGTTCCGGTGAGAAGTTGAGGTTAACGTGAGAAGCGTGAGAAATGATTATCAACCGTTGGATGAAAAATAGATGCACATTAGGATGAGATGCATCGAGATGCACCGGAATCAATTCACTTCTAAAGCGCAAATCATGGGAAGGAATCAGATTAAAAGTGTCAAACAATTCAGATTCACTTTTTACACTTCTCACACGATCCTTCGCCCAGACATTCATGCCTATATATAAATATAATCTATGAAATATATAAGACTATAAAACACAATCAAATGAAAGAAATAAGTTCATCATTAATAAGAAAAGAAAATAACAAAGAAAGTTAGCAACTTGCCGGTGATTGCAGGTTTGATATAGAAAAGAGACCAAGAACCCTAAGAAAAGACCCATCTTAGCCTACTTTTTCTCTGAAAATTTTTGACATGGATTCACACACACACACACACATATATATATATATACATATATATGTACATATATATTGTGTATATATAGGGGCAGGTTCAATTACAAACTTACGTTTCCTTGTGAACAGCCAAACTGGGGGACAAAGAATAGCGAGTCATATGTGTCGCGAACATTTACAAGATATTCATCATGAATGGCGTATAACATTAATCATTAATTAATATTGTAAAAGATTCACGTTCATTATTCATAATGAAATGAGAACAAACAGGTTCACATGTGAAACCACTAAATAACACTAAAACTTCACAATAAAACACTTAGATCTTACAATCGTCTATGAATATGTGTATATATTTCTTTATATCTTAATCAATTCTTGAATTAGAGCTATTAATTGGTTTCCTAATAGGCCATGAATCCAAGAATCTGCCAAGCTACAACAACACATCAGAAACTGTCAAAATAACTCTTCTAAATCCATCAAACACATTAAATCTATAAAGGGTATTCATTTAAAGATTTCTTGGATCACCATTTAGTCACAATTTATAAATTCAAGATATATCTAAAAGATAAACTATGCATGCAAATTGAAAAAAACAAAAAACCCTAGATCAGAAAGATTACAATGTCAATCATAAGGTAATGATGAAGTAGTTAGATTCTAAAAAACAAAAGTCAAATAAGATATCATCACACTAAAAAGGAGATAGATAAAAGTAGCAACAGAAATCAGATTCTTGATGATGGCAAAATCATATTTCTAAAAGACAGACAAAATATAGTCCAACCCAAACCCCAAACCCACAATCCATTTCCAATTAGTTTTCAGATTTCATAGAGTAGTAATGATTAAAAAACCTTTTTGGTAAGATCCTGTTTCTGGGTATTTGACAGAGTTAAAACAAAATTCTTCATCATTACATCCATCTTTCCAACTTCATCTGCCATCATCAAACATACTGCATAACACAAAATCATAATAAAAAAAAGGGTGTTGTTAAGGATACCCTTATGTGAGAGGGATTGATGATGTCATATTTTTTTTATGTGAGAGAGGAATGATGATGTAAGGGGGTATGGATAAATTTCACCTAAAAAAACGTTAATTTCTAATAAAAAAACATAAACCCACCTCAAAGATCGGATCTTTTCATGATTCAAACATGTAGAAAGCAAGAAAGATTGATTCTTTTTGGAACACAACACAAGAAAGCCACAATTGGGGGGAATGAAGCCTGGTCCGACGACACCAAATCAAGAAAATTCTCCAAGAAAATCAAACAATTGATTTAACACCCACATCATTAGTCAACAAAAGACACCCAAAAATCCCATCTTTGCGTTGACCAAGATGATATATACACACACATATATATATATATATGTATGTATGTATAGCCACAGAGAGAGAAAGATCTAAGCTTTTCTAGTGGCCTCGAGCCAGACAACATTCCCCTCAAAAGAAAAAAGCTTCCCCTTTTCTTTTTTCTTCATCTTTTGAGACCAGTTTTTAGAGAGAGAAAGAAAGAGAGAGAGAGAAAGAAAGTGGGTGAAAATGGTGAGAGATGAGAAGGGTGAAAGAGATGATAAATAAAGGGGAAGGAATGGTGGTGAGCATAAAAGGACAAGCAGAGTCATAAAGCGAAACCAACAAACACCCGCCCCTTACTCACGCACTCTCTCTGAAACACTTTTTTTGTTTTTGGAAGAAAGAAAAAATGGAGCATTTATTGAATCAACACATTATTATTATTATTAATTTTCTTTTACAACAAATAATAAAATTCCTTTTCGTTTCAAAAAGTACGTATGTATATAAAGAGATGATTATAGCAACCCAAATGGTCAAAAAGATCATGTATTAATTAATTTCCTAAAAAAACAATTTATAAAATAACTAGGAGAGTTTATCAACATTGTTCGGGTAAGGGTCATCAATCTCATTTATAAGGTAAGATTCTTGTTCTTTATCATGTCTTTTATCAAAAAAAAATCTTGGTGCTTGCACCTCACCTGTTAAATTCTTACCCGGTTTGCGTGAAAGATAACGTCTATAAGAAGATTCAGATCAAAAAATGAAACCATGAAACAAATGCAATCGGAAAACTTTTATGAGAAGTTTTAGTGATTAGATGTTTATAGTGATATTCACTTCAAATAATATAATTAAGGGTGTCGTAAAAAAAACGTGACCTTTATTCACAAGGGTGTAGTTAAAAAAATGTAACTTCTTTGGAACCAAGAAAACGTTTTAAAAGTCACATACGTTAGAAATTATCTGGGATTGGGTCTTGTGAGAAGTCAATAGCAAACTTGGATCAAGAATCTGGACCGTGAAGTAGATAACAATAGCCAACCGAAGTAAATAACAATAGGGATACTAATGAGTTAACATTTTAAAGATTAAAAACTAAAAATTGTTGTTCCTTAAATTGTTGAAACATGAAAGTGGTCAAGTAGTCAAACTGATAACAATAGCCAATAGTCTTGGACCTTAGTAGTTAGTACCATATACAAAACTTAGAGAAGCAATAACAATAGCAACCATTTAATTGTTAATTTATAGATATTCTTCTTCAATATAATTAATTAATACACGTTTGTGTCCTTATTACCTAATACATTATTTTTGGATTCAATTATATACTAAAGAATCGAAGGGGCTTTTTGGTTGGTTTCCATTAAGTTTCGTATGAATAAAGTTGTCTGTTTAGATTAATTTGCCAGTATATATTGAGAAGGTTTTTGTTTAAGAGAGGTCTTTCATATATGCAATGAGCGTTTTTTAATTTGGAGGGAAAGTTTGAAAAAAAAATTGGTTTTCTGCATAAAATTCCCCCCAAAAGCTTATTGAATAAGCCACTTTCTATATCATTAAACTACTACTAAACAGTCATGTGTATTTGACCAAATAGTTGTGAGTTTCATTAAACTCATTAAGTTGTTAACGGACAGACCCTAAGTCTCTTTTACCTACTATTTTTTTTGTACTAGTACTATATAGCAAAAGAAATTGAGCCCTTATAATTTTTTAGGGCGGAACAACCCTGAAAGGTATACCAAAAAACGTTTGTAAAAAAAGGGTGTTTGGGATTGCTTATTTAAACTCCTTATTGACTTATTGTGTTTTGTCACCGCTAATAAGCTATTTCTAGTGTTTGGATTGGAAAAAAAATATTTATATCTTCTTCGCACTACTAATAAAGAGTTTTTAATAAGTTAGTTCATAATGACTTATCAACTTATTTAAAATAACTTATGATTTTTTTTTGTTATTTTACATGTATAAGCAATCCCAAGCACCCTAAATAATAACTTATTAGCATAGTACGTTTTGGTACCACAATAAGCTAATCTAAACATTTTTTTATAGAATTATTTTTTTTGTCACCACATAAGTTGTTTTAAATAAGCAATCCCAAACACCCCAAAGTTTAAGTAGATACTCTTCCTTTTCACAAAAGTCTGAATGAATCTTACACGCACTCAAAATAAATCACTTATAGATATATGTAAACCTCTATGCTTTTTCAAAATATTCAAACTTTTTGAAAGCCGAATTTAAAAGATTTCGAATTTTGTAAAAGTTTTTTTTATATTATAAAACTAGTTTTTATTGTAGAAGTCATCTAATTAAAAAGATTTTAGAAAAACTCATTCAAAATTAAAAATTATCAAAAGTATTCTATCAATATTACTTTATGATTTTCACTTAAGTAACTTGACAAGCCTCCTATGAAATATTTTCTTCGTGTTCAAAAGCGACACATTTTTCGAGTTGATTTGTCGATGTCTTAAATGATTTGTGGTATTGTATGATCACAAGAGTATATTCTAACACAGTCAATTCAAAATATTGTCATGTAAAGTGATTTATTTGTTTGTCAATGATCAAAATATATGGGATTGTCAAGTGTACATATTTTATAAAAATAATTTCCATGCTCTTGTACTAATTAAGAAAAATGTTTGTTGTTATATCTAGACATAAAATTGATGCCTGTTATTTTTATAACTATGTATATATGTTTAGAACCGAGTAGGAAGAAAACAATGTATTGGATGAAAGTATAACTTTTTTTCCATTAAGTGAATCAATCAATAAGGATTTAGATTTCAAATGAAGGAATTAGAATTAGAGTTCATATAACAATCCACAAATGTTGTCCCACAGCACAGTCACTCCCTATTGATTGCCCGTGGTGTGGTCTTTTAACGGTTCTTTTGGCTTCTTTATGGTGGTTTGGAGTTGGAAAAGAACATAACGGGATTCACATGTGAGTAGGTTGATAGATCATAAGTAAAGTTGCTTGTTATGTGTGGGATTTGATCTTACTGGATGTATCCTCTTAAAGCTTGATTTAGCTTGTAGAAAGGTTCGTTTTTCGTGCATGTAACCCTTTGAGGGTCTCTGGAGTCAAATCTACAGGTTTTGATCGGAGATTTTTTATTGTGTCATGAGTTTGATTGGTTTTGTAAATAGCTTGCTGAAAGGTTCCTTCCCATTCGTTCGTTCTATGTTCGTTTAGTATCTTAACGGATGAACTAAATAATCACGAACTTATCACCGAGAGAATTGCGAATGATACAATCACTGAAAGATGCATGAAGAACACAATCACCTAGGGTCCGTTTGGTTTGCGGGATTGGAATGGATTTGGATTTCAAATTTGGATTTCAAATCCATTCCAATCCTGTGTTTGGTTTGCAGGAATGAAATTTGTTGACCGGATTTGAAATCCTTTGACCTCTTTAAAATCCTAACCTGGTGGATTTGAAAATCCTTTGCAATGGGCCGGGATTTCAAATGGGCCAGGATTTCAAATTCCCCCAAATCCAATTAGGATCCGTTTGGTTTATAGGAATGTAATGAAATGGATTGGATTTCATGTAGGGATTTGGATTTGGAGGGATTTGGATTTGAGAGGATTTGAAATCCTTTTGTGTGTTTGGTTTGTAGGATTGGAATGGATTTGAATTCCATTATTTATAAAAAAATCATTAAAAAATTATGAAAAAATATAAAAGTAATTAAACTACCTTTTATTTAACTGATTATTAGAAAACAAGTGTTTTTCAAATATTTTTAAGCATTATTATATATAAATCCTACGAAATCCCTTGAAATCCTAGCCATTTCCTTGGGGTTTCAAAATCTTATGTTGGAGGGATTTCAAAGAAATTTTAGGATTTCAAATCCCGATAATCCTGCAAACCAAACATGAGATTGGAATGGATTTGAAATCCAAATCCCTCCAATTCCAATCCATTCCGGCAAACCAAACACGCTCTTACTTGAAATCCAATCCATTCCCGAAAATCAAACGCACCATTCCAACAGATAATAAAAACTATTTTTTAGCAATTCCCTACGTCATATTTTTCGGTGATCCTCCGGAGAGGGTATCCACCGAAAGATCGCGATGGATATCGGAAGATTGTGTTAAATGATTGAAAAATAATAATAATAAAACACCTATGGTAATTAATCCTTCGGTAATCACCGACAGATCACCAAAGGTTTTTAATTTTACAATTTTTTCACTGAAAATGTTAAAATTTCATCAGTGATCCTTTAGTAAACTTTAACATAACAGAAAGACAGATGGTTGATTTATTTGTTGCAAACTCATGTGGAATTTGGAGTTTCTGACATACCGTCGATATTCTGTTGTAAATTACTAAAGGTTAGTTATCGTCAATCGATGATTTTGGTCATTGAAAGTCCTCTCTGTCTAGTTGTGTCAAAAACAAATATTTCAATATCGAGTTATGTGTAACATCCTCAAATCTGGAAATAACAACTTATTTAAAATTTTCTAAATACATCAATAAAGGAAATATCTACAACCACAAATTAAGATTTAATCTCAATACAAACATTCATTCTATACAAAAGCCTATGATAAGAACGGGCGCTACTAAAACCCCAAAGATAGTCACTATCTCCAACATTGCGGAAGACTTCACCAACTACTTACTTTAGTGACTAGTTAAGGCTCTACGCTTCATAGAACTGCTAGAACCCAACTCCCAACTGGAACCTGTTGCACATGCCGACAAATAAAAAGGTTAGGCTTAACGCCTAGTGAGCTCAAGAGTTTTCAACATAAATAAAGATGTCTGTGAAAATAGATAATGCAGTTTAATTCATAATCTTTCAAAAGGTATACTTTGAATATGCAAACGACTCGTTTTCCATTAATATGCATTTTAGACGGAGAACACCAATTTGGACATTTTCCAAATCAAACTACTACAAAAGAATGATACCAATGTAAACTGCCCCTTCATAAATTAGCTTTAACCCAAAACTCACTCAAAGCGCAAATATAAATTGAACTCTCCATTTAAGAATGTACGGTTAAACCTTATATTTCAAAACACCCAAAACTCGGGTGGGGCATAATACTCAACCCATAAATCAAGGGTAAAACCCAAATATACAAAACGTCACCGAAAACTTGGATAATAAAACTCAATACCCAAAAACAACACCTTTCGGTGACGGGGGATTCCCGATTCCATAAAATGTGACGGTCCACAAAGTAAGCCCATTTTATGTTGTTATGACTAGTCATATGAACAAAAGTACACGCGTCAGACTCAATAGCTTTAAACGTACACCCACGGTAACTCGAGTTCAACCCCGTCGGGTTCCTATGTCGAGCCCCTCATCTAATATCGTAGTACTTGAGCACGAATGACTTATACCCACATCCGGTACCTTAACGTGCAGCACGAAGGACTTACACCCACATCCGGTGCCTAACGTGCCTCGACGTGGAAAACTAATCGTCCCAACGCCGGACAATAATAAACCAAACACGGGGTCATGACTCCCAATGCATCAAATAAGCCAAATAATACGCATAAGGCCTAACAAGGCTCGAAGTCGAGCTACCAAAACTGGACTATTGTCCAAAAACCCCATCAAAATAACAATGTCAATCCGCAGACTTAGCAACCCATTGACTCATTAATAAATGAAATAAAAACATGATAAAACGCACTCACCCAACGGATATGCAAACATCACGACCAAAAGTGAGATTAGTTCAAAACTCTACATTAGTTGAGGCAATCCATTTTCCAAATGAACTCATAACACAAAATATGCATTTTCCAAATTTAACTGCTGATAAGAATGAAAATCATAAAATGAGACTATAAACATTCTTTCAAGTTACCTCACATAAATGTGCAAGTGATACTTTATAAAACACTTCATTTCATGACGATGCATAAGACTCGACAAACATTTAAAAGTGTATTTCTTTGACCAAAGATCCATTCATGTAAAAAGACTTCAAAACACATTCGTTTGTGACACATATATCAAACGCCCAAAAATCTCCAATGTGGGTGTTATATAAGGTTTGTAAAGTTAGATAATTCAAATAATCAAATATTAGCAATTAACCCAACATTTGATAATTTCATGGAAAACACATAAAACACTTTAAAATAGACATTTTGGCATGTACAACGTTTTCACAAATCAACTTGAACTCACCTTGCTAGATTTAGGCTAAATCTAGATTTCACACAACGACCTCTTTTGAAAACCACTTGAATCCTCAAGCCGAAATCCTCCAAAAACCTAGATCCACACAACTTCAACCGTAAATAACCACATCCAACCATATAGAAACATCCCCCAAACATAATACACCAAAATCCCCAACGAGATCCAAACCCTAGTTTCTCCCAAAACTATCAAGTCCGAGATTTGATAAGCCAAATATTAGGGAAACATCAATGGAGCATTCATAACTTATTACAAGGTTTGGAAATGGAAATAATGTACTTACCACTTAGGTTTTGACGAAAAACCTAGAAAACCCGAAATAAACTTGAGGTTGAAGATGAAGATGAAGCTCCTTGACCAATAACTTTCAATCTTTGATGGGTGGAAGGAGGAACACTTGGAACATAAAGATTTGGTGCCCTTGATGCATAAAACTGATTTTAGGGTTTGGGGTTCGGTTTCTAGAGAGAAAAAGGGTGAAAGGGGTTGAGAATAATGAGGTGGGGCTGCTCAAAATCGATTTTAAAACAACCAGAGGCCGCAGGCGATTGTGCCCGGCGATTTTGCCCAAGGCACTTTCGCCAGGGCACTATCGCCCAAACTGTACCGCGGGCACCACTCTGTTGGCGATTGTGCCCAGGGCACTATCGCCAGGAGTGTCCCGAGCCCCGATTTCTTCCATTTTCATCTGGAGCACCCACGATGCGATAAGGCTTAAAAGGTAAGGCGTAAGGGATGAAATTCTATTATCAGAATCAAGGGTTTCTCAAGGGATTGACTTTCACAGACAGAGATTTACGGGTGTTACATTATGGATTAATAACACTCGACTAGGTACTATAAATGTGTATTTCTGATATTCTATAACTTAAAATATTGATTTTAATTATAAGTATATATTATATATTAAAAATGAAGTAAAAATTCGTATAACGTAATTTTACCGTGGTAAAAACTTTCTCTTGCTTCTTTTTTCCGTTTAAAATTAAATCATCCAATTTATTGATAATATGTTAAGCAAAGTTCTTATATATATATATATATATATATATATATATATATAATTATAGTTATTGTTGTAAGGCTTATAAAATAATAATCAGATAGATTACACTAGTTATAGATAAATATTTATAACAAGTAAAGACTAAAATCAGTAAAACAGTGAACTATTAATTTGTTGTTAATTATGTTACCGAAGCGTATAATTATGTCACTTAAGAAACAAATGCAAACTCTCATCTTGTATTTATGATACTATTTACAAAAATAATGATAGTTAAATAAATATTCAAATATATCGTCTAATAAAGATAAAATAATGTATTAAATATTCAAAATGTATCGGCTAATAAAGATAAAAGTATTGAATATTCAAAATATATCGTCTAATAAAGTTAAAAAATGTTGTGGACTGGATTTACTCTTTCATTTTGTCAATGGCCCATAGAAAAACAAAATAAAGATACAAGTCGGTGCCTTTTTTTGGCAGAAAAATTGAGATCGGTACAAATAATTTGCATGGTCCCTTATTAAAAAAATAAAAATAAATATTTTCAACTATGATGAATTTAAATAAGAAATTATATTTAAGGAAGTTACTACTTTTTTGTTGGTTATAAAATTTCATATTTATATTACTTATTGTTAAATATGTTTATCGAAACATATGTTACACCTTGTGTTACAACATCACCATTAGTAAAACAATTTTTTTTTGGGAAAGGGTGTCCTTGACAATTATGACTGTAAGACATCAACCCTGATTAAACCTCAGTGGCCACAAGATGTATACGATTAGTTATTTTGTAATTGAAAATTATTTTACATACTTGATTAATAATAAAAATTATTTTAGTTATTAGAATATACATAACCTAATATTTTTTATTTAAAAAAAATCAAAGTTAATTTTGACTTATAATTAAAAGAAAGTTTGATTAATAATTATTTCGAGTAAACTTCAAATTTGGTCCCTATAATGTTTGGAATATAATACTTTTCGTTCCTGCAATTTTGAAATTACAAGATGAACATCATGGTTTACAAAAGCGTTCGGACTTGATCCATTCTTCTAATGGTCGTTAAAAATTTCCATTAAGTGAGACTTATTTTATTCTTTTTATCGATTTTTTATCTTTTACCCAATTAAAAACCACATCAACCAAAATCATAAAATTGATTTTGATTGGGTAAAAGAAAAAAAATCGATAAAATGACGAAAATGCCTCTTATTTAACGGAAATTTCTAAATACCGTTTGAGGGAGGGACCAAATCGGGACGTTTTTAAAAAACCATGAACTGAAAAGATGAAAATTGTTAGAGTAAATTACAAATATGTGGTATGCTGACTTTTACGAAATTGGCCCTCAAACTTAATTTATTACAGATTTGGTCCTTATGTATATACTTTCTGTTGGATTTGGTCCCTCGACCAAACGACTGTTTACTAATTCCGTTAAAATCAAGAGCAAAATAGTCTTTTTGTCGTTTCTCTTTATTTAAACATTTTTTAAATTAATGTATCTATTATCAAAGGCCAAAAAGAATCTTCATTTATTTTATACATTATATTATATCTAATATTATATATATATATATATATATAGTATATACATATATACATTGTCCCTAGGACCAAAATACAACACAGATGGGGACCACAAGGTTGTGGCGTGATGGTAAGAGCCTGGGGACTTCATAGCGGTTGCCCAGGTTCGAGCCCCACTCGCAGCATTATGGCCACGGGATGAATGCCCGCGGGCCATAGGCCTGTTTTCCAGGATATTAGTCCGGGCCCAAAGTGGTCTGGGATACTCCTTTACCAAAAAAAAAGTGTAGGTTCGATCGGAACAGTGGTGGAGGAGGGTTGCGGGAGGGTCATCACAAGGACCAAAAATGCAGGTTTGAGGGAGGGACAAAGGTAGGAGAAACGGAAGGGGGAAGTCTGGTGGTGGTTTTCGCAAGTTTGAGGGAGGGACGAAGGTAGGAGAAAGGAAAAGGGGTGAATGTAGGGGGAGAAGGTAGGAGAAAGGGTGGTTTTTGATCGAATCAAGAAGGAGATCGATTAAATGAGGGTTGAGGGAGGCTGTTGAGTGGTGGTGGTCGTTAAGATTTCATAGACGATGCGAAAGGGGGCTCGATGATGGTACAAGGAAGTAAAAATGGAGAAATAAAGGAGGTGGAAGTACGGTGGTGGTTGTCGGCATGTATCACGGTCAGTGGGAGTTGAGAGAGGAGAGACAAAGAGATGGATATGGTTTTTAAAATGTGACCCTTCAAGTTTTAATTCATACATTTTGGCCCCTAATTTAAAAGGTTTATTTAAAAAATGTTAAAATGTAGAAAAACGATGAAAAGAGTAATTTTACCCTCGGATTTAACAGGCCTGTTGGACGGCCATTTGGTCCAAGAACCAAATTTAACAGAAAATACATACCACAGAGACTAAGGGTTGTTCGGTTCGTTATCTGTTAAGACTTGTATGAATATAGTTGTCTGTATAGATATAGTTGTCTGTGTGTTAACAAATAAGTTATTGTTTGGTTGTTGTGCTGAATAAACAGTTTAAATGTTATAAATGACCATTTTACCCTTTTGTTTTACATTAAAAATTTGTTGATGACATTTTACAAAATAACAAAATTTACAGCAAAATGTAAATACACAAAAACCCAAATCAATGAACCCTTAAATATACAAAACCTGAATCAATCAAACAAATTTCCAACCAAATTTCAACAAAATCAAACTGTAACACCCTGGATTTCCGTTTTGAAATCTTGTTATTCTTGTGTTTAAGCATTGTCGTTAGCACCACGTTTGTTTTGATGTTCGAGTTTGGATTTGGTGGTTTTGTATTAACCACAGTGAACCATGCAAGTTGCACCGCGACTTGAAGTCGCGACACAACCCGCGTAACCCTCTGTTTGTTTGGGTTTTATAGAGCTACGCGAGTTGCACCGCGACTTGAGGTCGCGGCACAACCCGCGAAACCCACTGGATGTTTTGGGTTTGAGGGACACGGGCAAGTTATGCCGCGAGTTGAAGTCGCGGCATAACCCGCGAGGTTGCCTGGCCGACTTAGGTGGGCTTCTTCAAAATATCTCATTTGGGTGATATTTCTTAATATCTCTTTTCTCTCTCTCTTTTTCTCTCTCAAGTCTCTCTCTCTTTCTAGATCTCGTTTGTACCCCGTTTGTTGCTAGTATTAAGTGCATCTAGTAAGAGTTCGGTATAGAAAGCTTCGTCTTCTCTCGGTGGTCGATATCTGGTTTTTTTCGGGTTTTCGTCTAAAACCTATTTGGTGAGTTCCTGCTACCTTTTACAAACTTTATACATGTTAAAACTTGCATATCTCCATGGTTTCAGATCTAAGTTTACTACATTTTGATATAACTTGAGTTTAGTTTTGGGAGATTTTAGGGTTCCTGATCATTTTCGATTAAAATGATGGATTTCATCTTATTTGAAGTAAAATAATGTTTTACTTGCACATTTATGTGGGTTACTTGAAGGAATATTTAAAGTTCATTTTTGATGATTTTCATTCTTACCATAAGTTAAACTTGAAAATGCATTTTGTTAATAAATGTTATTTTATACCATATGACTATCTATGGTTGGTCACATATGTTGTTGTGACGAGTCTGTACCATTACTAGTGGATCCCTAGGTATTGAGTCGACTTATATTTGGGATGTCTTTTCCCCTCTTTGTAAAAATGGATGTATATGATCCTCGAGGGCCATTTGGTACGGTTATGCAAGACCGGTTACTAGCCATGGATCATATTTTCCCTTATTTATAGCTATGGATGCATATGATCCTCGGGGGCAATTTGGTACGATTATGTGAGATCGGTTACTAGCTAAGGGTCATATGGCAGTCCTAGTGAACGAGTTTGACTTGGTTTCCTCGAGGGCCCTCCCTCACATCGTAGTACAGACCTTTGTAGTTTGTGGCCAAGGATTCCAAGTGTTTCGACTCATAACTCGGATTGTGACCTACTTTGTGTTACGCTACAATCCTTGGTAAAACTGGTTATCTTTGTCATCGTATGATGAGTTTACATTGAAAAGGCCCGGTTGTGGCAAAGGTTTTATTCGAAAACTAATCCTTATTGAAAAGATTTCCTTATGATACAATTGTTTATTATCTCATGAAATTTATAAACTATATGTTCTCACTAGGCTTTAAGCCTAACACTTTTTCTCAAATGATGTGTATAACAGGTTCCCGTGAGCGGTGGGTTGCTAAGGGCTTGAGTGACGAGCTTGGTCTCGGGGATTTTTGAGATGACTAGTATTGATGTTGGGCAATTGTTTAAGTCCCATTCTTTTGGTGATATTGGATTAACAACTGATGTAATCTAGATAGTTTAGTTTTAGATTAGTTTGTTGTTGAATTCCATATCAGTATTCAGGTTTGTAAAGGTTAAGTACATATCCCCTTTTTAGGAGGTTTATACCAAGTGTTGATGCTTATTTGTCCAGTTTCCGCGTTTTAAATTCACTCTGGATTTTAGGGTGTTACAAGTTGGTATCAGAGCTCTAGTTTAAGTGATCTAGGCATGAATGTAAGATGTCTAGACTTAGACTGATTACGCTAAACATTGATTCGTGAGTTTGGGTAGAACTTCTAAGATGGGTTGGTCTTAGAGTCGACTGAAATTATAGTTATCGAACGTTGTGGAGACGGTATTAAGAACCTTCATGTATTGTATATTCATAATCTCACTTAGCTAATGTTATTATGAGAATATTTATACGTGATTGTGCTTGATTTGTTGTTACTCTGACAATTGGTAATATGGTAGTACGTTTTCCTTTGTATTTACCCTACCCTTCTCGTCTCTCTTTCTCTGTCATGTGTAGCATATCAGAATGGTAAGTACGCGCGGTAGACCGTGTACGCGTGCAGATGGTGTCGAGGCGACAACCTCAACCGCTGTTCAACCGGCTGGGGTTAAAGTAGTTGTGCGCCTATCTATTCAGCCAGTACTAGGTGGGGGACCAGAGGTCTTTTCACAGGTAGATCTGCCTCCGTCCCACCCAGTCGTCAGGGATGCAATTTCCCAATCTGAGTTGATGGCCAACATGATGTTGGCGATGGATGAAGCTATGGCTAAACAACAGGAGTTTCTGCTGAAAGTGATCGACGATCGCGATGTGAGCCATCGGAGGGTTGAGGCAATTGCGGAGAAGGCTGTGGCGGTGGCTGAAAAGAGGAAGTGGGAAAGTTGTTCAGTACCTCCCAAGAGAACCCGACCTTTTTTCGGAAACCGAAGCTTCAGCGGCTATCAGGGAGCTAGATGGTGTCGGAGATGCCGAACCAAGCACCACGGTAGCTGTAGCACCGCTCCTCAACTTTGCAGCAAGTGTGGGAAGACTGACCACTTCTCACGTGACTGTTCGATCAGAGGGCTTATCTGCTTCGAGTGCAAGACACCGGGGCACGTGAGGAGAAATTGCCCGAAGCTCAAGTCGGGTAGCGCGTCTGAAAAGAGAGAGAATCCATCTAGGGTTCCTGGTCGAGAGTTTCAGATGACGGCCGATGAGGCCAAGGCATCAGCTGATGTGGTATCGGATACATTTCTTATAAACTCAGTACCTGTTCGTGTTTTGTTTGATACGGGTACCAGTTTCTCTTTTATATCTGATAGGTGGGTTTACACCCCCCTAATCTAACCGCAAGTGTACGGGTCGAATCAAGTAATATATACTTAGAAGTACGAGTATCGAACCAAGGGAACTAGGAACTGAGTATCACAATTACTATAATCACTATTTACTGGACGATCCAATTGATGAATTGTTGATGATTAACTAATAACTAAATTAATAAAAATAAACTCTAGAGTAAAAGCAAGAACAAAGTTGGAAACTTTTTCGGGAAGAAAACAGTTGAGGGTCGGAAATCCTATGGTTTTCACTAATGAACAATGTTCTTGAAAACAATTATCAGTTAAACCCTTTAAAGAAAATCTAATCTATAAAATCACCGTTGTTCTTTCTCAAGCAACAACGGATTTTATTTTGAAAGCACCAGTCTTATCTCTCGATCTTAACACATGAATTCAAAACACATTAAGTTCCAGATTATTATGATACTAAGGTTTAGTTGGTATATCTCTATCCAATTTCTCACCTTAGGCATATAATTCCAGTTCTTGTTAACAATTAATTCTCTCGAATTGAATTTATAACGAACAAATCAGATGAAAGTTGGCCAAACTCACAAAAGCATTAAAACCCAAATCATATGCTTCATTAGTTAAGAAAAACTGATAAAAATCCCAATCACATGTTCACAAGCTTAAACCAAAGTCAAACCAACCCCCAACATCTAAAGATTAGTTCATGTTGGGGGTATTAAACAAGAAAATAATAGAAGAGTTCATAGATCTAAGAAAAATCTATCGAAGAATCAAAGATTGAAAAACTCCCTTGATTGCGTAATACCCACGAAGATTGGCAAGAATTCCGTGTAAGAATCGCGTCTCAAGATGTTTCCTCGCTTCAATTCGGTGTGTTCTTCGTGTAAAAATCGCCCCAAGTGTGCATCCTTCCTTCCTCTCGTCGCCAATTTCAGATTAGAATGAATAATTATTGAAAACCCTAAGAGATAAGGCTTAAAAACGATTTCAGCATGTCATTGCTACTTTCACCGATAGTTAACTAGCGGTGAAAGTAGCATTGGGCTCTGATTCATAAAAATTTCACTGGTGCTAGTTACACCGAGACTTAAGTCTCGGTCAAAGTCTCGGCAGACACTTTTCTCTAAAATCAGATTTTGATGTTAGTTACACCGAGACTTAACTATCGGTCAAAGTCTCGGTGAACAATTTTTCTCCAAAATCAGGCTTTGATGCTAGTTACACCGAGACTTAACTATCGATCAAAGTCTCGGTGAACACTTTTTCTCCAAAATTTCACTTTGATGCATTTTTCGAGCCTTGACCCAAGATTTGACTTGCACGAGCTTTGCTTTGCCATAAAGTCATCGGGTGTGCCATTCTCGTCTATAATTAGCTTCTTTTGGACCCATTTTCTTAATTTATTCCCGAAAGATAGATACCTGAAAAACTCGCGAATAAATGTGAAAAGACGCTTCATTTGTTTGGAGAAACAAACATAATTACTCGAAAAGTGGCTCTAAAATAACACCGAAATTGGCGTTATCAACAACCCCAAACTGAGTGTTGCTTGTCCCCAAGCAAATTAGCGACAAAGATAAAATAAGAAACGATCAAAAACAAGTTGATTCTGCAACAGTGGCCAACGGGTATACTTATCATGAAGTTTGAACTATTATTGTGCCAACTAATTGCGAAGACTAAGAAGAAGACAGTAAGAATTCAGTCATAGCACAATTAACAACAAACTAAACATTGAAGATTGAACTGAAAACAACGACACCATACTGAACTACAACTATTCAACTACACTTTCAGAGAGGATTTCGCCTCGACCTTACCTCACGGGATGCACTCGATTCACTCGAATCTTAGGCTATCACACATATATTTCATGCAGGTGGAGGTTATAGACAAAGAAAATCAAGTAATAACTGCATGATGTATAATTTGAAAAACGCACAGATGAACTCAAGGTGATCTCAGAAGGGAATCAAGTAACAAGACAAGGAATATTAGTAAGAGAGTTAATCTACCTTTATCACATTTTCCAGAAGATCATTCAGGTCTTTTTAACGGGTTGTAATGGGGCTAGGGGTTGTGGCTAAGAAACGATGGGCAAAGTGGAACAAAATCCCAGATGTGTCAGTAATTTATGCGGTACTACGACTTTTCACCTTACTTACCCCTTTTCTTTCTTTTTCACTTTCCTTCTTCCACCATTACACCCTTTGGGTGTATTTCTCTACTCTGCTGCTCTTTTTTTTTCATTTTTTTTGCTCGGGTAACTACCCGTTCTTTTTTTTTTTTTATTTATGGGGCACCATTGGCCCTCTTTTATTAGCATCTCTATAACCTGATTGGCTATGATTTCTTTTTTTTTTCAATCCTTTCCCCCTTTATTTTTCATTCATTACTATCTACCATCACCATGACTACTAACCGCTTGTGATTGACACGTCTTAGGACAAGGGTAGGTTAGTGTTTAGGCTAGGGTTAAAAGTGGGTTAAGAAACGAATATTAAACAGTAAAAGGCTGCAAAAGGGGTTGGGTGCACACAATTAAAACAAGGGAGCGATAGCCAAAAGAATTAAATCATAGAATTCACACACAATGCCTGAAATCTTGTCTTAAGGTCCACACGAATAGGTGACTAAACCTTTACTCAATATCCTGATGGATGTCTTTGCTACTTGATGAAATTTATAGTGAGATCAAGCTATAACTACAATGAAAGAGTAACAGATAAGTGTATAGACTATTTTGAATTATATCTCTCAGAATCGAATCGGTGTTCATTAGGCTCAACATCTCACGGGTGGTCTCCACTAATGTCTTCTAATCATGCAATCTCCTAATTGTTGGTCCAGACTATATCATCGTTCTCAGATTCGCAAAACAATATAAATTTTGTGAAACTTGTGCTTTTCATAGAATCTCGTGTCCTCATCCTAAAAGAAAGTTTTAAAATGTTGGCCCAAAACAGTGTAATGCAATTATACAGTAATGAGTATACCCGTGCCTACAACCCCAAACCTTACCAACACATTGTCCCCAATGTGTCGGCTTGGTTTTGATTAAAGACAATAAGATATGCAGAATTTAACAAAAGACAACAGATCATATCAGAGCATGGCATAAGTGCGAGTAGCGACAGAAGTATTAGTTAGGTACAGTTATCCATACGGCCGATAAGTAGAATGTACAAGGAACTCAAGGAGTCCTTGAATTCGGATCCCACGCTCGTTTAGTACCCTTCTCTTTTTTCAGTTAACGCTCTTCTTCTTGTGATATATGTGTTTGGCTCTTGACGTACTCGGGCCTTTTCCACTGCTAAGCTTGCCATAAGCCGACCATCTCGGGATCGTAGTGGTCGGGTTGCTTCTTCCCATTTCCATCGAAATTGCGTTAATCGCTGGGAATCGTTCAAAACTCGGATCCTTGACATAACGAAACTGAAACATAATGAACAACTAAAACATAACGAAAATTAAAACTATGAAACTTAAACGAAAATAAACCTGGTGGGTTGCCTCCCACCTAGCGCCTTATTTATAGTCGTGGTACGACTGTGTGGCTCTCAACTTGGCTTGATATCGCTTGCGGATTTGAACCGCCCACACATACGGTTTTTTGCAGATTCTCCCACATCTGGTATTCCGTGATCACCCGTTTCTTTTCCAGTTCGACCCTTTACACTCTCTAACACCTTGAAAGTCACTTTTTCACTTCCAACTCTTAATGTCATCTCACTTTCCTCCATGTCAATAAGCGCTTTGCTCGTAGCCAGAAATGGTCTTCCCAATATTAGCAGGACCTCCTTGTCTTCATCCATATCCAGAACCACAAAATCAACCGGAAAGTAAAACTTACCGACTCTAATCAGCACATCTTCAACTACTCCATGTGGGTGCTTTAATGACCGATCTGCCAATTGTAATGTCATTGAAGTCGGCTTTACTTCTCCAATACCCAACTTCCTGAAAATTGATAAAGGCATTAAATTAATACTAGCTCCTAAATCACATAACACCTTATCAAAACAAAAATTTCCAATTTGTATAGGTATAGAAAAGCTCCCTGGATCTTGAAGCTTCAGGGGAAGCTTATTCTGAATAATCGCGCTGCACTCCTCAGTGAGTGCCACAGTAGCCTTACCCTCGATCTTCCTTTTCTTGGATAGAATATCTTTCATAAACTTGAGATATGTCGGCATCTGAGCATGGGCTTCTGCAAAAAGAATGTTGATGCTTAATTTCTTGAAGACGTCAAGAAATTTCTTGAACTGTTCCTCATCCTTGTGTGCCTTCAATCGATTTGGAAAAGGTATCTGTGGCACATAAGGGTTGACTATCGGCTTTGGTGGAGATGTCACATCTTTTTCCTTTGGCTCTTTAGGATCAACAATATCATTAGGATTACCATCTTTCAGCCCAACATCTTCAGCCTTGATCCTTTTCATCTCTACATGCTCATTCTCGGATTTATCGATATCTGGCTCATGAGTCAAATATTTGATCAATTCCGTGCCACTTCTCAAATGAATGGCATTGCAATGTTGCCTTGGTTTTGGTTCAGTCTGACTAAGGAATTGACCTTGAGTCCAAGATTGTAGGGCTTCAGCTATTTGTCCCACTTGTCTCTCTAGAATCTGGATTGAAGCGGTATTTTGCTCAGTGGCTGCTTTTACGGTGCCCACAGTGGTAGTCAAAGTGCTCACGGAAGAAGTGATCCCTTCAATAGTATTGTCCATCTTCGAGATGAACTTCATCAAAATATCTTCTAATCCAGGCTTCTTCTCTGCAGATTGTCCTTCCTCCTGCCTTCTCTGATTATAACCTGGGGGACGATAAACATTATTAGCATGAGAGGAAGAAGAAAAATTAGAATTGTTACCATACTGTTGTTGTTGCTGTCCCATAGTCTCTCTTGGTTGATTTTGCGGTTAGTTCCATGAGAGGTTGGGATGCCGCTTCCATCCTTCATTGTAGGTATTAGAGAATGGATCATTCCGAGAGTTATTGTTCCGATTTTGTAAGAATTGAACCTGCTCAGGTTCATGAGAAGCTGGGAACAAGTCAGGAATGTCTCTATCATAATTAAGTGCAGGTTGAATGGAAGCTCCTTTCAGCTGGTTTGTGATGGCGGCCAGTTGAGCTTTTATCGCCTTTAGCTCATCAGATTCCTGAACCTTAGCTACACGTCTGGTATCGGATCGTGGAGTGGCATAACTGTGTTCAGCCAAGTTTTCAATCAGCTCAACTGCCTCTTCATAGGTCTTATTCATCAAGGCACCACCCGCTGCTGCAGTAATATCATTCTTGTACTGCGGATGAAGCCCACCAAAGAAGGTCTGGATGATTACCCAGCCATGTAACCCATGATGTGGACACCTTTTCAACATATCCTTATACATTTCCCATGCCTCATACAGTGTCTCCTGTTCCCACTGAGCAAAGTGGGTAATCTCAGCCATTAACTGAACTGTTCTACCAGGTGGAAAGAATTTTTGTAGGAACGTTGCAACCATGTTTGCCCAAGTAGTGATCTGACCTGTGGGTATGCTCTCCTCCCATATATGAGCCCTTCCCTTCAGTGAGAAGTTGAACAACCTCAGTTTAACTGCATCGTCTGACACTCCGTTGATCTTAAATGTGTTGCAAATCTTTTCAAATGCCCGGAGGTGTCCATGAGGGTCCTCTGTTGGTGCTCCCCCAAATTGGTTTTGTTGTAGTAGCTGGATAGTGCCATATCTTATCTCGAAGTTATTTGCTCCTACCGCGGGGGCTTGGACACCTCTGTTGAGGGCTGCCACATTTGGATTGGCAAAGGATCTCATCGGAACTCTTGTTGGTGCTTCCTCTCCCATTATATGATTTTTTTTCCAATAAATCTGAAACAGGGAAAAGAGAGGATCACGGAATGTGTGGAAAATAAAATAAAGTAAAATAAAATGTCCAATGCAATAGCGCTTATAGCTGGTAGTGCTATCAGTGCAAACTAGTTTCCCGGCAACGGCGCCAAAAACTTGATAGGCGGGTTTACACCCCCCCTAATCTAACCGCAAGTGTACGGGTCGAATCAAGTAATATATACTTAGAAGTACGAGTATCGAACCAAGGGAACTAAGAACTGAGTATCACAATTACTATAATCACTATTTACTGGACGATCCAATTGATGAATTGTTGATGATTAACTAATAACTAAATTAATAAAAATAAACTCTAGAGTAAAAGCAAGAACAAAGTTGGAAATTTTTTCGGGAAGAAAACAGTTGAGGGTTGGAAATCCTATGGTTTTCACTAATGAACAATGTTGCTAGAGCCCCTTATCGGTTAGCGCCAGCGGAGATGTAAGAGATGATGACTCAACTCCAAGAGCTTTTGGAAAAGGGATTCATAAGACCGAGCTTGTCACCGTGGGGAGCTCCGGTCTTGTTCGTCAAGAAGAAGGATGGCACAATGAGGATGTGCATCGATTATCGTGAGTTGAACAAAGCAACAATGAAGAACAAGTATCCGCTTCCTAGGATTGACGACTTTTTCTGACCCAATAAACCACTTCTGAACAACAATATATAGCAGAACGAATAAGCTATATTGGTTATATATCCCATTAAGCCACAACTGAACAGCCCCTAAATCCATAATAAAAAGTCTAAACTATTTTTGTAGAAATCCGCATACAAGGACCAATCCATAATTTATTAAAATTGTTATTTTCGACAAACCACAAATATTTTGAAATTTACTCTAATAATTATATATATTTTATTGAAAAATAAATAAAGGGCCTATGATAACGCGTTGTATTCCCGTAACTTCATTTTCTACGCTGTGGTGGATGCCCACACTCCCCTTTGCTATTATTATATTTATTTTACACTATAAAAATAAATCAACTTAAATTATATAGGTATTATTTAAATCGGTTTTGACTTGCTTTTAAATTTAGATAAAAATGAGTTAAGGTGAGAAAGTAAGAAGAGATTTGAACACTTTAAAGCTCACACCCATCCATAAATTAAGCTTCTCATTGAAATTAATCTGATGCATTTATGTGCATCTCATCTTCGTATATCTTAAGGGTGGAGTGTATCCTAGAGTGAAGTTCTCTTCTTATCCTTCTCACCGTAACTTTTATTTTTATCGAAACCCAACCCAACCCTATATATATATATATATATATATATATATATAGAGAGAGAGAGAGAGAGAGAGAGAGAAAAGAGGGAGGGGTTCAAGAGAAAACCTAAAAAAAAATAGAAAACTGAGGAACATCCTGGTAGGCTTTGATCTGGACGGTATGCACCTGTGCATACAAGTAAATTAATTTGTTTTTTGGTTTTTATGCACATGTGGATTATGCACATGTGGATTATGCACTTGTGCATGTTATAAATTACTTGTATGCACAAGTGCATACCGTCCAGGTTAAGGTCAATCAGGGTGTTTCCTAGTTTTCCATTTTTTTGATGTTTTCCCCTAAACCTAACCCTATATATATATATATATATATATATATATATATATATGTATGTATGTATATATATAGGTGAAAGATTGTGTTCGAAGATCACTTTTAATCAAATGTCTTCTCATGAATTGTGGCTTAGAAGAGAATTGATCCGGTACATTTTGATGCATCTTATCCCGGTGCATCTCATCCTAAGGTGCATTCATTTCTCATCCAACGTTTAATAACCATTTCTCATGATTCTCACGTCAACCTCAACTTCTCATCGAAACCAACACACGCATACACACACACACACACATATATATATATAGCCAAATGTTCAAATGAGAAGTGCTAAACATATGAGAAGTAGAGAAGTGATCTTAGTCATTGGTCAAGAATTACAACTATGTAAAAAATAAAGGAGTAATTTCGTAAATTTTACAAGTAGACGACAAACGGGTTCATATGTGAATCATGTGAACCAATTAACAAATTCACATATGAACCCGCCAATTAAATAGTTCACATGAGAACTAATCAACGGGTTCACTTATGAACTTGTTTGCCGTCTATTTGTAAAAGTTATGAAACTACCTCTCTATCTTTTGTTGACCATGCGAGAAATTACCCATTGCTTCATAGTCAAAACCACAAATGTTGACCAATTGAAGGGTATGATCACTTTTCTACTTCTCATATATTTAGCATTTCTCATTTGAATTTATATATATATATATATATATATATTGGATTAAGTTTATTTGATAAATGTTAAAAATATGAGAAATAAATAAATGATCCTAGCCTTTATCTGGTCAACATTTGTTGATTTGACCGTGAAACACCGGATAATTCCTTGTGTGGTCTATAGAAAATAGAGGGGTAGTTTCGTAAAATAGCGGGGACGAGTTCATATATGAATATGCATGATTCACATATGAATTATATGTTCATATATGAACCGGTTTAATTCACATATGAAATCTAACTGATTCATATATGAACTATACATTCATATATGAATCAGTTAATTAGTTCATATATGGATCACAAAGGTTCATATATGAATATGTTATTTAGTTCAATTGATTCATATATGAACCTACAGTTAATTAGTTCATATGTGAATCAGTTAATTGGTTCATATATGAATTAGTTAAAAGAGTTCATATGTGAATTACACTGGTTCACATATGAACATCATACATGTTCATATATGAATTCGTTCCGTGTATTTGTAAAAATTACGAAACTGTTATTCTATTTTTGAAATAGCCGTAATTTTTGACCAGTCAAAGCCGTAATTGTTGAACAATCAAATAATCAATATTTGACCAGTGAAAGCCGATCTTCATCGAATGAAAGACTATGATTACTTCTCTATTTATCATATATTTAGCATTTCTCAAATGAATTTTTTTCCATATATATATATATATATAAATAAAAGAGGGGAAGTGGAGGGAAGTAAACAGTGAGATATCATGGAAGTTTTCAAATAGTTTTTGGGAAAGGAGTAGACTGTGAGTCTATCTCTGTCGCTGTCCTTTTTATAATTTTTGACTTTTCTTCCTGCTTTTCCTCTTTTTTAATGACAACATATATTATCAAAAGAATTAGAAATATTAAATAATACAGTAATAACTATTAGTAAAAAAAAACGTTATTTTGTAAACGGAATAAAGAGATGTCGGTCCCATAGAGCAACACCCATCTTTTCAGATTTTGAATTTGTCTATAGAACCCATTTAACAATTATTTTCAACAATTATAGAGTCGATAACAAAATATTTGTTTGAATAAGTTGAATTATAGAGTCGATAATATAATCTATATACTATATTATAAAACACGGATAAAAAACTCTTAAATACAAATTATTAGGCACAAGGTACCATCATTTTATGTAAGTTTTTAAAAATCTCTTAATTTACAAGTTTCAAAGCACAAGATACATATTACTACTGCAGACTTATAACACACATCAATTTGGTATGTGCATGACCTTCCTTTTATGCAGACATTTCCATGTATCACTGTTAATTAATATATTATCTTACTATAACTTTGTTTTAATTATATTATTAAATATGTAATTGATTATTTTTTCTAGATGTCATTAAAATATATAAGATAATAATTGAATTCTAACAAAATACTTAATTTTTTTATATAAAAAACATTATATTATTAAGCCTGAATAAAACAAATTTATAAAAAAAAACATTATCACTTTCTCAAAACCATCCAAGATTGTACTGTAAATCAACAAAAAAACAAAAAATAAAATGAAACATTAAAATCGTAATGTATTTTGCTGCATTGCGCGAGTACGCTTCTAGTTATATATTAAAAGGGAATTAGACGAAACTTTGACTTCATCCCTTAAGTTTAATAATCACACCAATGATTATGTGGTTTGTATTTTGTTGCGATTTTCATTTCTTATTGTTTATCAAGTGTCCTGACGTGCTAGTCACGTGAGGAACATTTTGATCTTGTTTCTTCTACACCGGCAACCTCATCCTTCTCCAATGCCCCCTTTTCCGACAACCCTTCCGCCACACACTTTCTTCCCACCATTTTCACGACAATTCCCCCTAAATAACCACCACCGTGTAACGCCCTTGCTTTTGGTAAGTTTTTCTTGAACCATTTCACACCAATATATTGAAAATTATGTATTTATGTTGGTTGTAATGGCCTAAATTATCCTTACATGCTTAAGAGTCGAAAAACAAGAAAACGCAACTTTGACGCATGGCCTCAAGGCGGCCAAAGCTGCGTGACTCACTGGATAAAGGGCTGGGGGCGTGGGCGACTTGCCGCATAAGCTAAGTCACAGACAAGGTCGCGTGAAGGACTTGACGTCTTTTAAACCCCCATTTTCTTAAGGTTTCTCATTAGGAACTCCTCACCACTCCATCTCTCCTCATTAAATTCGTCATTTAGGAGCATTTATGGTCAAATCTTGGGCTTTTTAAGAGTATTGAAGGCTTGGATGTGATTTCTAAGTGGTAAACTTCATCTTCTCTCCAAGGAATCTTGGGTTTTGCTTCATCTCTAGGTTTAATCAAAGAAACCTAGCATTTGTGAATTCATTCAACTTTTACAAGCTATATGCATACCAAATTGTTATCATTTGAATAATTAAATATTTTATTGAGTTTCTCCTAACTTCTATTGTGTTATTGGGTGGATTTGATAAATTGGGTATTTTGGCTTCTTAATCTTGAAACATGTGTACTCTTGGATTGGATGAACCACTTTGGAACTATAACCTTAGAGGTTTGAGCATTTGAGAAGATCTAATTTTGCTGAGAATGGATCTTTGAACCTACCCATGTCCTTGGATGAGGTTTTGCAAAAAGTCACAAGTTCATACTAGTTAACTGATTTTAGAAAAACTTTGGTATATGGGGGCACTCAATGATTATTGTATCCTAAAACAATTCCTTGGGCGATTTGGGCCTTGTTCTGCCAAATTGTTGGACTTTATACTTGCAATTCTCATGTGTGAGTGATAGGTGACTTGTCAAAATAAGTTAAATAATGACAATTTTGGCAAACCTAGTGGGTATTTACTGAGTTGATAGTAGGAGCTTGCAGTGGTACTCATGAGAGTCGTATATGGGTCCCGATCTTGTGGTGGTAGCCAATAAGGTCATATACGGGGACTGTTAACTCACATGGTGGTAGCCTTTGTGGTAGTACTCAATGGAGTCATATACGGAGGCCATCTGGCTTGAGTTTACCTTGATAATGTCGATACAGGTCCTACTCTTGTGTTCCGCCCTAAATCAACGGAAACGAGTCTCCCCGTTCTCTCTTATTGAATTGGTGCTTTATTTATGAATATTACCATCTACTTTGAAATAGCCTCCTTAACATGATCTTGACATCCTCAAGGAATTGGTATTTAATAGATTATTCTTTATACTTGAATAACTGTGAAAATATGTATATTTAATTGTTTGAACTTACTAGGCGTAAAGGTGTAACACTTCGTCTTTTGGCATGTGTCTTAGGTTCCTTTAGTGTCGGACCTAAAGAATCTTTAGGAATAGAGTTGGGTGTTATCTAGAAGCACCGGTAGGAGAACGTTTGTGGGACGTCTTGACTTGAGAAGTTAGAATTGTTTTGTTGGTTTAGTAACACACGAATTTAATCTAGTTCACTTCATAACTAGATTAGTAGGTTGTTTACTTAAACTCATTTGTATGTAATCGTTTAACATTACTTCCCCTCTTATGGGTTAAAGGTTTTATTATTTTATGAAGTCCCAAGTTTTTGTAAGTTGTTGTTTTAAATTTTAGGGGTGTTACACCCCGCCCCCATCACCTCCACAACTCTAGTGATTTCTTTTGTATTGGTTCTAGAGAGGAAGAAAGGCTTTCGCTTGTATTCTGGTTCCATCTCTACCCCCCCCCCCCCCCCCGGTTGTGAGAAGATATATATATATATATATATATATATATATATATATAGAGAGAGAGAGAGAGAGAGAGTCACAAAGAGTGAGAAAATGCATAAGGGTTGTTGTGATGGGCTGGGACATTAAAGATGAAGATGGAGAGGGCTCTTTGTGTGGGGGTGGCGGAGGTGCAACCATCAGGGTAGGCAAGGTAGGGACGGAGGTGAGCGACAAAGGTTAAGGGGTCTTTTCTTTTGTTCTTATTTTTATATTTTTGAAATGCTTTACACACTTGTACGGTAATCTTTTATTTTTAAAGAACATCAAAGTGACCAAAATACACTAACATGGGTAGCACTTAACGACTCTCTTAACGTTCCTAACGTCTAGGGACAAAAATCAAAACGAAATGCAAAATTGTTCGAGACTAAGGAATCTAGGGATTTCCTCAACAGAGTTGCTTATGTAATTATTGAATTTTGAGTGATTAAACCAGAGTTGTCTCAAACCAAAAGGACAAAATTTTGTAATTTACTCTAGAAAATTTAAAATTTGATGAATCAAAGCAAACAAATTTTGATATCAAACTTGGACAAGATTATGATCAATCTTTTCTCGCATTTGGACCGGATGTCATAATATTCATATAGGTTAGGATGACCAATGGTTTTGAAAAAACAAAAGAACCCAATTAATTAATTGCTTTAAAAAATCACTTTTAATTCTAAACTTGTCAATAAAAATTATAAGGAAAATTTGATGTCTAGATAGATATAAGGTTTTATGTTCGATTCTTGTCAATTTTTATTTAATATATTTATATAATTATTTTGTTAATGAAATGTTTTATGAGTAAAAATTTTAAAAAAAATGTTGGAGAAGTAGCATACAAGTTTGGAAATAATTAAGGGTACAGATTACAAGAAAACAGGAGCAGGAGCAGTTGGAAAGTGGAAAAGCTGACTTCACTTTTTAATTTCCAAAAACCAAACACTTTTTAGAAATTAGGAACCAACTTAATTACTTCATTTCATTTTTAATTATATATATATATTATATAATCATATATATATATATATAGAGAGAGAGAGAGAGAGAGTAAATTATATAAAAGAATATTCTCTGTAGAAAGAAACAAAGTAGAAGATATATAGATAGTATATGTTTGGTAAACCAGAATTTTGAAAAATCTAAATTAGAATCCGTTAACCATAAAACAAACACAAAAAATTATTATGTTTCATTATGACAAACTCTATAAAAAACAAAGTTTGGCAAAAATAAATATATTTTGATGGGTTGAATTACGGGTTAAAATTTAGAGAGTCGGATCGAAAATATCATGTTAGGGGCTGTTTGTTTACTTCTTAATGATTCCATTAAAAGACAACCTCTGAATCGCTAAGAGGTGAATCTTGTTTGCCAAAAAAAAGATTTGTCTCTTAATGGTTTCAAAACCATTTGAATGATTTTGCATCTTGGCTCTCCCTTAACCATTCAGAGTCCTGATTTCATTATGAACAATTAGCAAACAACCGTATTTCATTTTACACTATATCATATGAGACTCTTAATCATTCTGACCACTTAATCAATCTGATCACTTAACCATTTTACATTAAACTATTCAACAACTGTCAAACACCCATAGATTAATCCAACAACGTTGTTAGAGAAATATGGTCTAATTATAATTAAAAATACATTGTGCCAGCTTGTATGCATAAAGCGTTTCAATTATTAAAAGTTAGGTAGGATAATTTATGATTTTAAGTATTTTTTTAATATTATAATATTTTGTGATAAATAATTATATTTAATGAAATAAATTTTATTTGTCTTGACAACACACATGATATGATAAATATTTAAAATGATTTTTTTTTTGCAATCTGTAAGTGTTTTTTCGATAAATTTCAAACTTTTATGTTGAATTAGAAATTGATATTATTTATAATTAACCATTGTCTAAAAATAAGATAAAAAGTTGTATTTATAATAATGAATATACATACTTGCTCGTATAAAACTACAAATATCCACTATAAGTCAATAATTTAACAGTATTCTTATAATGCCCCAAGTCAAAGAAGCAGGTTGATCTAATATTTTCGAATTTAACTTAAAACTATGATTAAAGTTAGTGGTAGTCTACAATTTTGAACTTATAAGAAGTTTATAAATCTATTTTTCAATCTATGTTATACAGTACAATTCTGAAATTTGTTGTTCAAAGATAAATTAATTTTTCAAATAAGTCATTCAAGTTTTATTCCATTTTAAACAAAAACGGCCCTGAGAAAAATATAATATTATATCTAATTTCTTTATGGATAATTATGTTGTCATTTCTTTTAAATAGATACTGTTTTACTGGATCCAAGGTATTGATTAGGCAAATTTTCTTTCCTTTGTCATTTATAAGGAGGCTATTTTAGTCATTTGACAATAGTCAAGTGATGTGTGGATTTACGATGTCTTTTTTCTCTTGTTGCTAAAATAGTATTTACAACAACTTTATATTGTAATCTATTTACAAAAAGGAAATTGACTCAAACAGTTAAAATACGTATCTAAATTGGTCTTTTAGTTCTCTCCCTCTCTTTCTCTCTCCCTCCTTTCTTGTATTTTTGTCATTACATCTGCAATGACCAGATCCATAATTGTGGACTAGGGTTTAAATGTAACAATTTTTCCAGATTCTACTCACTTTCTTAATGACACTTGTGTCACCACCAGATCAACCCACGTGTCGTGTCACCCATGTGGGCTCAACACGTGGCACTTCCGCATTATTGCGGAAGTGGCATTACAAAATGGGTAGAATCTGCACAAATATTTACATTTATAACCGAGATCTGTAATTACGGAACTGCCATTGATTATAGGGGTAGTGACAAAAATGCAAAATTGAGAGAGATGATTAAGAATATTTTTTGCTTATTTAAGTCAATTTCCCTTTATAAAAGTATGGAAAAAGTTGTTGTCTCTATAACTATTGACCCATCCGACTATTTACATGAGAGATGTCAAAGAGTTGATTTATAATGAAAAAAAAAGTAACTCGTGTACTATATTGTCCTTGCTAATAATATATATATATATATATATATATATATATATATATATAGGGGTGATATCAATTGGAAACCAAGTTTCATTGAAAACTTTGGAAACCAAATTTCAGCCATTGATCTTTATAATCAATGGTTAAGATTCATTTGAATTATATATGGTAGTAAATTAATTAATTTATTAATAATAAATAAAAATAATAGATGAAAAGGGTAAATATGTCTTTTGATTTTGTGACTCAAATATGGCAATCAATGTTTATTTTATTTAGATTACTTGAAACCAAAAATAAATTTTCCACGCAATATAAATTTTGTTATTTTTTTTACTATGAAAACGGGGAGCATTTGTCTTTTCATCAAAAAAATTATTTTTCTTTTAAAATGTAAGAAAATATATTTTTTTTAATTTCATTTTATTATAAAATTTCCCACGCAATCTAATATTGTGATGAAACAGAATGAATTTGTGGATTACAAATTTCATTGGATGATAGATTTCATCAGGTTCATCGTGTTAGCATTATTGTTTCATAATGAAAATAGATTCATCAGGTTCATCGTGTTAGTATTATTGTTTCATAATGAAACATGATGAATTTGTGTCATTTTTGTTAACTTTCCATTTTTGTTTCATTACTTGTTCAGTTGCATATCCGTATATGAAAATAGATTCATCATGTTCATCGTGTTAGCATTATTGTTTCATAATGAAAATAGATTCATCAGGTTCATCGTGTTAGCATTATTGTATCATTATTACCATATATAAGCTAAATTAAAATTAAATAATTTACCTAAATTAAATATCTCATTTTTAAATTAATCAATGATTATTATTACCATATATAAACTAAATTAAAATTAAATAATTATTAATATAATAATAATAACAGTTACCATATATATTATGAAATAATGTAAAAGACAAAAATAACTTTTTCAATTAAAAATAAAAATAAAAAAAAAAGAAATTCACTGATTGGTTGATTTCGGTTTCCAAAGTTTCTAATGTAATACTGGTTTCCAATTGATCGCTCCCCTATATATATATATATATATATGACCAAATTAAATAAAAAATATAAAAAAGGTTATAAACATGTAAAAACTTATTTAAAAATATTTTTTATGTGATTACTTTTTATCAAATGATAGAATTGAAGATATTGTTCACATATATTTGTCTCATAGTGATAATTATATATATATTTGTTTCACCATGTGAAACATTTTTTAATGTATTTTTTTTATTTCACTAGTTGAACAAATGAAATTCACATATAATTTTTTCATAAGATGAATACAAACATTTGTGAAACAATACCTTAAATCATACTTTTGATGAAAAAAATATGTAAATTTTTTTATATCGATTCTTACGAGTTATTTTTGTGATTCTTATTTGATTATCGTAATATATATACACACACGCGTGTGTGTGTGTGTGTTAGTGAGAGAAAAAGATTCAGAGAGAACCTTGAAAAAAAAGAACCGAAAAACGGATGAAAAAAATATATCAAAATATGTGTATTCAAATGAAAATCACATATATTATGATAACCGTGAGAATTTCTATCTTAATAAATTGTTTCATATTATTTTTTTAGATCTAAGGCTAATATTTAATGTATTGATTAATATATATATATATATATTTGTTTCATAGTGTGTTTTTTCATATGTATTCGGTTCATAATGTGAAACTCTTTTACGTGTATTTTTATTTCACAAACACGCCAAAAAGTTTCACATGGTGAGAGCATCTCCAACTGATTTTCTATAATTTCTCTAAAATAGAGAACCAAAAGTTAAAATCTCTAAAACCAACATATTTTCTATCTTAGAGATTTTAACACAAATTAAATTATTTTAATCTTCTCTAATTTATCATCCCAATACACTTTAAAAAAAACTTTCTATAAGATGATTAAAATTCAATTTCATTGGTGGGATTGAATAAAATAATCATTTTCTATCCCACAATCAAGTTTTAGAGAATTATCTAAACTTGAAAATTTTCCAAGTTTTTTTCTATTATAGAGAACAAGATAACAAAATTGTAGGAGAAGTTTAGAGAACAAAAACTCATTTTTTTTTCTATTTTAGAGAAGTTGTTGGAGATGCTCTGAAACAAATATATGTTAGTTAATACTTTAAATTTTAGACTTATAAGGAAAAAATCATTTGATATAACACATTAAACACTAGTTTTCAGTATTCTCATAATTTTGTAGGTTCATAAACCGTTAGATTAAAGATGATCCATCGGATATTATTAAAAAGGTGATTATAATCATCTTTTCTTAAAAAATAAAAATATATTTACCTAATTTTAAAGCAAAAACGTGCAAAATAGGACAAAAATTGGAGCAAAAAATATTACATAAAAAACCTATTATTTTTATTATCTTTAATTTGATATGTATTTTGATATTTTTTTTATGGTTCTTCAGTTTTTTTTTTCCAAAAGTTTATCATACGTTCCAAAATATACTCATTTGGAACGTATGATAAACATTTGGAGACTATATAGTACATTTACTCATTTCCTATATAATCTCCAAAAGTTTATCATACCTTCCAAATGTATAATCATATATATACACCAATTTTCAATTTAAGAAACAAGGGGAGATATTTTTAGTTTTTAAAAAAAATGGTTATAATCATCATTTTAACCATAATTTTTTAACCATCTCAATCTAATGGTTTGAATGGATTTATTAGTTCTATTGTTTTCTTGGTTCTCTCCTAATCTCACCTATATACAGGGGGTTTTCTTTTACAAACTTCATAATTCATGATCCATGAGATCTAATTTAAACACAAAAAATTAGTTAAAAAAAATAAAATCTAATTTATTTTAAAAAAACTCTCACATCTCTCCTCTCCTCTCTTCTTTTTCCTCTATCCGTAACATACACCATACACACACACAAACATAATTAAATGTCCAGACAAGGTAAACATTGTGAACACTTTTCAGGAATACAATTATAATTTGTGAACATACTCTTAATTTATGAGATCTGATTAGGGGTGTGCAGGACCCGGCCCACCCGAGATACCCGACCCGACCCGACCCGAACTCTCGCAAAAAACCCGAAACCCGTATTTCCGAAACCTCCGATCCGAAATCTTTTACGGGTAAAGTGGGGTCGGGCTGGGTACCCAAAACCCAAACCCGACCCGCCCGAATATCCGAAATATTTAAAAAAAAATCAGTTTTTTGTAAATACTAAATACCTAATATCCTAAATCAAAATATCAAATCCATCATTTACTCTTTCAGACTTCGACTCCTCAGTCCTCTCCGCCTCTCGTCTCGAGTTCTCGACCCTAAATCCATCGCCATCGGCGACTCCGGCGACTCTCGACCTTCTGGCTTCGACTCCGACGACTATCGACTACCTTATGCCTTCGACGACCGGCTCCCACTCCATTGGCGACCAGACAACCTTCGACTTCAAGGCTTCGACTCATCGACTGTAGTTGTCTGTAAGTTTAACTCTTCTTGTTCTTGACTCTTCTGCAGTAGTCTAACATCGATTTTTGGTATTATAGATTGTTTGTTACTTTGTTTGACAGTAACTCGATTGGTAATTTGGTATTATAAAGTATAAACATCGATTCTTATTTTGGGGTTTTTTTTGGAATGAAATTTATACTTCATTAGTTCATTTATGGATTAGTAATTTGGTATATACATTTTTCATTGGTAATTTCCTCAGTAAGGCTAGGAGGAAATGGAGATTGGAGAAGATGGATTAATACCCATATCCGAGCCACCCGACCTGTTGGACCCGAACCCGAACCACCCCGATCCCGAGCCACCCGAAATGTATTCGGTCGGGTTTCGGGGGGTCTCTTCCCACCTGATTATCCGATCGGGTTTTGGTCCAGGTCACCCGACCCGACCCGACTCGCCCGATGCTCCCCCTAGATCTGATATAGTATGTGAACATATTGTGAACACCAGGGGCGGAGGCCTTGCAGGGCAACCAGGGGCCTTGACCGTGCGCTTTTTGGCATTGCAAGTAGAGAAGTCCATTGTTTAGGACTTCCTGCTAGGGGTGTACATAAAACCGTCAACCCGCGAAACCCGACCAACCCAATCCGCTCCCAACCCAATTAAACCCAACCCGCGAAACCGCAAACCGCTAATTAGAAGGGTTGAAATTGGGTTAGGAAAACTCAACCCAACCCAAACCTCCAACCCGCCGCTATTTTTTTTTTAAATTATATTTTATGAATATATATATCTATATAGGGGCCCCTTCATTTGCTAACCACGACATTGGTGCTAACCGTGCTAACCAATTTTTGACCAATCAAAAGATTCCTAGAGTTTATGTCATTCACTCAATGCTATTAAATCTCAAAGAGTATTATTGGAATTTTACAATTTTCGGCCATTTAATTTTTTTTCATATTTTAAGGAGGTTTTTAATTTGGTAGTTATCCAATTTTTAAATATAATATTTTTAAATTTTCGGCCATTTAAATATGATATTTTTAAATTTTTAAAAATTGGTAGTTATCCAATTTTTAAATCGGTAGTTATCCAATTTTTAAATATAATATTTTTAAATGGTAATATTTTTGAATTTTAAATTTTTTCCATATTTTTAAATGGTAATATTTTTAAATTTTAAAATCGGTAGTTATCCAATTTTTAAATATAATATTTTTAAATTTTCGGTCATTTAATTTTCTCCATATTTTAAGGAGGTTTTTAATTTAGTAGTTATCTTAATATTAAATATAATATTTTTAAATTAAACTTGATAATTTCTTATTTCACGTCACAATTATCATGTTTCCATAGTTCAAAGATTTTTTTTAAATTGGTAGTTATATTTATTTTGGAATATAATAATTTATAGTTTCTAGCGTATTCAAAATGCATATATGCACATCAAGGCTAATTTGAACAATGCACACATGCACAGAAAACAACAACATTTTAAACATTAAGTTTGAAACTTAACATATAACCATATGCACAAATGCAATCTTAAAAGATGCACAAATGCATACAGGTTGCATATATGAATATACAATTTACATCGAACTGCATATATGCACAGGTTGCATATGCATATATGCACAGACTGCATATATGCACAGACTCACTGTTCTAAATGACCCTATCGGCAACCTCGTGGCTCTGCGAATACGCGTATCTCGATCTATTCGCTACAAAGCAAGCAATCCCCTGAACCTTGAGCTCGGATTTCAGCCATTTACAGAACCGTATCAAGTTTGGGTTTTGGCCGTGATATCCTACGTAAACATAGCATCTCTTGAGTTTCCCATTCGCAGGCGATACCGACCCTTTCGTGAAAGAAATCCGAGGTACCGGAAACGAAAATGAGATACGCAGTGCTATCGGATTGTTATCGGAAGACGGTAGAGGAACATAGTTGACGATTTTCAGCTTCGTATCGTCGGAAAAATCGCATCTTTCCGACGTGGGAGTGTAGGAAGTGCTCGGGATATCGTCGTTGGGGGACCCACAGTAGGATACCGGAGTCGATGGTCAGTAAATGAAGTCGGTGCGGTGGTGGCGCTGGTGGTGGTGGTCGAGGGCGGATTTGGGTCATCTCCGGTGGCTATCGGAGATATGTAAGGTGACTGCAGGGCGGAGACGAAGGTGGTACACGACGACACTATTAGAGACGGAGAGTTTTATGGAGATGATGATGAAATTGAAATTAAAATTAAAAAGAATAATTTCAAATTAAAAAGATAACTCTCAAAAATAACTAACTGCATAATTTAAATTTAAGATTCTCCCTGATTAATTAATTTTGAAGATAATCATGGAATGAAATCAGGGAGAATCTTAAATTTAAATTATGCAGTTAGTTATTTTTTGGAGTTATCTTTTTAATTTGAAATTATCCTTTTTAATTTTAATTTCAATTTCATCATCATCTCCATAAAACTCTCTGTCTCTAATATTGCCGTCGTCTACCACCTTTGTCTCCGCCCTGCTGTCACCTTACATATCTCCGAGAGCCGCCGGAGATGACCCGAATCCGCCTTCAACCACCACCACCGGCGCCACCACCATACCGGCTTCATTTACTCACCATCGACTTCGGTATCCTACTGTGGGTCCCCCAACGACGATATCCCGAGCAATTCCTACACTCCCACGTCGAAAAGATGCGATTTTTTCGACAATACGAAGCTAAAAATCGTCAACTATGTTCCTCTATCGTCTTCCGATAGCACAGTGTATCTCGTTTTCGTTTCCAGTACCTCGGATTTCTTTCGCGAAAAGGTCGGTATCGCCTGCGAATGCAAAACTCAGGAGCTGCTATGTTTACGTAGGATATCACGGCCAAAACCCGAACTTGATCCAATTCTGTAAATGGCTGAAATCCGAGCTCGAGGTTCAGGGGATTGCTTGCTTTGTAGCGAATAGAACGAGATACGCAGATTCGTAGAGCCACGAGGTTGTCGATAGGGTCATTTAGAACAGTGAATCTGTGCATATATACATATGCAACCTGTGTATATATGCATATGCAACCTGTGCATATATGCAGTCTGTGTATATATGCAGTTCGATGTAAATTGTATATTCATATATGCAACCTGTGCATATATGCATTTGTGCATCTTTTAAGATTGCATATGTGCATATGGTTATATGTTAAGTTTCAAACTTTAATGTTTAAAATGTTTTTGTTTTCTGTGCATGTGTGCATTGTTCAAACTATTAAGCCTTGATGTGCATATATGCATTTTGAATACGCTAGAAACAATAAATTATTATATTCCAAAATAAAGATAACTACCAATTTAAAAAAATATTTGAACTATGGAAAGAAGATAAATGTGGAGTGAATTAGGAAATTACCAAGTTTAATTTAAAAATATTATATTTAATATTAAGATAACTACCAAATTAAAAACCTCCTTAAAATATGGAGAAAATTTAAATGGCTGAAAATTTAAAAATATTATATTTAAAAATTGGATAACTACCGATTTTAAAATTTAAAAATATTACCATTTAAAAATATGGAAAAAATTTAAAATTTAAAAATATTATATTTAAAAATTGGATAACTACCAATTTTTAAAATTTTAAAATATTATATTTAAATGGCCGAAAATTTAAAAATATTATATTTAAAAATTGGATAACTACCAAATTAAAAATCTCCTTAAAATATGAAAAAAATTTAAATTGCCGAAAATTGTAAAATTCCAATAATACCCTTTGAGATTTAATAGAATTGAGTGAATGACATAAACTCTAGTAAGCTTTTGATTGGTCGAAAATTGGTTAGCACCAATGTCGTGGTTAGCAAATGAAGGGGACCCTATATATATATGTAGTTTATTCACAACCCAAATTAACTTTAAGACTTATGGATTATAATTTATAATTGGATGACTGTAATTAGAGCTGTAAACGAACTGAACGTTCAGTGAACCGTTCGTGAACCGTTTGGCGGGAAGTTCGTTTATGTTCGTTCATTTAATAAATGAACGAACATGAACACATCTTTTTGTTCGTTTAGTTAAATGAACGAACATGAACAATAGTCTCGTTCGTTCATTTATGTTCGTGAACGTTCGATCATTTATGTTCGTTAATGTTCGTTCGTTTGCATTCGTTTATGTTTGTTTACGTTTGTTTATTATATAAATATATTTATATATTATGACATTAATATGTAAAATCATTAAGTAAATTGAATTTTTAGAATTCTTTTTTTATCGCTTATAAGTTTACACAATTTTTCATTTTGTTATGTTAGTTTTTAGGAACGGAATGATGAGTAATGGTGGTTGTTTTTTGTTCATTTAAATTTATTTATGTTCGTTCGTTTATGTTTATTTAAGTATATTTGTGTTCGTTTGTTTATGTCTGTTTAAGTCCATTTATGTTTATGTTCGTTTAGCATCTTAACAAACGAACATAAACGAAAGCGAACAAACATATTTTCTTAAAGAATGAACATGAACACAAAAAATATCATTTTTTTAAGTATATAATATTTATATACGGCAAAATGCAACAAATAAACTCATACACCTTTCTCACCTTTGGTGAGGTTCGAACCTCTGACCTCCTAGGAAGTCAAAGGCTCTTTTATCACTAGGCCAAAGACCCTTTGGTCTAAAAAAATTTCATTCGTTTACAGTTCGTGTTCGTTTGTTTGTTCGGTTAAGTTAAACGAACGAACACGAACAAGCCCTAATTGTAATAACTAATAACTTTGTTGAGAATAATTTTAGTATTATTTATCGTATTTCAATCGGCAAATTTATGTATTGTAACGCCCCGAATTTCGAAAAGCATCATTTCAAGTTAATACTGAAATCAGTAGCTTTAAATGGAAAAATAAGATATATGATTTTGGACTTGAATCCTAGATTTTATAGTCTAAATAGATGAAGAATTCAATTATGAGTCCAACGGTTCTTTCCGGAGCAAAATCGAAGCTATAACGAAGAAGTTATGGCCAAAACAGTGAACGAGAAGAAAACCGGGCGAGCAGTGCATCTTGCGACTTACGCCGCGACTTAGGATGTATGATGCGACTTAGGGGTAAACGGGCGACTTATGCCGCGACTTAAGGTCGCGGCATAATCCGCGAAATCCACTGGTCAAGCTAAAAACCGATTTTCAGCCACCAAACTTCATTTCTTCATAACTTTTGATCCACAACTCCGATTTGGGTGATTCAAGTTGCCACGGTTTCGTTTTTGAGAGATATTCAAGGATCTATCAAGATATTGGAAGTATATTGGAGCATAAAAGATTATTTTGTGGTGGTAAGCTCCTCATCTCTCCCTCTTCATCTTCTTCACCAAAGTCTTCAAGGGTTTCATCCACCCTTTGTTCTCCCTTTCATAGATTGGAGGTTTGTGACCATTTTGGTGAACTAGATGTGATTTGGTTGGTGGATTCAAACTTGCGTTAAGGTAATCTTCTATTCTCTTCAGTTATGGAAGTTAGGGTTTCGGTATCAGTTGAGGTATTCATGTTTAAGGTTTAGGAAACGATTCTTTGTGGTTGATTATGATTATTTATGGTTGAACATATATGAATTTAGGTTTTTGGAAGTTTTGACTTGAGAATCCAAGTGTTCTTCAAAGGAACTCTAGTTGGGGGAAAATCTAGATTTAGCCTAAATCTAGCAATGTGAGTTCAAGTTGATTTGTGAAAACGATGTACATGCCAAAATGGTTATTTTAAAGTATTTTACACCTTACATGAAATTGTTAACTGCTGATCAGTTTGGTTATTTTGAAAGTGTTTAACTTTATAAACTTGTATAACACACATTCTTGTGATATTTGGGCATTTTGATAAATGGGTCATAAATGGGTGTGTTTGGTAACTTATTGCATAAATGAGATTATTTGGTTAAAAGGCATTTTAGCGTTGTTTGGGGTAAAAGGTTCAATTTTGTGTTATGGGACGTTTTGAAAGGATAAGGAGCATAAATCTATTTGGAAAACCATTTGACCTGACTTAAACTGTGTTGGAGTTCATTCGAGTATTTTGGAGCATGTAATTTCATGGTATGGGTTGAGTGAGTTTATTACTTGCAAAACGTAATCTTTGATTAAAAGAGGTTTTGAGCATTTTGGCTCGATGTCGTATTAAAGGAGTCTCGAGGACACTTGTCCGATTTTATATGGCTCAATGTAGAGTCCAGTTATGACGTACGTATTAATGCGCTGTGATGTGTATTGAGGTTGGTTACGGACTTAAGTGCTTTGGTCATTCATGTTTAGTCCGGGAAGGTAAGACTGTGTTGCAATGGATCCATAGGCACGTGAGTCAGTCTGTTTTGGGATGGTCAGTTGGGTATTGCGGGGTTGAACTTCGGTACCCATGTTTTATGACCGGAAACTTTACAAGTGATTGCTAGGAGGGTTGAGTCGGCTAGTGCTACCGGAATAGTAGGCGCTAGGACCTCCGCCGCTTGAAGTAATGCCTGGGAGGTAGTCTTTAAGTGTGTCGGGCCTTCAGGATGGAGTTCTTCGGAATGATCCATCAAGGTCAACTGACTTGGGGTGACACTTGTAAAGGAGTCGTAGGGACACCGCGTTGTGATGTCGGGAGGTGTCATGCGATTAACGTTGCATGGGTGGTATACTTATGTGTTTCCTCCACTCTCAACGGATACGGTTCTCCCCGTTGTCGGCTATCAGTATTTTAAATTAAGGACGTCTTCTTTTATTGTCATTGGGTCTTTACGGTCGCGTGAGTATTGGGCCTAGTGTCCATGTTTTCGGACGTACGATATACATGGGTTGATGATAAGTCATGTTTCAAGTTAGTTAAGTTGCATCAATTTATAAAGCATGTTTTGAAATGAAGTGTTCATCTTTGAAAGTGCTTGACATTGGAAAAGAGTCGTTTCCACGTTTTAAAGTGTATCAGTTGAAAGGTTATGATTTTTAAGTAAAGTTCATTATCTTACATGTGTTTACTTATGTAAAACTCTTAAGCTCACTAGGCGTTAAGCCTAACCTTTTTATTTGTCGGCATATGCATCAGGTTCCAGATGGGGGCTGGGTTCTAGCAGTGCTATGAAGAGATGTGCTTAGTTTCTCTCAAGAGTAAGTATTGGGCGAAGTCTTCCGCAGTGGGGAGATAGAAACTTTTATTGGGTTTAGTAGCACACGTCTGTATCATAGATTGTATGTATAGAATGAATTTGTGAATCGAGGTTAATCCTTAATTTGTGTTTGTAGACGAGTCAATTACTGATGTAATTAGAAAATTTTAACTTAGTTGCTATCCCAGATTTGAGGGTGTTACATGTATATTACTAACCCACCATAACCCGCAAGGGTTGGGTTATATTTTTGAATGGGTTGGGTTGGGTTGGGTTGGGTTGAGATTTTCCAAACCGCCATAATTGGGTTGGGTTGTAAAAACGTCCCAACCCAACCCGCGTACACCCCTACTTCCTGCCATGTTATTAATCATTTAATACATAACTTAACTAATGCTAAAGAGTAAAGTCCATGTTATTAATCCATAACTTAACTAATGCTAAAGTCCAAAGCGGCAAAGGCCCAATCGCATTAATCCAAAATCGGCTGATCGTTGACCTCAAGGATCAATCGTACACGCAGGGTCCAATAACTCACGCAGGCGGAGGTTGCAACAACTCCTCTCGGCGCTCGGCTCTGCTTCTGGTCCGATGTGTTTTTAGCCTAATTTCACTGTTTCGAGGGATATTTAAGTTTTTTTTATCGATTTCGAGGGACTCTATTGGTTTTTTAGGTTGATTTCAAGAGTTTTTTTTTTGTAGATTACAAGGTACGGTTGCGCCTTCTTCAACTTTTGAATATCATACGGTGACACCTTTTAAAACGATACGGTTGCACCTTTCATAGACGTAAAAAAATTTAACCTTTCAACGGAGAGATGATACGGTGTCCCTTCTTTAGCTCCGGCCCCTGCGATTGGAAAGCTTGTGTTCCGCCCCTGGTGAGCTTCTTCCAATACTCTCTTCCGAAGGTCTCCCCGCTTTGGAATCCACACTCTTTTCTCATAACATCTAACACCACGATTGTCCACGGTTAGCAAGTCAATGATTCCCATGATTCTTTCGCTTTTCAGATTTCACCCGTCACGGCTTCCTCTTGATATTGTTTGACTTCTTCTAGAAAGCTTGAAATCGCCTCCACTCGAAACGCCACCACTTTAGATACTGCACTATGTTCTTTTCGACTCAAGGCGTCCGCCACCACATTAGATTTTCTCGGGTGATATAGAATCTGACAATCATAGTCGCTCAACAATTCCATCCACCTTCGCTGCCTCATGTTTAAATCCTTCTGATTGAATAGATGCTGAAGATTCTTATGATCAGTATAAATTTGGCACTTAACTCGTACAAGTAATGCCTCCAGATCTTCAACGCGAATACCACAACTGCCAGCTCCAGATCGTGCGTAAGATAATTCCTCTCATGATTTTTCAACTGACGAGAAGCGTAAGCGATCACCTTCCCTTCTTGCATCAGCACACACCCCAGACCTAACTTTGAAGCGTCGCTGAAAATCACAAATCCTTCTGTACCTTTGGGTAACGTTAGAATCGGTGCACTACTCAATCTTTTCTTCAATTCGCTGAACGCATCCTCCTGAGTTTCCTTCCATGCAAACTTAACATTTTTCCTCGTTAGAGTCGTTAATGGCGTGGCTATCCTCGAGAAATCCTGGATGAACCTTCGATAGTAGCCCGCCAATCCAAGTAAACTTCTCACTTCGGACGGCGACTTTGGCACCTCCCACTCTTCGATCGCCTTAATCTTCGCTGGATCCACCTTGATCCCGTCTTCCGAAACCACGTGTCCTAAGAACTGCACTTCCCTTAGCCAAAATTCGCATTTCGAGAATTTGGCGTACAACTTCTCCCGCTTAAGCAACTCCAACACAGCTCGCAGATGTACTTCATGGTCGCTCATGGACTGTGAATAAATCAGTATGTCATCAATGAAGACAATGACACACTTGTCCAAGAAGGGACTGCACACTCTATTCATCAGATCCATGAATGCTGTCGGTGCGTTCATCAGCCCAAATGGCATGACTAGGAACTCGAAGTGTCCATACCTCGTGCGAAAAGCAGTCTTGGGTACGTCCTCCTCTCTTACCTTCAGCTGATGATAACCCTAACGCATATCTATTTTCGAGAAGTAACTCGCTCCTTGCAACTGATCAAAAAGATCATCAATCTTGGGAAGCGGATACTTGTTCTTAACTGTTACCTTGTTGAGCTCTCGGTAATCTATACACATTCTCATAGACCCGTCTTTCTTTTTGACGAATAATACCGGTGCTCCCCACGGCGACGTGTTGGGACGAATGAACCCTTTATCCAGCAACTCCTGCAGTTGAGTCATCATCTCCTTCATTTCGGCCGGAGCCAAACGATAAGGAGCCCTTGCTATTGGTGCCGCTCCCGGCACCAAATCTATTCTAAACTCCACTTGCCTATCCGGTGGCAAAGTGGTTAAGTCTTCCGGAAACACCTCTGGGTACTCACGCACTATCGGAACAGATTCTAATCCCTTCTTCTCTTTCTTAGCATCTACCACATACGCTAAGAACCCCACACGCCCTTTTACTAAACAACGCCTAGCCTTGATCATCGAGATCAAGCACGACTTTCTATCCTGACGATCCCCATACACTATAACTTCCTTCTGATCCGGCAAAGCTATCCGGATTAGCTTCTTATTATAAACGATACTGGCATCGTTAGACACTAACCAATCCATCCCCACAATGACTTCAAATTCTCCCATGCCCATCGGGTATAACCGCAATGGGAAGGTATGACCGTCAATGTCTATACTACACCCGCCAGCAGACACTCCCCTTATGAACCCGATTACACTTGCTGTACGTTTTATTTTAAAACTTCGAATTAGCTCGATGGTCAGGTCTTGCCGATTTAAACGTCTTGGAATCACGGTTAGACCCTTCCCATTTTCGTTTGTCTCCGCTTCTCTCGGTGGCCTGAAGATTCCTTTCCTTCTCTCGCAGCTCGGCTGCATTCACTGCTGCCTGAAATGTTGTTGGATCCTTGTTCGAGACAAACTCCCGAATATTACCTCTTAACCCATAGATGTAATGCTCCACTCGCCTTTCCTCGTTAGGCACATAGATCTAAGCAAATCGGGATTTCTCGATAAATTTGGTCGTATACTCCCGGACCGTCATATCCCTCTGTTCCAAGCTCAGAAATTCTTCTTCCAACTTCTTAACCGCCGCCAGTGGGCAAAATTGTGCCCTGAATCTTTTCACGAACTCTGTCCACGACATTTCTCTAGCCACTGTTGAACCTTGTCCTCCAGACTCCACATTCCACCACATTACTGCCTCGTCTTTCAGCATAGACAATGCATACACAACCCTGTCCCCTTCAGAACACTTGCTGGTGTCAAATGCCAATTCTATCCCTTTTATCCATTTCATTGCCAACACCGGATCACATTCTCCCTTGAAAGTAGGGGGTTTGCAGGCCGCAAACTCTTTGAAGCTACACCCTCTCCCCATCACAGTTTTGGTCGACATTGCAGGTGTCGATTGAGAGTGGCTTCCCACTATAGCCACTGGCGAGTCATAAATTTCATTCACTTCCCTGTCCCCACTCTTTTCCTTGCCTGCTGAAACTTCCTCAATTCGCTGTGCCAACAAAGCATTCAGAGTTTCTTGCAGCTTTCCCATTTCAGCTGCAAAGGTTTTCTGCGTAACGAAACCTTGGGTTTGACCCCCACCACGGTTTTGTGCCTGTCTCCGCCCCCTAACCGAAGCCGAACTCTCCTTATTAGAGGTTTCTTGCTCAGGTCTAGCCTCTACACTCTTAGCTCGACGAACCACACGAGTTGTCTTTCCCCCGCGAGTTCCCGCAGCTGGTTCTTTCACTTGAGTGGTAGCTTTCTTAGCCGTTTTCCCTTTAGGTCGGTCGCGGCCCTTCCCTCGATTAGCAGTCACATGAGGAGGAGCAACAGGTCCATCCTCAATCACTTCATTAACCGGTGCCACTTCTACTGCTGGCACTGATCTACTCCTAGTTGTCCTTTCCGACATAACTACAAATAAAACACCAATACAAACTTCATTGAGGTAACCCCAAAGCAATAAAGCAAGTTAAGCACACACATGTACCTATAATTTATAATTACACTGGCCAGATGTAATTCTAAATTTACCTTACATGTTAGTCCTCACTACTCTATCACTCAACTTCCTATGGCCATCCTATAATCTTAGTTGTGATTCACTCACTAAGTTTAAGTTTAGGTCCGTCCGGTCACCTAGATCCCTTAAACTATGGCTCTGATACCAACTATAACAACCCAACCAGAAACAACCAAACAACAGATTAAAACTTAATAATAAAATATTACTGTTGATAATAAACCATTCCAAAACGGCCCCAAGCGTACAATAGACAAATCAAGGTTTGCAAAGGCAACCTATTCACAACTGAGAAATTTTATAAAGGAAACTAATTGGCAGTCTTCTATCCGGATCCGCTATACCTTCTCTTTCCCTTTACCAGCTCTGCCTACCTCCTGACAGCCTGAAAAGATTTTTAGTTTTAAAAGAGCGAGGATTAGACCGATGGTCTAGTGAGTTCCCTCTAACAGATAAGCAACAAAATCTATCTTTCCAAAAATAATTTAAACTCAACAAGTGTATAAACACATAAGGATAAAACACGCTACTGACCACACGACCGTCAAAGACGATGTGTCTAACTCGCGCTGCCTTATTGTTGGGACACACCCCCAACGACATAAACGGGCCACACTCACTGGCACGAGTAGGCGGGCCACACTCCCCGACTTAGGTCAAATTCTCCACATATAATGTATGCATACATTTAGATTTCAACAATTTATAACACACGTAAACATTTCATAAATATCATGTCATCGTAAATAAATCGAAGTTTAAAAATTAAACTTCACATGCTTTTAATACCAACGAGGTTTCTTTTAGAAAACTCACATGAAGTCCACCGCTAAAAGCTTTCGCCTAATTGTATAATCCGATTCGAACCTATAAAACGAGGCATCGCCCGGTGAATTAACGATACTTTCTAATTAAAAAATGTTAACCTTAACACCCTCAACCCAACTTCATATATCCTTTGACCGAACCTAACCCGCTAAATCTAACTTGGGGCGAAGTACCTAATTCCTTAACTAGTAAAATAAATTAAATAAAAAAACAAGGATTTGGGTCGGTTACTAAAAGGAGTCCAACACCAATAAACATTTCCACCACTTGGATCCAAATTAAATTTATCACCACGTGGGCTTTGGCCCATCATTCACACAACCGGCGATCGGGGTGAAAACCACCGACCGGTGCCTGCAGCACCCCTCGACCGGAGCCTGCTAATCCATTCACGCCCGGAGCTCGAAGTGGTTTCCTTGACCGGGGTCTAAACTCCAAATCGACCGGTGTGAGTATGGTGACCGGGGTTAACCCTCTTCTCACGACCGGGGCCTCCCCCACTTCCCCCGACCGGGGTCTCCCTTTGGTTCTTCGACCGGTGTTTGATTTCAAAGAGGGCGACCAGTGTGTGGGATGGAATTGACCGGATTGTAACACGACCGGGTCCCCCCCCCCCGGTGTCAACATAGAATAAAAATCGACCGGTGACGACTCGAACGAACCAAAAACCCATAAGTCGATAAACGAAACTGCAGTTCCCAAATTAGATCTTAAAATCAAAGAAACTCAATCCAATATCCATTAAACACTTAGAGCTCGAAATTAATTAAATCCTAATGCCCTTATGAGCCAATAATCTGAAACAAATCCATCGCCATTTCCCCAAAATCACAAACAAAAGCCCAAACGAGGTCTGGTAACTGGATTACACTAAGATGCTTGAATTAAATCAACAAATCCCCAACAAAAAAAAATAAGGAATAGGGTTGAAACTTACCTTTTGAGAATGCTCCACACCAAACTCGATCCCTTGCTCTCCTCCGATCGAATGCCTCTGGCTTCTTCAACTTTCTCTCTCGATTTCTCTCTCTGAGAATACTATATGCCAACACTCACCCTAAACAAGTTTTAGGGTAAACTTTTCCACTTTTCCCCACTATTCATTCTAGACCCTTTCCTTTTGCTCTTTTTACTTTCATACCCCACATTTAAATTTCTCTACTTTTAGTCTGGTTATTACAATAGCTTCCCAAAATTATCCACAAAATGGAGAAAGTATGAGAGAGAAGGAGTTTTCTCCAAATATGAAGATAACCCCAAAAATGATTGCTAAATGCGAACACCAATAAAAAACTTTGAAAGTAGACATTTAGAGAGAAATAATAGATGAATAGAATATTTTAATATTATAATTAATGTTAATTTCTTTAAAATGGGGAATCTGCTGAAGATGAATGTAAATTTTTTTTGGAGATTTTGATTTTTTGTTCTACATTTTAAAGAATTTGTTGGATATAATCTTATATGTTACTCGATTTAACATATTTGTAATATTTTCTTATCCGCTCATAAGAGATTTAAAGCAATGATTGTTAGGTCAAAATAATTATTGTGATATTTTAAAATTATAACCATATAAATGATAATAACAAAGTGACTAAAGTTAAGCATACGAACACAATTTTACATTTACTTTATGCACTTCTTAAAATCTAATTATATTACCCTTAAAAAAATCAGAAAAAGAATCGTGTTCGAATTTGTCAAAGAACAAAAGAATAACTATTACAACATCAAGTGACAATAATTTATGTTTGCACTTTGCAACATATCCAAAATGATCTTAAAACGTAATTTTTGTTGTTATATATGCTTATCTAACTTTTTGACGCATCAACATGACAAAATTTGGTTTTAGATGAATCAATCAAAGACGTAATCAACCTGAAAACGTATTACTATATGACAAAGAGAAAAAACAGATCAAACTAAAGTCAGTGTTCATTGTTTTTTTCTAAACATATCATCTCTCACCTGATGATGTTAGACCTCGTAACTTCGATTCGCTTTCAAAGACACAACAAAAGTAAGAATGTTCCTTTAAAAAAAAGTTCTCACATGGGTCATGGGTCCAATTTTCCAACCATATCTTGTTGGATACAAAGTGTTTTGGCCATTTAAGTTTGTGAAAAAAAAATGCCAAAATCTCCAAAAAAAATTCTTTTATTTTCTCGTGGGTCCCATTTTTTGAAAAAGTTAGACTGGGAATGCTTTAAGATAACGGATGGTATACATAATTGACTAGACAAGAAGGAATAGGACAAGACCACAGAGCAAAATTGGACAGGTTAAGGTTGCACAACTAGTACGGGACATGGTCAACTGAATAAATTGCCCCTAAATGTTGTTTAATAATTTTATGTGGTGGTTATCGGTGGTGGTGGTGGTTGAAGTGGAGGCAGTGATTGTGGCAGAGCCAGAGATGGACATAGTGATGGAGGTTCGGTTGTGGTCGGTGACTTGGTGGCTGACAGTGGCAGTGATCAACGGTGGCTGGAGGCGGCCATAGGCGGTGGTGACAATTAAAGCATATACTATATTAATGCTATATCAAATGAGGGCAAATTGATAATTTTTTTAGTTTTGTCTCACTCTTGTCACGTTTTGTTCCACCTATTTTGATGAAATAAACAAAAAAGGATCTTTTTAAAATATCACATCCAATTGACCGATCCCAACTTATGCATTTCCTGTGTCGCGCCAAACGTTGAACAACAAGTTTCTATCATGTCTCATGTCGTGCTAAACGTGAAACAATGAGTTTTGTCATGTCCGTTCCTATCCCCTCACATACAAATGCATCACAAGGGTGCATTTGGTACATGAAAGACATGATATAACATAACAAAAACTTGTTCCGTGGTTGATACGGGGTGTTCAAAAAAACCGCGAAACCGAGCCAAACCGTTTGATCCGAAACTGAAAACCGAAAAACCGGGTATTCACGGGTCGGTTTCGGTTTTAAATTGTAGGTATCCACAAGTAACCGATCTGAACCGGTATATATAGAACACTTAATAATATTATATTTAATATCAACTATTTAATTTTTAAATAATCATCAATTAAATAGTGGATATTTTTAAACAATAAAACTTATTTCAATATCTTTTTCTTGGATTATTTTTATATATTTGTTATGTAATTGGTTTAAATTTTCTATTTTGGTATTATTTTTATTTTGCAAATAATATTTTTCTATAAATTCGGGTAACCGTGAACCGAACCGCGGGTAACCGACTAATTTCGGTTCGGTTTCGGTTCGGGTAACCAGGTATCCGCCTCATGCGGTTCGGTTCACATTTTTCTTACTAACCAACCGAACCGAACCGAACCGTTGACACCCTAGATAGGATAATTAGACTGGGAGAGGGCTAAGTGGAACAAAATACTGTTTTTTTTTCTTCATGAAATCAGAAACTTGAAACAAGATATGTAAATTAATAAACTATTCATGACAAATTAAAATCTTAAAACCTTTCCACAATTATTTACCTTCCTACCATCCTGTTATTTAAGAGCATCTCCAACAACTATGCTAAAATAGAAAAAAATGAGATTTTAGCAATTTATTTGCTCCAACAGCTATGCTATATCATATGCTAAAATAGAGAAAAGAGAAGAGAGAAGGTAAAAATCTCAAAATTTGGAGAAATCTCTAAAACCCCATATTGAATAGAAAGATAATATTTAATTCTTTTCCACCAATAAGAGACATTGAAGTTGTATGTTTAGGAGAGAAAAATAATATTTTATTAATATAATTGATGATAGAATTGCTAAAATAGAATAGCTGTTGGAGTTGGTTGTAATTTTTTTTAGAGATTTCAATATTTTATACTCTATTTTAGAAAAATTATAGCATAACAGTCGATAATGAACATTTTGTCTCATAATAGGTGTACGGATACAATTCAATAAAGACCGTTGGAGTGGAAAAGATGGTAAGATTAATGTCAACTTCAATGGGTACACCTGGTGCTTCTAAGAAGAAGTTTCCCCACTATATAAACAACTAATAATTCGATCTTTGCTTTCAAATTTATATATCAACATACACATACACACACAATCACACACCTTACCTCGTTTCTACGCGATTTTCCGAATGATGTCTTCCGCGATAAGAACGAAAAACAAGGACGAGGGTCGAAGTCGGTTTAGCAATGAACAGATTCAGTTCCTCGAGTACATGTTTGAGACACAGTCGAGGCCCGAGTTAAGGACGAAGCAACAGCTTGCCAACAAACTCGGGCTTCATCCTCGTCAGGTAGCCATATGGTTCCAGAACCGAAGGGCTCGATCAAAGTCGAGGCAGACTGAGCAAGAGTACAACATCTTGAAGCACAACTATGAGGCTTTGGCATCTAAATCGGAGTCACTGAAAGAAGAGAATCAAGCCCTTCTGACACAGGTACCATAACAGCATCTCCAACAGATTCTCCAAAACGGAGGTTTTTATCCTATTTTTTTCTCCGATAAATCCTCTAAAACGGAGAAAGAGCGAAAGAAAAATTAAGAGCATCTCCAATAGATTCTCTAAAATTCCGTCAAAATGTCCAAAAAAAAATTACATTTTATCTCCAACAGTTTCTCCATTTTGGAGATTTCAACATAAATTATATTTATTAAAATATTTAATAGATTTAATATCCCAAGATACTTTCAAATAAAATTTATATAAAATGATAATACATTCAACTCTGTTAGGGAGAATAATAAAATAATATCTCTCTATCCAAATATCCGGTATTTAACTTTGAAGAGTTCTCCAAATTTCCAGATTTTCTAGTACTTTCTTAATTTTTGAGAATCTCTTAAGAGCTAAAAAATAAACGGGTTAAAAACTCTAAAATCTCCATTTTGGAGAACCTGTTGGAGATGCTCTAAATGCTGTTAGGGACAGAAATATATTTTTTTTAATTTTCCTGATTAAAAGTTAGAAGTTTTATGAGATATTAAGTTTATTGAATATTTTAATAATATAATTAATGATGGAATCTCCAAAATGGAGAATCTGTTGGAATCGTACGTGATTCCTTTTGGAGATTTTAACTTTCACTTCTGCATTTTGGAGAAATTACGAAGAAAACTGTTGGAGATGCTCTAATAGTTGTACAGTACAACCGAACAAACAACCAAGTAAATCCGAGATGATTTCAGTTATGCTAATAAAGATGTACCTGTGACTTGATCAATAGTTGCAGATGCTACGAGATTTAGCAAAAACGCAGCGAGGGAACAGAACTACGAGGCCGGACTTCACCAACAAGAGCGGTAATGAAAATTTTGATGATAAGATAACCCTGTCAATGGCGGACAATTCAAAAGTTCTATCAGAAAACGATAGCCAAGAAATTCATGTCCCATCTTACGGTGGTACTTCATATGTTGGAGAATATGGTAATATTGTAGAAACTGAAGAGCATAAGAGCAGGTATGATTCAGACCGTCCAAGCTGGTGGGAGTTCTAATGGCATTTTTGTATAGGTTATCGTTCTAGGATATCACAGGTTAGAGTATTTGTGAAGTCTATTGGGAACAGCCTCTCTGTTTCTTGAGAGAGAGAGAGGTAAGATCTGCATACATCTTGCCACCCAGACCCTACATTCATGTGAGATATACTGGGTTTGTTTGGTTTGGTATGATTTACTGAAAGAGTGCTGTTTTCGTTTCAATAGATATTATTTGCTGAATATGTTACCAGCTAGTATACGCTTGTATAAAATATCACGAGGTTAATATACATGTATAAACTTACCTATGTCCGCTTCTTTTCCAATGATATGCTATTGCCTGCCACACACAAAACCAGTATATGGGAAATCAAGATAGATGATGATGAAAATCCAACATAAACCTTTCCAAAATAAAATCCAACGTAACCTTGAGAGCCAGCTCAACTGGCAAATAAAGGCTAGGCTTTGGGGATCCTCCCCATAGGTCACAGTTCGAGCCTTCTGAGGGCCAATGAGGATTTTCTGTCCCAATGGTATCAAAACCAACCTGAAGAGGAACCATAAGGTCCTCCATGGTTCATGTCTCGTACGAGAAAATGAATCACATGTAATACGTATTTCATCAATTTGTGTGCATATTATACAAGAAAAAACAAATAGTACATCAGTATCATACCATGATAAGCAAATATGTATTGGCATAACACAAAATACACCTGGCAGTATCCTGATTTAGAATGATACATGAAGTTTGCAGATGAATTGCCTATTCAAACACGTCTAAAAATACGGATCTCAAGGGGTTAATGTAAATATTCACTTTATTGTTCATATAGAAGTGTCACATAATACATAAAGATGGTGCCAACACAGAAATAATTATGTCATGTCCAAGTTATTTTCAAAATGTGTGAGTCGTTTCCTTTTCATTTTCACACCCGTCGCTTGCAAAGATGCATATCACTAGGTTAGGATCTAATCTCTATCTCCCTTTAAGTCCCATCAAGGTTAAAGATAGCTTGGTCTCACAAGTAAGGCCAAATGGAATGACAACGTATTGTTCTCTCTTTTGTAGATGCTTTGCTAAACGTTGCCTATTTGCTCGGTTTATTGTGGCAAGAAGGGTACAAAACAGACCCTGAAATGGCAAGGATCAATGAATAAGCTATATGGCTAGTGCTTTTGTTTATTTATAAGCCTATATTTCTAGATTCAATGCTTTTGTGCTAAGGATAGAAGGCTGTCATTCACCACAAAGAGATGAATGGAAAAGATAAGGTAACCCCATAATCAACTCATCCTTCCCTAGTTGTAACACCCTTAAAATTGGAAAGAACAACTAATTTAAAATTTTCAATAAAACCTCAAATAAAGATAAAATCCCTTACAACAAGTCCAAACTTTGAATTATTAGTCTAGGTTCAACCATCAACAAATAAATAAAGTATTACACGAAGACTAAATCGAGTCGGGTGTTACTAAAACCCAAATACAAGTTGCTATTCCCAAGATAAAGACGGAAGACTTCACCAGGCTACTCACCCTCGCGGATATAACTAATACTCAACTCTTCGCAACAACGCTAGAACCATTTCCCCCATCCGGAACCTGATGCACATGCCGACAAATAAAAAGGTTAGGCTAACGCCTAGTGAGTTCAAGAGTTTACAACATGGAATAAATATATTTGTTAAAGGGGAAGAATGCAATTTAAATCGTAGACAATCAAAAGATTTACTTTAAATAGCAAACAACAACATTTTCCAGAAACACCCTTAAGACAAGGGACCCAAACTGAACCTTCATTCGTGAAACCCCTTTTACCCCAAACTCACCCAAAACGTGAATAGAAAGCAAAACTCCCAATTTATAATGATGTGAAATAAGATTTTATTTCTCGAAGCACCCCAAACGTGGGCGGGGCATAATACACAACCCATAAATCTTGAGTAAACAGACCCATATATGCAACACGTCACCGAAAATATGGATAATAAAATACTACCCTTTAATACCCAAATGACACCTTCCGGTGACGGGGGAGACCCGATTCCATTGTACGTGGCGGAACACAAAGTTATGCCACATAACCATGTTGTCGAACTACACCTCAGATCGTGACTCTCTACCGAGCTACACCTCCAGTCGTGACTGTATTGCCTGCTCCGTCGAGCTACACCTCCATTTGGACTTTATTTCAAGTCCCAAACACCGTATCCGTTATTGCCTGCTCCGCCAAGCTACACCTCAAGGATACATGATCTTATTGCCTGTTCGGTTTCTAGTGGAGTTTCATCCTCAGGGTACTCATTCGACCCCTAGTGCCTACTCCCTTGCATTCAAGATAGGAGCCCCAACTCCTTACTTGATAACTCCGATGTCTAACCTTGTGCACAAGAATTAGACATCCAACACAAGACTCATGGTCCAGAAGTACAACCCATAAAGGTTCCTCTTCGCCAAACCACAGGGACGACACTAATGCCAGCACGACATTATTTCCCAAAGTGAGAATCTCAAGAGTCCTCCCCATTAAGCACGACTGACTTACATGCCTATGGATCCAATGCATTACAGTCTAAAATACATGACTCCAATTGAATGACACACGCACTCAAAACATGTATTCTCTAAAATAAAGTGCAATAAATGCAACTCACACCCAACGCTTCACTTTAAGTTATTAAAACCGGACAAAAGTCCTCAATACTCGACAAAGCCGAAAACTGAGCCTTAAGCTCAACCAATCAAACGACCATATGCTAAAATCCACAAAATGAAATAAAATGCAACGACCACATTTATGCAAACACATGCTTCAACTACATGAATAAACTCCAACATAAATCATTTTCCACCAGTTTATAATCTCATTTACTCTATCCAAAACGTCCCATGACACACATTTAAGTGACAATTACTCAAGAGATTTATACCCATACGGTAAATCATTTAAATACAAATATCACCGGTTTACTCAATAAAATACTTGAGTTACATCTTTTCCCAAAACCAAAGGTTCATAAGTTCAGAAACGTTTGCAAGATTGGGAATGACCAAACACCCATGACTCACACTGTGGTATTTTTAAAACATTTCACGATACAAGATACACGTAATACCAACAAGCATAAAAATGCATTCTTACCCAATACTTTCCATTTAGGTAAATAAGTCATCAAATCATTTTCATTTCGATGCATTTAACAACATACTCAAAAATCCCCAAGATGAGTGTTTTATAAGTTTACAAAGTTAACCACTTCCAAATAACCAAACTTATCAGCAGTTAACATTTTAATGTAAGACATAAACACTTTAAAATAAACATTTTGGCATGCACACTGTTTTCATAAATCAACTTGAACTCACCTTACTAGATTTAGGCTAAATCTTGATTTTACCCCCAACTTGAGCTTCCTTGAAGAACTCCGAATCCACAAGCAAAACCTTCCAAAAACCTATCATCACAAGTTCCAATCATAAATACACTAATTCAACCATTTAGAATCGATCCCCAAACATTTTACATCAAAATCTCCAACTTGGCCAAAACCCTAATTTTTGACCTAATTTCTCCAAAACCATCAAATCCGAAATTTAAGAAACCAAAAGCTAGGAAACCATCAAGAAGGCATTTATAACTTATATTAAGATTTAGAAACGGAGAGGATAAACTTACCACTTAGGTTTTGGTGAAAACCTAGAAAACCCTAAAATGAAGCTTGAGGTTGAAGATGATAATGGTGAACTCTTTGCCATTTCTCCCAAACTACCACTTGATGATGGAACACTTTAAGAACTCAAGAAATGGTCCCAAAATAAGTTAGGGTTTGAGGGGAGTGAAGAAGGAACGATTTGAGAGAGAATAGGAAAAGTTTGGAGAAGAGAAATGAGGAAGAAGGTTGGGTTTTCGCACTTAACAGCCTACTGGACCCTTCATGCGACATTAACCAGTCGCCAAGCTACCCCTGGCTTCTGTTCCTTCTCTGCGACTGTGACAGTGCGACTATGACACTGTCATAGTCGTCGGGCATTGTAGCAGGACCTTTTCGGGGCCCCGAAACTCAACTTTTTCAATGCTAATACCCCGATACTTCAAGGGACTTTAAATAATGATTTTCCAATAAACATCCCGCCAATTACAAGATACAAAAACGCCAGGGTGACTATTGCTTACCGAAAATTACGGGTGTTACACTAGTTCCCTATGTGTTATGAGGTAATCTATCCCAAGTTCTGCACCATGCAGAAGTCCAGTGAATTAACTTGCAACAATAAACTAGCTCTATAAACCAAACCAGACCAACTAACACAGTATATCCCACAAGGACATGGGTCTAGGAAGGTGGGATGTACGTAAACCTGACTTCTACTCCAAGGGTGTTAGGTATTCGGACGGAACTCGACCGAACTTGTGAGAGTGAGGTAGATGGGTGAAAGAATTTTGGAAGATCTTAGGGTTTTAATTAACAAGGGTTGTTTAGTAATTTAGCAATGTTGTCCCATCTCCCTAATTTTTGTTCCACTTATTTTTGTAACACAAAAAAGTGTGTTTTTGTCCCACTCGGTCCCATCCTGTCCAGTCTAATGTCGGTCAAACATGGGGGAACATGTTTATGTTCTGTCATGTCTCGTCCTGTCCCTCATACCAAATGCCCCCAAAAGAACAAAGTCAAGGTACCTTGGGTGTGAAGGTGGTCAAAAATTCATCTTTTAAATATTAATTAAACTAACACTTTAATTGAAAGAATCTTCCAATAGAACAGGGTAGGGAACAATGAGAGTTATACTTAATCACTTATAGATAAATAATTTGTAATGGCTAACAGCCAGCTCCTCAGTGTACTTGAACTTTAGTGCACTAGAAATATTAAGACTCAATAAGAGATTGGTGATTGAGTCGATGCATATGAAATTCATGAATAATTATATTCATTTGTGAACATCTTCTAAAGAAAGACTCGAGTCTTCTTAACCTGAAAAGGCATCATCAAAAGTAGTCCAAGTTTACCAACAAATACTATTTTATAGTACTGCAAAAGATTGATTTAAAATAACTTCCTTGAATAAATAACACTGAAAAAATAAGTTTTAAGCTTTATGAAATCTTACTAAGTTGAAAGACGCAAGGTATTAAAGACTCAGGTTAGCGCAGTGAACTACATAACCTGGTGAGAACAAACAATAATATTGACTCTACATCTCAGGCTTGACCTTCACATCTCATTTCGGCGGTATGCTTTGTGCTTGTGCAAGGCCTTTAGATTCCTATGTAAGATGACAGGGTTCATGGTGATTAAATAAATACACCACAATCACATGAAGGTGCTTTGAGGGCAACCAAAACATGTTAAAATATTTCCTACTCTAGCTACGGCTTAGTTAAAGTCTGCAATAATAGTTCGGAATGTATGAAAAATGAGTTCAATTCATGTGAAAGTAGACACATATATGTTTTAAAGAGGCAACGGGGATGAAGATAGTATCATTTTACTTACATAGATAGAATTTATTCCACTTGTCAAATCTAGTAAGCATCTTATCCCACTGTGCCTAAACCTAAGTTGAATACTATTTCTAAAGTTTTGCATTACATGTTCCTTGAGCACTTAAATTTCCTGCTTTATCTCAAACATATAGCACCAGATGTTGAAAGAGTTGAAGAAACATGGCCTTCAACCTAAAGTAAAAGTGAACCTGTCTTGTTTGTATATAACCCATCATTATTAGCAAGTGAAGATGTACTCCACCATGCCAAAAGAAGGTTCAACAATTGGTTGCAAGCCTGCAAGGAAACTAGGAAGATTGTTTACTTTCCACAATGTTTACATAACTATACACTAGTTCAAGATAAACTTTATGTCGATTTAATTTATTGAAAGAACGGCGATTTCCACGTGCCCCATGTTACTCGGGTCAGAGCGTAAAGCTAGTGATGCTTTCGGCTACTGGACTTTCGCCATCTAGGGTGCAGCATTCTACTGCTTCGCCTAGCAGCACGAAGCTTGTATTGCTCTCCCACAACCCCGTTTTCACGGTTTAGGCTGCTCCCATTTTGCTCGCCGCTACTATGGGAATCGCTTTTGCTTTCTTTTCCTCTGGCTACTAAGATGTTTCAGTTCGCCAGGTTGTCTCTCGCCTGCCCATGGATTCAACAACAGTTTGAAAGGTTAACCTATTCGGGAATCTCCGAATCTATGCTTATTTTCAACTCCCCGAAGCATTTCGTCGCTTACTACGCTCTTCCTCGTCTCTGGGTGCCTAGGTATCCACCGTAAGTCTTTCCTCGTTTGAACCTCGCCCTAAATTTTAAGGCTATGCCATCCTAAGGTGCTGCTAAATGGATGGATCTTTGGTTTTCCTATCCCATAGAATTGTAATCACTTGAAAGTTGCTCCTAGCCTAAATTAAAAAACAAAAGGTTGAACGATCCTTTTTGCTTAATAACCAAGTGGCCTTTGGCCTTCGTTCACTATAACCCTTTTAGGTTGTTGCCTCAATCCCATATTCCCATTAGATATACAAGTCTACATGGGTGGGGTGTGCGTCCGATTTTCCATTAAAGAAAAAACTTAAACTTCTCATGAGAAAGGGAAGATTGCACTTCTTGTGGTTGTGGACCATCTCAAAATGGAAATGGTTGCATTATTGGTTGACATAGAGATAAGTAAGTAAATGATTATCCCAGATTAATTGAAATTTTATTCAACCCAATAGAATTATAATTATTCGTCTTTTATCCACCTTATATCGCAACTGGTATAAGAGACGGCTCTTCCGCCCCTTTTTTATGGAATTTCAACACACCTAAATCTAGCTACATGAGGGACATTGTTGATTATTATCCTACATCTGGAACTAGAAGCCCAACTTGTCACTGAAAATGACAATTTTCAAATTCACTGCTTTTGAGTTGCTTGTTGTAGTGGATGTAGCCCCCTTAGTTGGAGATGGGTAGCTTTGATCAAGCCTATTTCTGGATGTTTTTTGTGTCTTCCAATATGGTGGTTTTTCGTTTTTGGATAAATTTGGATGATTGGTGTTATATAAGACAGTTGTGTGAATACATCTCATCTCTTTTCTTAGCTAGTTGGGGTTTCTTGTTTATAACACATGTTTCTACAATTCTATTACATAGTTTTTTGCCTTAAAAACCGACAATGTACTTGCAACTGGTTAAGCTGAAGTGACTATTGTAACAGAATAACAAAAAAACAACCAAAACTTTCATTGTAGATGGGAAAGTGAAGTTTCAGTAAGTTCATAGAACTCACAGCTGCAGAAGACACAGGAATCTCCCTATATGCTTCAACTTCATCAGGAAATGCTTGTTCAAGTTCTCTAGAAGAAACCTCCGCAGACCCTGAACAAAATATAAGCAGTGAGTCGTACATGACACACAAACAATGCATATGCATGAAAGTCGAAGAATATAATAGCATGTTGGAAGCATGCTAAGCCTGTTTTAATAATTCTATTGCAGTGTTGAGAACCAACATTAACTATTTGCATTCATAGTTGTCAAAATCATACATCAACGATTTGAATTTTATGATTCAATTATTCATGAAGCAAACAATGCAAAACGTTGGAGGACCAGGAAAAGAAGTGAAGCACCATGGATCCTTAAAAGGTTGGAGGGTCATCTTTGTAACACAAACATTTTGATTTTTTTTTCCTCACATGACAAGGGTTTCAATAAGCCTTGGATGGTGCTTTATATTGATAAAACTACATGCATCTTACTAGGAATCGTCCATCAGCTTCAATTCACTCACTTTCTAGCACTGATCTATATTCTTTTGAACTTTGTTGGCACAACACAAATGAATATTGATTAAAAAAACAAATTTCATTATATTACATCAAATCCTCCAATAATTACGAAAAACAAGTTACTAAATCCATCCTGTACGTACTAATTTAACAAACAGTGGAATGGGAATCAGAAACCATTCGAACGAACAAAGCTAATCCTTTAAAAAACTTGGCCCATGCAAATTCCATTCCATTCTACTAGACAGTTGATATCCAAAGAAATGAAGGTAAAAAAAGCATGCTGTCTACCTAAATTGCTTAAGAATCCTGAATCACAAATGCAAAAAGCTGAAAAATGCCTAAAGTGCAACTTAGCACTGGCAAGCGATCATTAAGACCAGCAACAGCTAAACACAAAATTGCACTATCAAAGACATTTCCTGAAAGAAAAGGATGTTGCAGAAACAAGTGTGGACACATGCAACCAGTTTTTAATTATATGCATATGTGCATCCATGAAACACAGAGAAGCGAATCAAACCTTGAAGGCATAAATCTTGCCTTTAGAAATCTAGTTTTTTGCTATGCAGCCATTTAAAACGCCTCTTGTGAATTTGTCCGGATTATTTCCATCATCCATAAACTACAAATTCATTCAACCACACATAACACAATCAGAATTTAAGTAATCAAGTATGAAACAGTAAATTGCAATTAACGCCAAATTAATGTACTTTATTACTTCCATCAGAACCTGTGTCTTACAGTTCAACCACAATTTCGTCATATTTTCCATCTCCATAACAAGTGCGTTTCTGCAGGAACACAACAAAATCAATAAAAGAACAATTAAGATGTTCAGATGTGGATTTAATTTTTGATACACGGTCCATGTGCAGATTCCTTACGCAATCGGTTAGATATAGTTATATGATCAAAAACATAATCGAACAATGAGGAATCAAAATCCTGTAATTTGCTCGTTTGTAGAAAATTAATCCTATTCATAAATCGATTCAGAGTGAGAAATTACAGGCGTTGAAGGAGAAGGAGTTGGGAGGAAACGTTAAAGGAAGAGCTGGTGGATGATTCCGAGTGTTTTGTGAATCGAATTACTGACTTGGCTTAGGTTTTGCTTTGGATCATCGGCCGACGAGGTAGTTGCTGTAACTGGTGAGTACTCGTCGTTTTGGGGGTTAATCGTCCGATTACCGCCACCGCCGCCGCCGGCTGCTCCGGTAGTCTCCATCTCTGATTCTGGTTCAAACACTTCGGCAAGATACTCTATTTTTAAAATTTTATAATAATTCAATTTCGTTCATGAAAATAGGTACAAAAAAAATATTTTTTCAATTTTAGTTAAACTTTAAATTTTCTCTAAATTTCTTTGTTTTAAATAATAACTAGAAATGTACAATCGCAATGCAGCGGATTTCTGAAATCTATAACTTGAACCCTCGATTATTATTCATACTTTTTGTTAGTCTTTTTTGATTTTATTTTATGATTTTGAGAAACCTAAATGTTTTATAATATAGTATAGATATATATGCTGATGCGTCTTTTAAAGGGTTTTTCCTAGGGTTTGAAGCATGATCTGATTCTATCTTGGAGAGGGCGACAAGGGACGACTAGGAGGCGGTTTTGGGAAGAAGAAAACATCAAATTGAAGCAAGGAAACGTTTGGGAAGTGATTTCTACACCGAATTTTTGCCAATCTTCGTGGATTTTACACAATCAAGGGAGTTTTACAATCTTTGATTTCTCGAGAGACTTTTTCTTAGATCTATGAACTCTTCTATTGCTTTATTTGTTAATACCCCCAACATGAACTAATCTTTAGATGTTGGAGGTTGGTTTGACTTTGGTTTAAGCTTATGAACATGTGATTGAGATTTGGGTTTTAATGCTTTTGTGAGTCTAATCAACTTTCATCTGATTTGTTCGTTATAAATTAAGTTCGAGAGAATTAATTGTTAACAATAACTAGAATTATATGCCTAAGGTGAGAAATTGGATAGAGATATACCAACTAAACCTTAGTATCATTATAATCGGGAACTTAATGTGTTTTGAATTTTTTTTTTCCAACTTTTTGAGCATTTGCTACCGGGAATTGGGTGTGACTTGAGGCTAACCCAAACTAACTTACCACCCTCGGAACACAAAAATTGTGTCCGATTCTTATCGTTTTATCGCGGGAGAACAATTCTGGATTACGAGAGGCCTAAAAAATGAAATCAACTACTACGAATAGCCAAATAACTAAATTAAAAATAAGAAAAGGAAAACATACCGGGTGGGTTGCCTCCCACCTAGTGCCTTATTTAAAGTCGTGGCACGACTGTGTGGCTCTCAATTTGGCTCGGTATCACTTGCAGAATTGAATCGCCCACACATACGACTTTTCCTAATTTTCCCCACATCCTTTTTCCCATTATTACCAGTTTCTAATCCAATCGGCCCCTTTCCGGTTCACCTCTATCTTCTACGCTTTTGAGAACATGGAAGGTTACCTTTTCATTACCCACTCTGAAAGTCATCACACCTTCTTCCATATCTATCAAAGCCTTGCTTGTTGCTAAGAACGGTCTTCCCAAAATTAATGGCACCTCAACATCTTCTTCCACATCTAGAACTACGAAATCAACTGGAAAGAAAAACTTTCTGACTCAACACATCTTCCACGATTCCATACAAATACTTCACTGATCGATCTGCAAGTTGGAGTGTCATGGTTGTTGGATTCACTTCCCCCAAGCTAAGTTTCCTGAAAATGGATAAAGGTAACAAATTAATAATTGATCCTAAATCACATAACACTTTATTGAAATGAACAACTCCAATTTGCAAATGTATAGAGAAACTCCCTGGATCTTGAAGCTTCGGAGGAAGCTTAGTTTGAATGATTGCACTACACTCCTCAGTAAGTGCAATTGTTGCATAATCTTCAATCTTCATTTTCTTGGACAAGATATCTTTCATGAACTTGAGATATGTCGGCATTTGTGCAAATGCCTCTACGAATGGAATATTGATGTGCAATTTCTTGAAGATGTCAAGAAATTTCTTGAACTGTTCCTCATCCTTTTGTGCCTTCAGTCGATTCGGAAAAGGTAATGGTGGCACATATGGGTTAACAATCGGCTTTGATTGGGAGATCACATCTTTCTCCTTTGGCTCATTTAGATCAACAATATCAGTAGTCACCCCATCTTTCGTCTCAACATCTTCAACCTCTACTTCTTCAGTCACCACATGCTCTCGGGTAGGTTTTCTTGTCACTCCTCAGATGAATGGCATTGCAATGCTCTCTCGGTTTTCTTTTAGTCTGACTAGGGAATTGACCCTGAGTGCGGGATTGTAGAGCTTCAGCTATCTGTCCGATCTGTCTCTCTAAAAGTTGAAAAAAAAAAATTCAAAACACATTAAGTTCCCGATTATAATGATACTAAGGTTTAGTTGGTATATCTCTATCTAATTTCTCACTTTAGGCATATAATTCTAGTTCTTGTTAACAATTAATTCTCTCGAACTTAATTTATAACGAACAAATCAGATGAAAATTGATCAGACTCACAAAATCATTAAAACCCAAATCATATGCTTCATTAACTAGGAAAAACTGATAAAAATCCCAATCACATGTTCATAAGCTTAAACCAAAGTCAAACCAACCCCCAACATCTAAAGATTAGTTCATGTTGGGGGTATTAACAAATAAAGCAATAGAAGAGTTCATAGATCTAAGAAAAAGTCTCTCGAGAAATCAAAGATTGTAAAACTCCCTTGATTGTATAAAACCCACGAAGATTGGCAAAAATTCGGTGTAGAAATCACTTCCCAAACGTTTCCTTGCTTCAATTTTATGTTTTCTTCCTCCCAAAACCGCCTCCTAGTCGTCCCTTGTCGCCCTCTCCAAGATAGAACCAGATCATGCTTCAAACCCTAGGAAAAACCCTTTAAAAAACGCATCAGCACCTCCACGTGAGTTTGAAGTGAGTTACAGTTAGTTTAAACTCAGTCAGTTTAAAGTAACTTGTAACTAGCCCGAAATTTGGCTCTTAGGTGAGTTGCTCAACTAACTTCAGCATCAGAAACTAACTTCAAAGTCGCTTTGGCTACTGTTTTGGGCAAAATTTACTTCCTTCAAAAATTAACCCACTTGATTAAATGCCCACTTTTCACCCTTAAATCTCGAGGATTTTCATGATCGATTTTTACCCGGAAAACCTTACTTTTCGTGCACTTTCTTGTCTATCTTATTACAAGATACAAATCCTGAAACACTTGATTTAAAGATGAAATTTTCACTATATTTACTTGGAAATAAGCAATATTACTCGGAAAATGATATGTAAATAACACCAAAAATTGGTGTTATCAATGTATTAGTTAAAATTCAAAGTTACAAGTTAATGAAACATAATTATAACTTATTAAAGTTCATGTTTTTATTTGTATAACTAACTGCAGATAAACATATTAAATACATGATAAACACTATAAGATAAACTATCTGTTTTATTTTTTATTAAAATATATTATCAATAATTTTAAATATAATAACATAACAAAATAATTTATCATTATTTTTATAAACAGATAATGACTAAAAGTAAAATAAATTACATCTTTATAATAAAATATAAGTTGTACCAAAGCATTATGAAATTGTAAATTAAGTAAATGACTTTAATTAGTTGTATTTTGTGCTTAAAATGTTGTAATTAAGAGTTTTTTATGTCTCTTTTTATAATATAGTACTAGTGTTGGGCCCGTGCATTGCACGGGAGAATAAATTTTTTGTTGGAATATTGAACCGATTTAAAATGAAACGTAATTTCTCTGTTAATCATTAATATAGATATAAATGTAAAATCTACATTTAAAATAGATTATGCTAATATAAAATCTATTTTATAAAATCCTCCACCAAAAAACAAATAGTTATATTAATAAATGAGTATCTATTCCACAAATAGATGATTATGTGAGATACTGTGCTTGGAAAAGTTGTACTAAAGCATTAAGAAATTGTAAATTAAGTAATTGGTTTTAATTAGTTGTAACTTGTGCTTAAAATGTTATAATTAAGAGTTTTTTATACCGTTTTTATAATATAGTATAGATATATAAAATATATTAAAACAAAATAAAACACAAAAATCTCATTTTCTTATTTTTAAAAAATATGTTAAAGAGATATTGTTACATATTTGCAATTTATGGAGTTTAACTCTCCAGGAGGAAGTTATGGCAAAGGATTTGAGAGAAATGATAATCGATGAAGATGTCGTTTACCAAATGTTTATCGGGTAAGTGTTAACTTTATTATGTAACATTTTTTGCCATCAAAATGAATTGTTGGTAAGTATCTGGTAAGTGCTTACCGGATAAGAGTATTTTTTTTCTCAATTATCGGGTAAGACTATTGAGTCTTGTTATGCCTCACCAGATAAGATTCTTGGTACATATAATTGGTAAAAAAAAGTGATATCGATACACACTTACCCGATAAATATTTAGTAAATGACTTGTAACAGTTCGATTACCAACGTTTGATTTACATGTCTATAATTCATTTATTCATTAAAAAGATAAAATTAATTTTAACTATTAGCAAGCCAAAATTAGAAAAACTTCGCTTCAATCATTTCCTATAACTCACTTTTATCCTAATTTACATTATCTCACTCCTCACATGTGTAATGAGATCTTTACGATACACACACACACATATATATATATATATATGGGGTTAGATTTCGGTGAGAAATTGAGTTAACGGTGAAAAACATGAGAAGTGGTTATCAACCGTTGGATGAGAAATAGATGCACATTAGGATGAGATGCACTAGATCAATTATCTTCTAAGCCGCAAGTCATGGGAGGTCTTGAGATTAAAAGAGATCAACGGTTCAGATCCACTTCTCTCGCTTCTCATCATTAACTCAACTTCTCTCACGATCCTAAAAATAAAACATAACAACTTAAACATTAACAACTTCTTATTCTTAGATCTTTATAGGACTAAGTTCACTTTGTTCCGGTTCTTATTTTGAAAAACATGATTTCAAAAACTCGATTTTGGTATCTATTGTTTGCAAAAAGAGACCTCAAACAAGTAATAATTTATTAAGAAATGTTTTTTGTTTACAAAGTTGTAATACTTTATGTTCTCTTAGTTGCATCAAAGACACTATAGTAGTGGAGGTTTTAAAAATAGATTTATCAAAATATAAACCAAAACAAGGTATTTAATGTAATTTACACTTTGTATTATATTGGCATTGATTTGGAAAATATAAAAGTTATTTTAAGGATAAACTCGGCATTGTAGTTTCAAAATAGATCTTCAACTTCATAAATAATCAAATATATAATCACTCGGATTATATTCATGTTGATCAACAACAAATATTAGAAACCTTAGAAATACATTAACGAACCATGAAACAAAAACACGTTTATGACGATATGATAAGACGCTTTCGAGAACTCAAACTCAAAAATATTCACTTCGATTGCTCGAGGTACATTTTCTTTTCTTCATCGTTCATAAATGCCGTTACAGGAAACGACTTCCCAACGCCAATCGGGATCTTGAAGTAAATATTACGACTACTGGCATCTTCCATGCTCATCTCGACGATAGGCACCCACATCAGTAGTTGTTTGCTTTTCACCCCAGTCATTTTCTTCATCTTACATTTTTCAATGTAAGCCGTCACCTCAGTGGCATAGCTAACGCGCGTTTTAGTCCCCTCGAAGAAGTGCTCATACGGAGCCTTCTGCTTCATCCAAACAAACCCCGTTTCCCGAACTCTCCCACACTCGATCAGATCCTTGAGTGGGAGAACGCCGGTTGGGAAACCGAGCTCCTCGAGGAGCTCGATGGAATGCCGATGGCAGTCGTCGGCTCCGTACACGATCTCGGCCCCGGCTCGCTCGTCTGCCATCGATCAGATCGGTCGTGTTGGATGAATGGATGTTTAGTTTTGAATGATTGGGAGTGAAGGAACAATGGGGGGTTTTATACACAAAAATTGGTTTGGTGGGCAGTTGGGCTGAAATGGGGTTTGGTTGGAATGGTGGTTCACCTAACTAAGGTAAGGTTTATTACATACATTTGTGTTCAAGATTCATGGTGTTGGATCAAGCAGGTCCAGGTGTTTCAACTTAAATACCTATTATTATTATATAAATTTATAAATATATATATAGAGGGGCGTTCAAATACAACCCTTTTACATGGTGCAACCAATGCAACCTTTTTATCCACTACTCATTCTATTTTTATTTTTGTAATTAAGAAAAAAAAAGTTGAAAATGAAATGAGTGGTGGATGGAGGAGTTGCATGGGTTAAACCATGTAAAGAGGTTGCATAATAATCTACCTCTCTCTCTATATATATACATACATAGGGGAATGTTCAAACGAGAATGCTAACTATTTAAGAAAACAACAAAAAACAACAAATCATGTACAAAATTATATGTGATTTTACATTAACCCGAAAAAAACGGGTGCGGGCAACCTTGGGCGCGACCTAAAATCGTGTACAAAGTCGCATGAATCATATATGATGTTGTATGTACTCGACTGTTCTTGTGTTTTCTTAAATAGATGTTGTTCTCATATGAAGTCACCTCTACATATATATATATTACAGTTATACATTTAAAAAAAAATAAGTTACAAAAAAACTATAAAGAATTTAAAGGTATGCAATGTGGTCACAAACGTTGCATAAATACATTCCTCCTTCGAGTTTTGGTTATTAGATTTGATTCGAAAAAACCTGCTATAAATAAGATTATAGTAAAGGCAAATCAAGTTTGATAAAGATAGATATGAATAATAAAACAACCCACTTTAATAAATAATTTGAAGTTGTAACAATAAGTCTTGAGTAAACTAATTATGCTTATAATTATTTTGGAGGCATTGTAATTTTTTTAACAAGATATCCATATTCTTGATTTTTTATGTTCTCAATGTAACTTTTTATGTTCCCAATGTAATTTACACCCAAGGTTGGGTGTAAATAAACGCTACTTAAAATAACATTTTAATAAGCTAGAGAAGCTCCTTGTCACTTTATTCCAATTATATCTCTGATTCTTGTTAATTGTTGTATTAAATTATTAGTTAATACTAGAAGCGTACTCGCGCAATGCAGCGAGATATATCACGATTTTAGTGTTTCATTTTATTTTTTGTTTTTTTGTCGATTTACAGTACGATTTTGGATGGTTTTGAGAAAGTGATAATGCTTTTTTTATAAATTTGTTTAATTTAAGCTTAATAATATACTGTTTTTATATAAAAAATTAAGTATTTTGTTATAATTCAATGATTATCTTATATATTTTAATGACATCTAGAAAAAATAACCAAACAAATTTATAGTAATATAATATATTAACGCAATGCAGCGAGATACATCACGATTTTAATGTTTCATTTTATTTTTTGTTTTTTTGTCGATTTACAGTACGATTTTGGATGGTTTTGAGAAAGTGATATTGTTTTTTTTATAAATTTGTTTAATTTAGGCTTAATAATATAATGTTGTTTATATAAAAAAATTAAATATTTTGTTAGAATTCAATGATTATCTTATATATTTTAATGACATATAGAAAAAATAAACAATTACATATTTAATAATACAATTAAAACAAATTTATAGTAATATAATATATTAATTAATAGTGATACATGAAAGAGTCTGCATAAAAGAAATACTTTGTGCATATCAAATTGATGGGTGTTAGAAGTCTGCAATAATAATATGTATCTTGTGCTTTGATACTTATAAATTAAGAGATTTTTAAAATCTTGCATAAAATGATGGTATCTTGTGCCTAATAATTTGTATTTAAGAGTTTTTTTATCCGTGCTTTATAATATAGTATAGATATAGATAGATTAATAGTGATATATGGAAAAGTCTGCATAAAAGGAATGCCCTGCACATATCAAATTGGTGGGTGTTAGAAGTCTGTAGTAGTAATATGTATCTTGTGGTTTGATACTTGTAAATTAAGAGATTTTTAAAATCTTGCATAAAATGATGGTACCTTGTGCCTAATAATTTGTATTTAAGAGTTTTTTTATCCGTGCTTTATCATATAGTATAGATTATGGGAACGTAGTTAATTGATAAGCTAACTTATCAGCTAAACAAACATAGTCAAAATAGTTTAATCCATACAAAAGTTAAAGCCCGTCGGGTAATAGGGGTGTTCAAAAAAACCAAAAAATCGGGTTCGACTCGAAACCGAAAAAACCGATAACCCTAAAATCCGAAAATCAAAAAACCGTAAACCGAAAAAATCGGGTATTCACGGGTCACTTTCGGTTTTGAATTTTAGGTACCTGCGGGTACCCGAACCGAACGAATAGGGTGTATATATAATGTTTAATTTATATTATTTATTTAATTTTTAACCCAAAGTTCAACGAGTAAAAGTCTTTTACGTTTTGCTGTCAATCGTTACGGTGGATTATCAAATTTGGCGATATGAAGACGTGAAGTAGTCGACATTAACTAAATATTGGATGTTTTTATACAATTAAACTTATTTAAATTTGTCGCACTTTGATTTTTTTTAATTTATTTGTTGTGTAATTGTTTTTAATGTTATATTTCGGTACCATTTTTATGTTATAATTGTTTTTTTTTATAACTTCGGGTAACCGTGAACCGAACCGTGGGTAACCGCCTTGTTTCGGTTCGGTTCAACATATGATTCGGTTCATATTTTTCTTATTAACCGAATTGAATCGAAACGTGAAAACCAGAAGGGATAATAAATGATTCAGGCTGAGTTGGGTAAGGAATGAGTTGAGTCAAGTCAACTCGGTGGATGGCTCGGAGTACTCGGTCCGCCATGTCCGATTAGAGGAGATAGATACAAGTATATTGCTTTGAGAAGTGGCACTCCGTATAAAGTTAGAATTGGGGGAAGTCCTTTCAAGTTTTCCTGTGGCTTCCTCGCAACTCTAACTTGCAGCAAGTTTCAATCTACTAAAAACTCACTAGATCTCAATCAAATCCAACAATGTCTACAACCGATGAACGGTCGGAGTTACAGAACGGCGACGCCAAGCCGGAACCAGATGCCGACGTCCATCGACCCGAAGGCACCGCGATCCAGTCAGTTGATAACGATGAAAGTGATTCTTCGAAGCTTCATCAACCGATCCAATCCAATGATAACGATGTTGACGTTTCTCCAGAAGGTGTAGATCCGGAACCTGAAGAAGGAAGATCCGACGTAGGACCGCCGATCGAATTGAAGGAGAATTTGAAGCTTCAGAAAGATGAAGGGAGTCGAACTTTTACTATGAGAGAATTGTTGAATGAATTGAAGAATGGCGACGGAGATGAAGGTTCTGAAGCCGCCGCTACTGCTGTTGCTGCGCCTCGTCACAGGTTAGACTTTTCTCTCCGAATTTGATTTTGTTATTATATTTTTTTTTTACAATTGTTGTTAAGGTGAGACTACAATGAGATGTTACTGGAGCAAATCAATAGTAAAAGACCTAATTTCTTATTGATCAGTACTACTTGTTTCTGTTTTAGTTGCTGTAAGTTGTGATATGCATGTCTCGATTAGTTGTGGAACGATAAGTATAAGACTGTGTGAGCAGGGTTGTGGATAATGGCAATTACTAAACAGGTTAAGATTCAGGACCGAGCTATTTGATTGATGGAAGAGAGTGCACAGTTTTAGGAACGTTAAGTGTGGTGTTTCAAGTAATGGAAGGCCAGAATTTGGTGTCAATATAGTTTGAAATAAGAATGGTTTTTTTAGTCAATCCATCATGGATTGTTATAAATCGTTAGGATCTCCAAATTTAGTCTGAACCAACAAACCAACCGATTTGTTAGACAATGCTATTGCTTTTAGGAAATGGTGTTTTGCATTGTCTTGAGTAGAGTATGATAATTTTATGTTAGTGTGTACGCAATACTCTACTGGTGTGCTTTGGTTATGAAAGATTGCAAGTAGTATTAGGAGGGAATGAGGGATCTCAATGATGGCAGAGAGTACCGAGTTCTCTTTACTCCAATGTTAGAAAGCATAAGAACTTGACAGAATTGAATGATCATCCTCAATGCATGTAAAGAATAATATTAGGTAATATGATGTCTATTGGTGGGTGTCTAGGTGATCACAAGTGGTGAGGACTGAGAAGCATAGAGCCTGGTGGACGACACATAAATTTAAAAAAAATGATTTTTATGCTAAACGCAAAGGGGATGAAATGCGTCATCTTAAATGATCTTCGAAAGTCATAAGCTATTTGAAGATATAGGATGAAGGTTGAAATCAAACTCTTGAATTCATAGAGTCAGAATACCTCAAAGCGCCTCTACTTTGCAAATGCTCACAGCCTCACAAATCTCTCTTCTCGAGCAACTAAATCATCATGTGCATTTGTGCTACCAATTACCATGGAAACCTTAATCTCCCAGGACCCATCATAGCAATTCAATTTATTTTTATGCTACTTCACCAGCATGTTAACAAGTAGATCTGCAGTTAAAATTTAAAGAACTCATCTTTTAGCATTTATACCTTCAGTGTTTGGGGTAAAAGGTTTGTGTAGTTGTCACATCTTTGCTGGATGTATGAAAACTGCTTTCCTCTTGTGCTTTGGTGAAGCAAAACAACGGACTCTAGTTGCATCAGCAGTCTTGGATTCTACCGTGTGATTAAGCCATTTTCCAACTCGTACTGTTTTACTTTTTGTGTTACCAGGATCAAACTAAAAGATTTAGGCGGACATAAAAACCATTAAGTTTTTTGTTCACTATCTGCAGTAGGTAGTTAGCATAAACATGCACTTCTGTTCTCTCTCTCTCTCTCACTCACACACACACACACACACAGTTAGATGTATTTTCTCTTTGAGTAAGAAGTTGTGTTAATATGTTCACTGTTCTGTCTTGTCACGTGTTTGAACTCTTCAGTCAAGAAAGCACACAACAACATACAGAAAAAAATAGTGCTGCCATGGAGTTGATCAATAGTATCACAGGTTCTGACGAGGAAGGTCGGTCAAGGCAACGGATTCTTACATTTGCTGCAAAGAGGTAACCGTAATTTTCATATTTTATGCTTACTTGCTTAGCTCATATCATGGTACATGTACACTTGTGGCCTTGGCATAAATGTATTCAACCTTAAAATCTGCATATTAAGTTTTCAATCTTCATATATCACAGAATGACAGGCATTCACATAACTCTTGTAGTATGAACTTAAAATTTTGAAAACAAGTAGAATTGTTTCAATGATTCCTAGAAAACAATGGAAAAAGAAGAAAAAAAATACATGGATGCACACTTAGGGTGCTATCTAGGGATTAGATAGTTGATGGGTTGGCTTGGCTTGAATGTATGTGCATGGGTGTGTTCATAGACACTATCAGAACCATTCCTGTGCGATCTTTCACAGAATTTTAGGGAGAACTTTGAGCATGTACGGGAATTGAGCATACTCTTTTTACACATGCTTTTATGATAAAAAAAAGGGGAGGTAACAGAGGGGGGGGGGACTTTCGGGAGTACAATGTTCTTCCCTGGTTCATTATGTTTCATTAGGACTTAGTGTTGGTGTTTATATTTCTCGAGCTCGTAGGCAGTGTAATTGGATGTGGTTTCAACATTTCTCCAGTTTTGCCAAGTTGCTGATGACTGTATAGACATAAATTGATCTCCTGATTTTTTTTTCTTTTCTTGATTGGGCTCAACAAAGACTCTTCTCTCTCTCAGTTTTATTGGTTGCCATTGCACAAACATGAATCTGTCATTTCTATAAACCCCAAAATAGATAGTGTAGGCTCCTGTAGTAGAACTGCAAGTGTTGGTTGAACCGATATCCGAGGCTGTAATGCGGCTAATTCCCATAATACCGGTAACAGGAAATTTCAATTTAACTAAACGGAAAAAAAGATTCATGTCAATACTCATCTACTGGTATGCAGTATCCCTTGACAGTTGTTATTGTAGTTCTTGCTTTATGCTTCTTCTGTTCAACTGCTATCGAAGTACTGTTACTTACCAGTTTCCAGAAAGATGCATAACTAGCAGAAAATGGTTATATCTGGTAGTAACAATGATCCTTTAGTCATAGAGGTTCATTCCTAACTCTTGTGCTCTTGTGATATAAAAATTGTCCTTCGGGATCTTATGTCTAGAGAGCCTGTAGGTTGCATACTTATTCTTAATTTTTTTTGTTCTTTGCTTTCAGGTATGCAAGTGCAATAGAGAGGAATCCAGATGATTATGATGCACTTTATAATTGGGCGTTAGTTCTTCAGGTAACTTGTATACCCATGAAATCAATAATTGTCTGGCTGCACTATATTCCCCCAAAATCACAATTACTGACTACACCATAATGTCCCTTAAGATTGTGTAGAGATTACTAGTAAAAGAAGTTACGTCCCTATCTTGCCTTTGTTGCAATTTGTTATGAACCAAGAAGAACCACAGGTTACAAACCCGAACAATTGCTAATTGAGTTAAAAATGAAAACGACTTCTAGCATTCGAGAGGCTAGACTCTTCCAAGACAGACTCTAAACATTTACTGGATAAATCTTCTACCCTCTTCCCCTCCCTTTTATACTACTCAGTAATGAATTTATTCTGGATACTACCCAAATACCCCCTGCTAACATACTAATTCCCGAAATCACCGAATTACCCCTTCTAACCTCTTCTAAAATGCCTAAACATAATGCTGGGCCTGGGCCTTGTAAGTGAGTGCATAACAGCCAAGTGCAATTATCACTTAGAAAATACTAACCTAGTAATTCCAAATACGATATCATATATCGTTATTGGCTTTGTGGCTCCATGGTCACACTATCGGAATATTTCTTTTATAGTGGATATAGTTACCAACTTCTCTCATGAAGCATTTTGTATTAAGTTTGAATTTAGTAGGCCCTGTAGATACTTAAACTTAAAAATCAAATGTGGACCCCTTGTGAGCTGGAGGGAGTAATTTTGATCAAATATGAAACCAAGTTCTGTTCATAGTACTTGGTTGCTAGATACGTGTATCTAAACTATCCTGTTGCTATATTGTTTGTGTATTCCTTTAGACAGAATATGAGTATCTATGGTTTTTAAAGCAATACATGACACCATTTCTTATCTGTCATTTCCGTCTTCAGGAAAGTGCAGATAATGTTAATTCAGATACTAGTTCACCATCCAAAGATGCTTTGCTTGAAGAGGCTTGCAAAAAGTATGACGAGGCTACCCGTTTAAATCCTACCCTTCATGATGTATGTATCTTAATCCCTATAGAGTATTAGAAGAATACATCTAGCATCTTAATTTTGTTGCATGACGTTTGTGTTCTGATAAAGTGATTGAAATGGAAGTATTTTCTCAAATGCTGCATCTTTGTGTTGTAACTGCATATGTTCTATGTGTTTAGGCACTAGGATATCACAAATCCAATCCTTTTGAAGTATAAAGTATTATCATTCGCCTTCGAGAACTGTAGGAAGGATTGTTTGTGAAATAGATTGAAAAATCATTCTTTACTGGGTACAGCCATCAGATTTTGAGTGGTATTCTTTGTCTGTCTGGCTTGCTTTTCTTCGCATCCCAACAATAATCCTTGATGAATTTATATGATTATGAATTTTTGAAAAAACCTGCCTCTTATAACATGTCAGTTTATTTGGCTGTCAATTCCAGGCCTATTATAACTGGGCTATTGCGATATCTGATCGGGCCAAAATGCGTGGGCGTACAAAGGAAGCTGAAGAACTGTGGAAGCAGGTTAGACCTTCAAAACATGATTTCCTTCCATACTATACGTTTTACAATGGTTGTGCTTCTCTACAACTATTTTATGAAGATTGTGAAATGGTTAGTAATGTGTCTTTTATTCTCCTGAAATTGCAGGCTACAAATAATTATGAAAAAGCTGTTAAACTAAATTGGAACAGTCCCCAGGTACTCTGAGAAACCTTTAGCTTTGTAAAATCCGACTGTTGGTCCTTTTTTCATCATAATCTATTTTTATTTAATTTTTCATCATTTCCTATTACGTGGTTATGACTTGTTTGAAAAAATGCGTTTCAGGCTCTCAACAACTGGGGTCTTGCTTTACAGGTGCTTTTACTTGCACAAACTTAAAAATACACAGGGATTTTCAGTCATAAAACTTTTTCTTACAGTTCGTAGGCACCTGTTATGTTTATTTCCATATACTGAGTTGTTGATTAATATCATCATTTGGAATTGCAGGAACTGAGTGCAATTGTTCCTGCACGAGAAAAGCAGACAATAGTAAAAAGTGCAATCAGTAAGGTACAAGCATATTAGCATTCGGCCACATATGGATGTATCATTTTTTTCCTTGCGATTTTTTGTCTGCTGTATACTAAATACTGTCAATATGTGTTGTTTTTATTGACATATATCTTCTGTAATGCAGTTTCGTGCAGCGATACAGCTGCAATTTGATTTTCATAGGGCCATTTACAACCTTGGCACTGTTCTGGTCAGTCTACTATATTTTACTGTTACCTATTTCAGATACAATTGTATACCTGTTGGGAAATGTGAAATCGGCATGATCTTATTTCATTAATCCTGCCTCTGCAGTATGGATTAGCAGAAGACACATCAAGAACTGGAGGAGCAGTTGGCGGACAAGATGTTTCCCCCAATGAATTATACAGTCAGTCTGCTATTTACATTGCTGCTGCTCATGCACTGAAGCCAAATTACTCGGTATATTCTCAAGTATTATTCAAAATGTTATTTCTTTTCCGTAATTATTGATGGTTTGGTCAGAATCAATCGAAATATGAAATATCTCCTACTGTAGTGTAAACATATTGTTTTGCTTTAACAAGCTGGAACCAGTTTGGTTCTGGTTATTGAGCATAGGTAGAACACCCCCCACTTTGTTCATGTGCAATCAGGTTAAAAATTTAAGAATATATTAATGGTAGATAGATGGTAACACAGCTGCAAGGAACTGTTATCTGGAGCGCATTTTAAAGTGATCTTCCCCTACCCCTTCAATGGAGGATGCATGTGCTTCTTCTCTCTTTTTTCCCAATAATCAGTGCATGGTCTGAATGTAACACGAAGTTTTATAATTACAGGTTTACACTAGTGCCTTGAAGCTTGTACGATCTATGGTCAGTATATTTTTTACAATCTATATATTCTGCTTCAGTTTATATCTTGTATCTGTATGCATGATTACTGGCCATATTTGCAGCTTGAATATTCTCATTATCTTACTAAGAGTTGCTTTATATTTTAGCTGCCTCTACCCTATCTAAAGGTTGGATATCTTATGGCACCACCAGTGGGAAATCCAATTGCTCCACATGGCGATTGGAAGCGCACCCAGTTTGTTTTGAACCATGAAGGGCTTCAACAGGTACGGTCATTTCTTTATATGTACTTTGAAAGATGATAATGCACCACTTTCCCTTTATCTATGCATGTATGCATTGCATGCACTTAAGATTTTTACTCCATACATTGTTCATTTATTTGAGAAACATTGGCTTTTTTGCTTCTTCTTTCGCGAAGCAAGTAGGGTATGTTGTTGAAGATGTGATTTCTGTAGTTCTTCACATTAGCCTGGCCGATATTTCATTATTACGGCTGACATGTCTCTTCAGGACACGCACGAATGCTTATGATTGCCAAGATTATGATTGCCAAGAAGTGCGTGTTTAGAAGCTTTAGGTTCGACCCTTGTAATAGCCAGTCTTTATGATATGCAGGCAGATCAAGGTGCAAACCATCTTTTCAGTAATAGCTAACTAGCCAGGTTTGGATGTCCCTAGTGCTTTTATCTTTCTTGATGAATAAGGATGCTGATCATATGTAGTGGATGGATATAGAAATATGCTTTAAATTTGTGTATGCCTGCTGTCCTGCCAAGATAGAACACCAAAGTTTGGCACATTTGCTGAGGAGTGCAGCTAATTACTTCAATATTATTCTTTGTATATTCTCTTTGTGCTGTGACAGATTATTATTTAAGTTTATTTTAGTTATTTGTTCAAACTCTGTATGCATACCTAATCCATGGCACTCCTTGACATGCATGCAAAGTCAAATATAACTTGATTAGTGAACCCGTTATCTTGGATGTCAATCTGGATTATTGCTATGTTTCAATGGAGGGAAGGAGAATTTGTGCACATATACACTCAAAAGCTCTAGCTTCTTTGCTAGAAACTCTTGTTTTTGGTGAATTTCTTGTCTCTGACGATGTTATACTAGTCTAGGGTTCCATGCAAGGCACTCTCAAATATAGTTATATACATGGTGATCATTTTAATTTTGAGTAACTTAGACAATTGGTAATGCCATGGAATCCTGCTCCAAGTATATAGGTTTCCCTGTAATATGGGTGATAAGGTTTTGGCCATCATTTCATCAACCTATTCTAATTTTCCCAATTTAGCCACAGTTAAGTTCATTGGTGCAATCATCACACTGAACTTTTCAAATGAAACAAAGTACTACTGGGTCAAATTAAATTCAATGATCTCCATTTTACCTTCCTTTTATCAAAAATCCAAGTTAATATCTTAAAAAGAAACTTAGTATGCTAAATCTAAAATATGCATTCAAACGCCATTCTCATGTATGCAGACCGCCACAAGACTTTCTCTCTCTGCATGTGTGTGTGTGTATATATATATTCTTTTCTTGATCTTCTAACTAGAAGAATATTCTATTATGAAGGATAAATAAAAGACGTTTTGGGTCAACCTGTAGCACCTCCTGTATATGCATATGTACATGTTCATTTACATACTCATCATTGAATATTGGATTATCGGTAATGTTTCACTAAATAACCACATTATTTTGTAATTACAAGGTTGTTGTGCTGATTGGATCTATTAGCAAAGTGGCCGAATTGTGAAAGTAAAAAATACTTAAATTGAAAAAACTAGTACTTAATTATAGTAGTAATTATAAGAAGTAATTCAAGTATATCTACTTCTTGCAACAATTTCCATCTTGGAATATTCCATGAAAGTTGCAACTTTCCCTAAATTATTGTACCATCATTACAAATTATTGATGCTATTGCTTTTGGTACACAGGGTTCCCCAATTTTTATCATCATCTAAGAATATTTTAGACATTTTTAATAGACAAACAATCTTATTAAATTACGTGTAGAGTCAAACCTTGCAATTTTCATGGGCAAATGGATTACATAATAACTCTTTAAGTGGTTTAAAATTTTACCCTCATGAATGAATCAAGTTAGGATAGGGGCAACCCTTGGACTCTACGCTCATGACATATCATAAAACGATACGTTGTGGTCTCTGGTCAGTTCAATTTGCAAAGTTCATTACACTAATATGTTTGCATAAAAACCCCTGCTTTGCTTAAAGTTATTTGTACTGTGAATCACAAATACTACATGGGCACTACTTGGAGGTCGAATTTGTCAACGGGTCAAGCATTCTTTACCAGGGAATGATTTCTTTTTGTTTCCAAATTCGTTTTTTTATATTTAAGTATAAGCTAAAGTGTATTATAGTAGAAAAATTGTAGGAATAGAAGGATTTTGAGAAGTTGTAGCAAAAGGTCATGTTGCCTAAATAAGGTGTCCATAACAAATTAACAATTTTGAAGATGATCATACTTTCTATGAATGCAAAACATCATAAAAAGGGACATGTGGAGGCTGCGTTTTTAGTAAACTTTACTTGTATTTAGATTAGATATAAGTTCTGTTTCTTGTGCTGAGATTTAACATTAATTTGTCCCAGATCCACAATGATGAGCAACGACACACCTCCATATCCGGAGATAAATCAAGTAATGGCAGACCAGCTATTAAAGTTGATATCCCAGATATTGTCTCGGTATCAGCATGTGCAGATCTGACTTTACCACCTGGTCCTTCCATCTGCATTGATACGATTCATGGACCAACGTTCTTGGTATTTCTCATCTTCTCTCTTGCAAATTAGAATTGCAAATGTGCTTATGATGCATATGCATGTCATCTGTTTTCTATTCTTGCTTTTGGAGGGATAGTTCTATAATGACATCAAGAATTATCGGTCATAAATTGGGGTCGGACAGTTAAAACCACTCTCTTAACATGGCATGCATTACAATAGTGTTGTACACCAGTTAATATGAACACTTTGCGAACGTGCATCACTACTTACCATGAAATATGATTTCACATAAGAAATGAATACTTCTTATAGAAACCAAAAAAGTAATGAACCAAGTTCATGACACTATTCAATCGGTTTGAGTCTTCTAAGGGCCACCGGAGAACTATGAGAAGGGGGATGTTATGGTTTCTAATTTTTCTTGCTTAAATTTTTTAAATTTTCATCTTATGTTCTCCGTATATTCTTCAAACTTTGTGGCCGCACTTTCTTTTTTCTCACTTACTTTTCACAAGTTGGGGTCTTTCATGAAAACAACCACTCTACACGTTTGGGTAGAAGACAAATATGCATGCATCCCACCCTCCTGACCCCACCTCTAGGAGTATACCGGGCTCGTTTGGTTATGTTTTTTTCCCCTGGAAGGGTGTCCCAGGCTATGCCTAGACTAATCCCGGCAAATTTTGACTGTAAGAAATCAGCCTTGATAAACTTAGTGGCCACAATTGTTGCGTACGCCTGAAATTGAACCCTGGGCAATTGGGATATTCCACCACATCCCTTAGGGCCTCAACCACTACGCCAGAACCCTTGTGGTTTTGGTTATGTTCTTTTTCATTATTTTGTGAAATTGGAGTTAAAATAACATTGGATTATACCTCAGATTGCCGACTCATGGGAATATCTGGATACATGGCTTGACGCGATTCGGCTAGTTTACACGATTTTTGCACGGGGTAAGACGGACGTTTTAGCAGGCATAATAACGGGATAGGTTTGATTTTTGTGTGTAATTTGTTGGCTTCAGATCCCTTTTTTCTGAGAGTGTGGAAAGGACTTGTTATAGATGTTAGGAGTTGGGATTTGTTTCTTGTAAGATTTTTGTATATTATCTTATGATTATAGAATAAGTACTATCAGCATGAGGTATACTATCATCTGCTGCTCTTATTTTCTGTATCCCTATTTGGGCTTTCACCAAATCCCCATTTATTGACAAGATTATTGTTGTTTCAACTTTTAATTGAACTTCCAAAATTTTGGTTATGAAAATGCAGTCCTTGTAAAACCAAGGTGCATTGGGTACGAACCTTTGATCTGACCTCCAAGAAGATTGGAATCTATCAGTAACCCGAGTATTTAGTGTGAATCAGGTTTTTTTGAAGAAAAAAGTAGGCTATATATAATATATTGGGTATTAATGCTTTATTTCCCATCCTGAGAACTTGATGCAATTTAACATATTCTCTAATTGGTTATCTAAAACTAAAATGGGGAAGAGGAGAAAAAAAAAAGATAAAGTGCTCTAAATATAGAGAATTTCTTAAAATTTAATGTGAGGAAAGGGAAATTATTTTTAATTATTTTCCACAAATGATTTTTAATTTTTTTTTTGTGAACATTGCTTGCCAATTGGAGCTTATTAGTAACTTTAGCATCTTCGTAACCAGAGGGATGATTAAAATTTAAGAAAACATGAGAACGGTAAAATTACGTAGAAAATTATATGTAAAATTACATTCACAACCAAAAAATGCCATGTAGACGATTTTAGCCGTGTCTTCAGGTTGCGAGCAAAGTTGCATGAATCGCATGTGATTTTGTACGTGATGTTAGTGTAAAGTCATATGCGATTCGACCCTTCTCGTGTTTTATTAAATATACCATTCTCGTTTGAACCCGATTCTTTTGAGTTAAAAAAAGATTGATATATAAGATATACAAAATCTTTTAATTTTTACAGACTAGAAACGTACTCACGCAATGCAGCGAGATACATCACGATTTTAATGTTTCATTTTATTTTTTTGTCGATTTACAGTACGATTTTGGATGATTTTGAGAAAATGATAATGTTTTTTTTATAAATTTATTTAATTTAGGCTTAATAATATAATGTTTTTTATATAAAAAATTAAGTATTTTGTTAGAATTCAATGATTATCTTATATATTTTAATGACATCTAGAAAAAATAACCAATTACATATTTAATAATATAATTAAAACAAAATTATAGTAATATAATATATTAGTTAATAGTGATACATAGAAATGTCTGCATAAAAGGAAGACACTGCACATACCAAATTGGTGGATGTTAGAAACCTGCAGTAGTAATATGTATCTTGTGTTTTGATACTTGTAAATTAAGAGATTTTTAAAATCTTGCATAAAATGATGGTACATTGTGCCTAATAATTTGTATTTAAGAGTTTTTTATCCGTGTTTTATAATATAGTATAAATATTTTTATTTTTATCTCTTTTCTAAATAATAAAATTAAAAGTTTGAAAGGATTTTTGGAAACATATATTACCTTCTTTATATAAATTGATCAACTTAGGAGGCATTTGGTTCGCAGAATGTTTTTGGATGAAATAAAATATGTAAAAGGAATTTGACTTTGAAGGAATTTGAATGAAATGTTGTCAGGTTTGACCACCTGTTTGGTTGACAGAATTGTAATGGAATCTGTTAAATGAATTGAAATTTTTCTGTTGGTTCACAGATTGTAGCTTCGGAATTGGAATGAAATTTTGGTAAATGACCAAAATACCCTTTTTAATTATTTTAATTTTTTTAAACAAAAATTATTTTAATGAAATAGTCATTAAATAGTTTAATTTTTAACTAAAATTGCTTTGATTATTTTAGCACACGAATGATGAGAAAGAGAGGGGAGAGAGAGAAAGTTAGTGTCTGCTGATAATCAATATCAGTAGAGTTTAATTTGGGGTAATGGGTAACTTTGAAATTATCAAAATATGAGATTTCATTCCATTGAAATCCTTAGGTTTTATGATGGAATGTTCAAATCTTATATCTATGGAATTTATTGGAATTCAAAGATTTCATCAATTGAAAAGCTTGAACCAAACAAGGGAATGAAATCTGATCAAAGAAATTCAACATTTCAATTCCACCAGATTACATCACATTCTGCGAACCAAACGCCCCTTATAGAAATTTACATATTTATGTCAATTTTAAGAAAATCCAAGATATCTTATATATAATTAATTTTATATTTAAACAAATATAAAATCCAAGATATATTTAATATCTATTTTGATAAAAAAAAATTCCACTTTCTTAACTTATTTTTTAAAGTTTCAATCATAAATATACTAGAAGCGTATTCGTGCAATGCAACGAGATATATCACGATTTTAATGTTTTTTTTTCCTCAATTTACAATACGATTTTGGATGATTTTAAGAAAGTGATAATGTTTTTATAAATTTGTTTAATTTAGGCTTAATAATATAATGTTTTTTTATATAAAAAAATTAAGTATTTTGTTAGAATTCAATGATTATTTTTTTATATTTTAATGACATATAGAAAAAATAACCAATTACATATTTAATAATATAATTAAAACAAAATTATAGTAATATAATATATTAGTTAATAGTGATACATGGAAAGTTCTGCATAAAAGAAAGACACTGCACATACCAAATTGGTGGGTGTTAGAAGCCTGCAGTAGTAATATGTATCTTGTGCTTTGATACTTATAAATTAAGAGATTTTTAAAATCTTGCATAAAATGATGGTACCTTGTGCCTAATAATTTGTATTTAAGAATTTTTTATCCATACTTTATAATATAGTAAGTATAGATATAGATTTATATTCAATTATTTATAGAACAATTTTACTATATTATACGATATCTATAACTTATTATTACATTTGAACTATATAAAACTAATTAATGAGAGATAGAAGTTCAACCTTAATAATACAACAAAATATATTCCATAAAACTACACAACTTTATAAAAAGGTATTTTTCTCAAAATAAGTACAATTTATACCAACTTTATTCGAGAGTTTATACTGCACACCGATTTACTTCAATTCTTCTCTCTCAACGCTCCAGTGTCTCTGTGCATTGGGGTTTTCTTCATTGTGCGCAGAGACAGAGATTAACAATAATCAATAATCATGGAGCTCTTTTACTTGCTAGTTTTTGGGGGTTTAGGTGTTATCGTTGCAACATTGGAGCTCAGCAAAAACAACAATGATCGAATCAATACTTCTTCTGCTTTCAATTCCTTTAAAAACAATTACCTTCTTGTATATTCGCTCATGATGGGTACGCTTAATATCTCTCTTTCTACATTTCAAAATTTTCAAGAAATTATCACTAATCTATCTACATTTATGATCAATTGTTCTTCAA